>OV743448.1:11724713-12348013 GCA_928269145.1 Agriphila tristella | reverse complement strand
ACACTGTTGTCACCCTATCTTAAAAATCTCATACAAATTGTATCATGAATTGTATTGAAACTACTGCAGTGATTGGTTCCAAATAAAGCTAGATCCTCAGTGACGGAAATTCTTATTACTATAAACTGCTTTACATCTTAAGTGACGCAAAATTCACGTAACGTAACGGTATTAATTGTGGGCCACACAGTCTGATGGGTCGAAATATTGTTTTTGCTTTTCCTATTGATGTGTTGTTACGCGAACGGATTTAAAGTTTTATATGCTGTCACTTATCAAACGTAACGCTGCTAGACTGCTTCATTTGGTTCCAAACGGTTTAGTTGTCGATATTTTGACAAATGAAAACTGGCACACACGGTTCCGTGTGTGCCACGTTTAAACAACGATTTTATGAGATCTATTCTGTTTTGTATGATTTTCGAATGTTAAATCTTATTTATTTTTGCGTCACTGAGCATCTATGCAGTGAAACTGCACTTTCGTTAGCTAGTTTTTGTTATTTCCAGCATCCATGATCTTCAGTGTCATTTCGTGAGGACCATGTTCAAACGTCAATAATTCATAAATTCTAGCGTTACGTTTGTTCTGAATACCAAAATAAGATATTGTTTATCCGTCACTGAAGGATTTAAAAGCTCACAAGCCTGAAGGAGTAAGGCACACACGAGATGACGATCATGTTTTTTTCCGTTCCACGCAGAATTTAGAGAAAACCGGTAATTACCGCAACGAAAACGGAACGTAATATCCATGTTTCGATTGGCTCTTAACAAAATTTCTTTGCTTTTTATAGTAGAAAAAAACATCAATGTCACAACACAGGAAAAAAGTAAAATCGTTTGTTTGTTGTTTTGTTTGAATTTTGTTTCTGTTTCGGATCTCATGGAAAGTTAAATTAAAATTACAACCGACTGTTTCAAAATTTTAACCCTGTCGTTGACAGAATTGAATAGATAGGTAATAAGTTTTTTTCGTGTTAATCGTGTTGACAATAAATTACAATGTCCAAACAAAAAATTAACGGTGCGCAGAAAAACAAACTTCTAGAGTTAATTTCCAGTAAGCCGCAACTGCGCACCGGCAAATTTACGGCGAGTTTTACTCATAAACTTGCCCAAAAAGAGTGGGAAGAAATAGCGGCAATTTTAAATGCCATACCGGGGGCAAACAAAGATTGGAAGGCATGGCGGAAGGTAAATTAACTCATAATAGTGTGGTTTGACTATTCAATGTAAAGACATTTTATTAATTCTTGACATTTTTTCAGACATGGCAAGATTACTTATCTAAAACCAAAGGCAAAAGTGCCGCTATAAATAAAATCAGAAGAGGGACTGGTGGAGGTCCACCTCCACAGGACCCTCTCGACGAGTTTGAAGAAGGAGTGGCAGCACTAATACATCCACATGCTGTTCGTGGGCACACTGGGTCGGCAGAATCATCTGCAACATTTGATTTTGAAGGTATAGTTTTAACCCATCTGCGCTGGCTGTTATACCCCCCTAAAATAATTAGCACCAGAGAAGATAAGAGAAAAAAAGAAGAAAACGTAAACAAATTGCCGGCCTCATGCGGCCGGCTTGGTGTTGATGGAATGGCTTAAGCTATTTTTAGCCGGTCTCATGCAGCCGGGTCGGCGTCAAGGAATTAAAGATCAAAACTTAAATTTTTCATTTGATTCAGTTACTAATCTACATTTTATAGGGTAGGTAGAACAATCCATAAGTACTTATCCTTACAAATGATAAAACAGAAAAAAAAGTCTGTCTGTACATTACATAAATTTAAAAAAAAAATTTGGGGCATGTAGACATAGTAATAGAGTAAGAATTTGCAAAAAAAAGTGTGTCTGTTTGTTTGTCTGTTTGAACACGCTAATCTTCGGAAATACTGAACGGATTCCAATGAAACTTTTTTGTTACATAGCTGTTAAGCCTGGGCATAGTTTAGGGTATAATGGAAAATGGAACACCTGATGCAGAACCATAACATTGCTACAAGTTCATTTATATGCATACGCCGGAGTAATAAAGTCCACGCGTACGAAGTTGCGGGCATCAGCTAGTACCTAATAAAACTAAGTTACTGTATGTCATGGTTGCAAGTAAATGATTGATCTACACATTTTAAGTACAAAAGAAGATGGTTGACTGATTCATTATAAACCAAACCCAACAAAAACTACTGAAGCTAGAAATATATAACTGGACAGTTGTTTCCTTTTGTAACTTAGAGATTCACTCAGATGGGGTGTTTTCAAAATTTGGGTTGTGTTAAGAATGCAATATGAGTTGGCTAAGTTTATATGGGGGACAAAAATTATCTATTGTCTTCCGGAGATTGGGGATGGTTGGTATAATTGAATTGTTTCCAAGCAAAGTGCTGTGGGACGACTAGTAAATAGAACAAAATTTGTGTTACAAGACCACGTTCTTCTCAATAATATCAAAACCTTTATGACTTTCAGTTGCTGTGCCCCCTATTCACGAAACAATGGAAGTTGATCCACTGTATCTTTCACAAGTAAATGGTAACTATTTCTTTAAAGTTGCTAGTAATCTTATAACATGACTTTAATAGAGGCCTTGTAAATCTTATAATTACTGATTCTGAAATAATGGCTTTTCAGATTATGTAGTGCCTCCCTCAATAGAATTGGTTTCTTAAAACATGACTTTAACAGAGGTCTTGTACATCTTATAATTGCTGATTCAGTATAATGACTTTTCAGAATATGTAGTGCCTCCCCCAATGGAATTCGTTGGCGAGTCTGGTGATGTTGAGGCAATTGGAACACAACATCCACAAGTAAATAGTAAGTCTTAACTTTTGTCAATTAATTCATTTATTATGCAATAGGCTCCAAGCATAGATTTACACTTTTAATCAAACTAAATTAATTTGGTAGTGGTGGCTAGTTTCATAACACTTGATCATTTATAATTTATTTATTTATTTGGGACATAATATATAATTATTATTTTTAATTATTATTAATTAAATAAATAAAAAAATAAAAAAAAAAATTAGCCCTTGAGACAGATAAATGGTAACTATTTCTGTAAATTTTCTAGAATATTAAAACATGATTATAATAGAGGTCTTGTACATCTTATAATTGCTGATTCAGTATAATATCTTTTCAGATTATGTAGTGCCTCCCCCAATGGAATTTGTTGGCGAGTCTGGTGATGTTGAGGCAAGCGAAACACAAACTCCACAAACAAATAGTAAGTCTAACTTTAGTCAATTAATTAATTTGTTATTATGCATATATGCATAGGCTCAAAGCATATATTTACACTTAAATCAAATTTAATTTATTTTGGTAGTGGTGATGGTTTCATACCACTGATCATTTATCATTAGCCTCTGAGACAGTTCATCTATCTAAATCCCACATAGACCTATAAACTCTATAAGAAAAATAATTTTAACTGAGTAAACTATACTTACTTAACTTATACCTACTTCAATTGCTGACTCCCAACTACTTAATGTCTAATTAACTACTTTTTCTTTACAGATAGACAGAAAAAGAAAAAGAAAGTAGTTTTGAAATCTCTTCTTGAAGAAAAAGTCAAAATAAAATATAAATTGTTTGAAGCAAAAACTAAATTTTATGAACGCTATCTTCAACTCATGGAACGCCAGACGATTGCATTGGAGGAAATCAGTAGGACATCACAACAAAATAATACAAATAGTATTAATACTGCCGCTCTTAGAACTGACATCGGTCAATTCTAATATTCGCAGTATGAATACTACTAAGATTTTTATTAAACTTAAGAGGGGTTATTCTAGTCTGTAGTTTAGTTTAATGGACTTTTATTGCGAAAAGTGACCACTTTTCGCAATAAAATAAGTGCAGTGACTGATTCTCATTTCAATGGTGGCGCTAGTGTGCAGACTACGCCCTCTTACTACCACTGCCGTCCATTATACAAGTACGCTGGACAGGCGAACGTCACCAATCGTTTGTTCCGATTTGAAAATCGCAATATTGGTGCTGAGAGCAGTAGATTCTATACTATGGCAGTAGTGAGTGTACTTGGAATTAATTAGTTCCAAGTACACTCACTACTGCCATAGTAGAATCTACTGCTCTCAGCGCCAATATGGCGATTTTCAAATCGGTACAAATAATTGCTGTCATTTCATGACAATAGCCCAAGAAGCTTATACCTCCCTCCAATGGAGATTGCACGGCCAGTGTCATAGTGAAGATTGAAAAAAGCTCCTTTAGTGACGACGGCTTATTGCTACCTCTTCCTTTAGTGTTACAATACGTTTTCGTTTCTCACGAACGAACGAACAACGAACGCGTATTGTAATACTAAAGAAAGAGGTAGCAATAAGCCGTCACGTCACTAAAGGAGCTTTTTTCAATCTTCACTATGACACTGGCCGTGCAATCTCCATTGGGGGCATAAGCTTCTTGCAATAGCCTGTCCAGCGTACCTGTATAATGGACGTCAGTGCTTACTTTTTATTACTCTTAAACCAAGTCAATATAATAAAAAAAGATCATGCGCTCTTAAATTGTCTCTTATATTTTTTTAATAACTCTTCAACAGTTTCATTCTTTCTGTAAGTTTTAAAATCCATTCTACCTCAAAGTGGCCACTAAGAGACAATTTAAGAGGGTATGATCTTAGCTTTTTTAAATATTGTCTTGGTTTAAGTACGAGTAGTAAAAATGTATTGGCGGCGCTAGTAGTGGCTAGTACGGCGCCTCAAGACGATTACATACCTCAAGTGGTGCCCTCATTTCATTTACCTACTTATTTTTATTACTCTTAAACCAGATCAATATTAAAAAAAAGAAAACTATCATGATCCTAGTAATGTCTCTTAATATTAATTGAATAACTCTTCAATACTTTTAATTCTTTCTGTTAATTTTAAAATGGTTTTAAACCAAAAGGCCACTTTTACTAAGTGATGTTGTTATGTTAAAAAAAGACAAAAACCAATGAGCAAGAGACTGTTTATCATTTAACTTAAAAGTGATATTTTAAAGTATTTTAAATATTTAATAATTTTTCAAAGTATAATGGTGTTACGTTAGTTTTTTACTATAAAGTGTAAAATTTTGCTTTAATAAGTG
The DNA here is from genome assembly GCA_928269145.1 of Agriphila tristella. NCBI lineage: Eukaryota > Metazoa > Arthropoda > Insecta > Lepidoptera > Crambidae > Agriphila > Agriphila tristella. The sequence goes on along the minus strand of OV743448.1, from coordinate 12,342,897 downwards.
TGATTTGGTTGGTTTTCAAAGTATAAAATGGTGTTATATTAAGATGCTAGAAAAAATCAATCTTGGTATGTCCCAGTCCAATGCTCTTCCAATTGAGCTACTGAAACATGTCGTATTGTCTAGTATACACTTCTCTACGACTATTTCGATGTATCCTCACAAGAGGTCTCGTTAGCACAATTGGAAAAAAATTGGACCGGACAACCAAAGGTTGCGGGCTCAAGTGCTGGTTCAGCGATAAGGTAGTTGATATTAGTATGGACTAGTTGATTAATGTAACTATAGGTAATGTACGAGTAACGAATTATTCCACTTTGCTCCAGTAAGGCGCCCCACTAGTGGGCCCACTATTTTAATATTTGTTGTATAAGTACCTATATATTTAAGTTATAAGTATGTAACTATGGCTGGTAGTATTAGATATGGTACATAGGTAGTGTTTTAAATCATCTTAAGTTAGGATATTTTTATTACTTATAAGGTATAATCAGTAAACTGTATTTTGCCATATCAGGTGATGATTAATCTGTGATTCTTTTGGGTAATAACGACTTAAAGTAGCATAGTAGCTGATTGTTTATATAGTTAACGTATTTTTATTTAATAGGTAGTTCGGCAGGAAGATGAACCGTCTAATGGTAGATGTGACAGAACAGCTACTTAATCTACCATATTCGGCTTTATAATAGTCTTATAAAGCCGAATAAGGTAGATAGGAGCCATAAAACTGAACAACTTTTACTATGGGATCAACTGAAATCGCGAAAAAAATACAGCTGTTTCATACAACAATTAATAACGAAAATATCAAATGTATGAAACAGCTGATTGTAATGTATGAAACAGCAGATTTTTTTCGCTATTTCAGAATTGGTTCCATAAGTAAAAGTTGTTCAGCTTGATGGTCCCTATCGACCACATTCGGCTTTATAAGGCTAACTAGCAGCCGCCCGTGGTTTCACCCGCGTGGTTCTTCCCGTGGGAATATCGGGATAAAAAAGTATCCTATGTTTTAATATAGGCTATCTACCATCTGTGTGCCAAATTCCAACCAAATCCGTTCAGTAGTTTTTGCGTGATTGAGGAACAAACATTCAAACCCACAAACTTTCACATTTATAATATTAGTAGGAAAAGTAGGATTACCAAACATCCTGTATATGACTGTACTTTAACTCTACCGTATTGTTCCTTGAGATGACCAAATAATTGAAGTACTTACTAATTCATGATTTATTCAAGTTGTTTAGTAGCTGTTTGTATTTTTCTTTAGGTAAGATAGGTATTTATTTTTTACGAGTATAAGGTAATCAGTTTTGCCATATCAGGGTGATGATTGATCTGTGATTCCGTAGGGTAATAACGACTCGAATCAGCGTAGTGGCTGTTTGTTTTTATAGTGAATTTATAGTTGTTTATAGTTAAGGTATTTTTTATTTATTTCTAAATCTATAATGACTGTACTTAAACTAATACGATAGTATTGTTTCTTGAGACGACCAAGTACTTAATCAAAGTACTTACTTACAAAATCGTGATTTATTTGTTAGCTTTATTCCTATTTTCAGTAAGGTAGTTTAGTAGCCGTTTGTATTTTTCTTTCGTTAAAATGTTTAATATTTATAAGGTACCTACATATAAGCAGTAAGACTGTATTTTGCCATATCAAGTATTGATTCATCTGTGATTTTATTCCTCACAGTAATACCGACACATAGTGGCTGTTTTATTTATTTATTAGTTTATCTATATGTCTGTCCTTTAAACATACAAAATGATACTCGTTATTAATCTGTGATTTTAATGGCTAAGTAGTTAGAATTAATATCATTTTGCTTCTTATTTACGGGCACAATATAGTCCAGTCAAATTATATTTAAAACTGACTTTAATGTTAATACCTAACATAAAACGATGTTCCGTACATAGCAGGAATGGTGCAAACTCAGAGGAAACTCATATTCATGTCTTCTAATGATTCCATAAAAAATTACAACTACACGAATTACTTCCAATCTTTTTGCAAATTCGATCTAATTTGACTATACTAATAGGTCGGTATTCAGTGGTATTGAACTTAGTATAAAAAAAACGCATACATAAGAAAAACTCTGTTGATTGTCTATCTGTTATTTATGGTTTAATTTATGTACTCAAGTTATACAGGGTCATTTTTGAACCCCTTTTCAAATTTTGTCAGGTCATTCTACAACAGCAGTACAATCAATTTGTGAAGTAAAAAAAATATTTTTTTCCCTACACAAATTGATTTTTTTTTACACTGTTTGCGCATCGCACGGTCGACCCGCGCGAGCCCCCTCCCGCCACCCGCCTTCCCCCGCTCGCGTCCCGCGCGCGAGGGTGAGCGTGCGCGCCTAAATTTTTTGGACATAAGAAGTGGCTGAAAACTGTGAATTTAAAAGAAAATAATTCATAATTATCTCACCAATTTTTTTTATTACTTCCTTGATCTTATATTTGATTTTGTAAAGAGGTCGCAAAATTACCCTGTATTTATCAGTTTAATTTTATAAAAAAATTGTGTGATCTGTGATTCAAGAAACAAATAATAATTTTCTAAAACCATACTTTGAAGTTTTATTTAAAACCCTATATTCTCATCGAGTCACACTGTGACTGGTTAAGAATTCGCTACGAGTAATTTTTATTCTCAGCTAGTTGTTATTCTCATCATCAACAGTGTTTCGTAAATAGTGTTACTTGTTCGGAAAAAGTCCCATCACCAGTGTTATTAGATGAGAATAAAAATTCGCATCGAATCACACTGTTCCCGATGCGATATTTTTGTCACACCATACACGTTCCAGTGTTACTGGATAAGAATAAAAATTCGCATCGAGTCACACTGTTTGTTACCCGATGCGACTTTTTTCCGAATGTGTCGCACCATACTTTAGATAACTAATTATAGTTTATAATGAAACTAACACTAACACTGTACCTATGTAACCATGCATAACCATGTAAACTTTGTGGAAGAAAATAAATATTATTTCATTTTTCATTAATTTTTTTCATACATGCACCAGTGTTACTAGATGAGAATAAAAAGTCGATGCGATTTTTTTTCTCAACCAATCACAGTGTGACTCGATAAGAATATGGGGTTAACAGGCACGTATCCAAGGAGGGGGGATAGTTGGGATTTATCCCCCCCCCCCGAAATCCAGAACACACAGTACAGGACTAAATTCAAATTTTGCGGGCGAGGCACTCTCCGGTATATTGGTCCACTTGGTCCATTTCTCATTTGGTCCATTTCGCAGAACGTCCATTTCGCATTTGGTCCATTTCGGAGATCGTCCATTTCGCATTTAGTCAACTTTCACATAATAACTTATATTGCTTTTTGATATATTTTTTCTTCTTTTTTCTTTTTAGTACGTCACAAAAGTGGGATCCCTTGTTTTCGCATAATGGTTTTATACCTAATTTGATTTGGCATAACGGATTTGGCATATATTTTTTGTCATAATAATACTTTGTCATAATTGATTTTTGGCATACTATTTAAATTGGCATAATTATCATTTAGACTAATATGTTTTCGCATAATGTTCATTTCGCCTAATATTATTTAGACATAAAAATCAAAAACAATAAAAATAAATATTTTTACGTAGGCACTTATTTATTTTCATGCAAAAGACATATTATACATATAAGATATTCATCTTATATGTATATTTACATAATATGCAAATTATAATCGATATTAACTTATGTATGTATAACCAATCTTACTTGGGTAGTGTAATGATAGGTTAGGGTGCGGCGTGGGTGGCCCTTGGGTCACCCTTAAGCCGCCAACATGATTGCAATTATTATAATACTTTATTTAAGAATACAAAGATTCCATATTCATTTAACATTCAATAATCATAATAATAATAAAACTAATGTCAATTTAGAATAATCATAAAATAAATTAAATTAAATAAAGTAATTAATAAAAAAATACACAAGTAAAGTAAATACACAATAATTATTTCATAAAATGTAAACACAAAATTTACCTTTTCTCTAAGTGCATTTGGTTCATGTTTGTGATTCTGCATATGTTTTGAAAATAATTCATGTTGTTGGTCGTCGTTCGGTTTCATATTAAAAATATGCGTTATTAACATTATGCGTGTTTAGATTTATGCTAAAGAATATTATGCTTAAACATGATTATGCTTAATGTAGTTATGCTTAAAAAAATTATGCATAAGCTGTTGTTATGACTAAGTAATATTATGCGTAAACATCATTCGGCGAAATCATATTATGCCTTAAAATTTTATGCAAATACATAGGGAACCCACAAAAGTACCTGGAACACATAAATGTGGAGGATGTTAACTAATATATTTTCACTTTTTTATATAATACGATTTGAGAAAGTGGACCAAATGCGAAATGGACGTTCTGCGAAATGGACCAAATGCGAAATGGACGTTCCGCGAAATGAACCAAATGCGAAATGGACGTTCCGCGAAATGGACTAAATGCGAAGTGGACGTTTTTTCGGCAAGTGGACCAAATGCGCCTAAACGTACAAGACGCCTCGATACATATGCAGAATGCTAGGTGTTTGGAAGTAAAACTCCGTGCTTGAGATTGAAAATCGTAACTAGTGAGCTTCAGCGGGAGGAGACTTCTTTCTCTTTCTTGTATTCGAACTGATAGTGAGGCAAGTGATGATCCATAGCCACAGAACCCGGATACCCGGATGACTATACCATATACATAGAGGACTGCGCGGAAGCTCACCAGTTTTTAACTTTATTTAACCATATTTTAACTTTGTTTTCATACCACCAAAAGTGTCTACTTTTGGCGGTTCACTTGATAGAAACTACACAAACACATTAAAAAACACAATAAATGGGTACAATAATTATCTATAACTTAAAGTAGGATTTATCTAGCTCAGAATTTTACTAAAAATAGTTATTTCGTTATTCTTGAGTGGCGGCGCTAGTGGAATCTCGGTGGACCCATAACTTATTAAGGGTATATATCCTTGCAAAGTTTGAAATATATATTTGTTTAATAAACAATATTATCGCATATACATACAGCAAAAAGTTGCAAACAAAATAAAAAGTAAAACTGCCAAAAAAACCCTTAAAAACAGTTCTAAAAACCTAGAAATAATATTCAAAGCTGCATTTTTATTAATTAGCAGTAACAAATTTTGTCCTTTAGTTCGCTAAGACTCGTATTAGAAATTAGAAAGGGATTGTGATATTTATCGCATAATATGCGATAAATAGCCACCATCCCTTTCTAACTGCACTCAAGCAGAGATATGAGTTTAAATTTGATTCTATAATAAGAGCCTTAATCACTGTATTTACACTATTTTGGCGGTCGTGAAACCTTTTCAAACAAATCTAGATGAATATCTGGTGTATTATGGTTATCTAAGCTGTGGAGAAGAAGATAGTGAAGTAAACGAAGATGGCCCTAGTTCCATTGGAGAAAGAAGCAACCCTTTTGCGATGTACAATTTCCAGTTCAAATCTAATTATACTGACAAAGCAGCTCGCCAAACAATTGATAGAATCTGATTTGCCTATTGAAATTAAGGTTAGTCTTTTTCTTACCAATGCTGTTGAATATTGTCACAGCACATAAATAGTTGATCTACCAATAGCTAAAACCAAAAATATAACTTACAGCGTTGAATTTTTTTGCCAAAGGCTCATACCAAAGCTGCATAGGAAACCACAAAAATTCAAGAATTGCTCAGGGTACTGTTTCCAAATGTATCACTGAAGTTGTGGAAGCCTTAAATAATCCTTCTGTTTTTGAACAATGGGTTAAATAAATATCCCAGAAATATTTCAGAAATTATGGCGATTTTACAGAGGTAAGGATTTTATATTAAAATATGTTGACTTTGAACTAATCGAAGGTTCTTTATATTTTTATAATGTTGTAATTAATTTGTTAAATATTGTCATTATAATTCAAGTTAGATTGTTGAAAGTCTGAAGTCTTTAGTGGTGGTCGCATAATATGCGATAAATAGATCCCTTTCTAACTGCACTCAAGCAAAGATTTGAGTTTAAATTTGATTCTATAAAACGAGCCTTAATCACTGTATTTACACTATTTTGGCGGTCGTCCCGAACAAAAACAATTATATTAAAAATAATTACGTACTATATTATTTCTAAAAGTTTCTCCTGCAGACAAGCCTGCATTTCGGCGTTCTTGCTGGGCGGGGATAGTGTCAAACATCCCAAAATCAATGTCTTGAGAATCTTGAGATGAATCATCTGATGATTCTTCATAGGTAGTAACATTACTGTTGATGCACATGTTATGCAGAACGCAACAACTATTTATTATTTGTGTTGCCTTTTCAGGCAAGTAATGTAAAACTCTGTCCTTAAGTAGACAGCGAAAACGTGTCTTCAGCACGCCATTACATCTTTCAATCGTGGCACGAGCACTTTTGAAGGCTTCATTATAACGGGTTTCAGGGCCTGTTTGTGGTTCTGGGATGGGGGTATGAAGCCAACGGCGTAGAGCATACCCACTGTCACCTGCAACAGTTAAAAAGTTTTTCACTGGGTACTGTTACTTACACAATCTTTCGAATTAAGATGTGTTCTCAAAGTCATACAAAATAAGATAACAGATTTAATCTGCATCACGGAACCATAGAGTCCAAGTTTGTTATGAATCGTATTTGCTTACTGTCTAACTACACTTTATTTATCTGAAATCTCCCTTACCTATCAAATAATGACTTCCAGTTCCATCTCTGTGAAGTTGTTCCATGATTGGAAGAACATTGCTTTGATTCCATATAAAAGAATCATGACTTGAGCCGGGGAACAATGCATTCACATTGATAATTCTTAAATCGGCATCACATATCTGAAAATTAAATTTTAATAAGAATCAACATGACATGATCAATGGACAAATAAATATTTCTGCATTACTTATAATGTGCTTATTCGGGGTAAACTTAATACGCCTAATCCTTACTAGTCCTTACTTAATATTATAAATGCGAAAGTCCGTTTGTTTGTTTGTTTGTTACTCCTTCACGTCTTAACTACTGAACCGATCATAATGAAATTTTGCATACACGTTGTAAGGGGTACAGAGAAGGACATAGGGTACCTTTCATCCCGGAAAAAAGTATTGTTCTCGAGGGATAGCAAAAAACCTTTCCACGCAGACGAAGTCGCGGGCGGCCGCTAGTATTGTCATAATTATGAATTCGCATAACAGATTTAGCATTACATAAATTGTGCATAACATTGAAAAGGCATAATAATAAAAACACATAACACTTATTGCGCATAATAATTGTCATAAAATAAAAGAAGCGAATTCCCCGTCTTAGCCTTCGATGTTAGGCATTTTTTGTAACAGCCCGATAATAGATATTTTCACATCTCTAATTAACTTCTCAGATCTAGAGGCAATGCCAATTTTAATTAGGAGTATTACGTTATGCTAATTAATATAGCTTATTAGCACACAAAGCATAGTCTAATAAGTGCTTTAGTATATAAAATATACAGAATCTGTAAAATCATTCAGATATCATACCAATTGCGTATTAATGGAATGGTAACCCTTCCTATTGACATAAATGGACTCCTCGTATTGTTCATCATTTGGTGGAGAGTGAATAGCTATATGTGTGCAGTCTATACACCCGACTACACCTGGTAGTCTATAAAGTTCATAGAACCTGGAAGAGATAACCTTCATTAATGGGTTACAAACTACTACTACAGTGTCCTACTAATATTATAATGCGAAAGTTCGGATGTTTAGATGTTTGTTACTCAATCATGCAAAAACCGCTGAACGGAGTAACAGATGTGACTCGGGTAACAGTGCAACTCGATGCGAATTTAATTCTCATCTAGTAACACTGGTTCATGTATAGTGTGGAAAAAATATCTCATCGGGTAACACCTGTTACTCGTTGTGAATTTTTATACTCATCTAGTTACACTTGTTAGTAAATGGTTCATATTTATTCTTCTCTTTCTTCATCATCTCGGTGTCAGGTAACTCCTCCAAGAGAAATATATGAATTAATAATAAATATGAACCATTTACTAAAAAGTGTTACTAGATGAGAATATGACTTCGCATCGATTCGCACTGTTACCCGATGCGATTTTTTTCCACAACGTGTCACACTATACATGAACCAGTGTTACTAGATGTGAATAAAAATTCGCATCGAGTCACCCCTGTTACTCGTTGTTATTTTTTTTCTCAACCAGTCAGTGTGACTCGTTGAGAATATAGACTAGATGAGAATGAAAATTCTCTTTTGAGTCACACTGTTATCCGATACGAATTTTTATTCTGAACGTCTCACACTATGAACCAGTGTTACTAGATGAGAATAAAAATTCGCACTGAGTCACCCCACCCCTGTTACTCGTTGCAAATATTTTTCTCAACCAGTCACAGTGTGACACGAGTCAGTGTTACTTAAATTATTATTTTATGCTTTTTAGTTAATGAGCTAAGACTAAAAATATACCATCTCCTATCGGAGCACTTGTCAAAACAATTCAAACGAGCCCAAACTCGATGGGGTTGCATGGTTATATTACAGAGTCCCAGTGCCCTTCTTCCTGCTCCATCATCAGACCCTGGAAACTATTTCCCAACAAAGAACTCGTCAAGTCGATTCAAACAAGCCCAAACTCGATGGGGTTGCATGGTTTTATTATAGAGTTCCATTGGCCTTCTTCCGGCTTCATCATCAGACCCTGGACACTATTTCCCAACAAAGTCCTTGTCAAGGCGATTCAAACAAGCCCAAACTCGATGGGGTAGCGTGGTTTTATTAAAGAGTTCCTATGGCCTTCTTCCGGCTCCATCATCAGACCCTCGGACACTATTTCCCAACAGAGTACTCGTCAAGTCGATTCAAACGAGCCCAAACTCGATGGGGTAGCGTGGTTTTATTAAAGAGTTCCGATGGCCTTCTTCAGGCTCCATCATCAGATCCTCGGACACTATTTCCTAACAAAGCACTCGTCAAGACGATTCAAATGAGCCCAAACTCGATGGGGTAGCGTGGTTTTATTAAAGAGTTCCTATGGCCTTCTTCAGGCTCCATCATCAGATCCTCGGACACTATTTCCCAACAGAGTACTCGTCAAGAAGATTCAAACGAGCCCAAACTGGATAGGGTCGCATGATTTTATTACAGAGTTTCAGTGGCCTTCTTCCAGCTCCAACATCAGACCCTGGAAACTATTTCCCCACAAAGTGCTCGTCGAGACGATTCAAACGAGCCCAAACTCAATGGGGTAGTGTGGTTTTAATTAAGAGTTCCTGTGCCCTTCTTCCGGCTGCATCATCAGACCCTGAAAACTATTTCTCAACAAAGTACTCGTCAAGACGATTCAAACGAGTTCAAACTCTATGGGGTTGCATGGTTTTATTATGAAGTTCCTATGGCCTTCTTCCGGCTCCTTCATCAGATCCTTGGACACTATTTCCCATAAGAGTACTCATCAAGACGATTCAAACAAGCCCAACCTCAATGGGGTTGCATGGTTTTATTACAGAGTTCCAGTGGCCTTCTTCCGGCTCCATCATTAGACCCTGGACACTATTTCCCAACAAAGTACTTGTCCAGACGATTCAAACGAGCCCAAACTGAACTCATTCAAAGTCATTTAAATTTTTGAGGACTATGTGCAAAAATGATAATATCAGTAAAGGATGAGTTTGTTATTTGTTTTTGATAACTATTGAACCGAACACTCGGTTGCCATTGCATAAGTTGCAAGGGCAAGTTAAAAGAGATATTAAAAAGATTTGAATTATAAAACAAATAGTTACTTGAAATCAACTGCTTATTACTAATAAAATAAGCATAAGTTAGGCACAGAGTGTTTATATTGATACCTAAATTAAGCTTTGTTTTAAATGATATAATTGACTGTAATAAAAAATATTGTTTAGGCGGGGGGCGCCCCGCCCGCCGTTCGCTTGGCAGTAAAAACACAATACACACCGAGTTCACCAGCGTGGCGTGTACATGCTTACAGATATTTTATGTACCTACTGACCAAGTCAATTCGGTCTAGGACTAAATCAACCCGAGTTGACGGGCTGGAGAAGTAACTCGAAATGCCCGGGTTCATAGAAATAGAATGCCAAAGAACAACAAAGTCAATAAACAGGTGATCCCAAAAACGAATGTATACATTATATATGAGATACGTAAAATATGACTTACATACATAAAATATGACTATATTATGGCAAAGGTAATAAATAAACTATGTTCCATACTGATTTCTTTGTTGATTTTTTTCTTTTATGTATCCTGCTCAGCACAGCAATCTGTCATGGACATTTAGCTATTTTGTTGTTTGAACCTTGTCTGGGTATTTGTTTCTTCGTTGATAAACAAATAATTGTAGCGAAATTTGGTTTTAGAGAAATGTGTGGCAAAATCTTATTTACCTTTGAAAAGTGTGATTACTTGGATTGTTTCTTTTTATCACATCACAATTACTTAGAGCACAAGATACCATAGCTCCACGATACCTTTATTTGAAATTCTAATAAGGATTAACAAATATTTTAAACAAACTGTGATTGCTCATTTGCAAGGTGGAACGCTAGGGGCTCTTACTGTAAAAATTTTTGGCACATTGTCACTTGATTCTTTATCTTTTTTTCACAGACTGTGTCCGTATAATGTTAACTTCTCTTTTCCACGCTTTGTTGGTCTTCTTGAGCACAGTGAAAAATTTTTCTATGTCTATGCCCGGGTTATTTGACTCAAGTCACCCACCACTAGAGAGTTAAGACTTTCAACAATCTAACTTTAATTATAATGACAATATTTAACAATTCAATCACAACATTATAAAATTACAAAGAACCTTTGCTTAGTTCAAAGTCAACATTTAATATAAAATTCTTACCTCTGTGAAATCGCCATCATTTCTGAAATGTTTCTGGGAAATTTAACCCATTGCCCAAAAACAGAAGGATTATTTAAGGCTTCCACAACTTCAGTGATACATTTGGAAACAGTACCCTGAGCAATTCTTGAATTTTTGTGGTTTCCTATGCAGCTTTGGTATGAGCCTTTGGCAAAAAAATTCAACGCTGTAAGAACCTGTAAATTATATTTTTGGTTTTAGCTTTTTGGTAGATCAACTATTTGTGTGGTGTGACAATATTCAACAACATTGGTAAGAAAAGGACTAACCTTAATTTCAATAGGCAAATCAGATACCCGTCTGCTAGGAACCATGAAAGGCCTTAGTGTTTCTATCAATTGTTTGGCGAGCTCCTTTGTCAGTCTATAATTAGATTTAAACTGGAAATTGGACATTCCAAAAGGGTTGCTTCTTCCTCCAGTGGAACTAGGGTCTTCGTCGTTTACTTCACTATCTTCTCCACTGCTTAGATAGCCATAATGAACCAGATATTCCTCTAGATTCATTTGAAACAAAGATTTAAATCTTTGATTTGAAAAGGTATCAGTAATTATTTTCGTCAACAAAAAGCGAAAACAAAGAGTTAAGTAATATATTGGGAAAAGTTGAGCGAAAAGTTTTGCTTTTGGTATTTATTTCGTTTGACAAAAGACACAAAGTGACGACATTGACACAACGTATTTGATTTTGACAGTTATTCTATCACTCGCCTGTATCGCTCGACTGTAAACGAGTGGGTAGGGGCACTCGTTGCGGTCGAGCGATTCAAAAATATGGAAAGTCAAATGTCGAACGAAAATCAGTAGAAACCAATCGCTCGACGCCAGCCGAACGATTCAAAAATAGGGCCCCTGACGTGTTACGTTTTGTGTTTTGTTGGATAACGGTGGCGCCTAAAACAAAGAAATTGAACTTGTAGTAGTAGGTACCTACATACAAAATATTATGTTACAACTGATTTGAGTTTTCAAATGTAAATTACGTGATTATTATTTATTTACATAAAAGAAAGATGTGCCAAGCCATGTGATGGTTTTCTACTTTTTGTTCCCATCAAATATAAAAGATAGTACAATAAAACAAATATCGATATAGAAATGCACATCACTAGGCGAAATAATATAACCTCTACGACATGTAATAAAAAATCTGATATTTGCAAAATCAGCAAAGAACTGGACACAAACGGCTATTTGCACAAATTATTAGTATATTATAATAGTTTCAAGCTATTTACACTACATAAAAACATCTGAAACAATATAAACATTACCGATGAAATCATAATGTTTATTGATTATTTTCATTTCTTCCTGTGCGAGATTTATAGCCTTTAATCACACAAGACGAAATTTCACTGGTAACGCATAAGTATCCCAAACAATGCTATGACTTTCTTTTAAGTTTTTTACAAGAATATTTTATAAATTTCTACATTTTACTAGTCTGATCAGAAATACGCTTGAATATGATTTATTATGACAATGGATTTTTTTTTTAATGAATGCACAGATAATATAATACAAGACAGATAGACTCAACTCAAACTTCCTGACATTCCCAATTTGGACTAGATTTTAGTTTTTTTTAAATAACGTAAAAAATACTGAACTAAAAATTCTGAAAAGAAAAATATGAGCTTAGAACACTAAAATCACGAAATAGTTTTCTAATTTTAGTACTTTCTCAAAATGAAATGTTGTCCATTATATGTAACTAGCAAACTATACCCGCGGTCTTACCCCGGTTTATTTTTGCATACAAAAAGTTACACCCTATAGCAGTGGTTCCCGAATTCTTTTGGCTACGGAACTCTTTTTGGTTCACAGTTATTAAGCGGAATCCTAGCTCAAATAAAGCAAAGCGAGCGCGAAGCGAAAGCCGCGAAATTTTTTTGGGTCTATTTTCTAAATGTACCTACGTTGTAATTAATTAATTGTATCATTAAAACTTACAGTAAAACTACTAGAGAGCCTGGGTACTTCTTACTGGTAAATGAAGGACATGTTGAATGAATGTACTTATGTAATTAAAAGTACTCAAAATTAATGGAAACAAACGGGCGGGTCAGCAAAGTAAGAGTAAAATAAAATAAAAGGAAACAGCTGAAGGGAAAAAAGAGACTTTTGATTATTTTTATTTTGACTATTTTTCCATCCATATTTTGTAGGTACTGCTATGGGCCTCTCTCATTAATTCTGCGTCATTTTTATATTTACTTAGGGAAGACTAATCTAAGTACCTTACAGGTCAGAGCCAGGGTGGGGCAAGCACCCACCCTGCCCCACCGTGGCTACGCCCATGCATATATCTTGAATTTTTTTCGAAGGAGTGGGGATAAGTTCGCGCATGTGCTCTTGTGAGCGACCAATAGCCTCCCGGCACGTAACTTGGCAAGATAAAAACGAGACAAAAGATGCGCAGTAGCTACAAACACTACACTCGGCGCATGTTTTGTCTCATATTTGTCTTGCCAAGTTATATGCCGGCACCCATAATATGCCTTTTAGTGTTTATGGCGCTACTGGGTCCATAAAGGGTCCATAGCGCATGTTTTGCCCTACACAATCAACAAAAACATCTCAACATTCAACAAAATCGTGTACACAAAACATTGTTTCGCGAAACATTTTTGTGTAGAGAAACAATGTTTTTGCTTTCCATGCCTGGTGGAAAACACGTACACAAAACATTTTGTGCGGTCGGCGAGTCGAGGGGCAGGGTAATGTCATAATCATCTGTCATTTTGAAAACTTGCTAGTGTTTTGTGCGCCAAGTTTGAATGGAAGTTCGAAATTTGATTCGGAGCAGCGATAAATGTTCCAATATTAAATCGGTCTTCTATTTTGAATTCTTGGTAAATGTTAAAATTTCGCGACTGTAAATAGGGTCTAACTTGAAAGCGACGCTTTTTTCTAGTGCTAACATAAAATGCTAAGTTAACAGCACTGAAGTTTTGTCTACACAAGCCACGAAATTGCTGTGGACGGTGTGTGTAGAGAAACATGTTTCAGAAACAATGTTTTGTGTATATTATTTTTGTTGATTATGTAGAGCAAAACACGCGCTATGGACCTGGCTACTGTTTTTGTCACAAAACTCATGCATGATTCAGAATATTTATCTAAATGATTTTGTGGTGAAAAAACGTGTAAGTGTGTTTAGGTATTTCTTGAGTTAGCAACTTAGCAATAAGTTCCTTTTGCGTTGTTTTGTTCTGGCAGTACCTACCTACCTTTGTTTACCTTTGTGCGGGAGACTATAATCCGACTTGCGTGTGTAGAGAGGTACTGTTTTTTTGTAATGCCTCTCCCACACTTGTGTCTATGTGTAGGAGTCATTATCGTCACCGCGGGTCCAGCTATCGGGTTGCGTCTATCGTCTCGCAGCCCGATAGTTCGTAACGTATGACCATAATCACTCCTACTTTACACTAACGTTTAGCGTAACACTCACTGACTTCTATATATTCCACTAGACTGGCTGCTGTCAAACTGTTCTTGTGCCTTGATTTCCGCCATTTTGGCGCTGTAGGACGTAGCGTGAGCATAGCGTGAGGGACATGGTACTAAAATCTGGTCAGAGGGGGGCAACCATTTTCATTAAACGTCAAAATCAAATAGGCACAAAAACTTTGCTGTCAAATCATACAGACATCCTGTCCAGTTAAATAGAAAAAAAAAATTTCATGTCAGTGGTAAGGTAACACTAGACGAAGCTTCGTCCCGATAGACGCCGGTGTGGGAGAGCATAACAACGTAAAAAAATTACGGCTATGTGGCATTGGCATGTGCGTACGTTCTGTCTATTTAAAGTAGGTATCTATAATTGTCTTTGTATAGGGGGTGTCCCATGTATTTCTACTCTATTGGGGTCGCGTTCCGAATCACGCGTACGACACTGTTAGCTCGAATCCATCATACAAAAACCCTATTTCGAGTAAATAAATACTTTAGTGACTAGTTCTGTCGGCTTCGCGCTAACAGTGCTGTAACCGTGATTCGGAACGCGCTCTGAGACATAGCTTCAACTTCAACATTTTTTTTACAAAAAAATGTAGGTACTTGTGATTTTTTGTGATCCATTATTTTATCAGATCTTCTCTCATCTAAGTATAAACTAATTTAATAAGTGGTTGAAAAATGTTTAAATCTAGAAGTTATCATAATGTAAACTACAGTTTAATTTGTGCGGTTCGTGAAGGAAGACTAGAAAGAGCAAGGGAGTTAATCCATACTTATGGGCTGTCTTACTCACAAGCATGGGCAGGAGGATATGTTTTACTTCGTGATGCCGTTATGTATAATCATGCAGAAGTTGCTAAACTACTTTTGACAAGTGGTTCTAGAGTAAACAGCAAAAATCAAAACCCTTCTAATACTCCTCTCCACTTCGCTGTTATAAATCGTGACATAGAAATTTTTAATATGATTCTAGGCAAAGGTGCGAATATTGCTGCTAAAACGAAAGATGGTAGAACTCCACTCCACTATGCTGTTACAAATGGTGACATAGAATTTGTTAAATTGATTCTAGATAAAGGCGCTTATATTGATACTAAAACGAATGATGGTAAAACTCCACTCCACTTTGCTGTTATAAATGGCGACATAGAATTTATTAAGTTTATTATAGACAAAGGTGCTAATATTGCTGCTAAAACGAATGATGGTAGAACTCCACTCCACTTTGCTGTTACAAATGGTGACATAGAAATTGTCAAGATGATTCTAGACAAAGGTGCTAATATTGATGCTAAAAAACATTGTGGTAGAACTCCACTCCATGATGCAATAAAAAATAATAAAATAGAAGTTACTCAATTACTTTTAAAGCTTAGAGCTGATGTTAATGCCGTAGATAATGATGGCATAACTCCACTTCATGTTGCAGCTGAGATAGAATGTTTACAAATTGTTGAACATCTTTTAAAGTATGGAGCTAATGTTAATTATTGTGTGTGTAATTCAAAGACTTCAACATGGAAAAAATATAATGCACCTCTGCACTTTGCTGTTGAGAAAGGTAATAAAGAACTTGTCACTTTGCTTTTAAGAAGTGGTGCTAATATTGATGCTAAAAATCATGATGGTAGAACTCCACTCTACATTGCAATTAAAAATAAGCAAATGGAAGTCATTAAATTACTTTTAAAGCATAAAGTTGATGTTAATGCTGGAGACAATGATGGTACGACTCCACTTCATCTTGCAGCTGAGATAGGATGGATACAAATTGTTGAGCATCTTTTAAAATATGGTGCTTATGTTAATTGTGTGACACGGAAAAAAGGTTATGCACCACTGCACTTTGCTGTTGAGAAAGGTAATAAAAAAATTGTCACTTTGCTTTTAAGTAGTGGTGCTAACGTTGATGTTAAAGGGGAAGATAGTTTAACCCCTCTTCATATTGCCGCTAAGAAGGGATATATATGTATTGCCAAAGATCTTCTAAACCATGGTGCTTGTACTGATTCTTCAACCAAAGAAGGATATACGCCACTACATTTTGTTTCTGAACTAGGTGATGGAGAAGCTGTGAAATTATTCTTGAATGGAGGTGCTGATATTAATGCTAGCACAAAGGGTAATTTAACGCCACTTCATATAGCTACTAAAACAGGATATAAAACAGTTGTAAAGCTGCTCTTGCAACATGGAGCTAAAGTTGATAATCAGAATGAAGATAGCAAAACCGTACTACACCTCGCTGTTGAAAAAGGAGATTCAATGATGGTTAAGGAAGTTTTAAAGTATTGTCCTGATATTAATGATGAAAGTAACAGAAGCTCTCTAAAAATTGCAGTGCAAGGCTATGGAGTAGAATATAAAAAGATTGTTGAGGCTCTTTTAGAATATGGCCTTATGGTTAACCCAGAAGATGAAAATATTCCTGTGTTAATACAAGCTGCAGTTGAAAAAGGATATTTGAAAATTATTGAAGACCTATTAAAGCATGGTGCTGATGTTAATATGTTTAATAATTCTACATTAAAAGGTTTCATACCTTTACATAGTGCAGTCAAAAACAAATACGAAAAATTAGCTCAATTGTTAATAAGCTATGAAGCTGATATAAATGGTCAAGATAAAGCCGGAAACACTCCAATATTTTACGCAATTATGAATGCCGATTTAAATATTACCAAGCTACTTTTAACTAATGGAGCTAATATAAAAGATAGTCCTGAGCTGTTGAAAATTGCTGTTAAGAAGGTGTGTATAGAAATTGTTAAAGCTCTTTTGCAACATGATGCTGATATTAACGCTTGTGACGACTATGGAAGAACAGCATTACATTATACCGCTTTGAGTGGAACGGAATATTTTGAATGTGGATTTCCTAATGAATATCCTTATAATAATATAAGAGGAGAAATTACTAAACTGCTTCTAAGTAAAGGTGCTGAGGTAGACAGTCAAACTAACGATGGTGTAACAACACTTTATGCTGCTATTCAAAAAGGATATGCAAAAGTTGTTGAAGCTCTTTTGGAATATAATGCAAATGTTAACTCTGGAGTGAAAAATGACATCACACCACTCCATCTTTCTATTCAGAGAAAATATGAAGATATTAGCATCATGATTTTGAATAAGGGAGCTAATGTGAATGCTAAACAAAAGGATGGAACCACTGCATTGCACATTGCAGCTCAGAACGGTCTCCAAGAAGTTGTAAAAGTAATGCTAGAACGCGGTGCCAAAGTTGATTCTAAAACTAAAAATGACATCACACCACTCCATCTTTCTGCTCAGAGCGGAAATGAAGAAATTAGCATAATGCTTTTGAATAAAGGAGCTAATGTAAATGCTAAACAAAAGGATGGAACCACTGCATTGCACATTGCAGCTCAGAACGGTCTCAAAGAAGTTGTAAAAGTAATGCTAGAACGAGGTGCCAAAGTTGATTCCAAATCTAAAAATGACATCACACCACTCCATCTTTCTGCTCAGAGCGGGAATGAAGAAATTAGCATAATGCTTTTGAATAAAGGAGCTAATGTAAATGCTAAGCAAGAGGATGGAACCACTGCACTACACATTGCAACTGAGAATGGTGATGAAGAATTTGTAAAAGTACTGCTCGAATATGGTGCCAAAGTTGATTCTAAAACTAAGAATGACATCACACCACTCTATCTTTCTGCTCAGAGTGGAAATAAAGAAATTAGTATAATGCTTTTGTTTAAAGGAGCTAATGTAAACGCTAAGCAAGAGGATGGAACCACTGCACTACACATTGCAACTCAAAACGGTGATGAAGAACTGGTAAAATTATTTCTCGAATATGGTGCTGATATTAACTCTAGAGATGAGTATGATAGCAGAACAGCACTTCACATCGCTTCTGAAGAAGGACATGATAATGTTGTTGTAATTCTTCTCGAGTATGGCGCTGATATTAATATTATAAATAGCGATAATGACACACCTCTTGATCTTGCTTTGGCTGGGATATGGTCGGGTTATGATTCATCTGACGACGAGTATTATTATGATCCTGATCGTAGTGGCTTACCGTATGATGTAACTGTTGAAACTCTTAAACGCCACGTAGTTAAAATGAAAACCGCAAATTTATTCGTGAGTGAAAAAAATTTACTATCAATGGGTAGCAGTAATGAATTAAATGATTTTCAGAATGAGTGTGAGAAAGAAATAGCAAGCATGAAGAGCGAGAAGATGTATAATCTCAACACTACATATTATGATATCTTGTCAAAAGGTACATGCTCATTAGCAATATATATGAGGAATGAAAATATAGTGCAGGTTTTAAAATCAGACAACTATAGAACAAAATTTCCAATATACGCTAGTATGATAGAAAGTAATTTCAGAAAGGGTATGAAAAGAAAAGAATTACTTATAGAAAGCAATAAAATTTTCCATTTTCTCTTTAACAACTGTCCTGAGTTACCATACAACTGTACTGAAAAAATATTTAGTTACCTGAGTGACGAAGACTTGAGAATTTTGATGGATGCTTGGCATCTCTAATCCTGATACTAAATAATAAACGATGTAGTGATTGGCTCAAACATAATATCTCAAGCAAGGTACTGATGGAAGAATAGCAGAATGAGCTTATTTCAATATTAAGTTACGATTAAGTTAAAAATCGTTATGTTTGTATTCTATATCTCAAATAAATTTATATTTTTTACGAAATGTCTTTATTTTTAATCTTATTTTAAAAGGTTGTATTTATTATTGTTACATTAGTAACATTAGCAGGAAACATTTGCACTAAACTCATGTTATTAATTTATTAGGTACCGTAAAATGCTGTAAGTTTGCCTGGATTTTGACGTTTTTTGCCTATATCTCATCTCTGAACCAATTTATTGAAATGGCGTTTAATATAATTAGTTACAGCCGGAAAATAGACCTTATAATGTTTCAAGATAAGCAGCAAGCACTCAAAATTGCTGGCAAAGTTGTAGGCAAAAGATCCAACTTTGCCTAGAAGGATATCTCATTAATAATGGTGTTGCTAAAAAACTAAAACTTTTCTCGATACCACACACACCTAAACTATACACCACCATATTAAAATAAATAATAATAACCGAGCAAAGCTCGGTCGCCCAGATATTTTTACCTAATAGGGAATGTCCGAAAAAAATCAAATTGGCTGAATATTTTTCTATAGGTAGGAATAAGGTCCCTTAGTAATAGAAAAAAGTTTCAGAATTTTCGGTTGGTTAAAAAAAAATCAAAGTCTCTTCGACTTCACAAATGTATGAAAGTAACAGCAGAATGGAGATTATGCCTTTGCCGCTAACTGCCACAGCCACTGTCACGTATTTAAAAAAAAAGTTTTGACATTTTGTCTTGAATCCTTTTTTTTTTAATACCATGTTGTGGTTGTGGCTAGGGAATGCAAATCCGTTTCTGTTTCAGAATCCGGATTTTTAAGAACGGATATTTGTCAAATCCGGATTATCCGGATATTACGGATTTTTTATAAAAATATTGTTTCTAATATAAAAATCAATAACTCTGTCCTTATAAATACACTAATGTCATCACAAGATGTCACAAACAGATAAATATTTTAAATTGCTATGAAATTGGCTTTATTTGAAAGATATTTTTACCATTAATATTTGAATATTATTTTAGACCTGTGGCCGTTACAGCTGGCGTGTACACGGCGTAATCTGAAGGTCCAATTTTCACACACTTTTCGCAGTAAATGAGGCTAGTGTATTTTAGCAATGACGCGTCGAATGTTGGGTTCCAAGTGCTCAATTGTTTTTGGTTTATCGGAGACGGCGTAGACATGCGACTTTACATATTCCCAAAGAAAGTAATATCATAGCGTTAATCGATTTGACGAACTATTATTTCACGTAATGGCTGTGTTTACTAGCCACCGCGTGCAATTTCCGTCCCGTTTTATTTTACCTTGTTAACCAGATATATTTTTTTATATTATTATCGTGATAAAATATCAAACGTACGGCTGGACACGAAGTTTCCTTGCATTTACTGATTAAAAAAACTGATTGACAGGACAGATTTGTCAGAAAGTGTCAAAGAGTAATCATAATCATTTTACTCTTTGATCATTAATCACGACCTAATGTTGTTGTTTGTTTATCAGCTTATTTATTGTGATTTTCTAGTGTTTTTCTTGTTCGGTTATGGAAAATGGATCAGCTTGAAGAAATCCATTATCCATCTTATTACGCCGATGAAGTAACTACACTGCTTTATTCCGTTTTGTTGAAATAAAGATGTGACCATCTGCAGAACGTTTTTTTTTAAGTTTTTTTCGTTTTAAGTTTACCAACCCAATTGGGATGTTGACTTATGAATAAAATAACGAAATACTAATAAAAATCGTAAACATATCAAACTTTTGGAGTAGCTTGTATACCTCTTGGTTTTATATATTGCGTATTATTTGTTTTATGACCCTTCAAAGTTGGGTGGACAAGTCCATTCAAAAAGTATAAAATTTGTTAAAATAAATAATACATTTAGTTAGTCCGTAAAACTTATAGCAAATTTGTCAAAGAAACCATTTTGATAAACATAATATTTAATATAGCTGCCGAACAAATTTCCTACGCGTTGCATACAACGTAGGAAGGCGTGACTAGGGCTTGCAAATCGAATATTCGAATATTCGAACTATTCGAATATTCGCCTCATTTTGGTATTCGAATACTAAAGTCGGTGAAATTCGAATATTCGAATATTTTCTACTTTGTTAGATTTAGGCAAAAGACATTAATTAAAAACCCGAATAGCATTTGTGAGCATAGAATGAAGCGATCGTTAACGTTCCCTTTCTCGTTTATTTATTTGTTTAGCTATGTTGTTTGTTTGTCCACAAATTGCAAACGATTTTAATCTAGTTCCCGATGAGTAAAAGACTTTAAACTTAAAACATAGGTCAGAACAGGAAGTCAATAAAGTATTATAGTGTCATTGAGCTGACCTGATGATGGAACTGGAAGAAGGTCACAGGAAATCTGTAATAAAACCATACAAACCCATCGAGTTTAGGCTCGTTTGGTTCGTCTTGACACGTACTCTGTTGTGAAGTAGTGTCCAGAGTCTGATGAAGCCGAAAGAAGGCCACAAGAACTCTGTGATAAAACCATGCAACCCCATCTGGTTTGGGCTTGTTTGGTTCGTCTTGACTAGTACTCTAAAAGGAGATGGGTAACGGTTTCCAGGGTCTGGTGATGGAGCTGGAAGAAGGCAACAGGAACTCTGTAATAAAACCATGTGACCCCATGTTTGTGCTCGTTTGATTTGTCTTGATGAGTACTCTGTTAGGAAATAGTGGCCAGGGTCGGATAATGGAGCCGGAAGAAGACCATAGGAACTCTGTAATACTTTACTTTATTGCTGACACTAAGCAAATATCACCAACATATTAAACATTGGCACTAATAATTAACAAAATACATTTTATTTCTTCTTGGCGTTAGTGAGCATCGTGTCTTGCATTGCAAGTTGCAACACATAGGCCTCTTCCAGCTGTTTCAATTTTGTTCTATCTCTTCCTTTTCGCGTCCAAAGTGTTCCTCCAGTTTTCATAATATCATCTGCCCATATTTTGGTTTGTCTTCCTCTTTTCCTTTTCCGTCTCTCTGTTATAATTTTGTTCCATTTTTTCTTGCTTTCTCTTGCCATATGACCCGCCCATTGCCATTTTAATTGTCTTATTTTCCTTATTATATCTTCTACTATCGTTTTTGTTCTCATTTCCTCTGATTTTGGCCGGTCTTTCAGCGTTACACTTATTAGGCTTCTTTCCGTGTTCCTCTGGCATGTTCTGAGATTCAAATAGTGTTTTTGAGTCAGTGCCCATGTTTCACACTCTGTAATAAAACCATACAAATCCATTGAGTTAGGGCTTGTTTGATTCATCTTGACAAGTATTCTGTTGGGAAATAGTGTCCAGGGTCTGATGATGGAGCCGGAAGAAAACCACAGGAATTCTGTATTAAATTCCACCCTCTCACGGGCTAAGCGGTACTTCTCAGTTCTCACCCAACCAACTGCTTCTGTTATACAACGCGCAGATTCGTCCAATCATGGAGTACTGTTGTCACCTGTGGGATGGTTCTGCTAAGTATCAGCTTAAACTTCCTGAATCAATTGAAAGCAGATTGAAAGCAAGGAGGCTCATCGGCAACTCAAAATTGGCCGCGTCGGAACTTCAGAGCCTTAGTCTAGTCACCGTCGCAAAGTTAAAGAGTGTGCGAGGGAACTGCACAAGCTTGTTCCTCTAGCCCCTTTCCACCATCAGGGTACAAGACGCAGGTTAGCATATCACCCTTCCTTACATAGTAGATGCTACAATGGTCCGTACCAAGCTCTTTGCCAATACATTTGCCTGCTGAAGAATGGATTGCGCTGCTACTCATATGTCCCCCGATAGTTACAACCTTTGTCTCTTCAAGGTAACAGTGAATAGGCATTTCTTGGGCAAGTGCTACACCTTAGACCACATCCTGTCTACCAAGCAAGATGGTATTCAAATGCCTGTCCAGTTTCCGATAAAAAAAAGAAACTATACAAATTCATCGAGTTTTGGGTCGTTTGATTCGTCTTGACAAGTACTCTGTTGAAAAATAGTATCAAACCCTGGTGTGATGGTGAAGTCGGAAAACACCAGAGAAAAAAGCACAGATTAGACTAAAAAGCAAAAAAGAAATATTTACTGACAAAAAAGCAAAAAAAATATCGCGTTTTAAAAACGAACTAAAAAGTATATAAATCGGACTCAAGCCAAAACATACTTATAAAAACGGACTAATAAGTATAAAGTAATTACCCACGTAAATATTGATGGCCCTATAAAGAAGTTTTAAACCTAAAACTGTGGGGCGAATGCAAAAGTCAATTGATGATAAATCTTACGAAATGCGCCCCCATTAAACGAAGCATTTAACGTTAGTTTAATTTCGAAAATAAACAATATTTAATAATTACGACCACCTGTTTTACTTTACAGAAATATTCGAATAATATTCGAATATATTCGAATACCTCCTTAAAAAAATTTCGAATATTCGAATATTGATTTCGTGGAATATTTGCAAGCCCTAGGCGTGACGTCATAACTTGGTAGCCGTTAGTATGGAGCGTTTTCGGGTGAGTCCAATTTTGTGCATTTCAAACTGTGATATCTCGGGCAGTTTTCATGCTAGCGAAATAATTCTTATACAAATGTTTCTTTTTTTTGGGGGGTAATATATGTAACATAAAATAAAAAAATAGTCAACATGCCTATTGAACCAATCGGACCTCGCGGCCGGAAGGGAAAAAATATTCAAACACTAGCGGCCGCCCGCGGTTTCACCCGCGTTGTTCCCGTTCCCGTGGGAATATCGGGATAAAAAGTATCCTATGTTTTAATCTAGGCTATCTACAATCTGTGTGCCAAATTTCAACCAAATCCGTGATTGAGGAACAAACATCCAAACATCTAAACATCCAAACCCACATTCGATTGTTTAGAAGAAATCGCTTTTAGCGATAAGACCGACATGTTTAGCATGTAAGTTTTGATGTTAATTCTTTAAGAAATAGGTATATAACCTATTTCTTGGTGTAATATTAGCTAATCTAAAAAAACTTTAAGATAAAGTCAATTTCACGAATATAACAAATATTTTTCTGTTTTATTTCAATTTAAAGTTCTCCGTCTCTAATATAAAAAAAACTTTGATTTGTATAAATAAAATTAAAATAATTATCAGTCAATGGTTTCTTTGCGATCTGTGAGTAACGAAACGTTATAAATAAAATAAGGAATACCTACCCCTCATGTTTGCTGTGCCCTAACAGGGCGTCACTTGTACCTTTCAATCTTGTAAAACCCTTTTTCTTCATTTCAACTTGACTTGCAATTAAATGAATATTGAATATTAAAAGACACGCTCAAGACCGAAGCTAAGAATCGTAGACTCTTTATAAAATTAAACATACATTTTACAAAAGTTTTTGAGTATTGAAAGAGGCTCTAACTAAGTGGAATCTAGAGTCTAGTCCAGTCAGTTGCTATTCAGCCATTTGCTATTCGCTCGATTGCTCTAAGTGGAATACATCTTAGAAAGTAGCTCGTTTTAATTTAATTGATATAATTTTTTATTTTTCGAAAAATCCGGATTTAATTTTCAAATCCGGATTTAGAAGTCTAGCAAAAATGAACGGATATCCGGATTTTTCGGATTACGGATTATCCGGATTGCATTCCCTAGTTGTGGCAGGTGGTGGCAAAGATAATCTCCATTCTGCTGTTACTTTCATACATTTGTGAAGTCGAAGAGACTTTGATTTTTAAAAATTGTTTCATGCATCCGAAAATTATGAAACTTTATTCTATTACTAAGGGATCTTATTCCTACCTATAGAAAAATATTCAACCAATTTGATTTTTTTCGGACAGTCCCCATTGTATCGATACTGTACGGAATTATTGGATTTTAGTTAAAGTTGGGTAATGTATGAAGTGAATAAATCTGAGAGCTGAGCCATTATGGCTGTTTTAGTTGCCTCGCTCCATTGATAGCCTGGGATATACACTGTCATTATACAAGGTTTCGTCAAAATCTGTTAAGTGGTTTTTGCGTGATGCCGGAACAGACAGACAGACAGAGAGACAGACAAGAAATTCAGAAACTGTTCTAACATGTTCAGTTGATGATGTTAAGTTAAAACTGACCTTTCAGATACAGATTCCTCAACACTTTCAAAATAGGCGACTGGATAACGAAGCTTGACCTTTGAGGCCCAAGTGAGGTTCCTTCTGCTGGTCTACGACGACCACCGAGTCTTCCGAATGGCCTGTCTACCACTTGGCCTATTGTGCGCGCCGAAATATTTCACCGCTTTGGCCAACAGGGTAGCTCAACACCTTCATAAAAAGGTATGCGAATTACAGTCTACTTGGACTTCTCGCTGGTCAAACAGTGTAATATCAGTAGATATATACTATAGTCTAGATGAACCGAACCCAACCAAAAACTGAAATTAATAAAACTGCATAAGAGAGAACGCACTGCTTATCTTACTGGTGAAGAGTGATAAGTACTCATCACGCGTTGGCCACCAAGTTGCCCATGCGTCACCTGCACGCGCTGCTCGCGCAGCACGACCTTACCTAGCCATAATGTACGCCCATGGAGAGATGCCAGCGGGCCTATAGGCTGAACTGATTTTGACGTCGGTGTATATCCTGAATAGAACAGGACTAGGACCTGATGGGAAATCATCGTACGAATTATGGCATGGCAGAAAACCAAGAATAAAACACTTGCGTGTGATTGGGACTACATGCTAGCCTCACCTTCCAAAAGAGAAACGGAAGAAGTTGGATAAAAAGGCTCAGAGGGGAATCTTAATCGGATATGACGGTGATGAAGGATATCGTATTTGGGATGGGGAACATCACAAATTAATCCGGTCGCGTGACGTCACCTTCCAAGAATACCCTTTGCTCAGAGAAGCAGAAGATTTGGGAGAGACAAAATCGAAGCCGACTGAGTCTGAGAACATAACAGAGCAAAAAAGTTGTAGCCAGTCAGAAAACAACAAATTCAATCTGGAGTTTTCAGGATTCCAGTATGGATCTAGCAAAGATGCTGTTGTGGAAGGAGAAAGAGCAGTTTTAGTCAATGATAATGAACCAGTAGTCAATGGCGAAGAGGAAGTAGTCAGTGACGAAGAAGTTGTCAATGATGAAGGCACTGAAACTGAAGAAAGGTTACATATCAATCTTCCACTGCGACGAAATGCCTTCAAAGCTATAGTGACGCAGATCATGGAGGAGATCCTACTACAGGGCAATCTACTTCCGGAATGGTCTGCCTTTATTCTTCCTCAGTGTCTTGAAAGTGGAAGCAGCGAAACAGCTAGCCGACTTCCTAACCAAGCCGCTATTCAGGCCACGGATCAAAGAGCTAAGCGCTCTTATAGGCCTAGCATAGAGCTAGAAAAACAAGACGGGATGTAAAGAAGTAAGGCTACGCACCTTCTTTGTATTAGTCGAATCTATTATTGTACACTGTGAAGGTCCGAACAAATTATCGGACGCGGCTTACTGCCGCGGCTGATCTGAGGTGTGCAAACTATCGGATGTAGTAGGTCGCGGACGTAACCATAGACTAATATGACGTCATCGGACGTCCGATAGCTATCTGGCACGCAGGATGTTATGAGAGCGTGCACACTTATCAGCCGCGGCAGTAAGCCGCGTCCATAAGCCGCGTCCGATAATTTGTTTGCACCTTGACTTTGAATGTTATGCTATGTCTCTGTACTCTCTTTGTGTTTATATCCTGTCTAGCTGTCATTGATTTGTCTATAAATCGTACTCACAAATTAAACTCGTGATAACTTTCTCAATCAGTTCTTTATTCGTTAAAAGATAATATGCTCAAATACGGGACATTTTATTTTTCTCCGTATTGGTTTTACTAGATTAAGGAACACGCTCTAAAGGTCCAAACAAATTATCGGACGCGGCTTATGGACGCGGCTTACTGCCGCGGCTGATAAGTGTGCACACTCTAATAACATCCTGCGTGCCAGATACCTATCGGACGTCCGATGACGTCATATTAGTCTATGGTTATGTCCGCGACCTACTACTATCCGCGGCAATTGGTAATGCGCCTGGCGGCCATGATTTTAACCTCGAAAACGAATAACAACTGTATTATTTTCATATAACTAGACCGTTTCTTATTGAAAATAAGAATTCAATAATTAATATATTATGTTACCTATCAGAATTTTACTGTTTTTTGTCATTTTAAGTTGCGGATGACGTTGATGTGTATGTTAATTTGACAAGGTTCCAGCGAATTACCAATTGACGGGGATAGTACATCCGATAGTTTGCACACCTCAGATCAGCCGCGGCAGTAAGCCGCGTCCGATAATTTGTTTGGACCTTGATTCATTAATGAAAAACGTGACGTCCCGAGAAATACAAGACGTCTGGTTACAGTAGGCGACGGACTGATGGTAGACTGATGGTTTAGCATGATTCAAAATTCTAACCAGACTGAAGGTCCAAACAAATTATCGGACGCGGCTTACTGCCGCGGCTGATCTGAGATGTGCAAACTATCGGATGTAGTAGGTCGCGGATGTAACCATAGACTAATATGACGTCATCGGACGTCCGATAGCTATCTGGCACGCAGGATGTTATGAGAGTGTGCACACTTATCAGCCGCCGCAGTAAGCCGCGTCCATAAGCCGCGTCTGATAATTTGTTTGGACCTTTGCATTCCAGACTGATCGTGTAACCTCTGTCTAACGACGTGAGGGGGGAAGTAGGTATCTATGTGGCGGCGTTTGCTTATGGCTATGGCTCGGCCTGACGGCGTCAAGGTCTAAACAAATTATCGGACGCGGCTTATGGACGCGGCTTACTGCCGCGGCTGATAAGTGTGCACACTCTAATAACATCCTACGTGCCAGATAGCTGTCGGACGTCCGATGACGTCATATTAGTCTATGGTTACGTCCGCGACCTACTACATCCGATAGTTTGCACACCTCAGGCCCTCCGCTGCCTTGAGCGGGACACGCGCGCGGGGCGACATAGATTAGAGCTTACTCGTACACTGCGCAAGCATCTGTCCGTCAAAAACCAGCAATCTATATTCCCGCGCCGTGTACCCGCGGCGGGGTCCCGCTTAAGGCAGCGGACGGCCTCAGATCAGCCGCGGCAGTAAGCCGCGTCCGATAATTTGTTTGGACCTTCAGCGTGGAACGTCGTCGGCTTTAAAAAAATATCGCGCGTTAAAAAAATCGCTCTTGTGGACGATCCCTAAAATAATATATAGGGAAAAGAGCGCTCACTTGTGGCAACTTTTTGAAACACCGATTTGAAACGCCATCAGCGCCTCTGCAAATCAGTGCCACAGAAAATGAATACTATTCAGTGCTGAACTAGATACCTACTAACGTAAAATTATAATCAATAAAAATGTTTTTTTTTGTTTCTTATCACCAACGTAGTGATTATATTCTCTTTGTTATCACCTATACACGGTTAATTTTTAAGTACCTATATCTAAAAATTAAATGAGTGTATCTCTTTCCTGTTTCTAATCGAGTATGTACAGTAAAAAATTTCAATATTTAATAATTGGTCAAGATATTGAGGTTTGTTTTGTTGGCCCAAAATTTTACTGATTTCTGGATTTAGTGCTCATTCATAGAATTACACGCGCGTAATCAAAAGAAACTATATTGTTTACCTACGTAAATAATTAAAAGAATGAATCTACGTACGCGTCTTGCTATTTTTGTGAGTTTGCTGATTAGTCAAGACTTTTTTCCGATATTTTCAAACTACCTATTCATTTTTAACTTTTGACTGCACGTTCATAATATTCTGCATATTCAGAAACGTGATTTGCTATCCCCATTTAATTTTTAGATATACTTACCAACTTAAACATTAACGGTGTATTAATATATTTTTTGTCTTTTCTTGTTATATTCTATAGATAAAAAAAGATATTAATAAAAAAAGGATAAATCGAAACAAAAAACAACAATGACCATTGCTAGGTTTGAACTCGGTATTCGTCGAACGATATAGGCCCCTGTAGTTTACTAACACAGTGATCTGTGATATTGTCTTTGTATAGGGGTTCCCAGAGGATTTTCTTTTCCATTTCTACATTATCTTTCTTTCTACTGTGCACCGTACCGTGCACGTATCAAGATCAAGTACAGTCGAAACAAAATTCAGTGATCTTTACTCTTTGTGAGAATACGTAGTGATTATATTCTCTTTGGTGAGAATTGTGAGTGAAGCTGAACCAAGAAAACACGTAGCTACTATCTCATTCTAGAAATTAATTTATTAGTGGTTGGAAAATGGGTGAACAGGATGTAAACTACAGTTTAATTAGTGCGGTTCGTGAAGGAAGACTGGAAAGAGCAAGGGAGTTAATCAATTCTTATGGACTGTCTTACTCAAAGGGATGGGCAGGAGGATATGTTTTACTTCGTGATGCCGTTAAGAATAAACATGCAGAAGTTGTTAGACTTCTTTTAACAAGCGGTTCTAGAGTTAACAGAAAAAATAGTATTAAAAACTCTTCTAATACTCCTCTTCACTTCGCTGTTATAAATGGTGACATAGAAATTGTTAAGATGATTCTAGACAATGGTGCTAATATTGAAGCTAAAAATGGATATGGTAGAACTCCTCTCCACGATGCAATAAAAAATAAAAAGATGGAAGTTACTGAATTACTTTTAGAGCATCGAGCTGATGTTAATGCCAGAGACAATGTTGGTAGAACTCCACTTCATGTCGCAGCTGAGATAGGATGTTTACAATTTGTTGAGAAACTTTTAAAATATGGAGCTTATGTTGATTGTGTGTGTACTTTAATACGGAAAAAAGGTTATACACCACTGCACTATGCTGTTGAGGAAGGTAATAAAGAAAGTGTCATTATGCTTTTAAGTAGTGGTGCTAATGTTGATGTTAAAGAGCAAGATAATTACACCCCTCTTCATATTGCTGCTAAGAAGGGATATACATGTATTGCCAAAGATCTTCTAAACCATGGTGCTTGTATTCATTCTTTAACGAAGGAAGGATATACGCCACTACATTTTGCGTCTAAAGTAGGTAATGAAGAAGTTGTGAAATTATTTTTGGATAGAGGTGCTGATATTAATGCTTGCACAAATGGTAATTTAACGCCACTTCACATTGCTACCAAAACAGGACATGAAACAGTTGTAAAGCTGCTCCTACAACACGGAGCTAAAGTTGATGGTCAGGATAAAGACGGAAAATCCATACTACACCTCGCTGTTGAAAAAGGAAATTTAACAATTGTTAAGGAAGTTTTAAAGTATTGTCCTGATATTAATGATCATAGTAACAGAAGCTCTCTTAAAATTGCAGTGCTCGATTATAGAGAAGAGTACAAAAAGATAGTTGAGGCTCTTCTAAAATATGGCTTTATGGTTAACTCAGAAGATAAAAATAATTCTGAGTTGTTACATGCTGCTGTGGAAAAAGGATATTTTAAAATTATTGAAGACCTATTAAAGTATTGTGCTGATGTTAATATGTTAAACAATTCATACAGAGGTTTTACACCTTTACATAGAGCAGCCAAAAACAAACATGAAGAAATAGCTAAATTGTTGACAAACTATGAAGCTGATATAAATGCTCAAGATAAAACTGGAAAAACTCCAATATTTTATGCTATTGAAAATGCCGATTTAAATATTACCAAGCTTCTTTTAACTAATGGAGCTAATATAAAAGACAGTTCTGAGCTATTGAATATTGCTGTTAAGAAGGGATGCTTAGAAATTGTTGAAGCTCTTTTGAAACATGATGCTGATATTAATGCTAGTGACAAATATGGAAGAACAGCATTACATTATACTGTTTTAAATGAAGATAATTTTTATTTTGGATATGATTTTGATGAATATCCTAATCTTAATATTAGGGGAGTAATTGCTAAACTGCTTCTAAGCAAAGGTGCTAATGTCGATGCTCAAACTAAAGATGGTGCAACAACCCTTCATTATGCTGTTCAAAAAGGATATGCAAAATTTGTTGAAGCTCTTTTGGAATATAATGCAAATGTTAACTTTGTATTAAAAAGTGACATCACACCACTCCATCTTTCGGCTCAGAGCGGAAATGAAGAAATTAGCATAATGCTTTCGAATAAAGGAGCTAATGTAAATGCAAAGCGAAAGGATGGAACCACTGCACTACACATTGCAGCTCAGAAAGGTCATAAAGAAGTTGTAAAAGTATTGCTAGAATGTGGTGCCAACGTTGATTCTAAAATTAAAAATGACATCACACCACTGCACTTGGCTGCTAAAAAGGGTAATCGGGAAATTATAGAGACTATCTTGAAATTTGGCGCTAATATTAACTCTCGAGATATGGAAGGCAGAACAGCACTTCACATCGCTTCTCTAGAAGGACATGATGAAGTTGTTGTTACTCTTCTAGAGTATGGCGCTAATATTAATATTAGAAGTAGAGAAAATCATACACCTCTTGATTATGCTGAGGCTGGGATAAGAGAGTTCTATAGACAACTCCATAGACAACTCAATAGCTGTGACTCTGATGATGAGGATTATTATGATCCTGGTCGTGGTGTCTCATCATGTGAAGTAACTGCTGAAGCTCTTAAACGCCACATACTTAAAATGAAAACTGCAAATTTATATGTAAGCAAAAAAAATTTACTTTCAATGAGTAGCAGTTACGATTATGCATTAAGTGACTTTCAGGATGAATGTAAGAAAGAAATAGCAAGCATGAAGAGTGAGAAAATTAATAATCTCAACACTTCATTTTATGATATCTTGGCAAAAGGTACAAGCTCATTAGCAATATATATGAGGAATGAAAATATAGTGCAGGTTTTAAAATCAGACGACTATAAAACAAAATTTCCAATATACGCTAGTATGATAAAAAGTAATTTCAGAAAGGGTTTGGAAAGAAAAGAATTACTTGAACAAGGAAATAAAATTTTCCATTTAATCATTAACAACTATCCTGAGTTACCATATAACTGTACTGAAAAAATATTTAGTTACCTGAGTGACGCAGACTTAAGAATTTTGATGGATGCTTGTAAACCTCTTGGCGTCTAATCCTAATGATGTAGTAATAAGCTCAAGCATATCTCACGTAGGTACTACTTATGGAAGAATAGCTGAATGAGCTATTTTGAATAAGTTATTTTTAAGTTGTAAAACACTTTATAAATTGTTTTGTATTCTATGTCTCAAAATAAAATTGTAATTTTCACAAAATGTCTTTTTTTTCATCTTATTTCTAACGTATTAAATAACAGAAAAAGTGTTTTTAAATTATTGTTACTTACACTTATTATCCCCGTCAATTGGTAATGCGCTGGAACCTTGTCACATTAATATCCACGTTGACGTGATCCGCAACTAAAAATGTCATGGTCATGAAACATGAAAATTCTAATAGGTAATCTAGGTTATTATTGAATTATTATTTTCAATAAAATTTACAATTGTTTTTCGTTTTTGAGGTTAAAATCATGGCCGCCACGCGCATTACCAATGGGGAGGAAAAGCGCAATTTTATCCCGATAGGTGGCGACTGGTCTTTGGTACCGGGCCGCCTCAAAGAAAGTGTCAAAACATATGGGAATCTCTTGGAGTATTGCACTTTTTAATTTTATACTAAGAAAATTCCGCATTGTTATGCATGTAACTTGTAAAATATTGGAGTTCATCGATTTCCCAGTAACAAAAAAAATATTGGGCAAAAAAATATCAAAAAAAAGATGCTTTTCCCTCGATTTTCTCCTTTGCTGAGCCTGAGAAACATTATAAATCAAAAGGAATGTTTCATGAATTTGATGAAGCTTCGCCAAAATAAAACAACATTTGAATTATAACAGCTTTGTTCTTTAATATTTCAACCTCAGCAGTTTCTAACATATTTATAACTTGGATGAATTTGATAGGTGGGCGATTTCAAAATTCTTAACACCCCCCCAATTTAGCGTGTCCCATAAATATTTTTCTTTTTTACGTAAATATTTCAAAAAGTTTGACTAAAAAACGTTTTCCTGTAAATAAATATATTTGTAAACTTTTAAAATTTTTTTTTTTTTTTTGTTTATTTAACTATAATTGTTATTTATGGTTAATAATGGTATTAAAATATTTATTAATAAAAAAATACAGCAATATTAAAAATATTACTAGGTCTATTCTTAGTCTAATAGACCGCCCCGAGTAGTCCCCGGTGCCATGGACGAAAAAATATCCATGCCGGTGCAAATGTGCCCATAACGCTGGCCGCGTTGCCGCGTTGGATGGCAATGGCTTTTAAAATATGTAATTTGTATGACTAAATAATTAACACTTATTTTTAAAATAAATTTAAAAACATAAAGTACCACTTAATTTCACATGTCCCATCTCATTCAACGGTAACGAAATTTAATAAAACTCATGTTTCGTAACATAACAGGGTACAGTGGTATTTTAAGAATTTTAAAATATCTTTTTAAACGATTGAAAAGCCGATGCTATTGCCCTCATAAATTAATATTTTTTATTAAAAAACAAATATTATAACAAAAGTCGATATTTGAGTCACCCTGACATGTCAAGGTTTGTTACCCATTTTTCAAGTCCTTAAATAACACGTGGGGACTTCTAAATTTTAATATGGCAATACACAAGGCAACCATTTTGAAGCCGCCATAAAAAAAGTAGACAGTGTCAAAAAAACTGTGAAAGCGGACGGTTGTTCTGTGCTGCCCAGCAGGAGATCCATATTATTTAGTCAAGGTAAGTTACCATTATTTAATTCTATTTATCTATATAATACATATTTTTTTACAAGAAACGTAGAGCATAATTATTTGAAACAAAACAACAGTTTCATAGGTCGCTAAATAAAGCGAGTATTTTATAGTTTATTTTTTCAATAATTATAACTGTAAAATGTTACGTCAATTTTGTTACTTGAAATGCGGTAACATATAGGCCTGACCAAAAAAGTAACAAAACTGACATCTTAAGTCGAGTTCATATGGAATATAGCTACCGACTATAGATGATTAAACTATTGTTATGAAATTTTAATGTATAATAATATTGCGAATATTTTATATTAATATTTGTAACGCCATTTATGGAACATATTAATTAGTATCTATTTGATTCCCGAAAAATCCATACTAATATTATAAATGCGAAAGTAACTCTGTCTGTCTGTCTGTCTGTTACGCCTTCACGCCGAAACTACTGAACTGATTTGGATGAAATTTGGTACAGAGGTAGAGTAGAGCTCGAGATAGGACATAGGCTATCTTTTATTGCGAAATAAGGGTTGGAAGGGTTGAAATAGGGGATGAAAGTTTGATTGTACCACAGAATAGAGACTTCAGAAGTTATGCCACTATCGCATTTATTTGGTACCCATTTACATACTTTTACACTTCGAAATTATGTTGTTTAATCGACTACCATGAGTAAAATTGACAGAACGAAATTCAAGATCAGTAATACAAAATCCATACTAATATTATAAATGCGAAAGTAACTCTGTCTGTCTGTCTGTCCGTCTGTCTGTTACGCCTTCACGCCGAAACTACTGAACCGATTTGTATGAAATTGGGTACAGAGGTAGAGTAGAGCTCGAGATAGGACATAGGCTACCTTTTATTGCGAAATAAGTGTTGGAAGGGTTGAAATAGGGGATGAAAGTTTGATTGTACCACAGAATAGAGACTTCAGAAGTTATGCCACTATCGCATTTATTTGGTACCCATTTACATACTTTTACACTTCGAAATTATGTTGTTTAATCGACTACCATGAGTAAAATTGACAGAACGAAATTCAAGATCAGTAATACAAAATCCATACTAATATTATAAATGCGAAAGTAACTCTGTCTGTCTGTCTGTCCGTCTGTCTGTTACGCCTTCACGCCGAAACTACTGAACCGATTTGTATGAAATTGGGTACAGAGGTAGAGTAGAGCTCGAGATAGGACATAGGCTACCTTTTATTGCGAAATAAGTGTTGGATGGGTTGAAATAGGGGATGAAAGTTTGATTGTACCACAGTATAGAGAGACTAAAGAAGTTATGCCACTATCGTATTTATAAGGTTCCTACTTACATACTTTTACACTACGAGATGATGTTATTCAATCTACTTCCATGAGTTAAATTGACAGAACAAAATTCAAAATCTAAAATACAAAATCTATACTTAATCCATAATAATATTATAAATGCGAAAGTAATTTTGTCTGTCTGTCTGTCTGTTAAGCTATCACGCCTAAATACTAAACCGATTTTAATGAAATTTGCCACAGAGATAGAGTAAAGCTTGAGAAATGACTAATGGTTTTAATTAAAAGTGACGTCTCAGTGATAAGTTCCTAAGTCCAAGTAGTGAAGTGCCGTATTGTACTGAAGGCACAGGCTACCTTTTAATACGAAATAATGGTGGAAAGAGTTAAAATAGCGGATGAAAGTTTGTATGAAAGTCTGTAGGTGTCAAAATAGGGAATGAAATTTTATGAGAGGAAAAAGCGGGTCAGCGCGCTTGGTGGGGACCCGCCTAATCACGTTAAAACGGCTGATAAGATTTTGATGAAATTAAAACATTGAATACTATTTATCCTGGTTTAAAGTTCCCATAGGATTTTCTCGAATATCCACGCGGACGAAGTCGCGGGCAAAAGCTAGTTATACCATAATTATGAAATCAACAAAATGGTAATGTAGAATAAATAACATAAAATAGTTTCCGCTCTGTTATAACTCAGCCTAATAATATTTCAAGAGTCACTTTTGTTACTGTCCCATAAAACTTGGACGATTATTTTAATATTTTATCTATTTTAAAAAAAATATCAGGTATTATTAATACAAAAATACCTAAAGAATTTATGATTCTTCAATATTTTGGTTGTTTAGAGCTCTTGTGATCTCTCAATAATTAAAAAACTCAAAAATGAATGTTTTTTTGGCTCCATGGTAACAAAACTTAGTTAATATTTTGAAAAAGTGGTAGTCGTTTTTAAATTGCACACAACTTCATGCTGCCATTCCTTTGATATTTTGCTGTTTTTTCATAAAATTTAATAAATATTGTTCAATGCTCGCAGTTTTAATTTATTTATTACCTTTTTATATAGTAACAAAACTGACGTCAAATCTCGACACCTCTTACTATTTTGTACAATAAAAGCAAAAATACACGGTATTATGTGATTAATTTCTAATTATATTAAAATCTAGAATGTGCTATTCATAGTGCGATTGTAAAATAGTTCTAAACTTTACATAAAAAAATTAAATAAAAAAAATCTAAGGTGTACAGAAATTTGAAATCGCCCATGTATATCAAATATGGAATAAGCCCAATATTGGGGCCAAACAGAGAATTAATAGAATTTTATATGCCAGAGTCATTCAAGAAACTTAGAATAATAAAATAAATATGATTAAACGGTTCGTGTAATTTTGGATGGTACAGAAATTCCAGTACAGAAACCTGAAATTACTATTGCACAGAAGGCATCATCAGGCAACTATAAACACGGAAATTCACACTCAGTTGCTTTGTTAAAATTTAAATCATATGCTTCTAATCTGAAATAAAAAGACTACTTGTAAATCTTACACGAAATTTAAAGAAATGTAATGCTTGTTAGCAATATTTTGTAAGTTGCTAGCAATATTTTGTAAGCTTGCTTTCTTGCCTGTTGTTTTGGCTTTTCTTTTCCGTACTTCTTCTTTTATCTGAGCTAAAGTTAGCATAGAATACATTGTTTGTCCGCAAAACCGAAAAAAATACAATATAAGAAAGTAAAATCACGTAATACACAGTCAAGACAATATAAGCTCAAAAGACTGAGCGCCATCTGTAATTCACTTTGCCTTCGCCTCCCCATTGACGGGGATAGTACATGACGGTGGGTGACCCAAGGTTCGCGAACCTCCGCGCTCCGCGAACCTGCACCAAAATAATTGTTTATCCTGTGCTGCAACAGTGCGTCATAGTGTGTACGGGTTAGCACACGTACTTACCACTATAGCCATACCAAAAATAATATTTTTGCTATAGTCACAGATAATAATACTATAGCCTTAGATTATACTATAGCACAGAATATATACTCTAACTATAGCGCACCAATCTATGTCAACGATCTGCGGAGGTTCGCGAACCTAAGTGGATAACCCACCTTGAGAGACTAGCCTTTAGCAGTATGAATTTAAAAAGAAATAATTAATAATTATCTCACTTTTTTTTTATTACTTATTTGAACTTATATTTGATTTTGTAAAGGGGTCGCAAAATTATCCTGTATTTTATTTAATCTTGACGAAAGTGTAACGAAGAAAACGAAGTTTTTTCTGACCTAAGAGGAATTCCGTTTTCGTCAGGAAAAAACAGCCTATATTTTTTTCTGACGAAAAAGGAATCTGACGATAGTGTAACGAAAAAAACGAAGTTTTTCTGACCAAAGAGGAATTCCGTTTTCGTCAGGAAAAAAACAGCCTTTATTTTTTTCTGACGAAAGTGTCCTAGATCAACATTTGCACTAAACTCAAGTTTTCGGCCAGTCAGTCAGGATCAGACGAAGGCCTGGCCAAAGTAACATTGGCAAATCTTCGTTATCGCTTCGCTTTCGAAACATGAATGAGATTGACATAAGGTTTCGATAACAATCGAATTCTAAAAGGCAAATCTATCCTATACATGTTTCAAAAGCGAAGTGATAACAAAAATTTGCAATTGTTACTTTTTGGCAAGGGGGTCAGAATTAACTATTAACTCATCGAACATGGTGGCATGTGATAGGCTAGGAATATACAATATTATTTTTTGTTTATACAAAACCTTTCGTGGGGTTGATCAGACCATCAAACTGAACAACTTTCATAGTGGGACCAACCTTGAAATAGCGAAAAAAAATCAGCTGTTCCATACAAAAGTACAATCCTACTCCATGGAAATGTATGAAACAGCTGATTTTTTTTCGCGATTTCAGGGTTGGTCCCATAATGAAAGTTGTTCAGTTTGATGGTCTGATCAACCCCACAAGAGGTTTTGTATAAACAAAAAATAACCTTGCATAATAGTACTAAACGTACAGAACTCCATTCACTACTTCTACTAAACTAAAACGTACCTACAATAAATCATTAGTGAATTTAAGCTGTGGCATAAGAGTGTAGGTGTTGAGTGCTTACACGACAACCGAGAAGAAAATAGGAGCGCTGCCATTTTCAATCCCTTTTCCCAAGTTCTAGGTGATTATTTGAACAGAAACCGAACAGATTTACATGAAAATGAAACACATCGATAAACAAAAGTGCTTATTTATTAAAAATGTTTAAAGATTATGGTATGTTGGCGAGGTACCTAGTCCTTGACATGGGCGGGCTCCAGCCTGCGGAAGCCGCCGGCTGCGTCACAGATGCCCACCTCGATGTTGTCTGCGTTCATCTGACCCTCGAATCCTTCTTTCAGGGTGAGGATCGCTGTATGGACTGCATCATCCAGCTCCAATTCCTCGGTATATCTAAAAAGAAAGAAATTATAATTATTTCGATTTTTCAGACATATTTTTCATCCATAAATTATGTCACACGAATTTCATGATTTTTGACCCCCTCCCCCGTCCTTGTCACAGCTGGTCACATTTATGTAACCTCCTCCTCCCTAGTGTCACATATTTTACAATTTTACGTCTTCTAGACGTAAATTATTGAATTAAAATCGCAGTTCCAAAATTTGTTTTATTCCAATTTCAATGATTTTGAAATGTGACGTCACGAAATTTAGGACCCCTCCCACCCCTTTAACGTGTGACGTAATTTATGGATAGCCCCTTGTAAGGAAGCCAGTTTAAATCATCACAGCCTAATGTTGATCCAATTACTTCTAACATCTATGATTAAACTCTTAGAGTAAGACGAGCTTGGCTTCTACAGAAAGAGAAGCCATACGAAGCGTTCCCCTCTGCCGAAGTACAAGCCCAAATGGGCATACGCGTTAGTAAAACCAGTTGCGCCCGGATTTCTTTCTAGACCGAGTCCAGTCGCGCATGTGAACGCTGCTCTTTTTAAAATGTCGAATTGATGAGTTTTTTGCTGTTAAAAGAGATCTTGAACATCAAGTATACAAAAAGACGGTGTTACATTTCACATAAACGTAAATTTTTATCGTATTATTGCTATTTGTTTACATTTAAACATTAAATTCGTATATTTTATTCTTGATTAGTTGTCAAATTTGTTCAGTGACATCGGGTCTGCTAGTCCATAGCTCGTCCGTACACATTTCAGATCTGTCGCTAGATAAATCCGAGTTCTCGCTGATGGGCAACTTAGTGATGTTACCGTTATATAATGTTTGTCGATAAATTGTTGGTCAATCTGGCCCTGATTCTGCGTCAAATTAATTTGCGAGATTTTTGCATTATTTGCTCTGCACTGATGTGAGCGCGACAGATATCGCGAAATAAATGTCGAAATAGTAGATTATACAACAAGTGAATAAAAAAGGAATTTAGTTCAAGGGACTAACGGCCGTTTGCATTAAACTTAAGAATCGCCTAGTCTTTTCCTAAGTACAACTCGAGCAAAATAATTAGGCGCATGATAGTCTAGGAATATACAATATTATTTTTTGTTTATACAAAACCTCTCGTGGGGTTGATCAGACCATCAAACTGAACAACTTTCATAGTGGGACCAACCTTGAAATAGCGAAAAAAAATCAGCTGTTCCATACAAAAGTACAATCCTACTCCATGGAAATGTATGAAACAGATGATTTTTTTTCGCGATTTCAGGGTTGGTCCCATAATGAAAGTTGTTCAGTTTGATGGTCTGATCAACCCCACAAGAGGTTTTGTATAAACAAAAAATAACCTTGCATAATAGTACTAAACGTACAGAACTCCATTCACTACTTCTACTAAACTAAAACGTACCTACAATAAATCATTAGTGAATTTAAGCTGTGGCATAAGAGTGTAGGTGTTGAGTGCTTACACGACAACCGAGAAGAAAATAGGAGCGCTGCCATTTTCAATCCCTTTTCCCAAGTTAGGTGATTATTTGAACAGAAACCGAACAGATTTACATGAAAATGAAACACATCGATAAACAAAAGTGCTTATTTATTAAAAATGTTTAAAGATTATGGTATGTTGGCGAGGTAGTCCTTGACATGGGCGGGCTCCAGCCTGCGGAAGCCGGCTGCGTCACAGATGCCCACCTCGATGTTGTCTGCGTTCATCTGACCCTCGAATCCTTCTTTCAGGGTGAGGATCGCTGTATGGACTGCATCATCCAGCTCCAATTCCTCGGTATATCTAAAAAGAAGGAAATTATAATTATTTCGATTTTTCAGACATATTTTTCATCCATAAATTATGTCACACGAATTTCATGATTTTTGACCCCCTCCCCGTCCTTGTCACAGCTGGTCACATTTATGTAACCTCCTCCTCCCTAGTGTGACGTCACATATTTTACAATTTTACGTCTTCTAGACGTAAATTATTGAATTAAAATCGCAGTTCCAAAATTTGTTTTATTCCAATTTCAATGATTTTGAAATGTGACGTCACGAAATTTAGGACCCCTCCCACCCCTTTAACGTGTGACGTAATTTATGGATGGCCCCTTGTAAGGAAGCCAGTTTAAATCATCACAGCCTAATGTTGATCCAATTACTTCTAACATCTATGATTAAACTCTTAGAGTAAGACGAGCTTGGCTTCTACAGAAAGAGAAGCCATACGAAGCGTTCCCCTCTGCCGAAGTACAAGCCCAAATGGGCATACGCGTTAGTAAAACCAGTTGCGCCCGGATTTCTTTCTAGACCGAGTCCAGTCGCGCATGTGAACGCTGCTCTTTTTAAAATGTCGAATTGATGAGTTTTTTGCTGTTAAAAGAGATCTTGAACATCAAGTATACAAAAAGACGGTGTTACATTTCACATAAACGTAAATTTTTATCGTATTATTGCTATTTGTTTACATTTAAACATTAAATTCGTATATTTTATTCTTGATTAGTTGTCAAATTTGTTCAGTGACATCGGGTCTGCTAGTCCATGGCTCGTCCGTACACATTTCAGATCTGTCGCTAGATAAATCCGAGTTCTCGCTGATGGGCAACTTAGTGATGTTACCGTTATATAATGTTTGTCGATAAATTGTTGGTCAATCTGGCCCTGATTCTGCGTCAAATTAATTTGCGAGATTTTTGCATGATTTGCTCTGCACTGATGTGAGCGCGACAGATATCGCGAAATAAATGTCGAAATAGTAGATTATACAACAAGTGAATAAAAAGGGAATTTAGTTCAAGGGACTAACGGCCGTTTGCATTAAACTTAAGAATCGCCTAGTCTTTTCCTAAGTACAACTCGAGATAAATAATTAGGCGCATGATAGCTGCATGACAGCTAAGTTCATGACACCGTTTTAATTTGGTCGA
This sequence comes from Agriphila tristella, assembly GCA_928269145.1. Lineage (NCBI taxonomy): Eukaryota > Metazoa > Arthropoda > Insecta > Lepidoptera > Crambidae > Agriphila > Agriphila tristella. The sequence goes on along the minus strand of OV743448.1, from coordinate 12,301,365 downwards.
GTTGTAGTTGGGAAAGACTTATGCGATTCTTAAGTTTAGTGCAAATAGCCGTGAGTATTATACAAAGAACCGCTAGAATCCGTTAAAGTGTTTTATTTCATAGACGTAATACATTTGCCACGTGGTTTGTTTGATTAAAACAAAAAGTGTTTAATTTCTCGGTCAATGGAAATGCGACTAAACGATAAAAGAGTAATGTGATTTGAGTTGTAAATTCAATAATTTACATTTTTTACACAGCTTATTGCATAAAAAAAAATATTTAATTAGTTTCGACCCGAATTTTGACCCTACGGAAGGGAATTAATGGGTTTAAACCCAGTTTTGACCCAATGGTCGGGTTAAACGGGTCTTTTGCCCATCTCTAGTCCCAACCCAATCACCTACACTCTCGAGCTTTTTGTATAAAGCTCGAGCGTATAAAAATTACCTCTTTGTTGTTATTCACCCCATCGTAAATTATTGAGTTTGTAACCTTTATTCCTTTTTACCCGACTGCAAAGAAAGGGTTATGTTTTTCGCGCGTATCTTGTATGTAAGTATGTTTGTTTGTGTATTTGTATGTAATATTCTTTATTACCTCATATCTTTCAAACGGCTGAATGGATTTCTGTAATTAACATATCGTTAGATTTGTCTTGTCAGCCCAAGTGTTCTTAAGAAGGTGGCGTTATAAAAAAAACAACATGGCGGCTGTACGGTACTAATATACGTAGTAGAAAAAAAAATTTTTTTTAGAATACTGCAATATTGGTGTCATATTAAAGGGCTTATTGTAAGGATTTCAAAAAGGTATATCATGACCGTAATATATAATAACTAAAAATATATAAATAAAAAAATAAATTATAAAAATTAAAAAACCCGCCTGCATAAAAAGACAAGTCCACTGAAAAGATGGAAACAAGATTAAATATTAAAGGCAACATAATAACATGCAGTCGGAGGCATATAATTCAAATCGTTCATAACGTCACTTTCTTAATGCATGCCTCCGACTGCATGTTATTATGTTGCCTTTAATATTTAATCTTGTTTCCATCTTTTCAGTGGACTTGTCTTTTTATGCAGGCGGGTTTTTCCGTATCGATATTGCTGCATTGACAGTTGAGCCCAGCCCTTTATGTCAAAAACGTGTCATATTTTGATGTGTGATTCATCCGTACACAAATTATTGCTGTTTTGTTTTATTTTTTATGTGTGAGTGTCGTCATTACAGTGTTGTTTTTGAATGTCGGTATGCGGAACTGCAATTGTGTGCATCCCCCCCCCCCCCCCCAAAAATGCCAGAATAATTTGAATACAGTAATAATCGCTAAGGCTTCTCCCTTCGTGACAAACGAATCCTTTGTTGCTCGAAGATTAAACTATTTATAAATCTATATTGCCACAGATTAAAAGGAGGTTTGCCAGAAGCTAGTTTTTTAGCATTACTTATAGCCAAGAACATAAAACTGTAGGCTCGATAGATGGCGTAAACAAAAATGTATGTGTCAATGTGAATTATTTTACCAAGCTTCGAAGAGTAGGTACTCAGGTAGGCAGGCAGATCTAACCCTTAAATGTTTCTCTTTGGGCAGGTGTCAGCTAGCGAACGCTTACTATCCTCTTTGAATAAGAATAAGAAATTTTATTTGCATAACACCATGTACAGACAGAGTTAAGAGGGTACTGTCAATATGGATCAATAGTATTATACCTTATGAATGTAGGCATGCAAATATTTTTAAAGCTAGTATTTATTACAAATTATCAAGAGCGCAAAATAAAAATAAAAAATTAATAATGTCAAACAAGTAATTTAAGAGTACGTACAAAATTAATAAAAACACAATAATATGTCATAATTCTTTGGATTCTAGATACTCCTTGATTGAATAAAAGTTCTTATCAAGGAGCCAACGCAGTAAGTTATTCTTAAATTTATTTTTATCTGTTGGTAAATCTCTTATGTGTGATGGTAGCTTATTATACCATTTTATTGCCATACAGTATGCATTTTCCCTAAAAAATGCCAGATAACTTTTTGGTATAACTATTTTGTTTTTCCTAGAATCCCGAGCATTTGTCTTAACTTGGCTGACTTTAGTGAAGTAGTTAGGGTGTTTTTTTACAAATAAGCACATCTCCGCTATGTATATGTTACAGTCAAAACTCATATCCGGTCAAAACCACTTTTGACTGCTAAAATCAGGCAAAAGAGGTTTTGACTAAGAACGTTGGTCAAAACCACTTTTAACAGATTTTTGCAGTCAAAATTGGTTTTAACTAACGACGTTGGTCAAAACCACTTTTAACTGCAAAAATAATGGGTAATATTGATTTTGACCAAATTATGTCAGTTAAAAGTGGTTTTGACCACGAATGTTAGACAAAACTGCTATTAAGTGGGACTGGGAGCCTATTTAATAATTAAACAAGTGAAAGTTTTATAAATGATGAGATATAGGTAATTATAAATTATAATTACTTGTATCTCTCATCATTTATGAAACTTCGCACATTTCAGTGTATGATCACCGCTCTATTCCGCCCAGCTTCACATCAGTGAAACAGTGAAACGCAACCTAAGCCATGTTAACGTATAAATAGCATTTAAAAAATAATAAAAAAATACCTAAAAACTACCTGTTAATTATTTTTATTTTTAAAAGTAATTTGTTGCGTTTCCACTGATGTAGAGCTGGGCGGAAAAGAGCGGTGATCATACACTGAAATGTATGAAAAGCCCGCTTCTTTCCACCTAGCTCCACTGCGCAGTTGCTGTTAATTTAGCCCTACCCAGACTAGACAGGTGTAGGTATCTAAAGTAAAAGCTTATGGACGCAAATAGCTCTATCCTCCAAAAACTATCAAAATGACATAGTTTCAATATTATTTTTAAAATAAAAAATAAAATAAATATTTTGAGATCGAATTTCTGCGTATTTGCAGTTCACAGGTCTCCGTACAATTTCGAATGAATTTTGTATGGACAAAACATTTAAACGTTACACCTTATAAATAGTTTTATGGAACTTTATTGATGATTTTTTTGGTAATTTTCACTAACCTCTATAACTTTTATGAGTTTTGACCGATAAAATCAGGCAAAACCACTTTTGACTAAAAACGTTGGTCAAAACCACCTTTGACTGCGAAAATCAGTCAAAACTGTTTTTAACTAAGAGCATCGGTCAAAACCACTTTAGACTGATTTTTTCAGTCAAAAGTGGTTTTGACCGGATATGAGTTTTGACTGTAACATATATACATGGTAGATTTGGGATTTTATGTTTTTGAAATAGTGGTTTACATGACTCCCTGCTACTAATTCCACATAACGCCCTTATGCAGCTTTTTTGTGCTTTAAATGCTCTTTCAAAGTCCACACTATTACCCCATATTATTATACCATAGCGCAACAGAGAAGCAACATACCCGTAATATGCTTGCAAAGCTACTTGGAAGGAAGCTACTTTTTTGATTCTGTTCAAAGCAAACACAAATCTATTCACCTTTTTACAAAGGTTATCTATGTGCCTTTTCCAGCTACAGTGCTCGTCTAGCGTGATACCTAAAAACACGGTCGAATTTATTAAATCTATTTTATTGTTATTGTAGTTTATGTCCATATTAACTTTATTTGATTTATAAGTGTGAAAATGTATTGCATTTGTTTTGTCAAGGTTAATTATCAGATTGTTCTTTGTCATCCAGTTAGTTACGTCAGTAAGAGTATTATTTATGTCCAATTCTAGTTGATCAATATTTTTATTTTGAAAAAGTAATGTAAAATCGTCTATTTTTAAAAGCCAATTTTGACCTTCAACACCATCTAGTGAGGCAAATAGTTGTTATTTTATTTTTTAAACATTTTTTGAAAAGCCGTCATTGAAAAATCAACAATAATCACCTTTTCTCGAGGAAAGTCTTCCCGTTGTTGAAGTTCTTCCCCATGGCCGTGGCCTTCCACGCGAAGTATGCTCCCGAGGGATCGCACTGGAACAAGTATGGCCGGTCACCCTCCCAGCCGCAGATCAGCAGCGACACACCGAACGGACGGACACCTCTGAAATTTTATAGTTTTGTTATGACAATTTTCATAAATGAATATGTTTTTGTATTAAAAAAACTGGCCAAGTGCGTGTCAGGCAACTTGTAGTAGGGTTCCGTAGTTACCTTATACATACCACTATCATTTTTCGTCGGCAAAAATTTAATTAATTTAATAATTTATTTCCATAAAAAATAAATTTGTTTTTCGTGTTTGTATAAATGACAAAGTTATATTTGTGGTTTTGGAAAAAGTGCAATATCTCTAAAACTGCAAACTACAGCTTATTTAAACCAATTTTCGTTGAAAGTGTATATTAAGATCTACAGCATATATTTGCTTAAGATTTTTCACTCTCTTTTTTAGAAGTTAGAGGGTGGGGGGAATTTTAAAGACCTATTTTTAGATACCTTCTAGGTTTGATGAAATTTTTGTTAGTGTCAGTTCCATATTTAAGGACCTTTTTTTTAGGGTTCCATACCCAAAGGGTAAAAACGGGACCCTATTACTAAGCCTCCGCTGTCCGTCTGTCTGTCTGTCTGTCACCAGGCTGTATCTCATGAACCATGATAGTTAGACAGGTGAAATTGTCACAGATGATGTATTTCTGTTGCCATTATAACAACAAATACTAAAAACAGACTTAAATAAATATTCAAGTGGGGCTCCCATACAACAAATGTGATTTATATTTTTAAATGCTGTTTTGGTACGGAACCCTCAGTGCGCGAGTCCGACTCGCACTTGGCCGGTTTTTTGTGTTAAGATTACATCTGCCTACCAAGTTTCGAATGTGTAATCCTAATACTAGGACAGACATGACAAATCTATTAGTTTCCGTTTTTTTACCATTAGGGTACATAACCTAATAAAGTGCATTGTCTACTAACGAAGTAGTAGATTTTCATGATTTCAATTTTCTAAACTAATTTCTTCTACTGAAACTGAAAGTGGTACACCCAGATTATAAAAAATTAACAAATGCAAATCAGTGGCAAAAAGATATACCTACTTATAATAATAATAATAATAATTTATTGGCAACAAAAATTACAATTTTATATTACATGTTACTTATTAAACTATACATCATAGTACTATAAAATGACATCTGCACCCAAACTAGTGAAAACTGTATCTCAGGTGCATCAGTGCATCAGGTGGTATATCATTTCAATACTTAGAGCAGAGGTGCCCAAACGGTCGATCGCGAGAGGTTTTAAAGTTCGTTCGCCAAGGATTACAGATTTGACACTTTGCATCCAATGTAGTTTTACTTATGCTTTTTTTTCAAAAACTCATAATGTCGATCTCTTATTCATAAAATATTGTTAGGTCGATCTCCTTAAGAAAAAGTATGGTAGACTTACGCGTGAAAGCACTAAACTTAAGAATCGCCTTAGTCTTTTCTTATCTATAACTCGACCGAGTTAACTTAGCGAATGACAGCTACGTGACGGCTAAGTTTATGACACCGTTTTAATTTGGTCATGTTGTAGTTAGAATTAGAATAGAATTTGTTTATTCACAGAAAACATGGTACAATTTAGATCTTATAATACATAAAGTTCATACATGTTTTACCGCTCTCTAGCGATATGCAAATACTTAATTCAGTCGTCATGCATCTATTTAAAATAATAATAAAATCAAATAAAAGAAATAAAATCAAATAAATCAAAAATAATCAAATTAAAAAATTAAATTAAATAATAATAAAAAAACAAAACAAATTAAATTGAATAAAAAAATTAACAATAAAATTAAGTTTACAATACAAAATGTCCAAACGTCCAATCTTGCACGATAATGTCAAAATCAAAATGTCAAGGTGTCAGAGTAAGGTAAGTACTTATGTCAAAAAAAAAAAGACTCGATAGTCAATAATTAAAATAGCAAATTACAAAATGTGGAATACTAAATAGCTCAAAATGTCAGTAAATACACATCAATACCATACAAAAAAATGTCAAATTTCAATTTACTAAAGCTTAATTTTATTAAAATTCCCATTATGGCAAAAAATTGTGAATTCATTCAAGTCATAAAAGCAATTATCAACCAAAACTCTAAATATGATTCTCTTGAAAAGTACGATCGGAAGACTTTGAACATGATCTGGTAGTAAATTATACAATTTAACACACATGCTGTGACTATTTCTACTATAGCAGTTGGTCGCTGAAGGTGGTATACATAATCTGTTGGGATATCTGGTTCGGAAGTTGCACGTTTCGTGTTTCTTAGTAAAAAGATGCAGATTTTTTTTGACAAATATCAAAACCTCAAAAATGTATAGCGAAGGCAATGCAAGTATATTTAGTTTTTTAAAAAGAGGTCTACATGATTCTAGCTGTCCCACTCCGCAAATACTTCTAATACATTTCTTTTGTAATATGAAAGCACGATTGGTGTTCGTTGCATTTCCCCACAAGACCAGCCCATACCTGAGTATAGAACCTACATATGCGTGATATGCCATCAAAGCTGTCTTTTGATTAGCTAATTGCGTAAGACGATATAGAGCGTAAATAAATCTATTTATCTTCTGACATACCATATCAACATGAAGTTGCCAGGTTAGTTTTGCGTCTATCACAATGCCAAGAAATGTAGCAGATGTAGCTTCTATAATAGGGTCACCACGATGGTGGATGGACATTGACAAAGGAACACAATTTTTATTACTAAATTGTACATATTTTGTTTTTGTAACATTAACATTTAAATTATTATTTTCCAACCAACTTGCTACTTTCTCTAGCTGAGTATTAATCTCATTTTCGTAGTCAAAACTGTTACTTTTATGTATAGCTATCGATATATCATCAGCAAAGAGAGTGACTGGGTAATTAATACATTTCGGTAGGTCATTTATATACAAAATAAAAAGTATTGGGCCCAATATACTTCCTTGAGGAACTCCTAGTGTATTTACCTTTGTTTCTGATTTAAAAATTTCAGTGTGATGTTCATCATTAAGTTTCGAGATTTCCACATATTGCATCCTATCACTAAGGTAACTCTTGATCCAATCATAGGCTAGTCCTCGTATGCCGTACAACTCGAGTTTAGATAAAAGTGTCGAGTGGTTCACATAATCAAATGCCCTACTCATATCATACAATATTGCGGATACAGGGACTTTACGGTTCATTAGCGTTGACACAGTTTTGACCAGAGAATAACATGCAAGTGCAGTTGACCTTCCCTTCCTAAACCCGTACTGTTCCCCTCTGAGTATATTGTATTTTGTTAAAAACGACGTCAGTCTCGAATGCATGACCTTTTCAAATATCTTTGCCAAAATTGGAACGAGCGCAATGGGTCTATAATTGTTCAATTCATACCTATCTCCACGTTTAAACAGAGGCTTCACTATGGAAACTTTTAAAGCCGTTGGAAATTTACCTTCAGTAAAACATTTATTCACAAAATATGCCAGTAATGGAGCCAACTCTTTTGCGCAAGACTTTAGAACTCTAGTACAAATGTCGTCGTACCCCGTAGAGTTAGTATTATTAAGAGACGAAATAATCTTAATTATCTCGTTTTCGTCCGTTGGTGTCAAAAATATAGATGTGGGAGTTCTGTCAATAAACTTAAGAGCTTTCGAATTAACTTGTTTACTACTAACATTATCACAATCTAGAAAGCAATTATTAAACGAGTTTGCTATCTCTGAAGGCTTGTCTATTGTCTTATCCTTTATTTTTAAATATTCTATATTATGTCGATTATATGGACCACCATTATTATTTATTATTTTCCAAGCAGCTAAACACTTATTCTTAGCGCTATTTATATATTTCTCATTTTTAATTTTTTGTGATAGTTGCATACATCGTTTTAGTATTTTTGAGTATTTTTTGTATTTTATTTTATTACAATTGGTTTTCTTTTTATAATAAGATATGCGGAGTTTTCTTTTAGTTAAGCATGATGTTTTCAGGCCTTTTGTTACCCAATCTGATTTTATATGTGCTTTATTTAAACATTTTACTGTATATTTTGGGAAACATAAGTCATATAGAAGGATTAATTCTCTATGAAACATTGTAAAATCAGAATCTACATTTTTATAGTCAAATAAGTTTTTCCATGGATAATTTGCCAAATAACTTTTGAACTTATTAATGTTATCAGTACTATAATCACGTTTTGTCTCAAACCAGTGTTTTACTGGTTTTTGACGGGATTTGATAGGTATAGTCAAAATCTGAGCAGTATCTCATGATAGTATCTGAGCAGGATCTCTGACAAGTGCAATGCCTTGGTTTCTCCTTTTGCTTCTTTAATGTTGCTCGCAAAATGATCGATACATGATTTCTGTCGCGTAGGTTCATTAATGTGTAGGTCCAAGTTATATCCTAGTAATATCTCTTTGAGAGCTCTCGATAGATTATTTTCTTTTAATGTATCAATGTTCCAGTCACCAGTTAATATTATACGTTTATTAGATTTTTTTAGTTTGTCAAGAAGAGTATGAAGCTTATCAAAAAATATTTTAATATTAGCTGTCGGGGTTCTATAGATACAAACTACAATTATTTTATAGTCTATCAGCTCCAACCCACAACACTCAAAAGCCAATTCACATGCCATATCTTTTATGAATAAAAGTTCCTTAACCTTAGTTGTGTCATTATGCAAAATACAAACACCGCCGCGCTTTTCTTTAGACCTACAGAAGGATGTCCCTAACATAAAACTTTTTACCTGAATATTGGATTCATTATGTTTTTTAATAAATGTTTCAGTTAAGCAAATTAAGTCCGTTGGCTGTTTGTCTAACATTTCATTGATTTCTATCTCTAAGTATTCTCTTTTGCTCAATAAGCCAGCTATATTCTGATGCATTATACGCAGAACATTATTATCTATAAAAAAGGAACTGTATTGCATCGAGAATTTTGTGAGATTGACGAATCATCTGCTACGTCGTCGCCACCACCTTTTCTCAAATTTGGCGAGCGATACGATATCAAGTTATCTGTGCCTTCGCTAGATTCAGAGTTTAGTGATGACTGTTTATGCGATATGTGTACTATATCTCGAAATATTGCAAAAGTCAAATTTGATATAAAGTATTTAGATCGTACAAAAGATCTCTTGTAGTTCATTTTTACAAAATTACAATGACTAAAACCTTGGCATATTAATTCTATATCCTTATTAATATAAATATTTAAACTAGCATCACGTGGTAATCCACACATAATAACATTAGTGTGAGCAACAAAAGACAACCATTTTAAAATTTTAGTTTTCATTTCAAGTGAATTTTTATCATTCATCCCCCCCACTACTACAATGAAATCATGAATCGTCAGACCAGACAGTTCTGTTTTACAAGAATTAATAACATCCTCAAAACATGCCCCGCTCTTCCAAAAGCACATAACTTCGTAGTCCATACCTATCAATCGCTGCAAAGCCTGCTGTAATCCCTGCCCTTGTTCATCAGCAACTATGAATACTCTTCTTTTTTTCCTGTCGTTCTGTTGTTCACCTATTTTGTTGCATGTAATGTGATTGTTGATAAAATTATTACCATTTCCTGTTTCGGGTTTTTTGTTCTGTGTAGACGGTTGATCTTGTAGTAGTATTTCTGAGTTATTGGCAGTATTCTCTTTAGTGTAGTTATTTATCTGTAAACTCTGAAATAGGTCGTGTTTGGCTCTTCTTGATTTGTCTTTCTTTGTTTTACTCTTTTTTCCATTATTTTTTTGTCTGTTGTCTGAAGTGGAAGAACATATCATAAGTAAATCTTTAATCTTTCTATCCTGTTCCTTTATTTTATGATCCATGGAGTTATTCGCTAACGTTAAATTATCAATTTCATTCTCAGCCGCTTGAAGTTTTAGTTTTAAATTCATAATTTCTTTCTTCATTATTTCTACTTCATGATCTAGTAGTGTGGATAGATCTGGTAAACTTTTTGGTGCCAAACCACTGGATTCTGATTCTGACAAAGAATCTTTGCTGCCAATATTAGGTAATGAAGTTTCACATGTCTTCCTCCTGCGTTGCGTCACAAATTCAGGTGATGTTGAAGTAAAACATACATTTATTTCTTCTGTTTCAGTAGATTTTTGGTGAGGAGCTGTTTGGAGTATAGGAGAAATAACCAAAAGGTTTTCATTCTGAATAACTGCACTAGTAGGCCCAGGTGGTGGCGATGATGACGATAGTTGTAGCTCTTGGGTTGGCGAAGGGATTTTCATATTCTCTCTATTGATGACATTACAATTACCATCTTTTTTATTTTGTGCTTGGACTTTCATGATTGGCGTACTAGTTGTTGGCTTGTTAGGCCGTCTGCTGCTTTTCAAACACTTTTTGCACATCCAAAGCGATTTACGTGCCGGTTCCATGAGATAAAAAAGTTTTTCTGATATATTCGCACACTCTATGTCTAGTATTCTTTTACATGAGACGCATTTCAGAAATCGTCTATCCTGGATCTTTTTCTGACATTCAGCACAATTGTTTAGTTTAGAAGACATCTTGAAATATAATTATGTATCTTTTTTTTGTTTTTACTCACAAAAATCACTTGCATAAAAGTACGTTCAAATGAAGCACAGTGGCATTCAAGTGCGTCTGAACGCAGCACGATCTGGCCGCAACGATTTCTTCGCTCCGCGCTCGGCGATGACTCAACAGCAGCGGGCGCTCTGCGAGTTGTTGTAGGTCATGGTCGATGGCCGGTATTTTATAATTTTTGAACTTATTTTTGTTATATCTTTCAAAATTGCTTGAATTTCGGAAAGCGGTTTTCACTATTCACTTAATCGTCTCACTGGGTATAAAATTACAACAAATTACGTTTAAAACAATCACTTTTAAGTACGATTTTGATTAAAAATTTACGGAGCAAAAAAATGTGGATCTTCTTTAAACGAGTTTCGCACGACGACGTCGTGTTAGAAAAAGACTTAGGCGATTCTTAAGTTTAGTGCAATCGGCCATTAGAGGAATAAAAAAATTTGAGAATTTCTGGAATCTTTAACTTAAAACATCAAACTAAATAACTAAATAACTAACTAACTTTATAAATACATAAAACTCTTACCCAGACTGAGTGTATTCCTGCATAACCGTAGCTACTCTCTGCACGAGCTGTGCCGTGGGGATCGGCTCGTGGTACATCAAGAAGTACTGCTGCGCCATCTTGCGGGCTTGCGTGACTAGCAGGCGGTAGTCGGGGCCCATGCCCGAGTACACCATACCTGGAGAGATTTTTCATTCATAATTCTATTTTTTTGTTTAATAATAATTAGAAATGGGACAGGTACCCGGTGTGGATCCAGTACCCGGCAGATCCGGCACTTTTTCAGAATACGGCCAGGTACCGGGTAATGGCGCCGAATACCCAGCACTGCCGGGTAATTAGGTCAAGGATAAAATAAAATAAAAATTTCAAGAACAGAATTTATTTCAATAAAACATGAATCAGTAGAAGAATTAATTTTCATAATTAAAAAGAAGTAAATTATGGTGAAGAAATACAAGCTGTTCACCTGTGCCTACGATAAGAGGAGTTCACTATATAAGGAGCTGGCGGGATTGGTTAAATATCTAATCGCGACTCTTTATAATAGGGTAGTGACCTACATTATCGGCCCACCACTTATAGGGATTTATAGTGGAAGTGGAATGTACGTCTTATCATGCCGGGTAATTTTGCCGGGTACCCAGCAAAATTACCCGGTTTAATTTTGCGCCGGGTACTTGGTTGCGTTGCATCCGGTGCATCTCTAATAATAATTACAGCACGTGCAACATAATTTGATCCAATTTTTAGTACTTTGTGGACGTGAACTGCGCACTATAATTTTTGTACTGAAAATTGTTACTGCGCAAGCTTCATCGTCTATAGTTTGGTTCAAGTTACGTTGCGCGAGCTGTACTTGAGGAACCCCAATCATGTATTTTGTACTTCACTTTCTTGTGCTAAAAGGGGCCATTTGTTGCTCTTTTGCCTACTACTACTACAACAAACTATATTTTAGAGGTTATTGTTTGTAAATAAACTATAGAACCTTTGCTTTATTCGATGTGTCAATTTTTAATACATAGAAAGAAAGAAAGAAAGAAAATACATTTATTTGGGACCACACAACGATACACAATAAAAAAAATAACAAAGAAAAACAAAACAAAGGAAATAAACACATAGAATACACGTTGTGCATCGTCGTGTGATGCCAAAATGTGCCAAGCTCAGTATAAGCAACAAGCGGGGGGCCTGTTGCACTGATATTCTGCTTGACACATTTGTGACACCAAACACGACAGAACAAAACAAGAACTTATGAATATAGTTACAAAAGACAAGAAAAAAGAAACAATAATGATAATAAGGTCACAAAACAACAACAATATTAATAAAAAATAAAAACGGAAATAATAAAAAAGAGGTAAAAACTAATTTAGGAACTAATCTGTGCTGTGCATCATACTAGCGTATAATCCATTAAATTAAGTAGGTACACAAATACCCTATTTGTGTAATATTTTGTGACTATTTAATTTGGTCGGATTCGCGCTAATTATGCACATTCGTACTTAGCGAGCAATATATTTAATATGAGGGCACCACTCTGACTACTGTGAGGGCACTAATGTCTATTACTTTCAAGATTCATAAGCAAGTAGCCTCTTTCTTAGGATTTCTAAAATGGCTTATTCACGACTCGGGACCCAGGAGAATAAACCCCAAACTATGCAAAGTTGGTCTAAGGATTACAATGTGACTGAATATTACATGAAAATTACTTAATTCAGCACATGTAGGTACTTACCAATATGTCCAGTGATCATTTCGACTTTGTTCACGCTGTGTTCATCGTATAAAATGCTTTTGTGCTTGTTCTCAGTTGCAATGACTACCCCATTTGAAGCTAAAAAGAAATTACATATACATAAATAAAGAACATGCTTGGACAAATTTTTTTTCATACAAGGCTGCTAGACAACTTATATACTACTATAATGTACTTGGTTTACTTTTTAAATATATACTTATTTATTATACATAGGAACACCCAGACCAGTCACAGAAATTAAAATTCATGATTTCAATTTCTGCCCAGCCGGGAATCGAACCCGGGACCTTTTACGTGGTAGACGGCATGTTGACCACTGCACCACTCGTCATATAAAACGCTTCTGCAAACGTAACTACAGTTTACAAAGCATTGATTCACTTTTGTAATAAAACTTGCAAATCATTTGAATGTTCAAACTAACCTCAATTTTGTTATTCAATAATTACCTTTAATCCCGACGGAAGTGCCGCCCGCAGCAACAGCAGCTAAGGCATATTCAATTTGAACTAATTTTCCTGACGGGCTGGAAATAAAATCGAAATAATTGTGGTTTTCTAACTTTTGAACACCAGAATTTTATAGAGCCATTTTGCCGGTGAATTGGAGAAGTGAGTAACTTTTTGTTACTTGGAAAAGTTAAATAGTTACTTTATTTTTTTAATAATAGAAATAAGCGCTGATATTACAGTAAATAAATATATAATCACCTGAAAGTTGTAAGAGAAAAACTATAACGTTCTGACGCCATGATTACAAGGCAAATTGTAAAATCAAATGTCAATTGTCAATGTCAAACAAAACTTCCAAAATATATTGTACATAGCCTTCTTCATTTCCAAGCCGTGAACATAAGTTTGGCAACGTCTGTTACTGTCAGTTCGTGGTCATGTCGTCCACCAGTCTCCATACTAAATGTATGGGAATATTTCAATTTTAAGAGGTCGATATTTTTTTTCATAGTAATCGTGTGAGGTTTAAAATATGAAAATAATTTAGTTCTTTTATTGAAATGCTTTGTATATTAAACAATAAGAAAAATATCAATGTTAACTAGGAAAAAATGGCTGTCTAAGATGTCATCTTTTTTGTTGATTTTCTTCAGCAGGGAGTTGATTAACACGCCCTCTAGCAATAAATGATATATCATTAGAAAGGTTTTTTAAAGACAAATATTTGCTGTAAATATACTTTATATCAATTGTTAATACTTTTGGAGTTAAAGGTTATTAAAGTATAAAAGTGGTTTATTGTCTTTGGGAGTTGATCTACCACACCTATTGAAATGAATGATATATCATAAGAAAGGTTTTTATATGACAATTATTTGCTGCAAACATACTTTCTATTAATTGTTAGTATTTTCGGATTTTTAGGTCATTAATGTTAAAAAAATTGGTCAAGTTTAGAGCGTTATAACTCTCAAAGTACTAATAGTTGACGTTTATAGTAAGAATAGTAAGTGTTTCAAATTTAAATACCTTTCCAATGATGTAAGATTTATTGCTAGAGGAGGCTTAGATCAAAATGCTCATCGTACTAAAGGACCCCCGAAAAGTTCAAATAATTTGACTCAAACCTTATGTTCTAATAAATATATAATAATAATAAATATAAAACTTTATTGAAATAATCTTACATCACAATTTACAACTAGTTTAAACATAGGAAAAAAGTTTAAATATAGGAAAAACAAATAATAAATAATTTTTAAAATAATTTTATACTATGTGCTTGACCACATGCGATGTTGCCGTTCTGCTCAACTTCAGGGCTTGGAAGATATAGAAGGCTATGGTTCAGAACCTACGCTCCGAGCATAGTATTCTATATCTTCCAAGCCCTGAAGTTGAGCAGAACGGCAACATCGCATGTGGTCAAGCACATAGTATAAAATTATTTTAAAAATTATTTATTATTTGTTTTTCCTATATTATCTATGTTTAAACTAGTTGTAAATTGTGATGTAAGATTATTTAAATAAAGTTTTATATTTATTATTATTATTTATTTATTATAAGGTTTGAGTCAAATTATTTGAACTTTTCGGGGGTCCTTTAGTACGATGGGCATTTTGATCTAAGCCTCCTCTAGCAATAAATCTTACATCATTGGAAAGGTATTTAAATTTGAAACACTTTATTGTAGTATTATAAACGTCAACTATTAGTACTTTGAGAGTTATTACGCTCTGAACTTGACCAATTTTATTAACTTTAATGACCTAAAACTCCGAAAATACTAACAATTAACAGAAAGTATGTTTGCAGCAAATATTTGTCATATAAAAACCTTTCTTATGATATATCATTCATTTCTATGGGTGTGGTAGATCAACTCCCATAGACAATAAACCACTTTTATACTTTAATAACCTTTAACTCTGTTCACGGCTTGGAAATGAAGAAGGCTATGCTCCGAGTCATAGCCTTCTTTATTTCCAAGCCGTGAACATAAGTTTGGCAACGTCTGTTACTATCAGTTCGTGGTCATGTCGTCCGCCAGTCTCCATACTAAATGTATGGGAATATTTCAATTTTAAGAGGTCGATATTTTTTTTCATAGTAATCGTGTGAGGTTTTAAATATGAAAATAATTTAGTTCTTTTATTGAAATGCTTTGTATATTAAACAATCAGAAAAATATCAATGTTAACCAGGAAAAAATGACTGTCAAAGATGTCATCTTTTTTGTTGATTTTCTTCAGCAGGGAGTTGATCAACACGCCCTCTAGCAATAAATGATATATCATTAGAAAGGTCTTTTAAAGACAAATATTTGCTGTGAACATACTTTATATCAATTGTTAATACTTTTGGAGTTAAAGGTTATTAAAGTATAAAAGTGGTTTATTGTCTATGGGAGTTGATCTACCACACCTATAGAAATTAATGATACATCATAAGAACGGTTTTTATATGATAAATATTTGCTGCAAACATACTTTCTATTAATTGTTAGTATTTTCGGAGTTTTAGGTCATTAATGTTCAAAAAATTGGTCAAGTTTAGAGCGTTATAACTCTCAAAGTACTAATAGTTGGCGTTTATAGTAAGAATAGTAAGTGTTTCAAATTTAAATACCTTTCCAATGATGTAAGATTTATTGCTAGAGGAGGCTTAGATCAAAATGCTCATCGTACTAAAGGACCCCCGAAAAGTTCAAATAATTTGACTCAAACCTTATGTTCTAATAAATAAATAATAATAATAAATATTAAACTTTATTGAAATAATCTAACATCACAATTTACAACTAGTTTAAACATAGATAATATAGGAAAAACAAATAATATTTTTTTTTTAAATAGTTTAATACTATGTGTTTGACCACATGCGATGTTGCCGTTCTGCTCAACTTCAGGGCTTGGAAGATATAGAAGGCTATGTCCGTAGACAGGCTATGTCCGAGTGCAACCTATCATTAGCGTATAGTTGGCAGCCTCACCATGGAATTAGAAGGTTTTGACTAGGTCAAAAAATTGTTAGTAAATAGTGATAAATAGTGAACTATAGCATATAAATAGTGATACTATGGTTCAAAAGATATTTGAGTATCTTGGTGAGGCTGTTAACTTGACGTCAAGCTGGCAGACACCCTAAGAAATACAATTCGTATCAATGTGATTTATACGCCAAAAAATTGTTAGGAAATAGTGAATCGTATACGCAAAATTTCAATAATATTGCTTCAATACAAGCCGAGATATTACGGTCTCAAAGTGGGCTGCTAACTTGACGTTTCTGGCGATGGCGATTCCAGAGAAAGGGGCACAAGTTTAAAACAAATAAATATATCAAAAAATTGTTAGTGAAATTGTGATTCTTACGATATAAATAGAAAAAGAATCCTTCATTGCTATTTTCTAAAAATCTAATGTTAACTTCTACATAATACTCTGAATATAGGCTGTCGATCAATATTGAACTTTGCTCAACGGTAATAAGGTTTAAACTTGATTGCAATCATGAGGTGAGTACTATCAAGCAAAAAAGTGAAATTAATATTTTTGACTGTGTCAATGGGGATGGAAACTGAGGAACTAATGGCGCCACAAGCGGTTGTACCAAAACATTTGATTGGTTGTTTCAAATATTAAATGTCATTTGTGGCATATTTTAACAAATCAAAGTATTGATAGCGGTTAGATTAGATTCATTACAAACAATAAGAATAGCGCCATCTCTCGGAAAATAATGTCAATTTCTTAGTTATAATTTTAACGTTAGGTACCTATTTAGTGAGATTTATAATAAAATTAGTATCAGTAGGTAGGTAAGTAGGTAGGAAAGGAAGTAGATAATATAAGTATAAAATATTAATAGTTTTTCCCGAATAAATAACTAATAAATAAATGAACTGAGAGTAGAGTATTGACACAATCAAAATTTTATAAAAATTTAAAAAATATTTAATAAAAAAATGAAAAAGAAGTGGGTTGAAATATATTTGTTTATGTCAAATCAATAGCTTTAGCAACGCAAAGCTAATCGCAGATGGCGCCAGCGGCGATCTAACCGCTATCAATACATTGATTGGTTAAAATATGCCACAAATGACATTTGATATTTGAAACAACCAATCAAATGTTTTGGTACAACCGCTTGTGGCGCCATTAGTTCCTCAGGGGCCGTACCGGCTAACGAATCGATTTTCATAAAAGTCTGCTGGGTTTCAACTTAAAACAGAGAAATCAAAGTAAGCAATTTCGTTTTGTACTTTTTGTTGACGTGATTCGGAAGATATCGATGTTCGTGTGACATCATGAATTTGGGTTCGTCATTTTGGCCCAATTGGGGCTCGATTTATCTGTTTTAATTTGAAACCCATCAGACTTTTATGAAAATCGATTCGTTAGCCGGTACGGCCCCAGTTTCCATCCCCATTGACACAGTCAAAAAATATTAATTTCACTTTTTTGCTTGATGGTACTCACCTCATGATTGCAATCAAGTTTAAACCTTATTACTGTTGAGCAAAGTTCAATATTGATCGACAGCCTATATTCAGAGTATTATGTAGAAGTTAACATTCGATTTTTAGAAAATAGCAATGAAGAATTCTTTTTTTATTTATATCGTAAGAATCACAATTTCACTAACAATTTTTTGTTATATTTATTTGTTTTAAACTTGTGCCCGTTTCTCTGGAATCGCCATCGCCAGAAACGTCAAGTTAGCAGCCCACTTTGAGACCGTAATATCTCAGCTTGTATTGAAGCAATATTGTTGAAGTTTTGCATATACGATTCACTATTTCCTAACAATTTTTTGGCATATAAATCACATTGATACGAATTGTATTTCTTAGGGTGTCTGCCAGCTTGACGTCAAGTTAGCAGCCTCACCAAGATACTCAAATATCTTTTGAACCATAGTATCACTATTTATATGCTATAGTTCACTATTTATCACTATTTACTAACAATTTTTTGACCTAGTCAAAACCTTCTAATTCCATGGTGAGTCTGCCAACTATACGCTAATAACCTATCCACAACCAAACGCTCTAACGGCGCGGCGTTCCAAACATTAGAACGTGACGTTCGGTTGACACAACCATCTCGTTCCAAACGTCAGAGCGTTGCAACCAAACAACCATCAAAATTGATGGTTGTAAAACGCTCTGACGTTTATCTATAGAAAAAATGTCAATGTCATTTGACATTATTTTATATTTTGATGTCTTTGTGTCTAATTTTTTAAATAATCATGGTAGATCCTCAAAAAACGTATTTTATTTGATTTAGTATAAAGAAAAGTTTAAATTATTCGTATTCCAAATGGAAAATGAAGACTTTGTATTGACATTGACATTTAAAGTTCTTGGTCGTTCCTAACCTTAGAGTGAGTAAAGGTCCAAACAAATTATCGGACGCGGCTCATGGACGCGGCTTACTGCCGCGGCTAATAAGTGTGCACACTCTCATAACATCCTGCGTGCCAGATAGCTATCGGACGTCCGATGACGTCATATTAGTCTATGGTTACGTCCGCGACCTACTACATCCGATAGTTTGCACACCTCAGATCAGCCGCGGCAGTAAGCCGCGTCCGATAATTTGTTTGGACCTTTAAAAAACAACCAAACAACCGCGCACTAAGGCTCTGAACGCAACCCTGTCAAACTAAACCACAGATCAGAAACAAGTTCAAAGACACAAGAAGACATTTTCTTTCCGTTCGAGCGGGTGTAAACAAACCCTAGTGCAAATTACCGAATTTCCCTGCGATGAAAGCTCTTTTTCATTGGTGGTACGTACGACCAATAGCGTTACAGAATATTCGCTCGATAATTTGAGTTGTCAGAATCAGGGAAATATTTGGGCTATTTTTAATTTAATGATCTTGAGTCGAAACCGCGAGTAAACACACTTTTGCTATGTTGGGTGGGTTACGTGGAGCTTCGCCCTCCTCTGAAACAATGTCGGAAAGCACTCTTGAGAGAAACCGCGCTGAAAAAGCGCTAATTACAAAAACTCCAAATCAGAGTCAAGTTTTCTTGAATAAAACCAGTGGAAATGTGAAAAACTACTCGGATAAGAATGGAAATGATGTTACGAAGTCTGTCCATAAAGGGCGCAAGACTTTTGCCTTCTGGGCGCTTGTTTGTTTGCTGTTTGCTCTTGCTATTGGGAATTTAATACTTACCTTTACGATACTCGCTGTGTTACGCTTGGGACAAGGTAAAAAAACAATGTAGATATTATTTATCAATATTTTTATTCTTATATACTTGATAAATAACGTTTTATCAGTCAACAAGTTTTATATGATTCGAGGATTCGATTTCCGTTTCGCAACAATAGCAGCTGTTTGTTTTTAACCGACTTCAAAAAAAGGAGGAGGTTCTCAAGTCGACGGTATTTTTTTTTATATTTTTTAATTTTTTTATGTATGTTTTAACAAGCTTCGTCAGTTGTTACCATCTGTATAATTATTTTTTTATCTCAAACAACATAGTTCGTGTGTGGTCCCATAATTTTTTTTCAGAGATCTGTACCTTGATTACGTAACTTTGTTGCAATCAACTCTGACAGAAATCGCAGTTACATCGCTGCTTTAGTAAGAACCAATGTGACAACTATCTTAACTAAAGCAGCAATGCAACCGCGCTTTCAATCGATTTCAATCGAGAATTGTTAGCAACAGCTTTACGTAATCAAGGTACTGGGGGTAATTACGTAACTTTGTTGCAATCAACTCTGACAGAAATCGCAGTTACATCGCTGCTTTAGTAAGAACCAATGTGACAACTATCTTAACTAAAGCAGCAATGCAACCGCGCTTTCAATCGATTTCAATCGAGAATTGTTAGCAACAGCTTTACGTAATCAAGGTACTGGCCAGTAGTTTTCTCATAATCCTGAAAAATATCAATTATTTAGCTCGCCATCGCACGAGTTTTTATGGAATTTCGGACATAGCATCTTTGTTAATGAACCGATTTAGATGATTATTTTTTTTATTTGAAAGGGTTATACTTCAAGAGTGGTCACAATTTAATTTCATTGTTACCTATTGGACTTCGAACTTCGAAGATACACAAGGGAACTCCTCAAAGTCAAATAGTATTATGTAAAGTGATTTAAGTTTTGATAAGTTTATGGCAATCCAAAACAAACCAAATCATGGTTTGCGATGCAACGTTCTGGACTAGGCTTGGACTACGAAGACACAACGGAACTCCTCAAAAACAAACGGCGTAAATTTGGAAATTTAGTTCTGTGCATTTTACCATTGAAAATGTTATAATATAAAGTTAAGTGTCTTTCATCAATATTATCAAAAAGTGACAGCATCACATTTCAACAGTGTCTAACTCTAAAACAGTGTTTTAAAATCTTACACTAAGATAGCTTGGTGATTTTGATAGATGCTTTTTCTTTGTAAATTCCGTCTTAGGAGTGCTTGATTGCCTCTAAATTGTAATATAAATAGCTGAAGATGTGGAAGTCTGCTATGACAGATTTACTTTTTTTGTGAAACAGCGTTTATCAAAATCACCAAGCTATCTTGGACAAACTTTAGTAACGCCGTCGTATACCTACAAGTACGAGGCAAAGATCTTGAAATCGGGTGGGGATTGCGCAGAACGCGTATTTTGTGTATGCGTAGCGGTGAGGGGCGCGCGCGGCGGGAGAGGGGCGCGCGCTATTGGTCGCTCGAAAATGCACATGCGCGAACTTATCCTCACTCCGTCCGTCGAAAAAGCCTCGTACTGTACTATAGTCAGTAGGTATAACATTCAATGTTTCCACAGGCATGGAAAGCATGGAATTCCTCCCCGAACACAACGCCATCAAGCTGCTCGGGCGCACGGAGCTGGACCACGTTTACAAGCGCGACGGGCTACTGGAGGGGTTCAGGGACGCGCCCCTCGCCATCGTCAGCGAGGAGGGGGCTGTGCACATCAACCTGCAGACTAGGTAGATCCCCTGACTAAGTAACCACCGGCACCGTGTCGCATAGCTGTCTGTCACCAGGCTCTATCCCATGAACTGTGATAGCTAGATAGTTGAAATTTTCACAGATTATGTATTTCTGTTGCCGCTGTAACAACAAATACTAAAAATAGAATAAAATAAATATTTAAGGGGGTTCCCATACAACAAACGTGATTTCTTTTGTCGTTTTTTGCTCGATATTGACAACGACTACAGGTAGACAGTTGAAATTTTCACAGATCATGTATTTCTATTGCTGCTATGTATAACAACAAATGCTTAAAACAGAATAAAATAATTATTTAGGGGGGCTCCTATACAACAAACGTGATTTTTTTGGCTGTTTTTTGGTACGGAACCCTTCGTGCGCGAGTCCGACTCGCACTTGGCCGGTTTTTACCCTTTGGGTACGGAACCCTAAAAAGGTCTCGTAACTAAATGCAAAATCATCTTGAGCATGGGCTCCCAACCAGTCGGGCGCGGACATTTTACATTGAATGTTTCCATTCCCCCCTAGATTATCTCGTCCGGACACGAAGCTGGTGGTGAACTCGTCCGGAGTGTTCGTCCGAGGGGTCAACTCGCTCGAGCTGGTCGACCCGGACACCGGCCGGACGGTGTTCAGCACCGCCGCGCCCTCTATGAATATACCGGACGGGGTCAATAATATACATGCTAAGGTAAGAAGACTATTATCACAAAATAATATGAACCATCTCGAATAAGTCAACTATCAATAAAAAAACACATTAAAATCGGTCCAATAACTTGAGAACTATGATTTCACAGACAAACACGTTAAACATGCAACTTATATTTATAACAGTTGGTCCAAATCGCAGTTGGTCCAATTCGCAGTTGGTTCAATTCGCGGTTGGTCCAATTTGCGATTGGTCCAATATTAGGTGTATTTCCAAAATTAAACAAAATAACACATTTAATAGTAATCGTGACTAATTAGGTATCGCAACCGGTTAATGCACTCTTATAAGTTGCAAAAATATATGAATATTTAATTTAGTAAATTAGTATTTAAACATAAGTATACAAGAACTTAATATACTATGATTGGACCAACTGCGAATTGGACCAATTGCGAATTGGACCAACTGCGAATTGGTCATTTTTTGAACATTGGACCAATCGCGAATTGGACCAATTGCGCCTAACCCCGGTCACTCACATTCGCGCAAATACGCGAACCCACAAGTGTAGGACGGACATTTGAAGACATTCGCGAATGATTTTTCATACCAAATTGAAAACATTCGTACAATGTACGAACCTTTGCGCGCATGTGAGTGACCGGGGTAAAAGTCAAAAAGTTGCTATGACAAAGTTCTGAAGTGTTAAGAGGCTTTGTTGGTGATTGTATACTTTAACTAATACATTTATGAAATGTATGCTGAAATCTAGCTGCATATAAAAATGTCTGTAATTATTTCTTCTTTAGCAAGTATCAACAAAACGCATCACCTCACCAGTAGACGAAGACTTAACTCTTCGCTCCGAAGGATCCGCCTACCTCAAAGGGTCCGAAGGCACACATATGGAATCCAAAGAATTGTTCTGGAGTGCCGACCAAGATATTTACTTGAAATCAATCAACGGTTCTGTAGTCCTAAGTGGGAAGGAAGGCGTGTTTGTTGATGTTAGATTTCTGCCTATAGCCTCCCCTATTAATAAGACGGATAAGCAAGCTACGGGGCAGTTTAAGGTGTGCGTTTGTATGCCACAAGGGAAGTTGTTTAGGATAGCTGTGCCTACTGGCCAGAGAGTTACTTGTTCGCATGTTAATATGACTGGGGATTTGAATCCTTGTGCGTAATTTTTTAAGTGGTTTGTTTTCTGGTATAGTATGTTCATTCATCCTTACTTGTTTGGTAATCAATCTTCACCCAACTGTTTATTGAAAAAAAACTGAAAACAAAAACAGCTTAAAAATTAAATACCTCTAAAAAGCAAGAAATAATATTCGAATCATTCGTTACACATATAAATATTAATAAAACACGTCTATTGAAGTCGGGTGGGGCTGGAGGACAACTTCATTTTTTTCTTAAAGCCCCACCCGACTTCATTAGACGTGTTTTATTAATATTGATATGTGTAACGAATGATTCGAATATTATTTCTTGCTTTTTAGAGGTATTTAATTTTTAAGCTGTTTTTGTTTTCAGTTTTTTGAAGGCGGTTTTTCTTTTTTTTTTAAATGCTTTTTTATTTTCAACTTTTTAGTGGTAGGTATGTAAGCGCAGCGTGTAAATATTTTTTTACTTTATATTATAATATTTTCAATGGTAAAATGCCCAGAACTCAATTTCCAAATTTACGCTGTTTGTTTTTGAGGAGTTCCGTTGTGTCATCGTAGTCCAAGTCTAGTCCAGAACGTTGCATCGCAAACCATGATTTGGTTTGTTTTGGATTGCCATAAACTTACCAAAACCTAAATCACTTTACTTATACTATTTGATTTTGAAGAGTTCCTTTATGTATCTTCGAAGTTCGAAGTCCAATAACAATGAAATTAAATTGTGACCACTCTTGAAGTATACCCTTTCAAATAAAAAAAGAATCATCTAAATCGGTTCATAAACAAAGAAGTTATGTCCGAAATTCCATAAAAACTCGTGCGATGGCGAGCTAAATAATTGATATTTTTCAGGATTATGAAAAAACTACTGGCCAGATCTCTGTAAAAAATTTATGGGACCACACACGAACTATGTTCTTTGAGTTAAAAAAAGAATTGTACAAATCGGGTAACAACTGACGAAGCTATGTTAAAACATACATAAAAAAAAAAAAAACCGTCGACTTGAGAACCTCCTCCTTTTTTTGAAGTCGGTTAAAAAAGAAACAAATATAAAATACGGCAACACACACATAGATTACGAAAGAAATTACATTTGACAATTTGATTTGACCATAGGCACCCGGCTCGTAGGACCAAAAAATTAAACCGTTTGATTTCGGACTTTATTCATTCTCCTTGATTCCCTACCAAGTACCTACATAAGAGGTTTATGTCGATAGGTACAAAGGCGTCGCCAAGGGTGCAGGGGAGGCAACTGCCCCCCCTAGGGGTTAAAAAATGGAGCCAACTGCAAAATAACCGAAACCCTAAGGCCGTGCACTTGTCTTGCGTTTCCGATAAATCCCGCCACATGTCAGAACTTGAATAAATTCACTAGGTGCTCTTGACTGTACCTACAATTCATATTTTTCCACTGACCTGATTTTTTTTTCTATTTAACTATAGAGGTCAATGTATTTTTCTCATCCTCTTTAGTATTAACTTGCGCGGTGTTTCGAAGAGATTTCTTTTCAACGTTCTCCTTTAGAGGGCGCGACAGTCATGTTTACGTATGAGCGCCAGAGATGGCGCTAGGTGTTTAGAAATGGAGGTGAAATAAGGAAAGGACAAAAGGAAGGGAAGCCTGAACAAAGTTTTTAAATAACGATTTACATTAAAAAGACGTACTTAGATGTGACAACTGTCCTTAGATGTTTACAATAGGACAAGTAAGGATAAACGTACTTTAGTTGTAAATTAATCTATGGTATTAAATTTTATAAACGTCGAAGGTATACATAATTAGTTAAGCAAGAATAATTATTGTTAGTAACTCTGTTGCTAACAATTCTCGTTTGAAAACGCTTGAAGCCGCAGTTACAGTACGAGGCACGTATCTTGAATTTTTTTCGATGGAGTGGGGATAAGTTCGCGCATGTGCTCTTGTGAGCGACCAATAGCGCGCGCCCCTCCACCGCCGCCCGCGCCCCTCACCGCTACGCATACACAAAATACGCGTTTCGCGCAATACCCACCCGATTTCAAGAGATATATATCTCGTACTGTACATTGCTGCTTTAAATAAGATAGTTGTCACATCGGTTCTTACTAAAGCAGCAATGTAACTGCGATTTCTGTCAAAGATGATTGCAACAAGTTACAAAATCAGCCACTTGTCTTATCTAATCTTATCTTAAAGTACCATTGCCTGTATTTTTTATGAATTTGCGAAGTTACGTTTATTACACTCAATCAAGAAGCTTAAACCCACAATGGAGTTTGCACGCCTAGTATCATACTGAAGATTAAAAAAGACTCTTTAGTGACGTCACGGCGTATTGCTATCTCTTTCTTTTCGTTTTACAATACGTTTTCGTTTCTCACGAACGAACGAACGACGAACAACGAACACGTATTGTAACACTAAAGAAAGAGGTTGCAATAAGCCGTCACGTCACTGAAGGAGCTTTTTTCAATCTTCACTATGACATATGGCCGTGCAATCTCCATTGGAGGGAGGTATAAGCTTCTTGCACTCAATAGTGACTAGTAAGAAATTTTGTGATGCAATATGGCACAGCGCCTCTGGCGGCAACTACACTAAACTGAAAGTTGTCATACAAATGACAACTACAGCCGCTATTGAGTATAGTAAGCGTAAATTGTTGTATGGATGGTCTGTGGCGTAAGTAAACCCATAATCCGTTACACGTTACCCGTGGTTCTATGGTATTATGGTTGCTTGTCCAAAGATGTGCCGAAGCTGGGAATATTGCCGGCAATATTGGAAATATTTCCCGACCCTAAGGCAATATTCTCGGTAACGGCACTTCTTAAAAAATGAAAACTTGGCATGGGCCACTTTGAAAACCGCAATTCTGACAACATGGAAAATTTCTCCCCAATTAGTCCTGACTAGTCCCACTTTTTCGGAATTAGTCCCAAAAAGAACTGAAAGATATAAGCGATTTAAATGGTCCTTCATTTTGGCAAGGACAGGCTATATCTAGTGAACCATAACACCTAGCCAGGATCTGATTATTTAAAAAAAAGTCCCTTTTTATGGATCCCGCAATGCCTAGAATCAAAAAGAAATGAAGCGCCGTTCAAAAAATATAAAAGAATGTTTTGGACCATGCCAAAATCAACCTACATCTTGGCGAGGACTTTTGAACCAGGTCACCTAGAGAACATTATTTC
Source organism: Agriphila tristella (assembly GCA_928269145.1). Classification (NCBI taxonomy): domain Eukaryota; kingdom Metazoa; phylum Arthropoda; class Insecta; order Lepidoptera; family Crambidae; genus Agriphila; species Agriphila tristella. The sequence goes on along the minus strand of OV743448.1, from coordinate 12,275,053 downwards.
ACCTACAGAGCTAAGAGCCGCTCATCATCTTTAAATGCTAGCGAATACTTAGTCAAAACCTAGTCAACACTTTGTTATTAATTATATGATGTAGAAACTAGTTTTAGATTGTTAAAATGATCCTACTATTGTACCTTGTATTACAATTATAGTTGAAAATAAACCGGTTTTAAACCAGATTATGGTTTAATACCACGAACGTCTGCAGTACATTAATAAAATATCATACTTAAACCCCTAATAGGTATTATTTATTATATATTATTTCATTTAATATGAATATACTGAAGACGTTGTCGTGGTTTTAAACCATATTCTGGTTTAAAACCGGTTTATTTGCAACTATAATAACAATATGGCCTAATTTAAAGATTTTAATTTCAGTAAGATATCATGTAACATTAGCATTAATATAAAGTTTTTCAATAAACTGTCTCTTTTTTATATTTAGATATTTCCTTCAGCTTCTAGAAAAGAACTTACGGTACCTATTTAAAATGATCTTTTTATGAGTATCGACTGTCTTACCGATTAACAGAAACAACAAAAAATCATAATATTTGGCCCCATTTCGTTTTCCTAAGCGTTGCTTTTAAATAAAACTTTAAAATACAGTTAATAATAATAATATTTATTCAATAATTCAATAATTTCTTACAACCTTACATTTTGTAATCATTACAAAACAAAAATACTCACATTTTATTCGCCATCGAGATTGTTTCGAGTTCGTGACGAGAACTCTTAGTAATAAATATATACAATCGTTTGTTCATTCACAAATCTTAAATAATGGGCCTAAACATGTTCTATCACAAACAAAAACTTACTGTATTTCATCGCACTAAGGTCGAAAATATGACAATTGGGTATTTGACATCCCAACTTGATAACGAAATGTCAAAACGAGATTTTACTAAATTATTACGCTATTTTTTCTACATTTTCTTTGATTTTACCATAGATTTTGTATGGCAATAGTGGATTGTGACGTCAATTTCAATTCCAAAAGTGGCCACTTTGAGCTAAAATGGATTTTAAAACTTACAGAAAGAATGAAAACTGTTGAAGTTATTCAAAAAATATTAGAGACTATATTTAAGAGGGCATGATCTTAAATTTTTTTTAAATATTGACTTGGTTTACGAGTAATAAAAACCGGCCAAGTGCGAGTCGGACTCGCGCACGATGGGTTCCGTACCAAAAAACGGAAAAAAATCACGTTTGTTGTATGGGAGCCCCACTTAAATATTTATTTTATTCTGTTTTTAGTATTTGTTGTTATAGCGGCAACAGAAATACATCATCTGTGAAAATTTCAACTGTCTAGCTATCACGGTTCATGAGATACAGCCTGGTGACAGACAGACAGACAGACAGACGGACAGCGGAGGCTTAGTAATAGGGTCCCGTTTTTACCCTTTGGGTACGGAACCCTAAAAATGATGTATTGGTGGCGCTAGTAGTAGTAGTGGGTAGTAGGGCGCCTTAATAAGCAAAAACAGTTGTAAGATATCGGATTTTCGGGCATTAAATATAGATTTTTTTTGCGAGAAGTTGGGTCTTGGAATAAATGGTTAATAGTGTCAAATATTCAATACAATACAACACAGCGATTTTTCACTCCATTTTCCGTCTTAGTGCAATGAAATAAAGATGATATTTAGTTATTTACCGTTTCATACGACCCCTCTGAACAATATTGTGGTTTATGACAATTCCATTCAAATATTAACTATTTCAATAGTTAGACTACTCAAATAAATCACTAAATTCAATATATATCTATACGTGTATAGACAAATGGGGAATGTCTGAAAAATCAAAAGATGTTTCAGAACTTTCGGTTTCGAAAAAATAAAATAATGTCTCGTATTCGCAAAACTACGGGAATAACAGCAGAACGAAGATTATTCCTTAGCCACCACCTGCCACAACCACAGAATGTATATTTTTTTTTACATATTTTTAATATTTCGGCCATTAGTGTAGTAAAATTAGCAAAAAGATTGGAAGTTCGTGTAGTAATTTTTTACGTCGTAGGTACTCGTCCCACTACTTTGCGCGTTGCGCGCGCGTTACTGATCAGCAAATGACTTTTTAGCACTCGCTAAAGTAGATTTTGCCAATTATCTCGGTAAATTATTATTATTTAATTTAAGCTAGGTATGCAATGATAGGTAATTAAAATTGTAACAAAACACGGAAACAAACTGTTGTTGTAGGTATAATATAAAAAAAAATTGGGACTTTAATTTTAATACCTAACATTAAACGATGTTCCGTACATAACAGGAATGGTGCAAACTCAGAGGAAACTTGTATTCATGTCTTCTAATGATTCCATAAAAATTACAACTACACGAATTACTTCCGATCTTTTTGCAAATTTGACTATGCTACATAGACATTCCCCATTACTTGTTTTTGACACAAATCTTTGATCGTGGTTAAGAGGATACCTCGTGGATTTTCATGGTTTTCAATTTAGATTTAGTCCTATTGATCCTACTACTATTGTTCTAATTTTGGAATATGTTAAAATAGACTAATAACAAAATTTTTTGATCAAGCTCAAAACATGAATGGAAACAATTTTCTCGATAGAAAAAAAATCCAAAGTTGATGCCTCTCATATCATTTTTGCAGTACTGTAAGCAAACGGACTCATAGTTTGAACTGAAATTATGTTAATAAGATAAGTAATAAATAGTTCCAACTTTTGATAAAACCAATTTTTTCAAAAATAATTTAGTTTTTTAATAAATCAACTATTTTCATAATGTCGCTTACTTTATTTTATTTCGGAATGCGTGCGCTATTGTTGTCCCTTTCTTTGCGCTGGGAAGCTATATTACTTTACCTCTTTGCACCGAAATTTCAGACGGCCGCGAGCCTTCCTTGAGGACAGACCTGTGCTTGAGCGCTCCAAAAATTTACTAGCCAAAACACGTAAAATGACAGTATACTGACAATGACAGTTTTAATTTCTCTCACATTTCAAAGACAAAGAGTCTCTAATACTTATCCAACCTATTTTTAGGAGATGAAAATTATCAACAGAACAAACCTTCCAAGAGTCGCCATTGCGTAACAAAACAATAAACTAATAAATATTGTGAAATAAAATTTCTTTCCCGACCCGTGGTACAACTTTTAACTTTTACAAGTTTCGATCGTGAACAAATATTATTATTTTGCAGAATCATTAGTCTCTTTACGCGACAACGGCAAAGCAAAAATAATAGCAATAATAATAAATAATCTCAAAACGAATACTTACGTCTCGCATTATTACGTTATTTATTTAGGCACGCATCATGCGCACGCTATAATAAGTAGGTATCTAACAAAGTGACATAAGCTGTTTTATAGATGAATAAATAATGAAAAATATTAGAAAAAATCGGCTCACCCGTAGCAACTTAGACGGGACCTAGATGACCATAAAACAATATTCTAGAGCCCATACCTACGTTTTATTTTAGCTTCAAATCTACCCAGTGGTGTCGCCATCAGTTCAACTTTAATAGCTTACAACTCGAAAACGTGACGTTTTAGGCGATTATGTCGTTAACAATTCTTGTTCGTATTGGTACTATAGGCCGACCGGTTAAATGGTGTGCGTTACCCCAGCAAAAAGTTGTTCTTTAGAGAGATGAGACCTTATCAGATAATTAGTGTGTCATGAGGAGAAATTTGTTTACTAATAGCAAAATTTGTGTGAATTGTAGTTTTAAGATATTTAAGAAAAACAGATTTTGCTGGGGTCACGTTCTAAACATTACCCTGGCAAAAAAAGCTGTTTCAGCCTGGAACCAAATACATAAATAGATAGCTTTTGTTGCATGGTAAATGTTAGCAAATAGCAAAAATTGTGTGTGTTATGGTTCTTGAGTTATTTAAGTTTTTGCTGGGGTAACGTTTTGGGATTTCCCAGATCTCGAAAACGGTTCAACGCAGAAGTTTGAAAAAAATACCACTAAGAGACCTTAATTTGTTTAAATTTGTTTAAACGTTAGTTTTTGATTTGGTTGTCGCAAACCAACGTAATTAAATAGTTTCTAAAAACAGAAAAAACGAATTTGCAAGTAAACTAGTACACTTATAATTAAATAAACAGCTGTAAAAAATAGCCGTGGTAGACACTTATTACGTCAAGAATTTTAGGTTTTGTAACTTTACAGGATATAAAGATATAAACAAATTTGATAAATTAAGTACGACCGGTCTAAAATTTATCAAATTTGTTTATATCTTTATATCGTGTAAAGTAACAAAGCCTAAAATTCTTGACGTAGTAAGTGTCTACCACGGCTATTTTTTACAGCTGTTTATTTAATTATAAGTGCACTTGTTTACTTGCAAATTCGTTTTTTCTGTTTTTCGAAACCATTTAATTACGTTGGTTTGCGACAACCAAATAAGAAATTAACGTTTAAACAAATTTAAACAAATTAAGGTCTCTTAGTGGCATTTTTTTCAAACTTCTGCGTTGAACCGTTTTCGAGATCTGGGAAATCCCAAAACGTTACCCCAGCAAAAACTTAAATAACTCAAGAACCATAACACACACAATTTTTGCTATTTGCTAACATTTACTATGCAACAAAAGCTATCTATTAATGTATTTGGTTCCAGGCTGAAACAACTTTTTTTGCCAGGGTAATGTTTAAAACGTGACCCCAGCAAAATCAGTCTTTCTCAAATATCTTAAAAACTACAATTCACACAAATTTTGCTATTAGTAAACAGATTTCTCCTCCAATCCATCAGCCATTTTAATGTCCCCACTGCTGGGGTACAGGCCTTCCTTATGGGTGGATAAGGAGGACGGGCCATAACCCACCACGCGGGCCCAATGCGGATTGGTGGGTGGATTTCTCCTCATGACACACTAATTATCTGATAAGGTCTCATCTCTCTAAAGCACAACTTTTTGCTGGGGTAACGCACACGTTAAATGAGTCCTCGCCTGCGGGGCACAGAGGCGCGAGGGGAGACGAGAACGGGGGTCGTGAGAGGTGCGGGCGGCAGGCGTTCGTCGCCCGTCGCCCGCATCGCCCCCTACATACAATAATACAACACACGCGCAGAAAAAGAATGGGATTGAAAATGGCGGCTCACCACGCTTACCACAACAAGTGTGAATAAGAGAGCGATAGGTGTGGCGTATAGTGTGCGAGCGGGATGTGTTTATGAACGAAGTCAAGTGCGTTGTACAATGTTGTATTTTCAGCCAACTACCTATATGTTTGAAACAAAACTCGACAGTAATGGATTCTCAAAGGAAATTGCTGGTGGCTAAAACTCGACAATAATGATATCCCATACAACTTTGCTGCGTCACCATCGGAGGAGCACGGCAACCTCGACTTTGTTCAAAGAAGGTTGTCAAAATAATTACCATATTACAAGCTTTTTTGAGTAAATTCAATAATCTTCATTTTAAACACAACATATTGCATAAAATCTGTTTAATTAAATTTAGCTCCTACGGGGGGGAGGGGAGGGGGGGAATTATGTGTTTAAACCCAATGGTCGGGCTTAAACGCGTCTTTTGCCCATTTCTCTTTATGTGACATTTTGAATGGCCTATTTCTTTTATGTGGGTAGGCCAGATAAAAAAATGTGAGCAAAGGTGTGTGTTTCGCCGTGCCGAGCTGTGACGTCACTAAGGGGTTTTTACATTTAAATGAAATGTAAAAAACCCTTAGTGACGTCACATTCTCCATTTCTCCATAAATATTGCTTTAAAAATTCTAAAACTATTTTTCTCGCACTTCTGAAGGGCAAAACTAGAAACGATGGCGTCACATATTTTACGATTTATATCTAGTAATAATTATTGAATTGGAACTGACGAATTTAGGACCCCTCCACACGTCGTCGACCCCCTTAACGTGTGACGTAATTTATGGATGGCCCCAAATGGACCTCTGTCGCAAAAGTTACAAATCTGTTTTTCGCAAATGTATTGAAAAACGCCGAATGGTACAACTTTATTAATAATAATAGTATTTTTTTACAATTAATAAACTATTGTTAGGTATTTGTATTCATTTTCATTTTTCATTCAATTTGAAGATACCTAAATTATCAAAGAAAATGTTCTAAATACAATGTATTGCGACTCCATCGTTTCTCTATTCTTCTTCTTTAAACTTTCGATGAAACCTCACAGGCATTTGGCGCGAAAATCAAACTTTACGATTGAAGGCAGAATGTCACTATGGGATACGAGGGGTGAGTGGGCGGAGCCTGTAAAAAAATTTTTTCACGAGGCGTCGTCTTAAATTAAAAACTTTGAAACTTTATGCACTCAAAATACTGCGAAATATAAATTTTATACTTCATTATATTTTTTGGCTTTGATATTAATTAATTGATTATTTATTTAGGCGACTTTATATGCAAAACTAGTGCCATTCACGCAAAAAAAATATTACCATGTAAATACGCAATTTATTAAAATTATATTTTAAAAATTTATTAAAAATTATTTATTATTTATTATATTTTATAGATTTATATAAATTTATTAAAATTTATAAAAATCCAAGCTTATGGTCTCTTCACAAAATATCAATGTTATTTCAAAATATAAAACGACGGCCGTTTTTAGCTTTTTTTACCACCAAAACTGCAAACAAGTATTTGTCACTGAGTTTGTGTGTTTATAAATAACAAATTGATATTTTGCGAGGGGACCATCCATAAGCTTGGATTTTTAATAAATTGTGTGATTTTTTTTGTGGGAGTGACGCTTAGTGCTACATATAAAGTAGCCTTAATGGAAAATTTCATATATTTGAGATCGATATTGTTTGTTTATTTTATGATACTTACATAAAAACATTTTAAAATTTGGAAAATAAAACATAATAATTATGAATGAATAATATTATGAAACTATCTTGCCTTTATAGGCCCCATTTTTTATACTAGCCTCAAAACTTCCAGGGAAGACTAAAAAAATGCCTTCAAAATAATACCTATTACATTATTTCTATCCTTTCATTTCACATTATGCAAGGTGTTTGGTAAAAGCCTTATGAAGCCGAATGTGGTAGATAGGGACCATCAAACTGAACCACTTTACTACGGGACCAACTCTGAAATCGCGAAAAAATATCAGCTGTACTGTATGTATCATATACTAGCCACCGCCCGCGGTTTCACCCGCGTGGTTCCCGTTCCCGTGGGAATATCGGGATAAAATCTGTCCTATGTTTTAATCTAGGCTATCTACTATCTGTGTGCCAAATTTCAACCTTTTCAACTGTGAAAGTTTGTGGGTTTGGATGTTTGGATGTTTGTTCCTCAATCACGCAAAAACTACTGAACGGATTTGGTTGAAATTTGGCACAAAGATAGTAGATAGCCTAGATTAAAACATAGGATACTTTTTATCCCAATATTCCCACGGGAACGGGAACCACGCGGGTGAAACCGCGGGCGGCCGCTAGTATTTAATAACCAATCTCAGTTATGAGCAAAATAAAACACAATTTCTGTCTAGAATTACCACTATTGGTTACCACTTGTATACCCCCTGTAACCCCTAAAGCCGAATAGGGTAGATAGGGACCATCAAACTGAACAACTTTCACTATAGGACCAACTTTGATATCGCGAAAAAAAACCAGCTGTGTCATACAAAAATTTATAACGAAAATATCAAAATGAAACAACAGATTTTTTTTCGCGATTTCAGAGTTGGTTTCATAGTAAAAGCTGTTCAGTTTGATGGCCCCTATCTACCATATTCGTTGTTTTTTTTTGTAACACGTATAGTTTAATATAAAAAGAAAAAAGTGTCGGTTTTTTTTTAAATTTTCCAGGGTTGTGTGCATGGTAAACTATCAATTATATTGGGCTTAATAAGGCTATTACAAATTCATGTTATTCAAAATGCAATTTTTCAATTATTCAAAATACATTCGCATTAAAATTGAAGATATTGTCTTAGGTATAAACTATATTGAACCATCATACTCTGCATTTTCTGTTGCTATCTCTTTCTAAAACTCAGTTAAAGCGAGAAACCCGATTCATATCGTTCTAGTGAGAACAATTTTAAAATTGTTGTTCCGGCAGTTAGAGGTAAGATAGCCAGTTCCTCAGTGGTGAGGATTCCGGGTGTAGTGCGCTTCCACCTTCGGCCTTATCGTCACTTAACATCGGGTGAGGTGAAAGCCAAGCATTATCCCGTTGTGCACAAAAATTGGACTAACTTTCGATTAAGTTTAAATCATGTTACTCGAAAACGACTAAATCCGTTTTCGAGTAATTGATGAACGAACATATTAAGGTTTAGCGCCTGGCTCTGCGATTGCGGAGGTTAAGCAGCTTTCGCAAAGGTCGGTCATGGGATGGGTGACCGAAAATTTATTATCTCGAGTTCCTTCGTGCTTCGGAAGGCACTTTATCTCGGCTGCATTTGTAGTAGTTGACACCCACCAATCCGCATTGGGCCTGCGTGGTGGGTTATGGCTCATCCTATTTATCCACCTATAAGGAAGGCCTGTGCCTCAGCAGTGGGAGTGGGGACAATAAAAATGTCTAAAGTGCATAACTACGCGACGAATTATAAAATCCTTTTAAATCTGTTGAAAAAGTTAGAGGTCTCCGAGTGTCAGAAAGAGATGGTAGTAAAATGCGGTGCCGCAGTCGGGCCAATGTAGCTTTACCCTTATTAGATTCTACCAGTTAGTCTTCGCATGTGGAAAATCAGACTGCCCCGGAGTTTCCTTCCGAGCTCACGATCTGGTATGTGATTAGATATTCAGGATACGCCTGTAAGGAAATAAGTAAGGACTTAAAAAAATATTTGCAACATAATCACACACACGTTAAAAAACATATATAGTCAGGTGGGGTAAGTGAAACATACTTTATTTTATTTTTATTTAACAAGGTGTAGTAAAGCTATAAAACTCGCAATTAAAGTAGCTGTATAGGCAATGTACTCCTAATTAAATCAGCCTTTAACGGTATGAATATAAATATCTAAAGACTTGCATTAAGCAACAAAATCACGAAAAGAATATAAAAGCTAAGAAGTGTTTCACTTACCCCTGACAAGGGGGAAGTGAAATTTAATTAAAAACAGGACAAAAGGATCATGTTTATCCGTTAATATCCAAAATGTATCAAATTCTCATAAAATAGGGTCCAGTTTTAAAGATTTATCAAAAAACATCGTGTTTTGCGTTTTGACATCTAATGAATTTCTTTTTGGTTTACTAGCTAGGTTCATGATCGCTGCGATATCTGTGTTGTATTAAGGGAAGTAATTCGTCATTCCTGATTTATCGACACGTCGCTATGAGAATAAACTACGATAGTTTCTTAGATATGGTTGGGTGTTTCACTTACCCCGGTGTTTCACTTACCCCACCTGACTATACATAATTAAAAGTGAACGCACGCCCGAAAACATATAGGGTCATTCTTAAATAGTGCACGAAATTTAAAGGAGTCAATGTACTCATGCATACAAACAACTTTTACTATGGTACCAACATTGAAATCGCGAAAAAAAATCAGCTGTTCCATAGAAAAATTAAAATCGAATAGATCAAAATGTATGGAACAGCTGTTTTTTTTTCGCGATTTCAATTTGGTACTATAGTAAAAGCTGTTTATATGCATGAGTACATTGACCCCTTAAAACGTGCACTATTTAAGAAGGACCCTATATACATACACTCATCCAAAGATAACATACACTCATCCAATGATATACAGTGGCGGGCATATAATTAAAGACACCACACCAGTCGATTTTCATTCAAACGAGGCAACTTTGAAGCCTTGGTTCTCCGCCAGGGATTAACCTAGCTGTGATCTGATGATGGCCATCCAGGGAGTGAATAGAGGAGATTCACATCGCTATACACACCTTACTGATCTGAACAATATTTTAAGAGATACAATGATATGTTTAAAAAAAACCGGCCAAGTGCGAGTCGGACTCGCGCACGAAGGGTTCCGTACCAAAAACGACAAAAAAAGTTTGTTGTATGGGAGCCCCCTTAAATATTTATTTTATTCTGGTTTTTTTTAGTATTTGTTGTTATAGCGGCAACAGAAATACATCATCTGTGAAGATTTCAACTGTCTAGCTATCACGGTTCATGAGATACAGCCTGGTAACAGACAGACAGACGGACAGACAGACAGACGGACATCGGAGCCTTAGTAATAGGGTCCCGTTTTTACCCTTTGGGTACGGAACCCTAAAAAACCGCGAAATTAGCATAAAAATTTATGGAAATCCTGAAATCGAAAACTCCTCTGATCCTTATATCTCTGAGAATGCTGATTTTAGGTGTAAATAGCGATACAAATTAGCTTCATTCAGTCCCTGGATGGTCATCATCAGATCACCGCTAAGTCAACCCTTGGCGGAGAACAAAAGCTTCGAAGTTACCTCGTTTGTATGAAAATCGACTGGTGTCCATAATCATCTGGCCACCATTGAAGGTAGGTAGATACAGGATCAAAAGCGCATACACAAAGAGTACATACGATACGCCTACATCTAAATTTATACACCCATACACCACATTATCTTCTGTCTAAATAACAAAACTGGAGAAAAGAGTCTGCCCAAATAAGAGGGGGGAAAGATTCCCATGGTGTAGTTTTTGCCGGTTATTTTCGCAAGCTATAGCTTTCTCAACAGATGGCGTAGTTCCATTGAATTATATGTCAGCTAAAACACATCTTTAATAGTTATTTATGCAACTGTACTATATATAATGAGGGGTATTAATACCTAATTATCTACAGTTGCATACAAGACTTTATCTACACCTTTATTTTATTTATTTTTTATTTTTATTTGGGATACAAACAACATTTTAATACAATGGATTAAAAACACCTATGATATTTATCTACACCCATGATATGTAATCCTTTATAAAGGGTTTTGACTTTGTCTTTGACTTTCCTCCCCCTCCTCGTCATTATGTCATCGACAAGAGTGTAATAATGTTGTACTGAATTTCATAATGCAACGCTGCGCGAGTGGGCGTGCGGCGCAGCAGGCCCTCCTCCCGCTCGGATACTGCAATGGTGGCAGTAAGCTAACTGTTTGAGAACCTTTTATAGAACGATCCAAATAACGATATCTAAGTTACTATCAATTAATTAACACATACATAGTCCTTGATAAATATACATACCTGCTCGCCCCTATACACTACATACTCCGGGAAGCACAGCCCCCCGTGCGAGGGCCGGCCGGCCACGGAGTGGTGTCCGGGCGGCGCGTGCGCCATTTTCATGGCGCTCACTAATTGAAATGCGCGCCCTAACGTTACGCGGCAGAGGAGCATTTGTCTAGGAGAAGAGAGAAAAACGTGTTTTGTAGTACGCCACAGAAAACATTTTAAACAAATAGTGCCATTATTTAAAGAAACATAAGATAAATAAATATTTTCATTTATTTAATAACCATGAAAGCTAATGTTTTAAAACTTTTATGCACAAACGTTCAAACACTCAGCTAACTGTATTAAATAAAAAAATAAAAAAAAATAAAAACACGACTGCCCTGCCAAAAACGAACTAAAAAGTTAAACAACATGGTGTCATTGCAGTCGGGGGACCTTATTATGGAACAGTTTTTGATCAAAGAAGTCCCCCGACTGCAATGACACCTTGTTGTTTAACTTTTTAGTTCGTTTTTGGCAGGGTAGGCGTGTTTTTAATATATTTTTTAATTTATTTATTTTTATTTCACACATTTTAGTGACATATTATATAGTTTTGGAATGTGCTCATCAAGGCCTTTCATTTGATGCCCATATTGTAATAAAAGATTTTTTTTTTCACATTTTAAAATGGCGTCGTATAGTAGTCATATTATTTTTACACGACTGCCCAAAGCAAAAAGAGTGTTATGTGTTCAGGGTTCATGTATGTTTGTGGGTATGTGAGTTTCTTTATTCCACCATAACTTCTAAATGCCTGAACTGATTTGGATAAATGGGGTATCGTTAGAATCCTTACAGCATTCCAAGTGACACTGGCTATATTTTTGTTAGAAAAAATCAATATGGCGACTGTACAACGCCATTTTCAAATGTGAAAAAAAAATTTTTTCTTCTATTATTACAATATGGGCATCAAATGAAAGGCCTTGATGAGCACATTCCAAAACTATATAATATGTCACTAAAATGTGTGAAATAAAATTAAATAAATTTAAAAAATATTAAAAACACGACTGCCCTGCCAAAAACGAACTAAAATGTTAAACAACAAGTGTCATTGCAGTCGGGGGACCTCTTTGATCAAAAATTGTTCCATAATAAGGTCCCCCGACTGCAATGACACTTGTTGTTTAACATTTTAGTTCGTTTTTGGCAGGGCAGTCGTGTTTTTGATATTTTTTAAATTTATTTAATTTTTTTCTAAAAAAGTATAGCCAGTGTCACTTGGGATGCTGTAAGGATTCTAGCGATACCCCATTTATCCAAATCAGTTCAGGCATTTAGAAGTTATGGTGGAATAAAGAAACTCACATACCCACAAACATACATGAACCCTAAACACATATACACTCTTTTTGCTTTGGGCAGTCGTGTAAAAAATAGTATCGGTTGAGTTACAACTAAGGCTGGCCCCAGACCTACCGGTTCCGTTTCTTTGCTTTGCTGTGCTACCTTGCTTGAAAGACCGCCGGCCAACCAGGGTAATTTTCAATTTATCGCATTTTGGGACTAGACCAAATTGGCAAGATAGCCATTAGCTTGGTTTTATCAAATATCATCGCCTGGATTGCGAAGTAGGAAGCTTTTAGGCAATATGCCACCCTGAACATGGACTCCGATCGTTAAAAATAACTCGATCGCTTATTTATACAAGATGTTTGGTAAAGCCCTATAAAACTGAATATGGTAGATAGGGACCATAATAAAACTGAACAACTTTTACTATGGGACCAAATCTGAACTCGCGAAAAAAATGAACTGTTTCATACATTTTGATAATTTCGTTATTAATTTTTGTATAAGGCTGGCCCCAGACCTACCGGTTCCGTTTCTTTGCTTTGCTGTGCTACCTTGCTTGAAAGACCGCCGGCCAACCATGGTAATTTTCAATCTATCGCATTTTGGGACTAGACCAAATTGGCAAGATAGCCATTAGCTTGGTTTTATCAAATGTCATCGCCTGGATTGCGAAGTAGGAAGCTTTTAGGAGATATGCCACCCTGAACATGGACTCCGATCGTTAAAAATAACTCGATCGCTTATTTATACAAGATGTTTGGTAAAGCCTTATAAAACTGAATATGGTAGATAGGGACCATAATAAAACTGAACAACTTTTACTATGGGACCAAATCTGAAATCGCGAAAAAAAATGAACTGTTTCATACATTTTGATAATTTCGTTATTAATTTTTGTATAAAACAGCAGTTTTTTTTTAAAACGAAAACTATAACTTCTCATCGCACCCCAGACGACGATATTTGATAACACCAAACTAATGGCTATCTTGCCAATGTGGTCAGGTCAAAATATGCGATAGATTGAAAATGAGCCTCTTGGCCGGCGGTCCATGGTAGAACAGCAAAGCAAAGAAACGGAACCGGTAGGTCTGGGGCCAGCCTAAAACCGCAGTTTTTTTTAAAACGAAAACGAAAACTTCTCATCGCACCCCAGACGATGATATTTGATAACACCAAACTAATGGCTATCTTGCCAATGTGGTCAGGTCAAAATATGCGATAGATTGAAAATGAGCCTCTTGGCCGGCGGTCCATGGTAGAACAGCAAAGCAAAGAAATGGAACCGGTAGGTCTGGGGCCAGCCTAATTAAGTGGTCATTTATGCTAACTCCTCTGTAGAGCCTGTGTGTGTGTGTGTGAGAAAAAATCGGCTCTATTATTTGAATGGCCAAAGAACTCTAGCATTAACTGAAATTTGATTTGGCAATCAAAAAAAATTATAATGGTAAAATCAATTCTAGTTTGTAATTTAGGCAATCTTTATTATTAATTTTCTCTAATTCTGAACTGCCGATTTTTATTTTAGTTTATGAAGCATTTATGAATAACAATAAAAATGCAATTTTATGAACTATGATTTCTTCATACACTATAATTGATAAAATCAACATTTTGACAGGCCAGAAATGGGCGTCCTTCATATACAACATGGGTCTCCAAACTTTTTGGCCTAAGAGCCGGACTGACTCTTCTACGAAGTCGCAAGGGCAAAAAAAAAGGACCTATACTTAGTGGGGTTGCCAGTTCGGAAGTCCAAAATATCTGAAGAAAATTTTATAATGTCGGGATTTCGCCGTTGCTGTCGAGAGGAATAAATGTTTAAAATAAATATGTAATTTAAACGCCTGTATGTAGTAAAAAAAACGGCCGCCCAGCGCGATTTTTAGTCAGTTTTATCCACTAATCTTGTAAGTTGTGATCTTGCTTGTCTATTGCAAAAAAAAAACAGCCGCGCAGCGCGATTTTTTGTTAGTTTTATCCACTAATCTTATACTATTGCTTGTCTTTTGTAGAAAAACGGCCGCGCAGCGCGATTTTTAGTTAGTTTCTTCCACTAAACTTGTACTCTTGCCTAGACAGCGTAGACATAGTAAAATAAAACATAGTATATAAATAGTAGTTATAGACATAGAAAAATAAAATGGCCGCGCAGCGCGATTTTTAGTCAGTTTCATCCACTAATCTTGTATTTCGGGAGAATCCAGGCGAATCCTGACCATCTGGCAATCCTATCTATACTCCAGTCAACTTAGGGAAAGAATGTTTACAAACAAACTGCCCATACTTAACCTCAAAAGCACTTTTTTATTACATGTATTATAAATATACTAGCGGCCGCCCGCGACTTCGTCTGCGTGGAAAGGTTTTTTGCTATCCCTCTGGAACAATACTTATTTTTCGGGATGAAAGGTACCCTATGTCCTTCTCTGTTTTGTTATTTTGTTAATATAACTTTTTATAGTGCAATACATAAAGTTAGTAAAAATAAATAAAACATATTATTTAACATGACCAAAGAGTCTTAATTTACTACCCATCACTTATTTACTTACATTTTAAATGTTACAATATATTTAAAACAGTTTATGGCGGGCCAGATATCAAGTAATCCCGGTCCGCTTCCGCGGGCCGGATTGTTGGTCCTCGCGGGCCGGACCTGGCCCGCGGGCCGTAGTTTGGAGACCCCTGATATACAACATCAAAATCAATGCTCCGATTCCAAAGTAAATAAATGTAGATAAAATAAAACACTTGTGTTATGGAACCTGAGACAATAATAGACAAGTTCGTTTTCTAAATTGGCTCAGCCGGGAATCGAACCCGGGACCTCAGAGATGGCGACACCGCGAAAATCGGTGTGCAAACCACAGACCACAAGGCGAGCGAAGCGTCTCCATTTCAGCTCGGGCAAAAAATGCTTTCGTCCGGCTGTCCGTTTGTTCTCCTCTAGCTAGAGGTCACATTACTCAACCGATTTTCGTGAAATTTTGTGAGCAATTTCTGTAATTAAATAGATTTTTTGTCGATTCGGTTTTCGAAAATTTGGCTATAAATAATAAGATATAAATGTGAAATTTGTGATTCTGGATGTTTGTTACACAATCACGCAAAAACGGCTGAACGGATTTAAATGTAATCTGGTACACAGATAGTTGCATAGGAAAGTTTTTGTCGCAGTCAAAGGTTCTCTAGTCTAGGGATTTTCCGAGTGTCCACGGAGAAGAAATCGCGGGCGGATGCTAGTACATCATGAATTAAATAAATAAATGCTTGTACAATTTAACACAGCGCCATCTAGCCCTAAACTAAGCAAAGCTTGTAATATGGGTGCTAGACAATGGGGATGCAAACTGAGGAACTAATGGCGCCACAAGCGTTTGTACTAAAATCGTTTGATTGGTTTTTTCAAATATCAAATGTCATTTGTGACATATTTTAACCAATCAAAGTATTGATAGCGGTTAGCGATCGCCGCTGGCGCCATCTGCGATTAGCTTTGCATTGCCAACCCCATTGATATACTTTTCAAAGATACCGGGTGTCCCAAAACTTTGCCACACGGAGGGAAAGTACCTTAAATATTGAAGATAGGAAATTTTACTGGAAGAAGACTTCATTTTGATTTTTATAATAAATGGAACTGTATTCAAAGATTTTCGAAAAATCGCATGCCATAACCAGAAATCGAACCTACCAAATTCCAAAAAAAAAACAATCTTTTATTTTTATTTTATTGGATAAGGGAAACGTACAGCTCAAAATTATACTTATGAATGGAAATCATTATGTTTTTACATAGGCTAACACAGTTTCCACTGTTTACGATACGATCGAAAGGGTTACTCATAAGGATTATTTTTTGGTAAGTAACACAGCATCTTAAACAAAAGAAAGACCATGAAAGGATCATGCCGGATTCTGGGCCATGATGCGCATTAGCCATACATATCTCATTGACTTTGACTTTGAAATGTCATATAATAGGAAAATGTCAAACAATTATAACTGTAAACAGCTCCTTGAGATTGAGATTTCTCTTTTCTCCCGCATTATATTTTAATGACATTCTTCCCACGCAATCAGTATAAAATTACTATAGTATATTGGTAATTTCATCAAAGCGCATCATGGCCTAGCTTGTATAGAAAAATCGGCATAATCCTTTTACATTTAAATTTTGATGATTACGTATTGTATCAATTTGTATAGGAAATAATGCAATATTTAAAAAAATTCTTTGAATGCAGTTCGCATTAATTTTTAAAATAAAATGAAGTCTTCTTTCAGTAAAATTTCCTATTTTCAATATTTAAGGTACTTTCCCTCCATTTGGCAAAGTGAAAGTGAAAGTGAAGTGAAGTGAAAGTGAAATATATTTTATTAAAATAAGCTCACATAATAAGCATTTTTAAATCGTCAATTCTTTTACCCTACCACCCATTATGACGTCTTTTAACTGACAAGAAAAATGGGCGCAAAAAACTTGTCAGCTTTATCAATCAGATGGAACGATATTTACAAATATGTATATCGTTTCCAGACTTTATATTAACAAAGATTAACAAATAAATAACATTATTGAATTTGCTCATTTCTTAATAAGTTTCAAATTTCTTAATAAATTTACAGATTTTAAGCTAAATTCAAAGTTTGAACTTGTTATTCAGTCTAGGCTGTTACAATAAATAAAAATAAAATAAAAACATACAATTCAATATGCATTAAGATAGGTAGTCAGAAGCAGACCCATTCCCACTGGCAGCACCAGTTCCTGAACATGACGCATGAACCAGCCATCTCTTCGCTCAACCATATTTGAGCCTCATACGACACCACCGCAGAAATGATTAAAGAGAGCATGACATACTAAGACTACCCATGTTAAGGCATCGAATTGAAAATTTATATCCAAAAGCTTTTCATAGGTCTTTCACTAAACTACTGACTATAGAAAGTAAAAATATTGCAATTAAATAAATCAAAACAAGGTAAGCTATTAAGAATTATATTTTTTGAGTAAAAAGTGCCATACATACAGACAATATAAAACAGATCTTTTATATACGAGTTATAAGACGCCCTTAATACAAGCAGACAGAAGCAGACCCATTCCCACTGGCAGCACCCGTTCACGAGCATGACGCATGAACCAGCCATCGCTTCGCTCAACCATATTTGAGGGAACGTAACGACCCGCCTCACACGACACCACCGCAGAAATGTTTGAAGTGAGCATGACATACTAAAGCTACCCATATTAAGTTTTGGGACACCCTGTATACTTATTATACATAGTAACACCCAGACCCGTCCCAGAAATTTAAACTCATAATATCAATTTCAGAAAAAAAAAATACTGCAGGCTGTGATTATACTTCAGGCAAGTCTTCTCATCAATGAGAGATTTTCCAAGTGTCATTTAAAAACAAAAAAAATTACCTATTTGCCTCACTAGTTGGCGCTGATGGACAAGTGAAGTGTCAAAGTTGGTTTTGAACAATAAATAGCCTGTTTTTAAAAAAGGATCTTTAATTTCTTGGCGTTCGTTGGTTGTTAGCGGTGGGGTGTTTTCATGTGAATGAGGAATTTGCAAAGTAAAATAAAAATAGTAACTACATATTTTCCTCACTAGATGGTGTTGATACTATATGAAGCTTAGTAAAAAAATCACATTGTCACCTATTTTAATCAACGCTATCTATCAAGCCTATAGTTTTTTGTCATTGTGAAAAGCCCTCATTGTGTTTCCTTTTCCTGTGTTTTCTACAGTTGACACCTGTCTGTTTATCAACGCCATCTATCGAACCTACAGTTTTTTTTATGTAATTTTGAAAAGCCCTAATGAGCGGTTTTGAAAAGGCAGTTTAAAAAAAAGTAGTAGGTACCTAAAAGACGGCTAGATGTCGTTGTTCAACTAAGTACGTAACTTTTTAAGAAAAAAGCAAAGAATTTTGTCAATTTGAAATTAAATTTTTCTTCTTATTTTTGTTATGGCAATCTACTCCTCTTCAGGGAGTAATTTTTGCCAGTGTCAAGTGTTAAATAATTAAGTGGTATACTCAGCTGCTAGGAAAAATAAAAAAAAAAACCTGCCTAGTTGAATAGCGCCATCTATCAACATAAAAATAAACTAAAATTCTCAGCTGTCAGAAAACCGCTCATTGCCATTGTATGTTGACCCCTCTCACCTATGACACAAGTAGCAGCTGCGGTCCTTGTGCGTGGGACACCCCGACCCGCCGCCGAACCCGTACACGTATTGGTTGCTCTTGGAGGAATGCTCCGCGAAGTATATGCCCGCACCGAACATACCACCTAAGGAAAGGAAATAAACATTAAATTGATTTAAAGAAATCACGACATAAGGAAGCCGAAGTATGACATAAAGAAAACTCGCGTTAAAAAAACAAAAAAGAAGACATTTTCACATCTAGTGATGTACAAGACTCGAGTCCTCCGAGTCCTTTTGTCCAGAGCCTGGAGTCGTTTTACACGACTCGCCTCGTTTGTATGAAGCTCGACGACTCGGGAGTCTTTTTCAAAGCTCGAGCCTTTTCCAGAGCCATTTTCATGGCTCGAGCCTTTTTGAGAGCTCGGTCGATCTCGAGGCTTTTTGACGACTCGAGTCTTTTTCGGTGCACTTTTCGCGATGGGCTGCTGATGAATGAGGATAAGTAGAGCTAAAGCACAATAGATTAAGCATCTTCGGTGTTCTTTATAACATATCACATTCATCTTTTTGAGTTCTAATTTTGAAGACTAGAGTCAATTTTCAGGGCTCTGTAAGCTCGATAGGCTCTGCTTTAATATTTCCGTAAATAATAATATTTACAATATTATTTACGGAGATATTAAAGTCATAAACATAAACTCTTAAGCTTTTTATGAGGCTCGCGTCCATTTTAAGACTCGAGCTTTTTTGAAGGCTCGAGCTCTTTTAATAGGTTCGAGCTCTTTTGAAGGCTTGAAACTCTTTTGAAGCCTCGAGGCGTGGCTCAGAGAGCTTGTTTTTAGGCTAGGCTCGGGCTTAGCAGCCTACTGAGCTCACCGAGTCCTGCCAATCCGAGTCGAGTCTTCAAAAGTAGAACTCGACGACTCGAGTTTTGTACATCACTATTCACATCCCTCTGAGTGAAGTCAGACATACAAAATTGCCGAGCTAAAATACACCTGATTTCAATAGCACAATATATATTACTCATATAAATAACAACATTTGTTCTATGACTTTTCAGAAAACAGACAAAAAAAAATCGACTCTCCATACAAACTCTCAACTAGTTGAAAGTTATTTACTCTCATTACTTATCCGATATGTAGTAGGTATTTAATTTCAACCTACCTACCCATTGTGTGCAAAATTTTGTTAATTATTGTGATGGAAAATGACCTCACTTTAAATGTGGAGCTCATATGAAATATACAGGGAGAAAAAAGCAGCCCTTGACGAGTTTCTTGCCGGTTCTTCTCGTTACAAGGTCTCCCGCTTAGGGTTTGCGAACCGATGGCGTAGCTTCTATGACATTCACAAGTGCTTGTAACAGCCCAGACTGAATAAATTATTTTTGAATTTGTATTTCGAAACAAATGTCCGAACAGATCGAGTTTTGTATAAAAATTAGTTTTCTTTACTGTTTTTGGAAAAGTCGTAGAACAAATGTTGTTGTAAGTATATGGTGTTACTAATCTCCTTCTGCGAGGTTGTTGGTGTTTTACAAATAACCCTGTATACGCGTGCCTCTCGTCAAATCCCTTCTGCACAATAACATTTATAAACGGTGACCCGTGAAACAGCGGTCTCTCATTGCCAAGCAAAAATACACCTTATTACAACTACACATTAACACATTTTATCTATATATGTATCTCACACTATAATATCTTGTTCACATCTATAAGTAATAAAACAGCATAAAATTGCCAAGCTGGAATCGACCTTATCACAAAGACATAGACACCCTATATACGCTTGTCACTCAAATCCGCTCTATTATAGCTAACTGTGTTGATGACATATTACTAATGTTGCCGAGCTAAATTGCACCTTATTTCAATAGCACAGTACCTAAATACGCGTGTCTCTCCTAAATCATGTTCATACTAGTTCTACCAGGCATACTCGATAGTTGCTACGTCGTAGAGAAGGGAAGTAAGGGGAGCAGGCATACCTACGAAAAAAGCGTGCATACCTACTTCATTGTTCTCCATTGTAATGGAACAAAACATGGCGGCTTAGCTTAGTGTACATACACCTTATGTTAACAGCATAGAGTTGAAATTGTAACATGTGACAGGAACAATAAATGGCGGACACGGCACGCGCCTGACGTCACGAATGCTTTGTTATTGCAGTTTATGCCTGCTCCCCTTACTTCCCTTCTCTAAGTGCTACGTTAAAATACACCTTAAAACAAAGATACAGTACCTATATACGCGCACCTTTCATCGTATTCCTTCTGCATTATAGCGTTTATAAACGGCGACCCGTGAAACAGCGTCCTCTCATTGTCAAGCTAAAATACACCTTATTTCAATAGCACAGTACCTATACATATACGCGTGCCTCTCGTCAAATCCCTTCTGCACTATAGCGTTTATAAACGGCGACCCGTGAAACAGCGTCCTCTCATTGCCAAGTTAAAATACACCTTATGACAACAACACATTAACACAGTTTATATCTATACATACATATATCTCTGTGTTGATGACATATATCTCATGTTGCCGAGCTAAAATACATCTTAAAACAAAGATACAGTACCTATATACGCGTGCCTTTCGTCGAATCCTTTCTGCACGATAGCGTTTATAAACGGCGACCCGTGAAATAGCATCCTCTCGTTATGCGCTCCCGCTTCCTCCGACACTTCTCTCCTCCTATGCTGGTATCTTTCCCACAGACGACCGTTGACTATTTTTTGTATCTGAAAAGAAGCTTTGTTTTAGATTTGGTTCTAATTAATCTATTTGGTAAGGTAATATACAAAATATGACGCGTGAAATTTTAATCATTTGGTTCCCGCCGTGGGGTGGTTCCACTCATGATTATAAGCAACTTTTACTATGGGGCCAACTCTCCTCCTCGCAAAAAAATCAACTGTTCTATACAAAAGTGCAGTACCTACACCTACTCGACCTTAATGTATGGAACAAAACAACTGATTTTATTTTGCGAGGAGGAGAGTTGGCCCCATAGTAAAAGTTGCTTGTAATCATCAGACCCCAGATTTGCGGTAGCACGAATAAAATGACGTTTAATAGTGCGTGGACAACTTGATTATCTATTTGTGTAATTTATCGATAAAAAAATTATAATTATGTAACGTGATATATAAATAAATAAATAAATAAATATTTGACAACATCACATACATTGCTCCAATCCCAAAGTAAGTAGCTATAGCACTTGTGTTATGGAAATCAGAAACAACGGTGGTATGACACACACCCAGACCTGAGACAATATTGAAAAGTTCATTTTCTACATTGACCCAGCCGGGGATCGAACCCGGGACCTCAAGAGATGGTGACGCCTTGAAAACCGGCGTGCGAACCACTCGACCACGGAGGTCGTCAAAGATATAGATATAGACTTCTTACTGTCGGAAATAGTAGAAATTACCTACCTACATTAAGAAAAGTAAAATCGTTAAATGTATCCTACTAATATTATAAATGTGAAAGTTTGTGGGTTTGGATGTTTGTTCCTCAATATCGCAAAAACTACTGAACGGATTTAGTTGAAATTTGGCACACAGATAGTAGATAGCCTGGATTAAAACATAGAATACTTTTTATTTCGATATTCCCACGGAAACGGGAACCACGCGGGTGAAACCGCGGGCGGCTGCTAGTAAATAATAAAATTCACTGCAGTTTTTCTTGATGCAAAGATAGCAAAGTCAAAGTGAGTGAAGTAGAATGTAAATTTTTTAAGAAATAATCCTTGGTAAAATACAAAAAATTAATACAGATGCGATCAAAGAAGATCCACTTCAAAAATATTTTCAAAATATCGATATATAAAAACATTTACGATAATTTGGTAATCACTAGCAAGTTTGTATTCCTGCCACCGGAAATCCGGCCTTTAGTAATCATGTGTGGAACCACCCCACGGCGGGAACCAAATGATTAAAATTTCAGCGTATATAATTTTCAACTCCTATTCCACTGTTATCAATATTCATTTTCGCCTATGCTTCCATATGGTCCAATCTATCTTTATCTATACTAAAATTACAAATTACAGACACAAGTGACTGTTAGTAAGAAAGTTACTTTTCATTTTAATATTAGCATGGATTAAATACAAGAACAGTGCCTCTAGACAAAGTCAAATTTGAAAATCTTCGCTATCGATTCGCTTTCAAAGTCAAAATATCTTTATTCAAATAAACTTAGTAATTAAGCACCTTTGAATCGTCTATACTTTACCTACCACCCGTTCCAGACTTTTTAACTGACAAGGAGAACATTATCAGCTTACAGAAATAATTAAAGATATTTCAAACAGATTTGACGTTTTAAAAATCTATGATAGCAAAATTCTACAATGAGGATCAGTAACAGGTTTGAATCCTATAGTTTTATTGATATAATATAAAATCATATTAATAGCTGTGAAACTTGGTGAAAGATTTTTTGAAATCCGTTAAGAAATGGTTGAGTTATTTAAGGGTTTGAAAGAAATTCAAACTCAATGCAATATGTGCTTTATCACATACGCCATTTGGTTCGCGTACGTCGCGATGACATCATAAGGAGCCCCCGAAATGACAGTGTTTTAACATGTTTTAGCTTGAATATCTTCTCGAATTTAAGAGGCATATTACATTTTGACTGTGGTTTTCGCGTAAAATGGCCAATTTTGGTGTTATCGATCTCAGAAACAAAAATACATTAACACTTTTGACTTATTGAATGGTGCAGAATAGCTATTGGAATAGATCATAGCGGCCTCGCTTTTTTGAAAATTTGCTTAACTTTATAATTAAACCCGAAATTTCAGTGAAAGATTTTCATAAAATGCGCGAAGGCACTTTTTTGAGCTCATGGATTGAACAACTGTGCTAAACAATTGAAATAAAAAAAATTGAATGTTATCTCTTATATAGTCGAATAGTTCATAGCGGCCTCGGAATTTTGAAATTATGTATAGAATATGTGAAAAAAAAATCCAATCAAAAACCATAAAACTACTAAAAAAGCTCAGAATAAACTGTGGATTTCTCCTAGATACATTATTATTATTACTTAAAAATTATATCATAAAATTCTTTACTTCATAATAAAATCAAATTTCATACTTTTATTTGTTGTTTGTACTTGTTTGTCTTTCTGTGTATGTTCAAAGTTGACTCTAAGAAATCGTTCACCAACTTTAATTTTTCTTTCTAACCCTTTAACTTTCCAGTGAATCATCATATTACTTTTTTTCGCGGACACATATAAATGTATTTAGTAGACCCAAAGGTTTCTCTAGGTTGTATCGCTAAAATCCGTCAAAATAGAAATTTCGTCGAAAAAATGTGATAGGGCCCTTAAGAGATATCGCAAAAATTTCTTCACAGTTAATCATGTGGTGGCATAAGCTTTCTGATAAGCCACTAAACAAAAATCGATACTGATCCTCATTGGCTATAGGCTCAGAAAATAATATCGGCAAACTGGTATATCTTCGATCGTAATACTTTACAAATATAAACATACTATGTAAATCTATTCTTACCCGCACTACGTTGTAACAGCTGAAATGGCCGCCCGCTGCGTGATCTCTATGCGCTCGTACTGACGCCTGTTAAAAACATTAATTTAGTATAAAACGTGTTAAAAATAACCCTTAAAGCCGAATATGGTAGATAGGGACCATTAAACTGAACAACTTTACCATGGGACCAACTCTGAAATGGTAAAAAAAAATCAGCTTTTCATACAAAAATTAATAACGAAAACATCAAAATATATGAAACAGCTTATCAGATCAGTTGGGTGAGTATAGTGATCTGGATCTCCTCCATTCACTCCCTGGATGGCCATCATCAGATCACAGCTCGATCAATCCTTGGCGGAGAACCAAGGCTTCAAAGTTAGCTCGTTTGTATGAAAATCGACTGGTGTTCCTAATTATCCGGCCACGATCAAAGAGATCACGTGGGATGACCAAAATTTTGTGGCGAAATTTGACACATGTTTCTTAGAGAAAGTTGTTTAGTTTCATGGATTGGACACTTCCTTGAAATTTGGATGGTAAGTTCAAAATGACCCGATATACAGTGGTGGACATATAATTAGAAACACTACCAACTGAACTTAACATGATACAAAATATTTGACTCTAATACTTTTTATTCGGATTTTTTTTATTTTTTTTTATTTTTATTTTATTTATTGATAAAATTATTGACAAACCATATTTATGTAGGTACAGTACAACATAAGTTACATTCTAACTTTACCGTGTACTGGAGTCGTCTTAGTAATCTTAAAGATAATAATACTATGATTTAGCTAATAAAATTAAAATGAGGAAAAAATAGAAACAAAATTTTAGCGGGTACATATTAACAATTATGCACTGTAACTGTTCGTGCAAAACATGCATCGGCCGCGTGCCGCACCAGCGAGCCCCACCCGAACAACTCTGACGTCACTCGTCAAAAGGCTGGATGAATAGTGTTCGTGTATATAGGATGTTTTAATTTTTAAGATTATGATGATGCAGTGAGTGAATTTATACTACAAAAATTTAAGAAATATGTTTTTAATTCAGTTTTAATGTTTTTTTTATTTATTTTCGTTTTTAAAAGAGGTGGTAATTTATTTATGAGATCTGGGATTAAATATTAAGTACGTTTTCCATAAAGGTTGTTATATTTTGGTGTGAATAGTTTTGGATTATTAGCGCTGCGGGTTCTACCATGATTATGAATAATTTGTTTATAGTGATCGTTAAAAAAGTTTTCTACTAATAAGGTATATTTTACGTTTTCATGAATTGGTAATATTTTACTGAAATTAAAGAGGCTGGGATAATTAACATCTTTATGTTTATTTTTAATATTATCTGGAATAATTGTTTTTAGTATACGCAGCTGTAGAGAGTAAATAAGATCTAGATGTGATTTGTATGTTCTCCCGTAGCTGGATAGGCCATATGAGATTTTGGTTTCCGCCAGGGATTTGTATAGTTTGTATAGTTAAAACAACAAATAGCATAAAATATATTCAATAACTTATCGTTTATTTGAAAAAACAACAAAATATCAACTAAACAAGTACCGATTCAATATTAAATTTCATACAAACAACTAAATGAGTTTTTAAATCCCAACAATAATGGACAACTAATTAGAAACAATACAAAAAAATAAAAGATAAATAATTTTATAGGTTTAATTATTTAGCATTATATAATTTAGGTAATAGATACTGTGTATAGGCTACTAAGGGCCGATTTTTCAATCCTCGGATAAAGGGACCAATAGTTAACTAAAGAATAATGTTATTAGTCTCTTTATTCATCTGTTAAGTGATTGTCAATTTTTCAAGCAATATTTATTCTATGAATAACTAACTGACCGAATATCTCATCTGTGGAAACGCTAACTTCACGAAGTTGAAACAAATATAGACAATGAACGGATGTTAGAACAGGACAAACTATTTCTTTGATTTTGGACATCTGGCGATCAGTCAAACAAAAGAAGGGTCCGCCGTCATTCAACAATATGAGGTTGTTTGGATGTGCTGTAGACGCTGTGGTGTGGTGTTTTTAATTGTGATTTTTCGATTCAAACTAAGTATGTAATTAATTACTTACTATGGAAACCAAAAAAGTGTTCTGCAAAATTCAATCTAGGATTCAAATGCTTGTGAGTTTAGTCTAGTACTATAATTTATTCTGTGGTTAAGTTCCTGAGATGTATATGTCCCTACAAGCAAATAATAAAATACTATTATTTTGTGAAAAAAGAAATTCTTTGTTTGTTCAGTTTCTATCAAAGAATGTGCAGGGAAGAATATTAAAACTTCTCTCAACTCGGGTAGAATTTCATCAATTCTTTCTTTTTTATTACTTGGATTCATATAACTCATTTATTATGACTTCTTCCTCGATTGCCATCTCGTCAACCGTTTTGAAAATAACAACTTGACAACAAAAAGCACAAAAACTAACCTCAAACTTACTGTTTATCTGTGGAATAAGGCGTTATCTGGCCCTCAAAGGGTCAGATAGAATTATTCCTCAGATAGGAGAGTTATTCGTCGAATAAGGCCTATTCGACGATTGAACAACAGATGTTTTTCTGTTGAATAAACCCTATCTGTCTGTTTATCTGAGGATTGAAAAATCGGCCCTTAAACTTATAATTAATATTTTGTTGCGTATCTTTTATTCGAAATATCAGCTCTACAACGACGTGGCATTGATTCAACCAATTTCATGCATTTTTCTAGTGGGATTGAGTTCCATGCTTCGACAAAAGCTTCGTAGAGTTCGTTGTGACTGGAGTTACGTTTGTTTGAGACTTTCTTGTTTACGACATGCCACAGATTTTCTATGGGATTTAAATCAGGGCCATTTGCAGGCCAGTCTAAGACGGAAATACGCTGTTAGGTACCTAAGAAAATATGTACTATTAGCGGTGTGTTTAGGGTTATTATCATGCTAAAAGATCCAAAAAAAATTGTTGCCAGTGTAGGGAATCATTGTCTCTTCTAAAATGTTTTTGTACTGCAGTTGATCCATTGTACCTTCAATCTTTCGAACGGGTCCAACTTCACATCCAGAAATACATCCCCATACCTTGATATTGCCACTCCCGTGTTTGACCATGCTTCTAGTGTATTTATAATTAAAATCATGGTTTATTGGACGTCTAATGTAGCGCTTGCAGTCTGAATTTACCAATTTTATTTTAGTTTCATCTTAGTATAAGATTTTTTTCCAATCTCGCACCGTCCCATTGGCATATACCTTTTAGCGAATAATAATCGCTTCTCTCGATGTTGCTTTGTAATAAGCGGTACCTTTCGAGAAACCCTCCCAAACAATTTTGCTTCCACTAATCTACGGCGTACCAGTCTTGACGAGACGTTTCTAGGGTCATCAGGCAAAAAACTTCATTTTTAATCTGGTTAGAGCCTTTAAATGGGTCTTGTTTATAGCAATACGTAATATTAGCATATCTTCTCTAGGCGAAGTTTTCCTCCGTCGAGCCTTTTTAAGAACATTTTCAATAGTTCCGTGTCTTTTATAATGGTCAATAGCATTAAAAACTTTCTTACGGGACATTTTAAATGATCAGTTATTCTCCTGTACGTCCATTTTTGGTCGATGTGCAAATTAACAATTATTTGCCTAGTTGACGCGTCTTAACTTTTATTTTTGCCCATTTTGAACGTTCAATTGCCTCCAAAACGATAGAAATAGCCATGAAATAGCTAAGAAAGAAGTTTTATTTTTTCAATTTCAAAAATTTTAAGTGCCGTGGTTGCTTTTCGTAAGTGTTTCTAATTAGATGTCCAAGCGGCCAGCAACAGAAAATAAGCTATGTATGTTTTAAACTTTTATTGTGATTGAAGTTTAGCTAATTTTATTTTTTTAATGTATTTTATGAGTATTCTAATTGAGTGGCTATAATGTTGCATGATTATTAAATATTGAATCTATAAATTTTTCACTAATATTGTATGTGGACTTCAAACTTTCATAATTCATATGAAGTGTTTCTAATTATAATGTCCACCACTGTATAAAAACGGCAATGTTGTTGTATGTACCTGCATTTCCCTCTCGACTATGGTGTACTCGCTATCACAGCTCGCGTCAGTCGTGGCGGTGACATCTATTAGCGTCGTGCCTCCGTACCATTCTGTCAACAATTATACAGTAAATACTTTATCTATAATAATAACCTGCCCATGCTTTAAATCCTCTATAAAAGGTTCTAAAACAGTTAGCTTATAGCCAACAAAACAACCACGCCCGATTGCACTAAACTTAAGAATCGCCTAAGTCTTTTCTTATCTACAACTCGACCAAGATAACTAAGCGAGTGATCGCTACATGACGGCTAAGTTTATGACAACGTTTTAATTTGGTCGTGTTGTAGTTAGGAAAAGACTTAGGCGATCCTTAAGTTTAGTGCAATCGGGCGCCAGTGTCATAGTAACCACAATATCGGAGCGCGAGCATGTCGAGCTCCCTGCACCCGCGCCCTATGGATAATTTATGGATTTATGGATAATTTATGGATTTATGGATAATTTATGGATTTATGGATAATTTATGGATTTATGGATAATTTATGGATTTATAGATAATTTATGGATTTATGGATAACTTATGGATTTATGGATAATTTATGGATTTATGGATAATTTATGGATTTATAGATAATTTATGGATTTATGGATAATTTAGCATAAGCGACCACGCCAACTGCCCGCAAATCATCTAGACTTCTAGAGACTATGATGGTAATTATTATGATGATTTACCTGTGGCGGTCCTCAGACTGTCTTGCGGCCTTCAGCAGTCTATGGCGGACGGATATACACGCCAACTGCTTGCAAATCATCTAGACACTATAATAATAATGATGATAACAATAATAATGATGAGGATTTTACCTGTGGCGGTCCTTAGACTGTCTTGCGGCCTTCAGCAGTCTA
Organism: Agriphila tristella; assembly: GCA_928269145.1. Classification (NCBI taxonomy): domain Eukaryota; kingdom Metazoa; phylum Arthropoda; class Insecta; order Lepidoptera; family Crambidae; genus Agriphila; species Agriphila tristella. The sequence goes on along the minus strand of OV743448.1, from coordinate 12,245,837 downwards.
TGGCGGACGGATATACACGCCAACTGCTTGCAAATCATCTAGACACTATAATAATAATGATGATAACAATAATAATGATGAGGATTTTACCTGTGACGGTCCTTAGACTGTCTTGCGGCCTTCAGCAGTCTATGGCGGACGGATATACACGCCAACTGCTTGCAAATCATCTAGACACTATAATAATAATGATGATAACAATAATAATGATGAGGATTTTACCTGTGGCGGTCCTTAGACTGTCTTGCGGCCTTCAGCAGTCTGTGGCGGACGGATATACACGCCAACTGCTTGCAAATCATCTAGAGATTATAATAATAATGATGATAACAATAATAATGATGACGATTTTACCTGTGGCGGTCCGTAGACTATGTCTTGCGGCCTTCAGCAGTCCATGGCGGTGGCCGTAAGCCGCCACGCCGACTGCTCAAATCATCTAGAGACTAATATCTAATGCCCTCAAATCAGCTAGAGACTATTATATGATGATGATGATAATGATGATAATTACCTGTGGCGGTTCTCAGACTATGTCTAGCGGCCTTCAGTAGTCTATGGCGGTGACCGTAAGCCGCCACGCCGACTGCCCAAATCATCTAGAGACTAATAATGCCCTCAAATAATCTAGAGAGTATTATATGATTATGATGATGATTTTACCTGTGGCGGTCCTCAGACTATGTCTTGCCGCCTTCAACAGTCTATGGCGGTGGCCATGAGCCGCCACGCCGACTGCCCAAATCATCTAGAGACTAATATCTAATGCCTTCAAATAATCTAGAGAGTATTATATGATTATGATGATAATGATGATGATTTTACCTGTGGCGGTCCTCAGACTATGTCTTGCGGCCTTCAACAGTCTATGTCGGTGGCCGGAAGCCGCCACGCCGACTGCTCAAATCATCTAGAGACTAATATCTAATGCCCTCAAATTATCTAGAGACTATTATATGATGATGATGAAAATGATGATAATTACCTGTGGCGGTTCTCAGACTATGTCTCGCGGCCTTCAGCAGTCTATGGCGGTGGCCGTAAGCCGCCACGCAGACTGCCCGCAAATCCATCTAGAAACTATTGTATAATGATGATAATGATGACGATTTTACCTGTGGCGGTCCACAGACTGTGTCTTGCGGCCTTCATTAGTCTATGGCGAAGGCCGTAAGCCGCCACGCCGACTGCTCGCAAATCATCTAGACACTATTGTATGATGATGATTGATAATGATAATATATGATGATGATTATGATAATGATTTTACCTGTGGCAGTCCTCAGACTATGTCTTGCGGCCTTCAGTAGTCTATGGCGGTGGCCATAAGCCGCCACGCCGACTGCCCGCAAATCGTCGTGGGACATTTCTGATAGGATGTCTACGGTAATCTGTTCGCGCTCTAGCACAGACCATAGCTGTTCTAGACCGATGCTGTAAAGAAATTGAAAAAAGAACTTTAGTACGGAATAGACAATTACAAAATACAAAAACAAACAACAACAAAATGGCGATTCCCAAGCTAGCTAAATGCTTGTTCCGTATATTTTAGTTCGCTGGTTCCTTCTGTACTTGTATGTATTCTGTGGTGGTGTGATGATGAAGGTATACCTGGAGAGGAACGTCTGCAGAGACTCTGAGGTGGAGAGCGCGGAGGCCGGCCTCCCCGCGGCGTCCTCGAGGCTGCCTCGGGAGCCCTCCGCCCAGTAGTTACTTGGTACCACCTACGATAAAACATTTGGTTATTCGGTATCGACAACACTTCCGCTTTACCACTTCTAAGGTCAAAATCGCTTGCACGCCGCGCCGTCATTAACATACGTTTAAGACCTTATCACACTGGCGATTAGTCAACTAGTTCAAAGCGAAGCGAGTTCGCCACGATTGCGCAACGGGCTCGCGGAGAGTTCGCTGCGAAGACATCGCGGATGCGCAGCGAGATCGCGGCGTGCGGTCCGCGGTTTGAACAGTCCGTAAACCGTTTAAACCGCGGATCACACACCACGACCCCGCTACGCGCCCGCGGCCAGTTCGCGGCGCATTCGCTGCGAATTCACCGCGAGCTCGTTGCGCAATCGTAGAAAGCTCGTTTCGCTTTGAACTCGCAGGCAAATCGCCTCTGTGATTAGGCTCTTACGTCGGAAAGGAGCGACATATGTGTGTTTAGTGTCCCCACTGGGCATGAGTACCGGCAGCAGGGGGGGCGGCAGGGGGGCGCGGCGGCGGCGGGGGGAGGGGAGCCGGTGGCGACAGTCATCGCGTCGGGGAGGAGCGACATATGTGTGTGTAGTGTATGTATATACTCACCGGTAGCTGCAACTGTATAGTGTCCCCACTGGGCATGAGTACCGGCAGCAGGGGGGGGGGCAGGGGGGGCGCGGCGGCGGCGGGGGGAGGGGAGCCGGTGGCGACAGTCATCGCGTCGGGGAGGAGCGACATATGTGTGTGTAGTGTATGTATATACTCACCGGTAGCTGCAACTGTATAGTGTCCCCACTGGGCATGAGTACCGGCAGCAGGGGGGGCGGCAGGGGGGGCGCGGCGGCGGCGGGGGGAGGGGAGCCGGTGGCGACAGTCATCGCGTCGGGGAGGAGCGACATATGTGTGTGTAGTGTATGTATATACTCACCGGTAGCTGCAACTGTATAGTGTCCCCACTGGGCATGAGTACCGGCAGCAGGGGGGGCGGCAGGGGGGGCGCGGCGGCGGCGGGGGGAGGGGAGCCGGTGGCGACAGTCATCGCGTCGGGGAGGAGCGACATATGTGTGTGTAGTGTATGTATATACTCACCGGTAGCTGCAACTGTATAGTGTCCCCACTGGGCATGAGTACCGGCAGCAGGGGGGGCGGCAGGGGGGGCGCGGCGGCGGCGGGGGGAGGGGAGCCGGTGGCGACAGTCATCGCGTCGGGGAGGAGCGACATATGTGTGTGTAGTGTATGTATATACTCACCGGTAGCTGCAACTGTATAGTGTCCCCACTGGGCATGAGTACCGGCAGCAGGGGGGGCGGCAGGGGGGGCGCGGCGGCGGCGGGGGGAGGGGAGCCGGTGGCGACAGTCATCGCGTCGGGGAGGAGCGACATATGTGTGTGTAGTGTATGTATATACTCACCGGTAGCTGCAACTGTATAGTGTCCCCACTGGGCATGAGTACCGGCAGCAGGGGGGGCGGCAGGGGGGGCGCGGCGGCGGCGGGGGGAGGGGAGCCGGTGGCGACAGTCATCGCGTCGGATAGGAGCGAGCGGACGTCTTCCGCGCCGGCGAGATCGAGAGCCGTTTGTCCTTCTTGGTTCTTGAGGTAGGGATCCGCTCCATGGGCTAGCTGTTGAAAAAAATTAGATTATTAATATAATTGAAAAAATATTAGCAAAAATCGACTCACCCGTAGCAGCTCAGACGGGACTCGAACCCGCACCCTTAGGATTCCGGCCCAATTTATTTATTTAAACACAATTATTTTTTACAAAAATAATGATAAGATGCCCACGGTAGTTTAAAACTGTGCTGCAGGCCCCGGATTCTCCCAAAGAATGACACTAACATTGTGTCTTTTTTTTTATAAATATAAAATATTACGAAAACAGAAAAATGAGTTAGATAGGTTTTTTTTTTCAATTCACTAACCAATTATGCTACCGAGTCGCTACGGGTGAGTCGATTTTTTTCTAATATTTTTTCAATTATATTAATAATCTTAATATAAAAATAGCATTGTGAATGCATAAAATCTAAAAGTTTAAAAATTATATAGTGTTAGCGGAAAAGTGACGTCACAGAGGGAAGGGTGTGGCTCTGGACGTGGTGTGAGGCGCGTTGGCTATAAATCCAGGGCCGTACTGGCTAACGAATCGATTATCAAAAAGTCTATCGAGTTTCAACTTAAAACAGAAAAATCAAAGTAAAGAATTTCGTCTTGTACTTTCTGTTGACGTAATTTGGAAGATATCGATGTTCGTGTGACATCATGAATTGGGGTTTGCCATTTTAGCCCAATGGGGAGGAAAAGCGCAATTTTATCCCGATAGGTGGCGTCTGGTCTTTGGTACCCGGCCGCCTCAAAGAAAGTGTCAAAACATATGGGAATCTCTTGGAGTTTTGCACTTTTTAATTTTATTCTGAGAAAATGCCGCATTGTTATGCATGTAACTTGTAAAATATTGGAGTTCATCGATTTCCCAGTAACAAAAAAAATAGTGGGCAAAAAAATATCAAAAAAAATATGCTTTTCCCTCGATTTTCCCCTTTGCTGAGCCTGAGAAACATTATAAATCAAAAGGAATGTTTCATGAATTTGATGAAGCTTCGCCAAAATAAAACAACATTTGAATTATAACAGCTTTGTTCTTTAATATTTCAACCTCAGCAGTTTCTAACATATTTATAACTTGGATGAATTTGATAGGTATATCAAATATGGAATAAGCCCAATATTGAGGCCAAACAGAGAATTAATAGAATTTTATATGCCAGAGTCAGTCAAGAAACTTAGAATAATAAAATAAATATGATAAAACGGTTCGTGTAATTTTGGATGATACAGAAATTCCAGTACAGAAACCTGAAATTACTATTGCACAGAAGGCATCATCAGGCAACTATAAACACGGAAATTCACACTCAGTTGCTTTGTTAAAATTTAAATCATATGCTTCTAATCTGAAATAAAAAGATTACTTGTAAATCTTACACGAAATTTAAAGAAATGTAATGCTTGTTAGCAATTTTTTGTAAGTTGCTATAAACTTTCTTGTCTGTTGTTTTGGCTTTTCTTTTCCGTAATTCTTCTTTTATATGAGCTAAAGTTAGCATAGAATACATTGTTTGTCCGCAAAACCGAAAAAAATACAATCTAAGACAGTAAAACCACGTAATACACAGTCAAGACAATATAAGCTCAAACTGACAATTGTTCCAAAGACTAAGCGCCATCTGTAATTAACTTTGCCTTCGCCTCCCCAATTGGGGCTCGATTTATCTGTTTTAATTTGAAACTCAGCAGACTTTTCGATAATCGATTCGTTAGCCGGTACGACCCCCGGCCGCAGAGCGCTTGCGGGCCTCTTTTGCATCGGGTCGCCAAGGTGTCAACATCTACAATCAACTTCTATCCGTTTGTCCCTTGTAAAAGTGCTTCTCATTATTAGTTTCGGAATTCGGTTTGGATTTAATTTTTAGTTTTAGTTTAAATTGGTTTATAATTAAATTGTTGATTTCCTGTAAATAAAATCGTGTGTAATCATATTTGTTCATATTTTTTTATCAATCTACTACTGATTCCTAAAATCAGAAGTGGGATAGGACTCGCGTGTTTTGTGGTCATTTTTGTCTATTAGACTATACCTGAGAAATCAATAGTTATGAAAACAAATTTTTATACTTTTTTCCAAATTGTTGTCCAAAGAAACATTATCAAACTTTTAAGTATTTCGTGACAAAAATGGCTTTTAAAATGTCATCACTGAATGTATCTCATGCGCACGCACACAAACGCTGCCTTTCAACTCGGCCGCACGCAGCTGTGTAGGACGCATTCACATTGCGCGTTACACTGTATGATATTGTTTGCAATGCTTTTAATATAGTGAATGTTTATTAGCTTGGTATTGAAACTAATTGATTTATTTATATTTGTACATAGCTGCGAGTATGCCGAAATTGATATTATTGCTTAAGCTTGTCACTTATATAATAATACCTGAACGTGCTTTTAAATTACTCTAAATATTATCTTGTTGTACCTGCTGCTTATTTATTATTCACTGTGACACATTATTACCCACTACGTATCTAAATTATATATGTATATTTATATAATTAACAATAAGTATAATTATTATATATTTTTAATGTATTGAAGTACACTCTTTTGTTTTGTGTTATTGCTTGCGACCAAACGATGACAGGGACTTGGCTGAAAATCAGTGTCTGGTTCCTCGGAACTATCAACACTGAGCTGAGTTCCTTTTCAGACTGCCACTGCTGCACACTCCGGTACGGTACTATCATGGACACTGTGTTAGTTTTAAGTTATCTCTGAATTGTTCCTGTTATTGTTGTTTTGTGTTGTAGTGGTTTATGAATAAATAATTATCTTATCTTATCTTATCTTATCTTTTTTAACACCAAAATGAAAATCGTTTCCCAGCAATAATTTTAAACAGAAGTGGTTTTAATTATGGTTAACATATTCACTTTTAAATACTTGCGTCCATTAATTGTGAATTTCTTGCGATATTGAATCGGTAATGTTTTGTAGCTCAAGTACTATGGATTCTGAACAATATGAGAAGAAATTAAAAGATATCTGAGAATTGGCTGGCTCACATATTTCACTGAATGAATTACATTTGCTTTCTTATAACAAAACACATAAAACTTAATTAATTGAACTTGCAAACAAGATAATAGCTAAAAACAAAACACTTTTTGTACACCTTTAATGCGCTCTTTACTGTGTAACTTTTAATATTTTATTTGTAACTAGCGGCCGCCCGCGGTTTCATCCGCGTGGTTCCCGTTCCCGTGGGAATATCGGGATAAATAGTATCCTATGTTTTAATCTAGGCTGTCTACTGTCTGTGTGCCAAATTTCAACTAAATCCGTTCAGTAGTTTTTGCGTAATTGAGGAACAAACATCCAAACCCACAAACTTTCACATTTATAATATTAGTATGATGTATGGACAATTTAAACTTTATGGCCGTAGTAATAAGGATCATATTATCTAATTCTTACCAACAATGCGCAAAGTTGTGTCCGCGCTTTGTGCGCCGCTTCATGCAACGGTGTGAAGCCCCATCTGAGAACAAATGTTTCAATCAAGAACTACTGTTTCACAAAACTTCAATAGGGAATATGCATCATTTTTTTTTTTATCTTAATCAAAAGTATAATGCGTGAGAAAATCAACTGTAATATTAAAACTTTTCTCTTGCGTTTTTTTCTCGTGATATAGTTACTTGAAGTTAGCGCGCAGCAGCACCCGCCGAAAACGCTCCATACAAAACGGTGACGTCACATATCATGTTTCAGGAGTGTTTCGGCGCGTTTAATATGGAGTTAGCCAATAATCTTCAATTATCTCCCTAAATTTTGCGTTTAAGTAGATGTGTCATACAAAATATTGTTTCTTATTCGATATTCTATCTGACTGTAAAGTGCATTATATCCGAAAATGAAAAAAAATATCGTTATTTTCCCCTGATTTCATCGTGTGATAAAACTAAAATATATATTTTTTATTTTTTTCCTGTTCCATCATGTTTTTATAAGTGTCCGCAGCGATCAAGCTCAAATTCATCAAAATCGGTGACTTATGCATATTCCCTATTGTAGCCGGCTCGCAGCCACAACGCGGCCAGTTCCCGGTGCCCGCATTTGTCACTACTTGTACAACATTCTACTGCTTGTACAACATTGTACCACTAACCTGTCAGCGGCATTGGACTAACCTGTCAGCGGCATTGGACTAACCTGTCAGCGGCATTGGACTAACCTGTCAGCGGCATTGGACTAACCTGTCAGCGGCATTGGACTAACCTGTCAGCGGCATTGGACTAACCTGTCAGCGGCATTGGACTAACCTGTCAGCGACATTGGACTAACCTGTCAGCGGCATTGGACTAACCTGTCAGCGGCATTGGACTAACCTGTCAGCGGCATTGGACTAACCTGTCAGCGGCATTGGACTAACCTGTCAGCGGCATTGGACTAACCTGTCAGCGGCATTGGACTAACCTGTCAGCGGCATTGGACTAACCTGTCAGCGGCATTGGACTAACCTGTCAGCGGCATTGGACTAACCTGTCAGCGGCATTGGACTAACCTGTCAGCGGCATTGGACTAACCTGTCAGCGGCATTGGACTAACCTGTCAGCGGCATTGGACTAACCTGTCAGCGGCATTGGACTAACCTGTCAGCGGCATTGGACTAACCTGTCAGCGGCATTGGACTAACCTGTCAGCGGCATTGGACTAACCTGTCAGCGGCATTGGACTAACCTGTCAGCGGCATTGGACTAACCTGTCAGCGGCATTGGACTAACCTGTCAGCGGCATTGGACTAACCTGTCAGCGGCATTGGACTAACCTGTCAGCGGCATTGGACTAACCTGTCAGCGGCATTGGACTAACCTGTCAGCGGCATTGGACTAACCTGTCAGCGGCATTGGACTAACCTATCAGCGGCATTGGACTAACCTGTCAGCGGCATTGGACTAACCTGTCAGCGGCATTGGACTAACCTGTCAGCGGCATTGGACTAACCTGTCAGCGGCATTGGACTAACTTGTCAGCGGCATTGGACTAACCTGTCAGCAGCATTGGACTAACTTGTCAGCGGCATTGGACTAACCTGTCAGCGGCATTGGGCGGCGTGCCGGCTCGCAGCAACAACGCGGCCAGTTCCAGGTGCCCGTACGACGCCGCGTTGTGTAGCGGCACTAAGCCGCCTTTATCGCGAGCAGATACAGCTGCGCCCGCTTCTAGGAGAGCTTCGGCTACTTCTAGATTGTTGTAGCCGGCTGGGAGGGAGAAAAAAATAGTTTTTGTACCGTTATCGAAAGTCGCTTTAGTAATACTCTGTAAAGGACAACTTTTTTTATAGGTATATCGCAGTTTTAAACATTTAGAAAGTTAAAAGTCATTTTTTATTAAAGCGAAGCCGCCTTTGTCGCGCGCGGATACGGCGGCGCCCGCTTCTAGGAGAGCTTCGGCTACTTCTAGATTGTTGTAGCCGGCTGGGAGGGAGAAAAAGATAGTTTTTGTACCGCCATCGAAAGTCGCTTTAGTAGTACTCTGTAAAGGACAACTTTTTTGATAGGTATTTCGCAGTTTTAAACATTTAGAAAGTTAAAAGTCATATTTTATTAAAGCGAAGCCGCCTTTGTCGCGCGCGGATACAGCTGCGCCCACTTCTAAAAGAGCTTCGGCTACTTCTAGATTGATGTAGCCGGCTGGGAGGGAGAAAAAGATAGTTTTTGTATCGTCATCGAAAGTCGCTTTAGTAATACCCTGTAAAGGACAACTTTTTTGATAGGTATATCACAGTTTTAAACAGTTAGAAAGTTAAGTGTGAGTTGCACCAAAACGCTGTCAAAGTTACGGTTATCGTCAAATGATAATGCTACCTATTTGTCACGTTAAACTTGTCAAAGAACATCATGCTGGCCGGCAACCTCTTTTTTTGGGTAACTTGTGCTTAACCGGTACTTTAACAAGCTTGTTAGGGGGCGTCCATTAATTACGTGAGGCATTTAGGGGGGGAGCGGGTCGAGCCTAATCTCACCCAATCTCACGTGGGGGAGAGGGGGGGTCTCGGCAAATATCACGTAATTTTTTTTCTGCAGGAACAGTATCGCGAAAAAACTAGGTTAAATAAAGTTAAACATTTTTCATACCAAAATATGGCTAAATCCTAAACAATAATGATTATTTAAATAAATGCAAAGCAAGCAAGCACAGAATAACGTAATCACACTAAAATTATACGTTTTGAAAAATCTCACGTGAGATATAAAGGGGGGGGGAGAGGGTCGAGCCAAATCTCACGACATCTCACCAAGGGGGAGAGGGGGTCGCAAAATCGCCAAAATCACCTCACGTAATTTATGGACGCCCCCTTATCGTTATAGTTAGGTGGTGCAACTCAGCCTAAAAGTCATATTTTATTAAAGCGAAGCCGCCTTTGTCGCGCGCGGATACGGCGGCGCCCGCTTCTAGGAGAGCTTCGGCTACTTCTAGATTGTTGTAGCCGGCTGGGAGGAAGAAATATTGTTTTTGTTCAATTAGCTTCAGGAGCACTATGTTGTGACAACTGTTTTGATAGCTGTTTCAGCTTACAGGATGTAAAAAGACCCTCAACGAAGCCGAGGTCTACGTATTCTGCCCATAATTAAAACCACTTCTGTACAAAATTATTGCTGGGAAACGATTTTCATTTTGGTGTTAAAAAGCATTGCAAACAATACCATACAGTGTAACGCGCGCAATGTGAATGCGTCCTACACAGCTGCGTGCGGCCGAGTTAAAAGGCAGCGTTTGTGTGCGTGCGCATGAGATACATTAAGTGATGACATTTTAAAAGCAATTTTTTGTCACGAAATACTTAAAAGTTTGATAATTTTTCTTTGGACAAAAATTTGGAAAAAAAGTATTAAAATTAGTTTTCATAAAAATCTTGAAAAAAAAATTTTACTTTGACCTTCAATAACTTCATAACTATTGATTTCTCAGGTATAGTCTAAAAGACAAAAAAGCTTTTAAAAAAAAGTAAAACCTCCTTCAAAAACCTTAAAAAACAGCTCTATAAAAAGCAAGAAATAATGTTCAAATCGATTAATTAAAACACGTCTATTGAAGTCGGGTGGAGCTGGAAGTATTTTTTTTACTTTTATTGTTTATATTCTAAAAGCCCCACCCGACTTCAATAGACGTGTTTTAATTAATCGATTTGAACATTATTTCTTGCTTTTTATAGAGCTGTTTTTTAAGGTTTTTGAAGGAGGTTTTACTTTTTTTTAAAAGCTTTTTATTTTAAACTTTTTTGTGGTAGGTATGTAAGCGATGATTTTATAATATAAAACGTTAAGTATAATGTTTCACATTTTTCAATGGTAAACCCCGAGTAACTTAATGTCCACAGGTGTTCCGTTGGGTCTTCGCAGTTCAAATCTAGTCCAGAATGTCCTTGACAATAATAAACCTACCAATATTTCAATCACTGTACAGTTCCTATTTGATTTTGAGGAGTTCCCTCGTGTATCTTCAAAATCCAAAGTCCAATACCAATGAAAATAATATGGAATCATTCTTAAGGTGTCTTCTTTCAAACAAAAAAAGAATTGTCTAAATCGGTTCATAAACAAAAAAGTAATGGTTGAAAGTCGGTCTCAATTCATATAAAATGGCAACGAAAACGACAGTATTTTCAAGATTACTTGAAAACTACTGAACCGATTTCAAAATTTCAAAAAATGGGACCAACTTGGGTACAAACCTCATGTTATAACGTTTGAATCGTTTCAATCGGTTCAGCCGTCTTCGAGTAATCGGTGTACATACATATATAAAAAAAAAATATACGCGACGAATAGATAACCTCCTCCTTTTCAAAGTTTTTGAAGTCGGTTAAAAATGACCCTGATGATGGGCGGAATGCATGAATTTGGCTTCGTTGAGGGTCTTTTTACGCCCTTTAGATATCTGATTTCATTTTTATTTCCCATTCCTACAATAACGATGACACGAGTTTGGAGTCTTTCTTAGACCTTTTATTTTCTCTCATTTTTTTCCAAGAAAAAAATTATTGGAAACCACTGCATTAGACAGAGAGTTAAAAGTTACATTTTATTTAAGTTGAGAAAAATATTGACTAAATTACAAAATCCATAAATCCAATATCACCTGCAAGATGTAAAGGAGTGGAATTTCGTCCATGTGTGTCTCTGCAGTTCACATTTTGTGGAGTTATTAGTTTCCTGTGGACAAATTATTATAAGACAATTAAATTAAGACAGTAAGTAATACAGTCAGATTTTTCATAATATTACGAACGTGTTGAGATTTTTTGTTTGCTTGGTTCTCCGCCAGGAGTTGATCGTGCTGTGATCTGATAATGGCCATCCAGGGAGAGAATGGAGGAGATCCAGATCGCTATACACACGCCCAACTGAAATGATCAGCATTCTAAGAGGATTAGATTTATCAGTTTCAAGATGTCCATACATGTTAATGCTGTATTCGCATTTTTTTAACATATCCAAATGATCTTCAGCGGAAGCGTGGAAAGTATTAGAAAATTTCGCCACATCCCTCAGCGGCTTGGTAGCATAATTGGTAGTGCATTGGGCCGGAATCCTAAGGGTGCTGGTTCGAATCCCGTCTAAGTTGCTACGGGTGAGCCGATTTTTTCTAATATTTTTCATTATTTATTCATCTTAATATAAAAATAGCATTGTGAATGCAAAAATCTAAAAGTTTAAAATTGTACTGTTTCACCTTAATTGATTGTCTGGCACCTGCAAGGGTGCTACAACCGAATGTCGAAGTAGTTCTCTTCACATTGGTGAGATGGCGCTGATCTTCAGCGGAAGCGTGGAAAGTATTAGAAAATTTCGCCACATCCCTCAGCGGCTTGGTAGCATAATTGGTAGTGCATTGGGCCGGAATCCTAAGGGTGCGGGTTCGAATCCCGTCTAAGTTGCTACGGGTGAGCCGATTTTTTCTAATATTTTTCATTATTTATTCATCTTAATATAAAAATAGCATTGTGAATGCAAAAATCTAAAAGTTTAAAATTGTACTGTTTCACCTTAATTGATCGTCTGGCACCTGCAAGGGTGCTACAACCGAATGTCGAAGTAGTTCTCTTCACATTGGTGAGATGGCGCTGATCTTCAGCGGAAGCGTGGAAAGTATTAGAAAATTTCGCCACATCCCTCAGCGGCTTGGTAGCATAATTGGTAGTGCATTGGGCCGGAATCCTAAGGGTGCGGGTTCGGATCCCGTCTAAGTTGCTACGGGTGAGCCGATTTTTTCTAATATTTTTCATTATTTATTCATCTTAATATAAAAATAGCATTGTGAATGCAAAAATCTAAAAGTTTAAAATTGTACTGTTTCACCTTAATTGATTGTCTGGCACCTGCAAGGGTGCTACAACCGAATGTCGAAGTAGTTCTCTTCACATTGGTGAGATGGCGCTGATCTTCAGCGGAAGCGTGGAAAGTATTAGAAAATTTCGCCACATCCCTCAGCGGCTTGGTAGCATAATTTGTAGTGCATTGGGCCGGAATCCTAAGGGTGCGGGTTCGAATCCCGTCTAAGTTGCTACGGGTGAGCCGAATTTTTCTAATATTTTTCATTATTTATTCATCTTAGGATTAGATTTATCAGTTTCAAGATTTCCATACATGTTAATGCTGTATTCGCATTTTTTTAACATATCCAAATAGCTTTTAGAATGCTGATCAGATCAGTTGGGTGTGTGTAGCGATCTGGATCTCTTCCATTCACTCCTTGGATGGCCATCATCAGATCACAGCTAGGTCAAACCCTGGTGGAGAACCAAATCTTCAAAGTTACCTCGTTTGTATGAAAATCGACTGGTGTTTCTAATTGTCTGTCCACCACTGTTTGTGGTTTTGTGTGCAAGAGCGTCGCCAGCCCATGGCCAAGTTAATTAATATTAAGGAGGATGAGAAAAATATGAATAGGCTAGTTGACAAAATTTGGAAAATAGTTTAAAAATAAAGTTTGGTATCTATTTTACCCCAAAAATATATTATTTTAAGAAAAATAAGTCATTTTACCTATGAATTTTGCGTTTTAAGAAATGAATTCAAAATGACATCGAAAAAGGCCAAAACTGTCATGGCGTCTTGAATGACGTCACGCCTCGCGAAACATTCGTGTTTGACACCTACACACATACACCTCTGTGTGTTTGTGTGTGTGTGAAAATGACAGCAACAACAAAGGTTTCGCGAGGCGTGACGTCACGCGTCTCTGATTGGTGTTCAATGTCACGTGATTAAATGGCCAATTTTGCCGATTTTATTTTTCGTAAATATTGGTAATCTTTATTTATTTTAATGAAAAAAGTGTTTTTTTGGTTACTATTTAACACGATTAATCATTAGAAACCTTATGCTAGCCGATTTATTCTTAGTGGAAACAAGCCTATTGTATGTACAGCAGTGGCGAGGGGTGAAATTTTGGCGAAGGTAAGCCATTCTACAAAAATGTTATGATCTGTATTGTGGATTGGTGGAGTGGGATTTCTAAAAGGTAAGCCGATGGGAATCGGCTTGTATGGACCCTTCGCCACTGATGTACAGTCAAGAGCATGAAGCTTTATACTAGTGAATTTATTGCGGGATTTATCGGCAAAGCAAGCAAACACGGCCTTAGGACTTTGGTTGATTTGAAGTTGGCTACATTTTTCCCCTTGACGACGCTCCTGTTTGTGTGTATGTCTCCTTACCTCGCTCGCGCCGCGTCGCCGCGTTTCGCCGCGTCTAACAACGCAGCGTCGCCTCGCAACGCGTCTAGTGTGTCGTTATCGCCCGTCCGTACTAGCTGTAGCGGCGTGAGCCCGTCGCGATTACGACGCGTTGGGTCTGCGCCGTGCTACAACAATAATATAATTTATTGACCGAGCGAGCGCGAAGCTCGAGCGAAGCGTCTCTGTTTCAGCCTGGGCAAAAATGCTTTCGTATTTGTCCGACCGGCTGACCTCATTAAATTTCTCAACCGATTCTCATTAAATTTTGTGACTTGGTTCTATCAATGGAATTGATTCGGTTTTTCGACTTTTTCAAAATGGAATATGAGGAAAGATCATATTTCAACAATTTCGAAAAATGTTCAAAAGTTATGCAAACGCGAGTTTTCAGTTCTACAGAGCCACATGGTGTGAATAGATAACTTCTCTCTCTCTCTCTCAACATAAATATTGTAAAATAAGAGTCAAAATAAAAGTACACTCGTATTCTTCAATTATTATTTAATCTTATTGTTGAACCTACGTTTATCATACCATGTATACCATGCAGCACTCTGGCCACAAATAACTGTATTTTATACTTTAAAATACCTGTCACTTTGACACTCAAATAAAATAAGACTATCAGGCATTACTAATTTTTATTACAGGTTATCGACATTCGACATCATTTCATCCGGGATGCTTTGTCACAACACCATTTTGACCTGAAGTACATTCCCACTAAGAACATGACGGCAGATGTACTCACTAAACCCTTAGCTAGGCCTTCCCACTGTAAATGTGTACAGTCCTTAGGTTTAATTTAGGTCGGTTGGGTAGGTTCCTTTCTGTTGTTAGTTTTAAGGGTTGTACAAATAGGTAAATTTATTTTTAAGGTATATAGTGTTGTAAAATTTGTTAAGGGTAGGCATGTCTTTGTGTAGTGAGTAGTGTAACTTTGTTATGGTTTTATATGTCCTGTAAATAAGTGTACAGCACAGAGTGTACATGGTGTTCATGTTACGGGGAGGTGTTGAACCTACGTTTATCATACCATGTATACCATGCAGCACTCTGGCCACAAATAACTGTATTTTATACTTTAAAATACCTGTCACTTTGACACTCAAATAAAATAAGACTATCAGGCATTACTAATTTTTATTACACTTATTTTAAAACAAAAATTAAAAAATATATGACGATTGGCGGGATGCAAATGGATTAAAAAACTACCTACCTTTAGCAGTAACCGCACTATATCCGCCTTTACTTTAGCGGCCGCCTCGTGTAAAGGCGTAAACCGCCACAGATCGGCCGCGTTCGCGCCCGCGACGGCCGATACTAGCAACTCTGTCACTTCGTAGTGGCCGTACGAACACAAGGAGCCCCAGATAGTAA
Source organism: Agriphila tristella (assembly GCA_928269145.1). Classification (NCBI taxonomy): domain Eukaryota; kingdom Metazoa; phylum Arthropoda; class Insecta; order Lepidoptera; family Crambidae; genus Agriphila; species Agriphila tristella. The sequence goes on along the minus strand of OV743448.1, from coordinate 12,230,448 downwards.
ACTACACTCATAGGCCATATTCAAATATATCGACTTCTAATAACTTTCTTTATTTCCGTTATCGTACAAATAAAATAGGATATGGTAGTGGTACATATTAATCTTGATGGAGGATTATTAGAGCAACATTTTAGAAACGATGCACAGACTGGAAAGGACATACCTTTCATCCCGAAAAAAGGTACTGTTCCCGAGGGAAAGAGAAATAACTGTCCACGCAGACAAAGTCGCAGGCGGCCGCTAATAATCAAATATGTCGACTTCTAATAAGTGTCTTTATTTCCATTATCGTACAAATAAAATGGGATGGTATCTTGAAGGATGGATTGGTAGAGGACGACTGCAGAAAAGATGAATAGAGTGAGTGAGGAACTGATTAATGACATAAGTGTAAAGAGAGAAGATTGCGGCTGGAAAAGAACACTGGAAGAAAAAACTTGGGAGAAAAATTGGCACACATACATTTTTTCGTGGTCGGTTACCTACCTTTAGCAGTAACCGCACTATATCCGCCTTTTCTTTAGCGGCCACCTCGTGTAAAGGCGTAAACCGCCACAGATCGGCCGCGTTCACATTATTATGTACCAACATGGTTAGAATAGATAATTTCTCTCTCTCAACATAAATGTTGTAAAATAATAGTCAAAATAAAAGCACACTCGTATTCTTCAATTATTATTTAATCTTATTTAAAAACAAAAATCAAAAAACATATTAAGATTGGCGGGATGCAAATGGATTAAAAAACTACCTACCTTTAACAGTAACCGCACTATATCCGCCTTTCCCTTAGCGGCTGCTTCGTGTAAAGGCGTGAATCTCCACAGGTCGGCCGCGTTCACGCCCGCGCCGGCCGACACTAGCAACTCCGTCACTTCATAGTGTCCGTACGAACACGCGTTATGGAGGGGGACTAGGCCGCTATGGACAAGAAACATTGTGATTGGTCAATTCATGCACCACTAAAGAGGCCGTACAACCAAACCTAGGGGGCTCACTCAGTGCTCAAACTTTTATCTTTTCGCTTGCGGCTGACTTAGTTGAGCCAGCGCATGAGGGGTGTCGTGTGCCGGTTGAGACAGAGCTACGCGACAGAAAGGCCGTGAGCACTTTGGATACGAATTTACATCGTACGTAAACGTATGATCGTGGGCGTACGAATTGAATGCACACACTGAATACGTTTTTCTCCGTCAAATAGGTACAGATATCGCATTCGTGAAGTCATCTTTGGTTTGATCGCGATGAATAATCTAAACCTATATCTTCAAGATAATTCTGTTATGACTCGGAGACTGCGGCAGCATTGTCACTGTCGTAGAACCCAATGGATGCGTGAAATATAATATTTAAAAAGACATGATTTCGGTGATTTCAATATTTTTATGGAAAAAAATGATAGCTTGAATCAGTCTGACTGACCCTACAAACGTTTATGTTCGTAAATTAAGTTAATTAACTTTTCTACATCTATTTTTAACTTATTTAACGTACGAACGTGTTTTAAAATCCCAACATGTTCGGATTATATTCGGACGTCGGAAGTATACGTACGACTAACTCGTACCCAGTGTGCGCGCTCCCATAGTAATTGGAAGGTCGGGATCGTTCGTGCGAGTGCGTACGTATTCGCACGAGTAAAATTCGTACGAAAACGAGTCCAAAGTGCTCACGGCCAAAGAGAGATGCTTCGTAGGTGCTTGTAATATTAGGCACGCAGCGCTGTGCAATTTGCAATGGGGAGGCGAAGGCAAAGTGAATTACAGATGGCGCTTAGTCTTTGGAACAATTGTCAGTTTGAGCTTATATTGTCTTGACTGTGTATTACGTGATTTTACTGTCTTAGATTGTATTTTTTTCGGTTTTGCGGACAAACAATGTATTTTATGCTAACTTTAGCTCATATAAAATAAGAATTACGGAAGTTTATAGCAACTTACAAAAAATTGCTAACAAGCATTACATTTCTTTAAATTTCGTGTAAGATTTACAAGTAATCTTTTTATTTCAGATTAGAAGCATATGATTTAAATTTAAACAAAGCAACTGAGTGTGAATTTCCGTGTTTATAGTTGCCTGATGATGCCTTCTGTGCTATAGTAATTTCAGGTTTCTGTACTGGAATTTCTGTACCATCCAAAATTACACGAACCGTTTTATCATATTTATTTTATTATTCTAAGTTTCTTGAATGACTCTGGCATATAAAATTCTATTAATTCTCTGTTTGGCCCCAATATTGGGCTTATTCCATATTTGATATACCTATCAAATTCATCCAAGTTATAAATATGTTAGAAACTGCTGAGGTTGAAATATTAAAGAACAAAGCTGTTATAATTCAAATGTTGTTTTATTTTGGCGAAGCTTCATCAAATTCATGAAACATTCCTTTTGATTTATAATGTTTCTCAGGCTCAGCAAAGGAGAAAATCGAGGAAAAAGCATATTTTTTGCCCACTATTTTTTTGTTACTGGGAAATCGATGGACTCCAATATTTTACAAGTTACATGCATAACAATGCGGCATTTTCTCAGTATAAAATTAAAAAGTGCAATACTCCAAGAGATTCCCATAGGTTTTGACAGTTTCTTTGAGGCGGCTCGGTACCAACGACAAGACGCCACCTATCGGGATAAAATTGCGCTTTTCCTCCCCATTGTACTTTATTGCCGTGCAGCGAGAGTAGCTTATTATTTGATTGTCCTTGCGCGGATGGGCTTCTGTACGTTAGCACTATTATATATTATTATGTGCCTAAGGCCTATTACAGGTGAGTAGAGGTAGTTGACGGCCAACTACTCTACTGATATTGATATTTTACCTTGACAACTGCCAAAACAAAATAATAGTATACTTATAAATGCAAAAATAACTTTTAAATTTTTAAGTTCACGAATAAACTACTAAACCGATTTTGATGAATTTTGGAATTGACACAGGTTAAAACTTGGATCTTCTTCAAGTTTTAACCTGTGTCTATTCCAAAAAAGCAAGGCCCTGTCGAAAGCTAAGTTAATTGTCTGTGGTCTATGTTTTAATTCGTATAACTCACCCTTTATCTTTGGCGTGGACATCGGCACCTCTTTGTAGTAGTAACTGTGCCAACGGTAGGCGGTTGTATCTAGAACATTTTTTTTTATATTAACTAAAAATAAAACACCATTTACTTATCTTATAAAGTTTATTACGTATGGCGTCTGATATAGCGAGTAGCGAGTACTTATCAAGTGTACTGAGTCTGGCGTCTAAAATGGCGACTACTTATTGAATATCCATATAGTGTCTTGTGTCTGACATCCATAAAGCCGACTTCCTATTGAGTATCTTGGGTAAAAATAATGTCTTCTCCTCTCTTTCTTTATTTACCCCGCAGCGAAATGCAATGGCGTCGAGTGTCTGCCATCCACCTCTCGACAGTTGACCAGACGGGGTCTGGCGTCTAGTATCGCTCGGGCCGTTTCTATATCTTAAGTGCGGGCCGCTTCTAGTAGGTATATGTCTCGTGTCGAAAATGTCGAGTACCTATCAAGAGTATTACGTCTGGCGTCTGATATCTTGAGTAGCGCGTACCTATCATGTGTACTGTGTCTGGCATCTAAAATGGCGACACTTTTCGAATATCTATCAAGTGTTTTATGTCTGGCGTCCAAAATGTCAACTTCCTATTGAGTATCTCGTGTAAAAGTAACATCTTATCCTTTCTTTCTTTACTTACCCCGCGGCGAAGTGCAATGGCGTCGAGTGTCATCCGTCCACGTCTCGACAGTTGACCAGCCGCGGTCTGGCGTCCAGTATCACGTGGGCTGTTTTTACATCTACGGGCCATTTCTAGTATGTGTGACGTGTCTAATATGGCAAGTAGCTATCAATCATTTAGTGTCGAGCTTCTAATATGGCGAGTAGCTAGTACCTGTCAAATGAACTGTGTCTGGCTACTAATATGTCGGGTAGATATCAAGTGTATAGTGTCTAGCATCTAAAATAGCGTCTACTTTTCGAATATCTATAAAGGTATCTTGAGTGTCTCATATCACAATGCGTTTCTTTCTTTACTCACCCCGCGGCGAAGTGTAATGGCGTCGAGTGTCTGCCGTCCACGTCTCTACAGTTGACCAGCCGCGGTCTGGCGTCCAGTATCGCTCGGGCCGTTTCCACATCTCCGGTGCGGGCCGCTTCTAGTAAACGGAGGGCAGCTGCGTTGGCGCACGCATCTGTATGAACGAAAATAACATCGCTTCAGAGTTGAAATTTAGTTCAGTAAAATTACGGGAGCTAGTATGACAAAACTGAAATAATTTGCAATAGCGGTCTCTCTTTTTTTGATCGTTAGGTTAAATGTCTAGCTGTCATTTTGTAAATGAATCCAACAAAATTACACGTTTATTTATTTACTTTACTGACCAAAATAATAATCTATTTGGTTGCTTTAGCAAAATTGCTTATTACATACTTTCTTCACTTTTTGCTTGATATGCAACTGTAATTTGATTGTGAATGTAAATCCAAAAAAAAACAGCCATTTGCGAGTCGGACTCGCGCACGAAGGGTTCCGTACCAAAAAACAGCAAAAAAAATCACGTTTGTTGTATGGGAGCCCCCTTTAAATATTTATTTTATTCTATTTTTCGTATTTGTTGTTACAGCGACAACAGAAATACATCATCTGTGAAAATTTGAACTGTCTAGCTATCACGGTTCATGAGATACAGCCTGGTGACAGACAGACAGACAGACGGACAGCGGAGTCTTAGTAATAGGGTCCCGTTTTTACCCTTTGGGTACGGAACCCTAAAAAGAACCAACTACACTGTATTTTTTGTATCCGTAAATACAGTGTTTTATAATTACATCAAAATCAGATATGCAGAAATACAGGTTATTAGCATTTAATGTTTTGCGAATCCGTAATTTTACTGAATTAATTAGAATCTTTTTAAGGAAGTGTTTTACCAAGAAACTATTCACAATGTTGCAATAAACATGATATATGATCATGGTACAAAAATATGCCAAATATTTCAGGCACGTAAACAACATCGCTTTAAAGTGGAAATTAGAATCTTTTCAAGGGAGTGTTTTACCAAGCAACTATTTACAATGTAAGATATTGGTAAACTGACTGCGATAAACAAGTATATGACCTTAATACAATAATGCATAAACATAAGTATATGATATGACTATGATAATAAAATATTACCAAATATTTCAGGTATGTATGTATGTATACTGACCGTCCGCCGCTGGTGGCGCAGGTTCCGGCCTTGTGTCCGCCCCACACGCTAGTAATAGTCTACAAGCGGCCGCTGAATCTCTGGTAGCGTCACTATGTATGTAATGTATGTTTGTATGTGTATGTATGTATGTATACTGACCGTCCGCCGCTGGTGGCGCAGGTTCCGGCCTCGTGTCCGCCCCACACGCTAGTATTAGTCTACAAGCGGCCGCTGAATCTCTTGTAGCGTCACTGTGTATGTAAAGTATGTTTGTATGTATATGTATGTATGTATACTGACCGTCCACCGCTGGTGGCGCAGGTTCCGGCCTTGTGTCCGCCCCACACGCTAGTAATAGTCTACAAGCGGCCGCTGAATCTCTTGTAGCGTCACTGTGTATGTGATGTATGTTTGTATGTATATGTATGTATGTATACTGACCGTCCGCCGCTGGTGGCGCAGGTTCCGGCCTCGTGTCCGCCCCACACGCTAGTAACAGTCTACAAGCGGCCGCTGAATCTCTGGTAGGGTGACTGTGTATGTAATGTATGTTTGTATGTGTATGTATGTATGTATACTGACCGTCCGCCGCTGGTGGCGCAGGTTCCGGCCTCGTGTCCGCCCCACACGCTAGTAATAGTCTACAAGCGGCCGCTGAATTTCTTGTAGCGTCACTGTGTATGTAATGTATGTTTGTATGTATATGTATGTATGTATACTGACCGTCCACCGCTGGTGGCGCAGGTTCCGGCCTTGTGTCCGCCCCACACGCTAGTAATAGTCTACAAGCGGCCGCTGAATCTCTTGTAGCGTCACTGTGTATGTGATGTATGTTTGTATGTATATGTATGTATGTATACTGACCGTCCGCCGCTGGTGGCGCAGGTTCCGGCCTCGTGTCCGCCCCACACGCTAGTAACAGTCTACAAGCGGCCGCTGAATCTCTGGTAGGGTCGCTATGTATGTAATGTATGTTTGTATGTGTATGTATGTATGTATACTGACCGTCCGCCGCTGGTGGCGCAGGTTCCGGCCTCGTGTCCGCTCCACACGCTAGTAACAGTCTACAAGCGGCCGCTGAATCTCTGGTAGGGTCACTATGTATGTACACAGGTTGGTCAAAAGTTCTGTTACTGAGTTTCTTTATCGATAACTGGCCATTAAAACAAATGAAAAGAAAAAATAAAAATGGCATATTATTGACAGTTTTATAAGCTATAATTCCATACCACACGTATATCATATTTTGTTTATTTCACCATGGAATGGGGGTTGAAGGAGAATCGTGTCGCTGTAATTGCTCTGCACAAATGTGGGCAGCCACCGAATATGATTTTCAAGTTGCTACAAAAGTTGAAAATCAACAAGCAATTTATTTATCGCACTATCCATAGGTACAGTAATACCTTGACCGTCGATGACCGAAAAAGACCAGGAAGACCACGCACCGTTCGGACACCAGCTGTGATCAAGGCAGTGAAGGCGAGAATCACGAGAAATCCCGTCCGGAAGCAAAAGTTATTGGCAATACAGATGACTGTGAAGAGAAGTTCCCTTAAAAAAAATATCAATGATGACCTTGGGCTTCACGCTTACCGTAGACGAAAGGGCCATCTGCTAAACGCACGATTGAAGGCTATGAGGTTAGCACGAAGTCGCGCTCTACTAAAGCAGTACGCACAAAACGGCCATCGAAAAATCTTGTTTACTGATGAAAAAATCTTCACAGTCGAAGAAAATTTTAACCGTCAAAATGATAGAGTATACGCTAAGAATAGTAAAGAAGCCAGCATGATTGCTCCGAGGGTCCAACGAGGTCACCACCCCTCATCAGTGATGATTTGGCTGGGGGTGTCCTATTCAGGGCTAAGTAAGGTTCATTTCTGTGAAAAAGGTGTGAAAACTGGCGCTAGAGTCTATCAAGATACCGTTCTGGAACCTGTTGTCAAACCCTTAAGCCACACTTTATTTCAAAACCAGCCATGGGTCTTCCAGCAGGACTCTGCCCCTGCGCACAAAGCAAAATCTACACAAGCATGGTTTCGGGCTAACAAAATTGATTTTATCGCGCAGGAAGAATGGCCATCCTCCAGCCCAGACTTAAATCCTCTGGATTATGCCATATGGCAACTTATTGAGGAGAAAGCATGTGCTAAGCCCCACATGAATCTCGACTCTCTTAAGCGCGCTATTCTCAAGGCAGTCGCAGAATTGGATATGGTGGTAGTTCGTGCTGCCATCGATGACTGGCCTCGTCGTCTAAAGGCGTGTATTCATGCCAGAGGCGGTCATTTCGAATAATTTTAATACATGATAATCTTAAATATTTGTGCTTTCATTTGGTATATAATTCATTGTAGCATTATTTGTAAATTTAGTATTATTCATGTTTTCCATAGTTACAGAACTTAGTAACCAACTAGGTAATGTATGTTTGTATGTGTATGTATGTATGTATACTGACCGTCCGCCGCTGGTGGCGCAGGTTCCGGCCTCGTGTCCGCCCCACACGCTAGTAATAGTCTACAAGCGGCCGCTGAATTTCTTGTAGCGTCACTGTGTATGTAATGTATGTTTGTATGTATATGTATGTATGTATACTGACCGTCCGCCGCTGGTGGCGCAGGTTCCGGCCTCGTGTCCGCCCCACACGCTAGTAATAGTCTACAAGCGGCCGCTGAATCTCTTGTAGCGTCACTGTGTATGTAATGTATGTTTGTATGTGTATGTATGTATGTATACTGACCGTCCGCCGCTGGTGGCGCAGGTTCCGGCCTTGTGTCCGCCCCACACGCTAGTAATAGTCTACAAGCGGCCGCTGAATCTCTTGTAGCGTCACTGTGTATGTAATGTATGTTTGTATGTGTATGTATGTATGTATACTGACCGTCCGCCGCTGGTGGCGCAGGTTCCGGCCTTGTGTCCGCCCCACACGCTAGTAATAGTCTACAAGCGGCCGCTGAATCTCTTGTAGCGTCACTGTGTATGTAATGTATGTTTGTATGTGTATGTATGTATGTATACTGACCGTCCGCCGCTGGTGGCGCAGGTTCCGGCCTTGTGTCCGCCCCACACGCTAGTAAAAGTCTACAAGCGGCCGCTGAATCTCTTGTAGCGTGACTGTGTATGTAATGTATGTTTGTATGTGTATGTATGTATGTATACTGACCGTCCGCCGCTGGTGGCGCAGGTTCCGGCCTCGTGTCCGCCCCACACGCTAGTAATAGTCTACAAGCGGCCGCTGAATCTCTTGTAGCGTCACTGTGTATGTAATGTATGTTTGTATGTGTATGTATGTATGTATACTGACCGTCCGCCGCTGGTGGCGCAGGTTCCGGCCTTGTGTCCGCCCCACACGCTAGTAATAGTCTACAAGCGGCCGCTGAATCTCTTGTAGCGTGACTGTGTATGTAATGTATGTTTGTATGTGTATGTATGTATGTATACTGACCGTCCGCCGCTGGTGGCGCAGGTTCCGGCTTCGTGTCCGCCCCACACGCTAGTAATAGTCTACAAGCGGCCGCTGAATCTCTTGTAGCGTCACTGTGTATGTAATGTATGTTTGTATGTGTATGTATGTATGTATACTGACCGTCCGCCGCTGGTGACGCAGGTTCCGGCCCTGTGTCCGCCCCACACGCTAGTAATAGTCTACAAGCGGCCGCTGAATCTCTTGTAGCGTGACTGTGTATGTAATGTATGTTTGTATGTGTATGTATGTATGTATACTGACCGTCCGCCGCTGGTGGCGCAGGTTCCGGCCTCGTGTCGGCCCCACACGCTAGTAATAGTCTACAAGCGGCCGCTGAATCTCTTCTAGCGGCAACGCATAGTGCGCTTTCGCCACGACCGTCGCAAGCATTCACTTTAGCACCTACGAACGATATCATAAACTTGACATTATCACAGTATTCCCACAGAATAAATAATAGTACTAGTATAGAGGGTTCACCCCGAACTGTTACTGAACTGCCCCCTACTCATATGGCCAACTTTATATACGTTTGAACGCTACGCTTACTTTTAAAGTTTAAATATCAGCAATAGATGATTAAATCACATGTCGCAAACTTATGTAAATCACAGGCTTCGATGTATTATATGGAATTACCGTATTGCCGTAATTATATAGATTACTGCTTAATTTAAAGTTTTAATAGTAAGCGTAGCGTTCAAACGAATAGAATGACGGCCATTTAAATAGGGGGGCTGTTCAAATAAAACAAATTTGAACATGTTGTTGTTACACCTTAAATGCAATGATTGTATATGTCACCTTTGAAGTGCGTAAACCAGTAAACGCAATGATTGTATAATATGTCACCGTTAAGTGCGTAAACCAGTAAACGCAATGATTGTATATGTCACCTTTGAAGTGCGTAAACCAGTAAACGCAATGATTGTATATGTCACCGTTAAGTGCGTAAACCAGTTAGACTGCAGATTAACTAGATAATTTGCAGATTCCATAGGTAATCTGCAGATTAACTAATAAAGATCAGTTAAAGTAAGAAAAGAGGTTCTTTAATTGATAAAATAGTGTAATCACACAAGGGATAGTAGATCCAAAAGCGAGGGGATGGGGGAGGAAAGGAAAGATAAATGTATTGATTGATTGAGTAGCCACCATGAAAAAAGTCTTAAAGAGTTCATTAGGTTAGATTAGGTTAGAACTGCGACCAAAACGCGCGAGCCGAGCTAGCGGAGCAAGCGGCCGGCGAAATAATAGAAAAGGCACCAGAAACGACGTTTTTGTAAAATTTACTTATAATAGAGGTCTTTAAATCAAATTTCCTGAAGCCTTTGGCTATTTTACTCACTGTCTTCCACAATTTAACGGTGTGCTGGCCGAAAAAAAATGTTACTCACCGTGTCGTAGTAATAAGTCCATGGCATCTAAGTGTGCGTGTTCAGTGGCTACGTGGAGGGGGGTTTGTCCTTCTTTGTTCTTCTCATTCACTCTCGCGCCCTTTCTTATTAACATCTCCATCACCTGTGAGCAAAAAATAGATATGATTACTTAATACACACATCAACTTTGTCTAGGGATACAAGTGGTTTTTCATACAAACGAGGTAACTTTGAAGCCTTGGTTTTACACAAGGGATGTACCGAGCTGTGATCTGATGATGGCTATCTAGGAAGTGAATGGAGGAGATTCAGATCGCCTATACACACCCAACTGATCTGGGGCCGTACCAGCTAACGCATCGATTATCGAAAAGTCTGCCGAGTTTCAACTTAAAACATAAAAATCAAAGGAATTTTGTCTTGTACTTTCTGTTGACGTAATTTGGGGTATAATTCAAGTTAACATCATGAATTGGGGTTCGCCATTTTGGCCCAATTGGGGCTCGATTTATCTGTTTTAATTTGAAACCCGACAGACTTTTCGATAATCGATTCGTTAGCCGGTACGGCCCCTGGGGGTTAATTGTCTAATTTCAAAATCTATCGCAATCGCTGTCATTTGACAGATGGATGTGACACATTGCTGCATTTCTTTGCTAAGTTTTTATTTGTGCCAAAAAGAATCATCAATGTGTTACATTTTGAAATTAGACAATAGAAAGGCAGATCAAAAACCCTGTTTTTTTCTTTTTATATCAACTCTACGCGAACAGACTTTAGTAATAGTTACTTTACTAAGATAAAATAATCTATAGCTTTTACCTGTTTTCTTTTAGGGTACAAGCTAGCAGCGGCGCAGTGTAAGGGTCGGTCCCCTGTGTTAGCGTGCTGGAATTTTGCGAGTGCTTAACAACTTAAGTATCTATCTAACTGTTTCACCTTAATTGATTGTCTGACACCCGCAATGGGTGCTACAACCGAATGTCGAAGTAGTTCTCTTCACATTGGTGAGATGGCGCTGATCTTCAGCGGAAACGTAAAAAGTATTAGAAAATTTCGCCAAATCCATCAGCGGCTTGGTAGCATAATTGGTAGTGCATTGGGCCGGAATCAGGCCTCCATCACTCGCTCAAGGCCACGCGTTATTCACCTACCGTTCGGCGTATCGTCCACGATACATCTGGCAGAGGGTCGCCGCACGCCCGCCTGAGCGCGACCACCGCACGTTTCCCGCGCCTACTCCTCGAAATCAAAGTGTATATTTTCTTTGTCGAAATGTCGAAACCACGTAAATATTGTGCAGTGGATGGGTGTCAGAGTAAAAAAACAAATGAAAAATTGTCATTTTTTTTCATTGCCGAGAGACGAACAAAGGTAAGTAGCATTTTAAATCTTATCTTTATAAATATCTCAATTTATTTCTTTGAACATAGCCAACATAAATACCTAGTTGGTTACTAAGTTCTGTAACTATGGAAAACATGAATAATACTAAATTTACAAATAATGCTACAATGAATTATATACCAAATGAAAGCACAAATATTTAAGATTATCATGTATTAAAATTATTCGAAATGACCGCCTCTGGCATGAATACACGCCTTTAGACGACGAGGCCAGTCATCGATGGCAGCACGAACTACCACCATATCCAATTCTGCGACTGCCTTGAGAATAGCGCGCTTAAGAGAGTCGAGATTCATGTGGGGCTTAGCACATGCTTTCTCCTCAATAAGTTGCCATATGGCATAATCCAGAGGATTTAAGTCTGGGCTGGAGGATGGCCATTCTTCCTGCGCGATAAAATCAATTTTGTTAGCCCGAAACCATGCTTGTGTAGATTTTGCTTTGTGCGCAGGGGCAGAGTCCTGCTGGAAGACCCATGGCTGGTTTTGAAATAAAGTGTGGCTTAAGGGTTTGACAACAGGTTCCAGAACGGTATCTTGATAGACTCTAGCGCCAGTTTTCACACCTTTTTCACAGAAATGAACCTTACTTAGCCCTGAATAGGACACCCCCAGCCAAATCATCACTGATGAGGGGTGGTGACCTCGTTGGACCCTCGGAGCAATCATGCTGGCTTCTTTACTATTCTTAGCGTATACTCTATCATTTTGACGGTTAAAATTTTCTTCGACTGTGAAGATTTTTTCATCAGTAAACAAGATTTTTCGATGGCCGTTTTGTGCGTACTGCTTTAGTAGAGCGCGACTTCGTGCTAACCTCATAGCCTTCAATCGTGCGTTTAGCAGATGGCCCTTTCGTCTACGGTAAGCGTGAAGCCCAAGGTCATCATTGATAATTTTTTTAAGGGAACTTCTCTTCACAGTCATCTGTATTGCCAATAACTTTTGCTTCCGGACGGGATTTCTCGTGATTCTCGCCTTCACTGCCTTGATCACAGCTGGTGTCCGAACGGTGCGTGGTCTTCCTGATCTTTTTCGGTCATCGACGGTCAAGGTATTACTGTACCTATGGATAGTGCGATAAATAAATTGCTTGTTGATTTTCAACTTTTGTAGCAACTTGAAAATCATATTCGGTGGCTGCCCACATTTGTGCAGAGCAATTACAGCGACACGATTCTCCTTCAACCTCCATTCCATGGTGAAATAATATAAATATGATATACGTGTGGTATGGAATTATAGCTTATAAAACTGTCAATAATATGTCATTTTTATTTTTTCTTTTCATTTGTTTTAATTGCCAGTAATCGATAAAGAAACTCAGTAACAGAACTTTTGACCAACCTGTGTACTTAAGTAGAAGGTAGGAGGTAGGTACTATGAAAATCATAAATTAAGGAGTTCAGGTATTATAATAGTTGTTTTTAAATTAGCTATTGTTGTTACCATACTTAGTAGGTACCTAGGTAGGTAGGTACCAGTAGCGAAGCGTCCATACAAGCCGATTCCGGTCGGCTTACCTTTGGAAATCCCACCCCAATGATCCACTAGGCAGATCATAACATTATTCATGGTTTTTGTAGAGCAGCTTACCTTCGCCATAATTTCACCCCTCGCCACTGGTAGGTACTTACGCAAAGGTAGCTGCTTTTTTTCGTGGACTTGTTTATTTCGATTCTGAATAGGTACCTACATCCGTACCTAACCTACTAATAATATTATAATGCGAAAGTGTCTCTGTCTGTCCCGCTTAGGTAGGTAGGTAACTAGGTAGGTACCAAAAGTTGACTTTTGTTATTTTTATGTCTCCCATATTTACGGTACTTAACTAGGTAGGTAGGTACCTAATTAGATTATTGAATATTATAGAAATGTTCGAATATTATTGTAAGATTTTCTTTAACCATAGTAGGTACGTAAAATCGCTTTCCTTTATGATATAATGCTACGCAATTCATTTAAAAGACGACAACCCTGACGGCGTCAGAAGAGATGAGAGCTACGCGATAGAAAGAGAGAAAACTTCTAGGTGAATATAACTGTAGCCGCTGTAGCGGTGTGCGATCTGAATTGCGCCTTATTGAGTCGCAGCAAGAGTCGTTATTTAAATAAATTATGTTGCGGAATGCGGCTTCTGTTGTACTATGTATTCTGTGCCGGAATCCTAAGGGTGCGGGTTCGAATCCCGTCTAAGTTGCTACGGGTGAGCCGATTTTTTCTAATATTTTTCATTATTTATTCATCTCAGTAAGAATACATTAAATTATTTCTTATTCAAAATTACCTGTTTTCTTTTAGGGTACAAGCTAGCAGCGGCGCAGTGTAAGGGTCGGTCCCCTGTGTTGGCGTGCTGGAATTTCACGAAAGCTTAACAACTAAAGTACCTATCTTGTTTATTATTAATACAGTTAGAATTATATTCATATTTTTATCCAAACCTACCTGTTTTCTTTTAGGGTACAAGCTAGCAGCGGTGCAGTGTAAGGGTCGGTCCCCTGTGTTAGCGTGTTGGAATTTCGCAAGTGCTTAACAACTAAAGTACCTATCTTGTTTATTATTAATAGACAGTAAGAATACATTTAATAGGACACATTAACAGAACACACTTTGCCTTCCATCATGTTCCTGTCATCTGTTCTTTGTTAACGTGTTAATTTATTGTATATGGTTTTCTTTTCTTAATTCTGCTGTGTGTTGTTAATAAATGTTTTTCTTTTTTTTATTTCTTCCTTACCTGTTTTCTTTTAGGGTACAAGCTAGCGGCGGCGCAGTGCAAGGGTCGGTCCCCTGTGTTAGCGTGTTAGAATATCGCGAGAGCTTAACAACTAAAATACCTATCTTGTTTATTATAAATAGACAGTAAGAATACATTTAATTAATATATTTAATTATTTCTTATTCAAACTTACCTGTTTTCTTTTAGGGTACAAGCTAGCAGCGGCGCAGTGTAAGGGTCGGTCCCCTGTGTTAGCGTGCTGGAATTTTGCGAGAGCTTAACAACTAAAGTAACTATCTTGTTTATTATAAATAGACAGTAAGAATACATTTAATTATTTCTTATTTAAAATTACCTGTTTTCGTTTAGGGTACAAGCTAGCAGCGGCGCAGTGTAACAGTCGGTACCCTGTGTTAGCGTGCTGGAAGTTCGCGAGTGCTTAACAACTAAAGTATCCTATTCTATAAGGTTTATGATTTTTTTATAAAATTACCTGTTTTCTTTTAGGGTAGGTACAAGCTAGCAGCGGCGCAGTGTAACGGTCGGTCCCCTGTGTTAGCGTGTTGGAATTTTGCGAGTGCTTAACAACTAAAGTCCTATCTTGTTTATTGTTAAAAGACAGTAAGAATACATTAAATTATTTCTTATTCAAAATTACCTGTTTTCTTTTAGGGTACAAGCTAGCAGCGGCGCAGTGTAAGGGTCGGTCCCCTGTGTTAGCGTGTTGAAAGTTCGCGAGCGCTTCACAACTGAAGTCTCCTGGGAGACCGTCTGTTGAACTGGAGGAGGATGGTGCATTCTGCTGTATAACGGAAATGAGGAAATAAGTTCAAGAGTGGTTTTTGAAAAATAAACTTAATATTAGATCAATTCGTAAAAGGCTTGTCAAGGATCAGTAACGATTTTTGTTTAGTGGCTTATCCGAAAGCTTATGCCACCACATGATTAGCTGTGAAGAAATTTTTGCGATATCTCTTAAACCTGAGAAGGTATACGAGCTAGAACACTGATATTTTGGGGGTCCTAATGACGTCATCTGCCACGTACGCGAACCTTACGTCGTACGTGACAAAGCACATATTGCATTGAGCTTGGAATTTCCTTTAAACCCTTATAACTCAACCATTTCTAAACGGATTTCAAAAAACTTTCACTAGGTTTCTTAGCTATGAATATGTTTTTATATTGAATCAATAAAACTATAAGATTCAAATCTTATAGAAATTAAAATTACGAAAATATGACTGGCTGGAATGTTATTGTTTTTATTTCTTCTACTAAAAGTTAATTATTATATTTGATCTCGTGAAATTAAATTTAAAAAATGCCTATTTATTTGAAGCTCAAAATGTTTTTGTTAATGTCAATTTAAGGCCCGTATTTATAAACCGCTCTCAACGTTGAGAGCTATCTTGAGATCATACTCGAGATGCTGTTCTAATTAATAGATCATACTTAAGTACAGGTTTAAGTTCGTGGTATCAACTGAGATCATTCATATTAATAAACAAAACTGCACTTGAGATCACTCTTGAGATGATGATTGAGCGCCTGTTCGTCAAGTGCTGCAAAACCGTGACTTGAGAGCGTGCGCGCGCGGGAAAGTTATGCAAAAAGAGAGGGATGTCATTTTATTTTGATCTGCTACGTAGTGTTTGTACCTATTTTATGTACGTGGATCTACGTGGATAAAACTATAGATTTTCAAAATCTAATAAAGGAAATTAATCATTATGATGATATTGATTACTATATTACTTACATAAATTAGGAAATGTAATAGTCATAATAACAATTACAATTTCCCGTCAATTTTTTTTTCCGTTTATTTATCATGAAACAGCAAAGGCAAAGGCATATTTGCATCATACAGCCACAGAAACAGAATACAAAATCCAAGACTTCAGTCTTCTTGAACTGACAAGATTCTGAACTTGTAGTAAAATAAAGTAATATAAATAAATATACCACTTGTCTAAAATGATTTGCACTAATGTGCAATATGAGAGTACAATCATAAAATTATTGTTTTTTTTTATTTGAGCTAATTATTCTACACAGCTTAAACGAAACGTTAATCATTCAATCTTAATTCAAAAGTGTCATGTTACTGTATAAAAACTACCGTGAACTTAAGATCCTGCTCTTAAGATTGATCTTAAGAGCTGAGATCGATCTCATTTGATACGCTCTTGACATCGGACTATTAATTAATATCCAACTTAAGATGCTGCTCACATCTTGAGAGCGTATCAGCTGAGATCGCTCTTGAGATCGGTATTGAGAGCGGTTTATAAATATGGGCCTAAGTACCACAAGTTTGCCGACTAACCTGTTGTTGTGTATTTACCGAAGACAACTGCTTCTTGACTCTCGACGGCTCCGCTAACCGACAGGCTTCTAGCAGACAGTGCCCTCTATACTCAACTGTGGACAACATTAAATATTATAATAACAACGCTTTATTGCACACTAGAAAAAGACATTACAAAGAAGCAGACAATAAACATAGGCAAGTACACAAAAGGCGGCTTTACTGCAAGTAGCAGTCTCTTTCAGGCAACCTTGAGTAGAAAAATATCAAGGGGAAGAGGACAGATGGGGAGTGGGTACAAAAATACTAGAAGGACAACAGATATAGATGTACATAAATAAAAAATAGAGAGAGAAAATATGTGAGTATACAACGTGGATATTACAATGCAACAATTAATGATAACACTGTAGACACTAGTTCATAGAAGTATTTTGAAACTATCAAATAATTCCTAGGAGCGAAATAAAAAAAAATTTTTTTCGAACAAACTAAATACCACAAAATCAAGTACGAAATTAAACACCCTTTGTAAATATTGGTTACTTACATATGGTAAGAGCGGCAACAGCGCGGTGTTAGGTCACAGAATAGTATTGATAGGTGACAAGCCGCGAAATGAACTTTTGGCGCCATTTAATGCTAAATGAAAACAGTGTTTTTCTTGATATCAACGGCAGCGACTCGAGCTGACCACTGATCACTGATTTAAAGTTATTCTGTACACTGAATACCTATTCACAAATTAAATATTTCTTGTATCCTTTGGACAGCTTGAACAATGGTGCGACCATTATTGCTTGGTAGGACAATAGTTATTTGTTATACAAGTGACCAAAGTCGATTTGTGCTGCGAGTGCCGACTTTAAATCACGAACTAGCGAAGTAGTCTAGAATTGAATCACGAGCGTAGCGAGTGATTCTAATATAGACTACTGAGCACAGTGAGTGATTTAAAGGCACGAGGCAGAACAAAACTTTGGTCTCGTGTTAAACATACAACTTTTCACCTCGACCAGCAAGAAAAAATTCACGTGACTTTCCTGGTAAAAATCTAAATTCATCATTAGAAACTTGTTCTCTCAACTCTTTTGGAGTTAGATAACTATCTTCATCGCTGGGCGTACTCATTTTTTGTTATATCACAAAATTAGTTCGATCAAACCCATGCTGAAAATTTTTATTCATAGATTAAAATATATTCCTGTCGTTTTATTTAGGTACATTACGTTGTGTTTTTCTCTAATTTATTAATATCCCATCTTATTGATTTATTTATATTTATAAAACACTAACTTGTTTAAAAATTTCATTGATTTTTCTTATTTAATATTTATTTTATACATGCGACCCCATTTCGTCCATACTCTTTATTTCGAATTATCAAACTTCTTTTTCAACAATCCTTATTTAAAACTCCTTGGTAGATCCGTGCATTTTATTTTTTATACTTTTTAATTCTCATGTATGACAACATAAAGCAGTCTTTCTATCCTTTTCTCACATATCAATTTTACAAGTCTCATCCTTGTCACTCTATTTCTTTTTTCTTAATTATTTCAAAAGTTGGTGTTAGAAATTAAAAAAGCACTTTGCCTCACGCTCGCAGCAAAAATCGATTTTGCTGCGAGTTTTTACGCGCCAAAAGTGCCCTTTTCGTGCTGGAGAGGTGAAAACACAATTGTTACCATAGTATCTCTCTCGGTATGTCCGTAAAGCTAAAGCAACGACATTCCCCATAAATTAAAATCACGTCGGTGTACTGGAAAACTGTGAAATTATAATAAGGCATAGTAGAAGTAATACTTATTCGTATTCTAACAGATTTTAACACATTTGACGCAGTTTGGACGCAGTCTTATAAGACTGTAGAAAATGTTAAAATCGAAAAAATTATTCTTGTGACTAAACTACTGGGTATTTTTAATTGATATTTTACAGGCAGACTGGGAGCGTTACTAGATATACGAAATTTAATTTATTGTTGCATTGTCCTCTCCACTTTGTATAAAATAAATAAATAAATATTTGACAACATCACATACATTGCTCCAATTCCAAAGTAAGTAGCGTGTTATGGACATCAGAAACAACGGTGGAATGACAAACACCCAGACCTGAGACAATATTGAAAAGTTCATTTTCTACATTGACCCAGCCGGGGATCGAACCCGGGACCTCAAGAGATGGTGACGCCTTGAAAACCGGCGTGCAAACCACTCGACCACGGAGGTCGTCCAAAATGAAAGTTGAAAAGGAAATATGAGAAAAAAAAGTGGTATTAGGTGGGAGAAAGGAAATGTCTTCTAACTTGATCGCTGAAAGATCTTAGGTACGAGATTTACGAAATATTTATCGTAACTTCGATCGATTCCGGGTGTAGTGCGCTTTCACTTTCGGCCTGCCTGCCTAGCATGACCGATTTATATCGCGTGATATAGTCAAAAATACAAAGGGATTTGACGGTTGTGTCGATAAAATGCTATATCACGCGATATAAATCGGTCATGCTAGGCAGGCAGCTGAGGTGAAGGCCTAGCACTACCCCGTTGTACATAAAATATACATACACGTTCTTAAGGGTACAGAGAAGGCCCCTAGAGATGAAACGGATAGTAGTTTTGCCGGATATCGGATATTCGGCCAACCATGTGGCCGGATAGCCGGCTATCCGGTGGAACTTAGCCGTTTGATGCAACGCACACACACACACTTGCGTAGGTGGACTTTTTTCTGAACCTGGCCTTATTTATGAAGAGAAGCGAAACCGCTTGCTACCTCTCAATGCAGAGAAATTAGTATTTATTCACCATAATTTGCACTAGTTAATTCATTTTCTATTACATTCATTTACTAATTGTGTGATTAAAAAATTAAAACTAAAGCTAATAATTATATTTCTTAATTGATACTGACTCACTAACTTAAAAATATATATCTTTTATACAGATTTTTTTTATTCGGCCGGATGCCTATCCGGCCAAATATTAGTTATCCGGTATTCGGCCGGATAGTATTAATGCCGCCGGATAGGCCGGATACCGGATAGTTACCGGATATCCGTTTCACCTCTAACATAGGGTACCTTCATCAAGAAAAAACTGGCCAAGTGCGTGTCGGGCCACGCGCAGTAGGGTTCCGTAGTTACCACATACCGTACCTTATTTAATACCACTATCATTTTTCTTCTTTAAAAATAACTTTGTTTTTCATAGTGTTTGTTTGAACGACAAAGTTATATTTGCGGTTTTGGAAAATGTGTTATATCTCTAAAACTTCTAAATATATCTCATTGAAACCAATTTTCGTTGAAAGTGTTTGTTAAGATCTACAACATATTTTTTTTTTAGATTTTTCACTTTTTTATTTTAAAAGTTAGAGGGGGGGGAACACATTTTACCGCTTTGGCAGTGTATATTTTTTAAACGGTTGACTTTGAGAAAAAGTTATTTTAGGAACCTCAATGTCATTTTTAAAGACCTATCTATAGACACCCCACACGTATAGGTTTGATGAAAAAAATTTTTTTCCGTTTCAGTTCAAATCGTAATGCGGTTCACAGAATATATCTATCTACCTAATTTCAACTGTGTAATCCTAATAGTTTCGGAATAAAGTGGCTGTGACATACGGACGGACAGACAGACAGACATGACGAATCTATAAGGGTTCCGTTTTTTGCCATTAGGCTTTGGAACCCTAAAAAACCGGCCAAGTGCGAGTCGGACTCGCGCACGAAGGGTTCCGTACCAAAAAACAACAAAAAAAATCACGTTTCTTGTATGGGAGCCCCCCTTAAATATTTACTTTATTCTGTTTTTAGTATTTGTTGTTATAGCGGCAACAGAAATACATCATCTGTGAAAATTTCAACTACCTAGCTATCACGGTTCATGAGATACAGCCTGGTGACAGACAGACAGACACACAGACGGACAGCGGAGGCTTAGTAATAGGGTCCCGTTTTTACCCTTTGGGTACGGAACCCTAAAAAGTACTGTTCCCGAGGGAAAGCAAAAAAACTTTCCACGCAGACGAAGTCGCGGGCGGCCGCTAGTATCACAAACAGAAACAGAGATGTCTAATATTGGTTCTGTACACTCACAAGCCAATCTTTCCTGGAGTTCCCTCGTAGGCGCCACATCCAGCGCTGATTTCCCGTGGCAGTTCAACAGAGTCGGGTCTGCGCCTTCACTCAGAAGCAGCGAGCACACCTGTGGAACAACAAAATTATATCCTTCTTCCTACTAATATTATAAATTATTATACAAGTGGTTAAGTTCAAGGAAGTAATAAAAAAATTAGGTGAGATAATTATGAATTACTAGCGGCCGCCCGCGGTTTCACCCGCGTGGTTCCCGTTCCCGTGGGAATATCGGGATAAAAAGTATCATATGTTTTAATTTAGGCTATCTACTATCTGTGTTTCTGGATATCAAAAAAGCTTTTGAAACTGTCTCTATCCCTATCCTTGTGAACAAGCTGCAAAATATTGGAATAAGGGGTATACCATTAGCTCTTTTTAAAAATTATCTTTCTGAGAGAAAGCAAAGAGTCAAATTGGAGCAGTATTCCGGTGAAGACGCAGAAGTAACATATGGCGTACCGCAGGGCAGTGTATTAGGCCCTACCTTGTTCTTAATATACATCAATGATTTGTGTAACTTAAAAATCAATAACGCCAATGTTTTCTCGTACGCCGATGATACAGCTGTTGTCTTCTCTGGAAACTCCTGGGAAGCTGTGAGAAATAATGCTGAAATGGGAATGACTCAAATAGCCACTTGGTTGAAGAATAATTTACTGTCACTGAATACGTCCAAAACCAAATACATCTGTTACAGTATTTATGACAATAATCAGCCTGCTGACAACTTCAGTCTGAAGGTTCACAATTGCAATGCTATTATGAATAACTGTAACTGTCCTCTTATTGAGAAAGTCACCAACTATAAGTATTTGGGCGTTGTCCTAGACCAGAGACTATCCTGGTATCCCCATCTTGACCAACTTGCTGGAAGAGTGAGGAAATTAACATGGATCTTCCGCTCACTAAGATATGTGATCCCAAGGGATGAGAAACCTGTTATGAATCGAGATCCCCAAAATAATCTCTTGAATAGAATATACATTGCCCTGGTTGAATCTATTTTGGCTTACTGCATTCCTATTTGGGGTGGTGCAGCAAAAACTAAGTTTATAGAGGTTGAACGTTCGCAGCGTGCTCTGATAAAAACAATGTATTTTAAACGCTTTAGGTACCCTACCAAACAACTTTATCTTGATTGTGGGTTGCTTTCAGTTAGAAAACTATATATAAAACATATAATTTTGAAAAAGCACAAGAATTTACCGTATATTAAAAACAATAAAAAAAGGAGAAGAAAATATAATGTGGCTATAGTTCCTTCAACTAAAACAAAGTTTGCTGGAGCACAATATAATAGTATTTCGGCCAAAATCTATAATAAAATTAATAAGGAACTAGACATTTACTCCAAACCTTATAAAGAATGCAAAAAGTCGGTACTTACTTGGTTGGAATCACTTGACTATGACATGACAGAGCTGTTCTTACAAGAAATAAAACAATACCTTTAACAAACCTCTTATTAACGCATCACTCACATTGTTTTTCTATCATATAATAATATATATATACCTATATATAATCATGCATGCACACACGCACACACACACGCACACACATACACACACACACACACACACACACACTCACACACTCGCGCGCACAAAATTATCTATCCTTGTTAATTATAAATATAATAATAATTATGATAATTAGTTATTTTTACTACTAAAATGTAATGCTAAAATACATAAATACTGTTATGGAAGAGCGGAGTCTCTTGTTACAGGCATTTTATGCTTAAAAGGGGGCTCCGGCACGGGCGTAGCCAGGGGGGGGTTTTGGGGGTTCAAACCCCCCCCGAAATATACAATAGGCATCATCTATTTATTGATCTATAACAGGAAAATAAAAATAAAGTCGGGAAAAAAGGTAGATGTGAAAATACCTATCGTAGTTTGCATGCGTTTTATTCCTGTCATTTTACTTAAGTATATCCAAATATTTATACATCGCTCCAAATTTTGGCGATCATACCCGTTTCCACTGCTACCTACGGTTGCCAGATGGTCGGGATTTGCCTGGATTCTCCCGGAATTCCAAGTGGTCTCCCGACTCCCGAAAAATCTAAAAATCTCCCGGAAGAACTGCTGTTCCGAAAGTTCTCTAGAAAACATTAATTTTCGCGTAAGAAACTACAGATCACAAGATTAGCGGATGAATTTAACTAAAAATCGCGACCGTTTTATTCTACTAAGAGTACAAGATTAATGGATGAAACGGGTGAAACTAACTAAAAATCGCGCTGCGTGGTCGTTTTTTTTTTCAATAGACAGGCAAGATCACAACTTGCAAGATTAGTGGATAAAACTGACTAAAAATCGCGCTGCCCGGCCGTTTTTTTACTATATAAGGTGGTACCAAATTATCTAATGATACTTAAACAGGTGATAGTGTTGCTTAAACTGAACAACTTTCTCTATGGAACATAGGTCGAAAAACGAATTTTTTTTTCGCCTTTCCATAGTAAGTCGGTCAGCTTACCAGTACATTTTGTATGGGAGTATGAAATTTTTTTTTCGTTTTTCGACCTATGTTCCTTGGAGAAAGTTAATCAGTTTAAGCAACACTATCACCTGTTTAAGTATCATCAGATCATTTGGTACCACCTTATATACAAGCATTTAAGTTACATTTTTAATTTTAAATATTTATTTCTCCGAGCGGTCCTCTAATGCCCATGGGTTCATTTAATAATAATATAAATGTCATTTCATTTACATTGTTGTAGTTTTATTTTCTTAAAACCCCCCCCCGACACAGAATTCTGGCTACGCCCGTGGGCTCCGGCCACTAATTACTGTAACGCAAAACTTTTTATCGAAATAAAATTTATTGTTTATTGTTTATTGTGTACCAAATTTCAACCAAATCCGTTCAGTAGTTTTTGCGTGATTGAGGAACAAACATCCAAACATCTAAACATCCAAACCCACAAACTTTCACATTTATAATATTAGTAGGATTTCTTTTTAACTTCAGTTTTCAGCCGCTTCTTATGTATTAAAAATGTAGGCGCGCACGCTCACCCTCGCGCAAGAAACGCGAGCGGGGGAAGGCGAGTGACGGGGAGGGAGGGGGAGAGGGAACAATGACAACAATATTTCAATTTGTGTAGGAAAAAGTTTGGGGTGAAAATGTAAAAAATATATAGGGGAGAGTAACCTATATTGTACCGACTCCTAAATTGTACCACCTTCAAATTTCCCACTAAACGGTGCCATTATTCTACACTTGCAACACAAAACGAGGCGACTACAGCGCCACTGTCACTGGCCCATTTTGTTTCATCTTATGACAGATGACACGAGAGTGAGAGTGAAAAATGTTTTTTTTTGTGCTTTGATGTAATTTCTTCGTCTATTGTCTAAGAAGGTAGTTCAACAAAAATGTTAGTAATCATGCAACACTGTATTCTATAAGAAAGCACGATTCCTACTGTTTTTAAACATCGCGACTACTAATCAGTTGGTTAAGGTTGTTGTGGTTTTTTTTAAAGTTTGCTATCGAACTACCGTGTACCCTAAATTGGACCCCTTCGAGGTTCCAAAATTGGACCATTGGATACATTAAATGAGAAAAATAATCGAAGTTATTGTATTGCTTTAGATAAAGATTGCTCAGAAAAAGTATTATAAATGGAGTGAAGAAGATTTAAAAGAGCATATGAAGAAAAAAATTGGAATGAGATCTGTACCACTAACACAATGGGTTTTCTTTGGTACAATTTAGGCATCCCGTGGTACAATTTAGGCAGGGCTTCAAATACCGTTAAAAATTAGTAACGTTAAAAAAAATAACGTTAAAAATGGAAATTAATAACGGTTAAATTAATAACAGTATAACAGAATTTAACGTTATTTTTTCGTTCCTTGATAACGTTATTATGTTACTGTAAAAAAAATATTTAAAAGCAATGTGTAATTGACGTTGACGCCGCCGTGACGTGATCAGTCTCTGCGGTAGGTACTAGGTAGTAGAGGTACCTACCTACAATACGCAATATTTATAAAATTACCGTTAAAAATAACGTTATTTTTAACGTTATCGACATTAATTTAACGTTATATTAAGGTTATGTTATTAGGTATCGTTAAAAAAATAACGTTATCAAAGTATCAATTTGAAAATAACGTTACGTAACGTTATTTTTACTGTTAATTGATAACGTTATAAAGCCCTGAATTCAGGATACTAGTTCCGTAAATTGGACCGAAAGACAGCTATCAGTAGATTAATATTATTAAATAGTTTTAACTTGATAAGAATCTTAAGTGCGTAATATGTTGTAACAGGAATACCAAGGGATCACCTAAGTGGGTTTCTCTAACTTACAAGGTTTAGCTATTTTTTGTGTTATGTCAAAAGTGGTCCAATATAGGTTACTCTCCCCTATATTTTTACTTCATAAATTGATAATTGTACTGGCTGTTATAGAATGACCTGACAAAATTTGAAAAGGGGTCCAAAAATGACCCTGTAGTTAGTTACCTCTAGCCGCGCCTTGCTCGCCGCTTCGTGCAGCGGTGTAAACGCCCATAGATCGGTCGCGTTCACGTCCGCGCCCGCTCGCACGAGCAACTCCGTCACTTCGTAGTGGCCGTACGAACACGCGTTATGGAGGGGGACTAGGCCGCTGTAACAACGGAGACATTATTCAAACTAACGTCCTGTAAAGACTGCTAGATACAACGGGGTGGATCGTCTACCATCACTAACGCTACCATGTACATTAACGTTGAGGGGGATTAGGAGGAAGGCTATACTCTTGCACACTCAATTTATCATTTATCATTAGGGTTGAAATAGACCTCCCCTTTGTAACAGAAATGTAGCGGAACACAAAATTCAACGTTTATTTTTAGGGTGGAAATAAACAGAAATAGTAGTGTTGCTGGACATTAAGCTTAACTTTACTTACTTATATTTAGGTTTAATGGCCCTGTTAAATTACAAAGACTTCAAAAGAGGACTTAAAAGACAAACTTACCCTTTATCTTTCGCGTGTACATCAGCCCCCCTTTGCAACAGCAGTCTAACCGCCCTCGCCCGGTTATACCCGGCCGCTAGATGTAACGGGGTGGACCGTCTACCGTCACTAGGGTGGACGATCATTTTAAGTGGGGTTAGGGGGAGGCACACTCAATTTACGCAGTGACAAAAACCGCAGGGCATGTATGAAAAGATTGATGGATATGAATGAAGCGAAAGAAGTGTGCAAGGATCGTAGCAGGTGGCGATCCATAGTCTCTGCCTACCCCCATGGGAAACAGGCGTGAGTGTATGTATGTATGTACACTCAATTTATCATTTATCATTAGGGTTGAAATAGATCTACCCTTTGTATTAACAGGTGTAGCGAAACACTCAATTCAACATTTATTTTTGAGGTGGAAATAGACAGAAATAGTAGTGTTGCGGGACATTAAGCTTAACTTTACTTACTTATATTTAGGTTGAATGGCCCTGTTAAATTACAAAGACTTCAAAAGAGGACTTAAAACACAAACTCACCCTTTATCTTTCGCGTTTACATCAGCCCCCCTTTGCAACAGCAGTCTAACCGCCCTTTCCCGGTTATACCCGGCCGCTAGATGAAGCGGGGTGGATCGTCTACCATCACTTGCGTGGACGTTCACATTAAGGGGGGTTAGGAGGGAGGCTATACTATAGCACACGCAAGTTATCATTTATCATTAAGGTTGAAATACACCTCCCCTTTGTAACAGAACTCTTTTGTAACTAAATTCGACATTTATTTTAGGGTGGAAATAGAAATAGAAGTGTAGCGAGACATTAAGGACTTTTATTTACTTATATTTAGATTTTTGTGGCCCTGTAAAATTACAGAGACTTAAAACACAAACTCACCCTTTATCTTTCGCGTGTACATCAGCCCCCCTTTGCAACAGAAGTCTAACCGCCCTTTCCCGGTTATACCCGGCCGCTAGATGTAACGGGGTGGACCGTCTACCGTCACTAGCGTGGACGTTAACGTTGAGGGGGGTAAGGAGAGAGGCTAAACTATAGCACACTCAATTTATCATTAAGGTTGAAATAGACCTCCCCTTTGTAACAGAAGTATAGTGGGAAACTAAATTCGACATTTATTTTGAGGGTGGATAAAGACCTAGATAGAAATAGAAGTGTAGCGGGACATTAAAAGTTTCTATTTACGACACTTAACTTTTACTTACTTATAGTTAGGTTTTTGTGGCCCTGTTAAATTACAAAGACTTCAAAAGAGGACTTAAAACACAAACTCACCCTTTATCTTTCGCGTGTACATCAGCCCCCCTTTGCAACAGCAGTCTAACCGCCCTTTCCCGGTTATACCCGGCCGCTAGATGCAGCGGAGTGGACCGTCTACCATCACTAGCGTGTACTTTCAACATTTATTTAAAGGGACAGGAAGGTATGCTATTTAAGACACGTAAAATGTAATCTTTAGTATCTTTCCGCGGCCACATCAAAATTCTAGAGGCATCGCTATAAATATATATATATTTTTTTTATTTTATCCAGACACTAAAGATTGTAGAACTTATTTCTCTGTATTTATAACACTCACCCTTTATCTTTCGCGTGTACGTCAGCCCCCCTTTGCAACAGCAGTCTAACCGCCCTTGCCCGGTTATACCCGGCCGCTAGATGTAACGGGGTGGACCGTCACTAGCGTGGACGTTAACGTTGAGGGGGGTAAGGAGAGAGGCTATACTATAGCACACTCAATTTATCATTAAGGTTGAAATAGACCTCCCCTTTGTAACAGAAGTATAGTGGGAAACTAAATTCGACATTTATTTTAAGGGTGGATAAAGACCTAGATAGAAATAGAAGTGTAGCGGGACATTAAAAGTTTCCATTTACGACACTTAACTTTTACTTACTTATAGTTAGGTTTTTGTGGCCCTGTTAAATTACAAAGACTTCAAAAGAGGACTTAAAACACAAACTCACCCTTTATCTTTCGCGTGTACATCAGCCCCCCTTTGCAACAGCAGTCTAACCGCCCTTTCCCGGTTATACCCGGCCGCTAGATGCAGCGGAGTGGACCGTCTACCATCACTAGCGTGTACTTTCAACATTTATTTAAAGGGACAGGAAGGTATGCTATTTAAGACACGTAAAATGTAATCTTTAGTATCTTTCCGCGGCCACATCAAAATTCTAGAGGCATCGCTATAAATATATATATATTTTTTATTTTATCCAGATACTAAATATTGTAGAACTTATTTCTCTGTATTTATAACACTTACCCTTTATCTTTCGCGTGTACGTCAGCCCCCCTTTGCAACAGCAGTCTAACCGCCCTTGCCCGGTTATACCCGGCCGCTAGATGTAACGGGGTGGATCGTCTGCCGTCACTAGCGTGGACGTTAACATTGAGGGGGGTAAGGAGGGAGGCTAGGCGATCGTCCGCGCCGGACCTGGCCGCTTCTAGGACGTCCGCTGCGCAGTATTCGCCTAGAACAAGCGGAAAATGTAGGAATTACTTGTTTTGTACCAGCTTCCTAGCATGACCACCGAAATACGATAGTGGTGGCCACATAATGAGGATCGGTAACAGGTTTGAATCCTAAAGTTTTATTAATATAATATAAACACATATTGATAGCTATGGAACCTAGTGAAAGAATTTTTAAAATCCGTTTAGAATAGGTTGCGTTAAAAGGGTTTGAAGGAAATGCCAAGCTCAATGCAATGTGTGCTTTATCACGCACGACATACAGTTCGCGTACGTCGCGATGACGTCATAAGGACCCCCAAAAAACCAGTGTTTTAGCTCTTATAACTTCTCAGGTTTAAGAGATATCGTAAATTTTTTTTCACAGTTAATCATGTGGTGGCATAAGCTTTCTAATTAGCCACTAAACAAAAATCGTTACTGATCATCATTAGCTTAAGCTTATTTATAGTTTCAAATACAAAATAAAATACTGTAAGGAAGGAGTTATGGCTCCTAGACATTATGCCAGTAAGCCTATTTACAATTCAAATAATTTTATTGAGCGCAAAGCAGGCGGCCCGACAACTTAGTGTGTTAGAGCCATTAAACCCTAAGGATAGTTTTGACCCAAATTGAAAGATCTTTTTTTTTTCAGAACATTTTCACAAACTTATTTATCCTTGAGTTATGGGATATCTAAAAAAACACAATGTATGTAACAAGTTGTAGCAAACCAACTGCAGAGGTTAAATTAAATAGGAATCGGTTTCTTCATTTTGGGAAATGCAATATCACATGTTTCATCTAGAATTAAAATTAGGTGGTATTATTTCTGTCACTTACCAGTCAGTACTGGCCTGGTGGCAGTATCTGCCAGGTCTAAAGGAGTCTTTCCCTCCGTATTCCTTATGTTTGGGTCCGCTCCGTGCTGCAGTAGTGCTGGAACAAATTACATTCAATTAATTAATTACCTACAATCTAATTTACAATGCATAAAACAATCTTTCTAATACGAGCCTCAATGAATATGATTGTAGAGTGGTTTGAATTTTTAACCAACTTAAAAAACAAGGAGGAGGTTATATTGATTACTCGAAGATGGCTTGACCGATTAATATTTTGTGAATATGTAAAGAATGCAATCAAAACACTTGCCTCACAGAGTTGAACTAGCATCGCATGCCATGTATTAAGAACTAGCTTGTCCCGCTGTTTCTCTCTGTTACATAGCCAAGCTATAAGTTTGAAATTTCCCCTTAACGCCCACCTTCCCCTTAGCCGCTGCCTCATGTAATGGAGTGTACCCCTAGTTATCACTCGCCGCGGGCTCTGCTCCCGCGTTCAGTAACGCCCGCACTAAATCCGCGTGCCCGAATCTGCACGTTTTATGCAGCGATTGGAGGCCAATCTTAAAACCTACCTATGCAAACGTCCACCTTCCCTTTAGCCGCTGCTTCGTGCAATGGAGTGTACCCCCAGTTGTCCCTCGCTGCGAGCGCCGCTCCCGCGTTTAGTAACGCCCGCACTACATCCGCGTGCCCGAATCTGCACGTTTTATGCAGCGATTGGAGGCCAATCTTGAAACCTACCTATGCAAACGTCCACCTTCCCTTTAGCCGCTGCCTCATGTAATGGAGTGTACCCCCAGTTGTCCCTCGCCGCGGGCGCCGCCCCGCGTTCAGTAACGCCCGCACTACATCCGCGTGCCCGAATCTGCACGTTTTATGCAGCGATTGGAGGCCAATCTTGAAACCTACCTATGCAAACGTCCACCTTTCCCTTAGCCGCTGCCTCATGTAATGGAGTGTACCCCTAGTTATCACTCGCCGCGGGCTCTGCTCCCGCGTTCAGTAACGCCCGCACTAAATCCGCGTGCCCGAAGCTGCACGTTTTATACAGCGATTGGAGGCCAATCTTAAAACCTACCTATGCAAACGTCCACCTTCCCCTTAGCCGCTGCTTCGTGTAACGGAGTGTACCCCCAGTTGTCCCTCGCCGCGGGCGCCGCTCCCGCGTTCAGTAACGCCCGCACTACATCCGCGTGCCCAAAGCTGCACGCATTATGAGGCCACCGTATACGTGATCCATCTTAAAACCTACCTATGCAAACGTCCACCTTCCCCTGAGCCCCTGCTTCGTGTAATGGAGTGTACCCCCAGTTGTCCCTCACCGCGGGCGCCGCCCCCGCGTTCAGTAACGCCCGCACTACATCCGCGTGCCCTAAGTTGCACGTTTTATGCAGCGATTGGAGGTCAATCTTAAAACCTACCTATGCAAACGTCCACCTTCCCCTTAGCCGCTGCCTCATGTAATGGAGTGTACCCCCAGTTGTCCCTCGCCGCGGCCGCCGCCCCGCGTTCAGTAACGCCCGCACTACATCCGCGTGCCCAAATCTGCACGTTTTATGCAGCGATTGGAGGTCAATCTTAAAACTTACCTATGCAAACGTCCACCTTCCCTTTAGCCGCTGCTTCGTGCAATGGAGTGTACCCCCAGTTGTCCCTCGCTGCGGGCGCCGCTCACGCGTTTAGTAACGCCCGCACTACATCCGCGTGCCCGAATCTGCACGTTTTATGCAGCGATTGGAGGCCAATCTTGAAACCTACCTATGCAAACGTCCACCTTCCCTTTAGCCGCTGCCTCATGTAATGGAGTGTACCCCCAGTTGTCCCTCGCCGCGGGCGCCGCCCCGCGTTCAGAACGCCCGCACTACATCCGCGTGCCCGAATCTGCACGTTTTATGCAGCGATTGGAGGCCAATCTTGAAACCTACCTATGCAAACGTCCACCTTTCCCTTAGCCGCTGCCTCATGTAATGGAGTGTACCCCTAGTTATCACTCGCCGCGGGCTCTGCTCCCGCGTTCAGTAACGCCCGCACTAAATCCGCGTGCCCGAAGCTGCACGTTTTATACAGCGATTGGAGGCCAATCTTAAAACCTACCTATGCAAACGTCCACCTTCCCTTTAGCCGCTGCCTCATGTAATGGAGTGTACCCCCAGTTGTCCCTCGCCGCGGGCGCCGCTCCCGCGTTCAGTAACGCCCGCACTACATCCGCGTGCCCAAAGCTGCACGCATTATGAGGCCACCGTATACGTGATCCATCTTAAAACCTACCTATGCAAACGTCCACCTTCCCCTTAGCCGCTGCCTCATGTAATGGAGTGTACCCCCAGTTGTCCCTCGCCGCGGCCGCCGCCCCGCGTTCAGTAACGCCCGCACTACATCCGCGTGCCCAAATCTGCACGTTTTATGCAGCGATTGGAGGTCAATCTTAAAACTTACCTATGCAAACGTCCACCTTCCCTTTAGCCGCTGCTTCGTGCAATGGAGTGTACCCCCAGTTGTCCCTCGCTGCGGGCGCCGCTCACGCGTTTAGTAACGCCCGCACTACATCCGCGTGCCCGAATCTGCACGTTTTATGCAGCGATTGGAGGCCAATCTTGAAACCTACCTATGCAAACGTCCACCTTCCCTTTAGCCGCTGCCTCATGTAATGGAGTGTACCCCCAGTTGTCCCTCGCCGCGGGCGCCGCCCCGCGTTCAGTAACGCCCGCACTACATCCGCGTGCCCGAATCTGCACGTTTTATGCAGCGATTGGAGGCCAATCTTGAAACCTACCTATGCAAACGTCCACCTTTCCCTTAGCCGCTGCCTCATGTAATGGAGTGTACCCCTAGTTATCACTCGCCGCGGGCTCTGCTCCCGCGTTCAGTAACGCCCGCACTAAATCCGCGTGCCCGAAGCTGCACGTTTTATACAGCGATTGGAGGCCAATCTTAAAACCTACCTATGCAAACGTCCACCTTCCCCTTAGCCGCTGCTTCGTGTAACGGAGTGTACCCCCAGTTGTCCCTCGCCGCGGGCGCCGCTCCCGCGTTCAGTAACGCCCGCACTACATCCGCGTGCCCAAAGCTGCACGCATTATGAGGCCACCGTATACGTGATCCATCTTAAAACCTACCTATGCAAACGTCCACCTTCCCCTGAGCCCCTGCTTCGTGTAATGGAGTGTACCCCCAGTTGTCCCTCACCGCGGGCGCCGCCCCCGCGTTCAGTAACGCCCGCACTACATCCGCGTGCCCTAAGTTGCACGTTTTATGCAGCGATTGGAGGTCAATCTTAAAACCTACCTATGCAAACGTCCACCTTCCCCTTAGCCGCTGCTTCATGTAACGGAGTGTACCCCCAGTTGTCCCTCGCTGCGGGCGCCGCCCCCGCGTTCAGTAAGGCCCGCACTACATCCGCGTGCCCGAAGCTGCACGCGTTGTGCAGTGGTTGCAGGCCGCCGTCGTCTCGAGCTTGGAGCGCTGCACCTGCCGCTATTAGTATCTCTACTACTTCCCTGCGTCCGTAACCTATGGACAAAGATTATTATTATGGGCTGTGTATACATGCTGCTAAAACAACACTTTTACGAAACAGTGTAATATGTATGGCTGCGAAAATTTACGATAAAATTCCTGATAGCTACAAAAATCTTATTGAAAAATTTGTTTAGAGCTAAACTAAAAAGTTTTCTGATTGAAAAATGTTATTATTTATTTTATGTTTACTGTTGTTACAAATTATCGTTGTTAAATTGATAAATTTGATTGTTGACAAATTAATTGTAATTTAAATGAAATAATTATGCTTTATCGTAAAAAAATTTGCATGCTTACTGGCACAACATGTTAGATCTAATTTTTACCTTTTACTTACTTACACATCTCTTCTTTTACTTACTTACACATTTACATCACTCATTTACTCATGTTTTTTTACAAATAAATATATCTTTATCTTTATCAAACAAAATTTTCAAAATTCAAAAATAATTTATTCAGTCTAGGCTGTTACAAGCACTTGTGAATATCATAGAAGCTACCCCATTGGTTCGCAAACCCTAAGCGGGAGACCTTGTGAAGAGAAGCACCGACAAGAAATTCGTCAAGGGCTGCTTTTTTCTCCCTGTAAATTTCATACAGAGTCGCCAATATTGAAATATGAGCTCCACATTTAAAGTGAGGTCATTTTCCATCACAATAATTAACAAACAGGCGACTTAGTCAGTCTTAACATCTTGTAGCACACGGCTGCCAAGCTTATAGGTTTTGCATGGGTTGTTCTTTCCATCATGTAGAACGGTGCATTTCGAATTGTTCAGAGTGAGTAACCACTTCTTAGACCACAGATTGAGAACTCTTCATCATTATCCTCCTGTCCTTATCCCAATTTATTTGGGGTCGGCGCAGCATGTCTTTTTCTATCACTCATCGTCTCAAAGTTAACTTCCTTTCTAGCCATATCCTCTTTTACACAGTCCATCCATCTTTTCTTTAGCCTTCCTCTAACTGTAAATCCATCCACAATATCCATAATCATACATCTTAAATAAATCCTTTCATGTAACATGCTCCTGATTACATGTTATATTACAAGATTGAAAACTTTTGTGATAACAAAATGAAATAAAAGGTGAAAGACTTAAAAGTATTTAGTTTCAGAAAAAAAATATGTTGGTTGTCTTATAAAATGGTGGACTGAAGACATTATCTATGTAGCAGGAGATGAATGGATACAGATGGTAAGAGACTGTGATACCACAGAATAGATAATAGTACTAGCGTACAGAAGTTGCACTTTCAATAAATAGCACAAAACCATTTAAATAAATAGCGACTCTTGTACCAAACAATAAAGTGCAATTCAAGTTGCACAGTGCTCCCTTCGATACATTATATTCACCTAGTAGTTGCCTCTCTTTCTATCATGTAGCTCGCCCAAACGGTTGATTGCGAAAGGTTTTAAGGTTGATCGCCAAGGATAGTCAAGGATTTGTCATTTTGCACCCAATGTAGTTTTACATATGAATTTTTTTTCTTGTTAAATATTTGGTACGTTAAATGGTCAATATGTCGATCTTAGTCATTCGTTTTTGCCAAGTCGATCTCCTTAAGAAAAAGTATGGGCACCCCTGGTGTAGCTCTTTTCTTTTTTGACCTATGAAATGTGGTCCTCACTGAGGTCGCCGAGCACTTCATACTCACACGCGGAGGGACAGGGCCCAGGTGATACTTAGAAAAGGATTGAGGCGGCCTTTATCCAAGATGAGATTCATATAATCTTAAGTAATCGACTTGCCACTAGATGCTTCTCAGGCGGGACTAGAACCAACAACCTTTGGGACTCCAGCCCAATGCTCTATCTAATTGAACTACTCGGTAGCTATTAGGAAAAAGACTATTAACTTTTCTTAATAGCACTAACAACAAAAACTGTATATTATTGAATGATAAAAAGATTGACAAATGGTAGTAGTTGATAATAAAATAGTTTACAATAAAAACAATGGCAAAAAAAATCGATTCTCACCTACTGATAACATGTTAGTGTTTACAGACAAAAAATCAACAACATTTAACAAATGCTGAAAAACTCATCACTTATTCATGAATTATATAAAAAACCAGTGAAACGAGGACAAAAACAGATAGAGCACTGACGAGCGCGACCACCGTATCCAATTATGCAATGTTCAAAATTTATTGTTTCTTTTGATAAAACACACCTTTCACTCAAGGTTTTTGCTATCGAAACTTATCATTAAACTCGTAAAATATGATTATTTACCTGCAGCGAAGTGTAGAGGTGTCGATTTTCGGCCAGCTGTGTCCCTAGCATTCACAGTTTGAGGAGTAATTAACTTTTTCACGCGAATAGCATCTCCAGTTTTGCAAGCCTCAAACAACTCTCGTAATGGATCGGAGGGTGCAGGCAGCGCGTCCAAGGCTGAACCGAGTATCGAACGACGGCTCGACATGTTGACTTCGCGTTTCACATCTAATTAGAGTGTTTATTGTGATTTAAACTGCCATTTTCGATAATTTTTGTCGAATGAAAACACGTATAACACGACCACACACAGCTGCTTTCGGATTTTCAATTTGACAGATAAATTGTTGCCATCATACGTAATGCTATTTACCCTTGAAACCGTGATAAAGTCAAGGTGGGTCCACAGGACACCAACTTATTCCGTGCAAACTGTTGCGTCTGTTGCACAAACAAAAATCTCATCGTCCACATGATATAAATGATTCAGTTGGTCGTTGGCAGCAGTGGCCTTACCATCAGCAAATAAGAAACCATTCAGTTTAAAAGCAGGCCTTAAACAAGACTGCTTAAGGCCTGCTTTCGAACTAACCTTTGAGGTCATAGTACGAAAAAGTCAAGCAGTTCAATATAAGTCCTGCTACAAGAGCTCATAGTAAGGCCCCTGAGGTGTAGTGTAGTCTCGTATTCCAGCTGTAATGAAAGTGAAGCGGACAATGGAAGATATAAACTTTTAGATTTTTGCATTCACAATGCTATTTTTATATTAAGATGAATAAATAATGAAAAATATTAGAAAAAATCGGCTCACCCGTAGCAACTTAGACGGGATTCGAACCCGCACCCTTAGGATTCCGGCCCAATGCACTACCAATTATGCTACCAAGCCGCTGAGGGATGTGGCGAAATTTTCTAATACTTTCCACGCTTCCGCTGAAGATCAGCGCCATCTCACCAATGTGAAGAGAACTACTTCGACATTCGGTTGTAGCAACTTTGCAGATGCCAGACAATCAATTAAGGTGAAACAGTACAATTTTAAACTTTTAGATTTTTGCATTCACAATGCTATTTTTATATTAAGATGAATAAATAATGAAAAATATTAGAAAAAATCGGCTCACCCGTAGCAACTTAGACGGGATTCGAACCCGCACCCTTAGGATTCCGGCCCAATGCACTACCAATTATGCTACCAAGCCGCTGAGGGATGTGGCGAAATTTTCTAATACTTTCCACGCTTCCGCTGAAGATCAGCGCCATCTCACCAATGTGAAGAGAACTACTTCGACATTCGGTTGTAGCAACTTTGCAGATGCCAGACAATCAATTAAGGTGAAACAGTACAATTTTAAACTTTTAGATTTTTGCATTCACAATGCTATTTTTATATTAAGATGAATAAATAATGAAAAATATTAGAAAAAATCGGCTCACCCGTAGCAACTTAGACGGGATTCGAACCCGCACCCTTAGGATTCCGGCCCAATGCACTACCAATTATGCTACCAAGCCGCTGAGGGATGTGGCGAAATTTTCTAATACTTTCCACGCTTCCGCTGAAGATCAGCGCCATCTCACCAATGTGAAGAGAACTACTTCGACATTTGGTTGTAGCAACTTTGCAGATGCCAGACAATCAATTAAGGTGAAACAGTACAATTTTAAACTTTTAGATTTTTGCATTCACAATGCTATTTTTATATTAAGATGAATAAATAATGAAAAATATTAGAAAAAATCGGCTCACCCGTAGCAACTTAGACGGGATTCGAACCCGCACCCTTAGGATTCCGGCCCAATGCACTACCAATTATGCTACCAAGCCGCTGAGGGATGTGGCGAAATTTTCTAATACTTTCCACGCTTCCGCTGAAGATCAGCGCCATCTCACCAATGTGAAGAGAACTACTTCGACATTCGGTTGTAGCAACTTTGCAGATGCCAGACAATCAATTAAGGTGAAACAGTACAATTTTAAACTTTTAGATTTTTGCATTCACAATGCTATTTTTATATTAAGATGAATAAATAATGAAAAATATTAGAAAAAATCGGCTCACCCGTAGCAACTTAGACGGGATTCGAACCCGCACCCTTAGGATTCCGGCCCAATGCACTACCAATTATGCTACCAAGCCGCTGAGGGATGT
This sequence comes from Agriphila tristella, assembly GCA_928269145.1. Lineage (NCBI taxonomy): Eukaryota > Metazoa > Arthropoda > Insecta > Lepidoptera > Crambidae > Agriphila > Agriphila tristella. The sequence goes on along the minus strand of OV743448.1, from coordinate 12,193,582 downwards.
GGCGAAATTTTCTAATACTTTCCACGCTTCCGCTGAAGATCAGCGCCATCTCACCAATGTGAAGAGAACTACTTCGACATTCGGTTGTAGCAACTTTGCAGATGCCAGACAATCAATTAAGGTGAAACAGTACAATTTTAAACTTTTAGATTTTTGCATTCACAATGCTATTTTTATATTAAGATGAATAAATAATGAAAAATATTAGAAAAAATCGGCTCACCCGTAGCAACTTAGACGGGATTCGAACCCGCACCCTTAGGATTCCGGCCCAATGCCGAGAGCCGATTTTTTCTAATATTTTTCATTATTTATTCATCTTAATATAAAAATAGCATTGTGAATGCAAAAATCTAAAAGTTTAAAATTGTACTGTTTCACCTTAATTGATTGTCTGGCACCTGCAAAGTTGCTACAACCGAATGTCGAAGTAGTTCTCTTCACATTGGTGAGATGGCGCTGATCTTCAGCGGAAGCGTGGAAAGTATTAGAAAATTTCGCCACATCCCTCAGCGGCTTGGTAGCATAATTGGTAGTGCATTGGGCCGGAATCCTAAGGGTGCGGGTTCGAATCCCGTCTAAGTTGCTACGGGTGAGCCGATTTTTTCTAATATTTTTCATTATTTATTCATCTTAATATAAAAATAGCATTGTGAATGCAAAAATCTAAAAGTTTAAAATTGTACTGTTTCACCTTAATTGATTGTCTGGCATCTGCAAAGTTGCTACAACCGAATGTCGAAGTAGTTCTCTTCACATTGGTGAGATGGCGCTGATCTTCAGCGGAAGCGTGGAAAGTATTAGAAAATTTCGCCACATCCCTCAGCGGCTTGGTAGCATAATTGGTAGTGCATTGGGCCGGAATCCTAAGGGTGCGGGTTCGAATCCCGTCTAAGTTGCTACGGGTGAGCCGATTTTTTCTAATATTTTTCATTATTTATTCATCTTAATATAAAAATAGCATTGTGAATGCAAAAATCTAAAAGTTTAAAATTGTACTGTTTCACCTTAATTGATTGTCTGGCATCTGCAAAGTTGCTACAACCGAATGTCGAAGTAGTTCTCTTCACATTGGTGAGATGGCGCTGATCTTCAGCGGAAGCGTGGAAAGTATTAGAAAATTTCGCCACATCCCTCAGCGGCTTGGTAGCATAATTGGTAGTGCATTGGGCCGGAATCCTAAGGGTGCGGGTTCGAATCCCGTCTAAGTTGCTACGGGTGAGCCGATTTTTTCTAATATTTTTCATTATTTATTCATCTTAATGGAAGATATATTTATATAGACAGTTATTATTCTTAGCAGGAGCTACAAACAAAATAAATGGTCAAAAGAATGATTATTAAAAAGACAAAAATATTCTCATAAATTACTCCAATGTTCCAGAGAATTTATTATTTTTATTGACAATTCCTTAATTGTCAATAAAAATAATAAATTCTCTGGAAAATTTTCCCTGGGGCCTTACTATGAGCTCTTATAGCAGGACTTATATTGAACTGCCTTACTTTTTCCTTATAGCAGAACTTATATTGAACTGCCTTACTTTTTCGTACTATGACCTCAAAGGTTAGTTCATAAGCAGGCCTTAGGCTGTCATGTTTAAGACCTGGGCACGCATTTTTGAATAATTCGAAATTACTCTTAAATTCATGCACGAAAGCAAAACGTATACGAAATCAATTTCGATTGCTCCCAATTTTACGTAGGTATTTTTGAAACAATAGAAATGAGTGTTGCCCTAAAACTCGAATCGTATAACATTTTTCATTTCACGCAGAAAAAATAAAAACAGGAAAGCCTGCAAAACCGACCTTATTGAAAGTGAACGCAAGCTAAATCAGAAATTATAAAATGGCTGAAGGACTTTGAGTACCAAGACTGAGAACCTTATAACTAGATTATCCTAAATTGTGTACCTACATAACATTATATACAGGGTGTTAGTGGCACCCTTGCAAAGACTTTAAGGGATGATTTTACCCTTAGAGTTAAGCAACTTTCTCTATGAAACCACTCGTCGCAAATGCATAGTTAAGATTTTGATTTTTCGTTGAGAAGCAATGTATGCGTAACAACTCGATAATACCGCGGGCGGGCACACGCGAGCTCTCGACACAGCTTGCCCCGCCCCCTTGCCGTTGCCGCCGGCCGCACCGAATGCGTTTGTACAGATGAAATGTAAAACAATACGCACGGTTTTTATTGAGTACGTATTAATTCTTTTTAACACTTTTAATTTAGTAAGGGCTTAAAGATAAACACGCAAGATCAAAAGTATCAAAAATTTCGGTTAAAAAAAGTAAGCACTAGTAACTAATCTTACCTTTAAACATTTTGCCTCCGGATTAAGTACGGTTCAAAGTGGCCTCCACCAAGCCGCTCACACACACGTGCCCGACGGAGGGTCTCGGCGTGAAGACGCGGCATCAATGTGGGGTCTTCCGATATGTCGTTCCTCAGCCGATCAAACACATCACTGATGCGACGTCGCATTTCCTCAGCGGTGTCACACGCTAACACAAACACACGCTCTTTCACATACCCCCACAAAAAGAAGTCCAAGGGCGTTAAGTCTGGGGAGCGAGCCGGCCACGCCTGCGGCCCAAACCTGCCAATCCACCGATGGGAGAACGTTTCATTTAAGTGCTGGCGCACACCTAGCACGACGTGGGGTGGAGCTCCATCATGCTGGAACCAGATGTGCGGTAACCGGTCCAGCGGCACGTCCTCCATCGCCTCCCATTCTTCGTCTAGTTCCACGTTCAAGATGGCCAGCGCCTCACTAAACTCCCCGCGTAAAAAGTCTAAATAGCGCGGTCCATTCATACGTTCGGGTAGGAAAATAGGTCCAATTATTTTGTCTCTGTAAACTCCTGCCCAAACATTTACGGACCAGCGCGTTTGGTGACTCGTTTCTTGGAACGCAAATGGATTTGTCTGGGACCAGATGTGGGTATTGCGCCTGTTCCACATTCCGTTGCGAGTGAAGGTCGACTCATCTGTCCAGATGACTCGCGAAACAAAGTCCGGGCTCCGCTGCTGCTGAGCCACCAACCACCTGCAGTATGCCACCCGACGAAGCCGATCTGCAGGCAATAAAGCCTGCACCTTGTGGACATGATATGCACGCTGACGGTCACGTCGCAGCACTTTCCATACTGTCCAGTGGGATACCGTTGCTCTTCGCCTAAGCCTTAATAACTTGGCAGCAGTACGTGTACCAAGGTCTGGATTTTGGTGCATCAAGTCTAAAATTTGCTCCTCGCTTTGCACACTGATTGCTCGGCCGGCACCTTCGATCTGTGGCACTATTGGCTGGTTATTCAGTATTCGCTGGTAGGCCTGTGTTATGGTTCGGCTGTCTGGACGTCGCGAATTTGGATATCGCTCGGCATAAATACGCGATGCTCGAGATGCATTTCCACGAGCTTCCCCGTAACACATCAACATCCGCCCGTACTCTTGTGCTGTAAATCGCACGAAGTTCATGTTTATGCACTCACAATCACACACTCACTCAAGTCACACAACACAAAAAACACTTATAAACTAATTAACAAATAAAATGCAACAAAAACAATTAACTAAAAACAACAATAACAACATAAACAACTAATAAAACTCAAATACGTCGTCAACGTCGTAGGTACGCGCGCGGTTCGTCTACAGATTTGCAGTCGACTACAGATCGTCAAAGCCGCGCCGCACAAGCGGCGCGCACTGTCAAATCCTTTTGAAAATGCCGACTAGAGATGGGGCAAATCAAACATGAATAGATCAAAAGATCACTCAAACAGATCGAATGGAATAATAACAAATCCACTTTTAAATCTTACACTATTTCACTTTTTTTTTTCAAACATAGCACAATTCTTAAAACTCTCTTCCTCTCTGCCCCTTCTCTCTCTCTAATGCTAATTGGTACATACGCTGGAGTATGCTTCAAATAGGAAATAAGAAGTAAAATTAATAGAAATAAATTAATAATCATAAAAAATCATTTCACCAATAACTAGGACGGGTGAAATTGCTAAGCACAAATAAAACTATCAGACATTCTATCGTATTGGAATTATCGAATTGTTTTTTCCTGTTAGCCTTAGAAATAAAACTTTTGAAAATTCCCGACGGGTTCCTTTTACGAAACACATTCTTATTGCGAGTTACTTGCAGTTGCACACATCTTTCACAATTAGGTACGTTCATCCTAGTAACATACGGCTTTTATCGTAAATAATCACTTAATTAATTTTGGTATTTTCAATACAAATGGGGCTTATTAATTTCTTCAGAACGATGATTCGATAAATTACGTAGATCACTCGAATAGTTCGATTGTTGTAATTTCCCATTCGCCCATCTCTAATCTACACAAAGCGACCGCCAACTTCTGCCGAAAGATTCGGTACGTGCTGTACAGTACAGTACACCGGCAGTGTAATGCGGGCTCCAGACTCCTGCGTGATTCACGGCGTGAATGCACGCCGTAATTTTGCCGTGAAGTCGGCGTGAATAGCATGACCCTCCACACTCGCTATCGTTCACAGTTTAGTTCGCGCGCTCGTCGAGAATGGACGCCGAATTATGGCACTGCTATCTTTGAATTTAGCATCCCACAAAATGGGTTCGGCATGATAACACTCAATCAACACAGGTTCCTGCTCGTTCGTCCAAGTGACGGTCATTTTGACGCACCGTACTCCGCAAATAAATTAAAATCCTCAAGGCACGGTACTGTTTTCACGCGCGAGTGTGGATGCGTTCGCGTTCACGGGAGGTTCGCGCACCGCGAACCCTTTGACGCGAGTGCAAATACCGACACGGAACGGGGAACAAGGCGTGAACGGGCGCGAAAACTATCCACATTCGCGCTTCACGCCTTTCACGGGTGTTCACGGCGCGAATGTGGAGCCCGCTTTAAGTGGGCATGTGGATGGTTTTCGCGCCCGTTCACGGGCTTCGCGCCCGTTCACGCCTAGTTCCCGTTCCGTGTCGGTATTTGCGCCCGCGTCAAAGGGTTCGCTGTGCGCGAACCTCCCGTGAACGCGAACGCATCCGCACTCGCACGTGAAAACAGTACCGTGCCTTGAGGTTTTATTTATTTGCGGAGTACGGTGCGTCAAAATGACCGTCACTTGGACGAACAAGCAGGAACTTGTGTTGATTGAGAATTGCCGAACCCATTTTATGGGATGCTAAATTCAAAGATAGCAGTGCCATAATTCGGCGTCCATTCTCGACGAGCGCGCGAACTAAACTGTGAACGATAGCGAGTGTGGAGGGTCATGCTATTCACGCTGACTTCACGGCAAAATTACGGCGTGAATTCACGCCGTGAATCACGCAGGAGTCTGGAGCCCGCATAAGCAAATTCTTTTCATCAGTATTGCTTGAAATCAATTTATGAATTGTAAATTAGTTTGGTACACAAACGTAATTGGTATGTAATAATTAATGAATGAGGCACTAAATAATTATTAATAAAAATAATGTATTTAGATCAGTTCATATGAACAGATCTAATAAATCAACCATTGTAATTTGTACCTTATTTCAATGCTAGTAGTACTAAATTTGAATGGTGCGAAAATTATGCACCCGCTTTGCACTACGAACGACTAAAGAGGTATGTGCAACAGAGACAGATGTATGCCGTCGCGCGTCGGCCGACTCGGCCGGCAGCAGCGGGCCGCCGACCGAGCAGTGTCAGCGACCTTAACGAACGATAGCAAACAGCTGTTGTTGTACATTGCGGGTTAACTAAATTTTGATATTTTAATTTTTTTTCTGTAAATTTAGGTTCTATGCAAGTAAGACAGTATCTGTGTGATGGAAAAAAATAAAAAAAACACACAATTTTTCATGAATTTTGCGACGGAAAATTCCACTTCAGATGGACTCAGAATCATGAGTTGATTATGCCCTGAAAGTTTTCGCAAGGGTGCCACTAACACCCTGTATATTAACGATATTGACTTTGTTCCCGTTCACTATCCGCATGCATACTCTTTACTCCCACAAACCTCCCTCCCACGTTGTTTCTCTCACTCATATCTATACACACACACACACACATGCTCAATCACAAACACCCAGTCGAATGTTAAGTTTTTCTATTTTTAAGTTTTTTATTTAAGTTTTTCTATTTGAAGTACCTACTTACTAATGTAGTATGTATGTCTGCACTCCGCACTGGCTACTGTACTAGGTCATTTATGAGGAGCTACTGCATCCTGACATACAGGTGTAGTACCTAGTTCAGCCCCCCTAGCATGACCAGCATAACACCATATATATCGCGTGATATAGCATTTTATCATGTTTAACTGTCAAAAAGACAAAGGAGTTTGACAGTTGAATGTCGATAAAATGATTGGGGAGCAGGAGGCAGAGAAATTCAAATTGTTATATGTAATCTTTGCAGTCAATAAATATTTTATTTATTTATTTATTTGAATTCAGAAGGTGTGTTTGTTATATTATACGCGTGCGATTCCACGCAGAGCTTAGCGAGCAGTAATACAAAAGTACTCTGTGGAGCAGTAAAACACAGGATTGCGGGGGATTGCAATCCAAAGTGGCTATAGAGGGCTCGTATATAAAAAACTAATATTTACAAGTTAGAAAAAGATCGAATATTGTGTTGAAACGAGATAGATTTATTTTTGTTTATTCCAACACAGATCAAGATGATGAAAGATAAAGCCCACATAAACTTTACTATCTTCGGGGAAAATATATTTAGGCTGGCAACTAAATCAATATACCATAGACAAAATATGTCAATTTTTTAAATCACATTATAATGCAAATGTATTTTCTAGACCGCCTTTTTCTATACTACACCAACAGAGAAAAGACAGCCTATTTCCTTATTGGTTTATTGATAAAGAGAGAGAGTCAGAGTTTCAAATGCCTTCATTTTGATGGAAACAAAAATCAACAACACATTTTTTTTTATACAAAAATTAAGATTTTTTTACAGAAAATGGAGTGATTATTATACTCTTTGGTTTATGGCCGGTATACATTTTGATTAGTGATTAGTGCGAGTGGCTCGTTTATTGTTTAGTGTTTAGCAAAAAACACGTTCGGACAGTCTCTGATTAGTGTTAAGTGTTTAGTGCTTAGCGAAGTACAGTGTTTAGATCGCGTTCTACTTTTTCTGCGAGTAGCTCCTCCCGCGCGTCCGGCCTTCACCACTCACTTGCAGCTAAACACGCACTAAGCACGTCTGGACAGGACTGTTAAGTATTTAGTTTATATCAACAAAGCCCGTATTCATTTCTCCTCTTGTTTGTCAGTGATAAAAATCCTTACTAATATTATGAATGCGAAAGTCCGTTTGTTTGTTTGATACGCCTTCACGTCTTAACTACTGGGGCCTTACTATGAGCTCTTATAGCAGGACTTATATTGAACTGCCTTACTTTTTCGTACTATGACCTCAAAGGTTAGTATGAAAGCAGGCATTAGGCAGTCCTGTTTAAGGCCTGCTTTTGAACTGAACGGTTTCTTATTTGCTGATGGTAAGCCCCCAGAACAGATCGTCATGAAATTTTGCACACACGTTGTCAGGGGTACAGAGAAGAACATAGGGTACATTTCATCCTGAAAAATAGTGTTGTTCCCGAGGGATAGCAAAAAAAACTTTCCACGCAGACGAAGTCGCGGGCGGCCGCTACTAATTAAAATAAATGTCTACCAGGTGGATCGAACCTGTAACCCACAAATTTGTGGAGCTATAATGTTCAACATGCTAGTTTATATAATATAAAATGTCCTGAATACAAAAACAAACAGGCAAGAGACGCAGCTCTGCAAACCATAGCTGTTGAAATGCATTTAGATAATATTTCGAATGCGATCATCTATTTTTTTTCGTCTTTTTTTTACAATGAATTAAACAGCATATGCTAAACAGTATGGGACATCACCTACTAACCACTACACACTAAACAGTGCACTAAACACTAAGCACTTTACTAATCAAAGTGTATACCAGTCTTTACAGTCTAGCTTCTCTATTATCTCTATCTCTCTCTATGGTCATTAGTTGACGAAATCAAAATGGCGTCTTTCACGGGATAGCGCAAATCCACCGCATACTGTGCGTTTTGGATACTCAATCGCGTGTGTGTATACATATCAGTGATATAAACATTTTGTGGACTATTTTTGGAGTGATTTATTATAACATTTACAACAAGGGACTATTCCAACAGTGAGTTCCAAGTTCTAATTGAAGACAAGTTTTTACCAAAGGTATGTCAGTCTGTGTCCCCTTTCACTCGATTATTTTATTAATTTTAACCAAACTTCGCCCATGTACAGGGATGTTATCATTATGGTAATATCTTCGTGTGTTGTAGGCGTCTGGCTTGTTGTTTTGAGCGCGGCGGAAGCCCTGTTCTAGAGTTCAATGGGTGATTCAGAAAAGCCAGTTTTTTGTAGTGTACGCAAACGCAACGTTATATCGAGGCCGGTCCTCATACCAGTTTGTACGGTTGACGCAGCGTAACGTTTGCCCGGGCAAATATTTGCTGTGACACCAGTAATTCAATTAGGAAAGCTTATCGTGCTTCGAGTGAGACGTGTATTGCGTTTTCTATATTGGATTGCAGTGTTGACTTGTGTGTGACTTGACTTATAATTCAGTTGGATGGTGCCTCGCGTTCACTGCCTTGTTTTGCATATTGACACGAGAATCACTGAAGGTTTGCCTCTCAATTATACATAAAAAAAAACTAATTTAATTTCTATACTAGAAAGAGTCATCAAATAAACATGTTTGGTTTGACTATAATAAATCAATTACTCTCTAATTATCTTCTAAAAATAGTTGTAAGTTAATCTAATTTTGTATCATACATTAAAGTAATTAGTATTCTCGAAACCGTTTCAATGTTTCATGCATAAATTCAGGGTCTGTTCAATAAAATTTTAAATTGCAAAGTTTCAAGGTCACCAAAGTGTGTCAGATTCCTTAAATATGCAAAAAAACAATATTGGTTAAGTCAATTTTAAAAGTTCACACCTGATATTTTACAATCTTTGTGAGTCGTCGCTTTGAAGTGGTTATCACCATTTTCGTAATCGTTGTTATGTAAAGAATTTAATCTAGCTTATACTATAGCTAGGTGTACATAAAGTAATTACATCAATTGATTTACATATATTAGGTTCTATGAAATCACTTATAAATGAAGAGTAATTTAACGTAAGGAGTAATATTGGTAAGCAATATAAGGTTAACCTGGGTGTAAATTTACTCTTTGTTTATAAATAAATAAGGCCATAAAATTTAATATGTCTTATAGTGACCATACATACACGCTATACCATACATGTTATACCTTACCGCATTACCTGTGAAGATCACAGGCCCAATTAGTGTGCTATGTTTAAAAATTCAAACCAAAACCATTACATTGCCATTTAGGTTAAATTTGCCTAAAAATGTTTGGTTTAGGTAGCTTTCAACAATTTTGACTGAAGTATAGCAAGTATTCTTTCTGTAAACGAAACTGAAACAATTTAGCTTTGGTTTTATCATTGAAAATATGCATGATTGGGCCCCTGTTTCAGTAAATCGTTGCATGTGTGATAAATCTGTCAGGTATCCCAAACAAAAATGCTGTCAGATGTCTATTTATTTACATGCAATGGTATAAACCAGCGGTTCCCGAATGTTGTTCGGCGGAACCCTGGGGTTCCATAATCGGCTCTCAGGGGTTCCGCAAAAATTCAAGAGTTAAGTAAATATCTTTTTGTTCTAACTTTAAAGTCAAACTATACTTACAAGATGCAAACACCAAGCCAAAAAGCATCAGTTCGGTGTGATTTCACGTAAAAAAAGGTACAGTTAGTTTACTTCTTACTTGAGCTAGGGTTCTGCCTATAAACAGTGAACCAAAAAGGGTTCCATAGCAAAAAGAATTCAGGAATCGCTGGTATAAACCATTGCATGTATGGCCACCATTAAGTTATGGATTTACTAATACCTACTGTAAAATAGGAAGTCTAGAAAGAAGCCATAAACAAATAATTTATTTAATTGGCTTACATGACATAGTTACTGTTATTTGTGAGTGTTATTTAAGTCACTAAATACCTTAATACAATATTCATTATATAAAATGCTCTTTTTAGGGTTCCGTACCCAAAGGGTAAAACGGGACCCTATTACTAAGACTCCGTTGTCCGTCTGTCTGTCACCAGGCTGTATCTCATGAACCGTGATAGCTAGACAGTTGAAATTTTCACAGATGATGTATTTCTGTTGCCGCTATAACATCAAATACTAAAAACAGAATAAAATAAATATTTGAGGGGGGCTCCCATACAACAAATGGGTTTTTTTTTTCGTTTTTTGCTCGATATTAAAAATGACAACAGGTAAACAGTTGAAATTTTCACAGATGATGTATTTCTGTTGCCGTTATAACAGCAAATACTAAAAACAGAATAAAATAAATATTTAAGGGGGGCTCCCATACAACAAACTTTCGCAAGTCCGACTCGCAATTCGCAAGGCCAGTTTTTTACTTTTGACCTACTCTAACCTTACATTTACTCAATTTTATACTCAATGCTTATAATATAATATATAAATGTGATATACATAATAATAAAAAAACACAAAATTAACATTTCCCAGTAAGTTTATAAAAACACTGTTATAATTTAGTTGTTATTCATGAATAAAAATAAAACACAATGTTTCACTAAGATACTGATTGTTACCAACACAATTTGATGAAAACTTAGAGATAAGTACAACAAAGTTGTTAAAAAAACATTCTTTAAATAGGCACTTTAACACTTCTTTTTAAATGATGGAACATAGATTTTCGTATAATTATTAATTTGTTTTAAATATTGAAGCATCGTCAATAAAGTTAGATAGTTGCTGTCGAGTGTAGTAAGAGCTCATAATAACTTTCTCTCTCTCTCTCTCAATAAACCAATGATTCTACAAAATCCCATTATTTGTCGGCAGCTCTCCACACAAATAGATGGACTATTTGTTGATTTAAAATGTGGAGCCTAATTTCACTAACGATAAGATTTTTATAACTGGTGTGATTCTAAAGAATCTCTGATTATAGTTTTTTTAGTATGAATTAATCAACAATATTTCATTTTTAGGGTTCCGTACCCAAAGGGTAAAAACGGGACCCTATTACTAAGCCTCCGCTGTCCGTCTGTCTGTCTGTATCTCTTGAACCGCGATAGACAGTTGAAATTTTCACAGATGATGTATTTTTGTTGCCGCTATAACAACAAATACTAAAAACAGAATAAAATAAATATTTAGGGGGAGGCTCCCATACATCAAACGTGATTTTTTTGCCGTTTTTTGCTCCATATTGATAACGACTACAGGTAGACAGTTGAAATTTTCACAGATCGTGTATTTCTATTGCTGCTATAACAACATATGCTAAAAACAGAATAAAATAAATATTTAAGGGGGGCTCCCATACAAGTGATTTTTTGCTGTTTTTTTGGTACGGAACCCTTCGTGCGCGAGTCCGACTCGCACTTGGCCAGTTTTTGATATTACACTACGACAATGTTCAGCTAGCTATTAGAGGTGCCCAAACGGTCGATCGTAAGAGGTTTTGAGGTCGATCGCCAAGGATAGCTAAAATTATTAGTGATAAATATTTGGTGGGTTAAACGGTGACTTGATAAATATTTAGTGGGTTGATCGGTCAAAATGTCGATCTCCTAGTCAACATTTTTGCTAGATCGATCTCTTTAAGAAAAAGTATGGGCACCCCTGCCCTATATCATGACTAATTCAAGAGCAGTTCCGTCTACATCAAACAAAATGTCTAAAATTAAAATTGCACCCCAATGTTGACAAACCCTTGCTAAATGTAAAATGACATTTAGATGTAGACAAGATTTTTGGGACTGGACAAAATAAATAAAGAAATAAGTTAAAAACGCGCAGGTATTAAGCACCTTTAAACTAAACACAGGTGTTTAAACACCTACTTTGCCTATGCGAAAGTTTGAAAGTGTACCTATAAAGGAAACACATATGCCTGCTGTTGAAGTTATTTAAAATATATTTTAGACAGGGATCAGCCCCCGTATTACAACCTCTTAAAACTTGCCAGTTTTCTGAATGGCTATCAGTGCGTCTCTTTTATTTGCTATACAGCGAGAAAGAGATGTATCTATAGCAATTCATAAACCAGGCAAGTTTTAAGAGGTTGTAAACCCCCCCAGATTAAGCTTGTAACATGGCCGTGTGACCTCTTTCCCCAGAGTAAAAACTCTCTGTACGTTAGTCCAGAAAAAGCAACCAAATAAAAACGTGGTAGAATAGAGTCATCGATCGAAGAAACGTGATTAATAAACTGTGATAAAATTACATAAATCAACATATTTCTACAGTTTCTCTCATATAGTAGTACCATATAGTTTGTACTAGTTCTGCTCAGTGAGACTTCGAAATAATTTGATTGACAAATCAATTTTAATAAATGTTGTAAGCTTTTGGCTAAACTGTGTAACAAAGAACCCTCGCAGGTTCATTAGTTTAGAAATATATTGGATTACACTGGAGCCCTGTTGTTTTATTGCTCCACGTGACAAGCTCTTAAAAAGCCCTTCATTTGTTTGGGTTTTAAGTATTTGTAGAATTAAAATACATAAAAATATATATATAAATAGATTCTTTGATAGGGAAATCCTATTCGATATACAAACATAATAATTATAGCATCACGAAAATACGAGATATCGTAGATCAAAATCGAAAGGGCTAACCGAACCCCTTTGGTTTTGTTTGTATAGCCTAATACAGTGTTTTCCAATAGTGGTATCATCAAGGAGTATGTAGGACAATTATATTAATTGGGAATCACTGGCTTAATATGTTGCAGTTACTTACACAACAAATAATACACTCGACGTCAGAAAAACCGCACCTCTTTGACACTAAGTTTAGACTTGGCCATCTGCTATTGCTAGCTAACGTTTTATTGTGTAAATGTTGATATCTATTGAAAGTACATTTAATCAGCTTTCTTTTGATAATTGTTTGATTTAGTTAACATAACAGTTACCATAATTAAACGTTATTGCTAGCGCCACCACAAAAAGGAAATAAAAGGGGTCAATTCAGGAAATGCGGGTAAATTCGCTATCGAGATGATGGAGAAAACACACTTCAACAGTTCAATTAAAAAAAGGAATACCCAAGATGGATACTATTGCCCATGAAGTTACTCAAATATTGCAAAAAAATTAGGCAATGTAATGTGCTCGGAAACTCAATCTCAGTAATTGATTCCGTTCGACGAGTATTCCAACGGTTTCTAAAGACTGTTGGCTATGTCCGAAGGGGAAGAAGTATATAATAACACTTATCATTAAATTATATGGGATTAAATTAACTTTGAAGAAAAGGTGCGGTTTTTCTGACGCCGAGTGTAGTACCGAATGTGGCGTGGTTGTGGTTTAAATAGTATTGAAGTTACATTAAGCTTTGCTTAACATCTGTTAGATAGGTGTATAATATCTGTATTGTGTATGTATGATATTGTGACTGTGTGTTTTGACATCCTCTTGGTGCACCCAAGGTTCAAAAGTCGGTAGCAAAACAACATTGATGACGTAAAAAGTCGGGACGAACAGCTTAACGTGCCTTACAAAGCACGGTGGAGCTTGAGATAATACATTTTTGGTCACCCATCACCGACCGAGCCTTAACTGCCGCAATCGCAGGGCGATGCCCTGACCCACTGCCATAGTGTAAAGAAATCTAATAGTAGTTTCTCTCCGAAAAGCGCGCGCGAAGCCGTCGCGGCAAGTGCGGTAACCACTGCGCACAGTCTTGATGTCGGTCGTCCTACAAACTCGTCGCAACCGCGCAATGCAGCGCATGTCCCTTAATGCGAAGTTACGTTGAGGGACGCCCCGCAGGCAGCGCGGGCAGGTGAGCGTTCGTACCCCCCTAGTGGGGCCCCCTTCGATTGACCTGTCGCGATCGCTGAAAGTAACGACTGTTAGTTTCTTTACACTTTGACATCCAGGGACTCAGTCAGCTCGGTTTTTACTTAAACCCATGGTTCACAGTTCTATGGTTTGGTTGGTGGCAGGGCTTAATTTCAAGTCCGCCTAGCTAGCTACCACTATCTTACCTAAGTCTGCGCCATAACAACAATTTAAATATTGTTGTGTTCCGGCAGTTAGAGGTAAGATAGCCAGTTTCTCAGTGATGAGGATTCCGGGTGTAGTGCGCTTCCACCTTCGGCCTTATCGTCACTTAACATCGGGTGAGGTGAAGGGCAAGCGCTATCCTGGGGCCCTACCGCCTAACTCAAAGCCAGAGCGATAGCTAGACTATATCCATCCTTGTCATATCATAACACGATGACAAGGACGGACAGTGCACTGACGTCATAAACCGAAGCCAGAGTCAAAGCGAGAGAGTTAGGCGGTCCGGGGGCTGGGGCCGTACTGGCTAACGCATCGATTTTCGAAAAGTCTGCCGGGTTTCAAATTAAAACAGATAAATCGAGCCCCAATTGGGCCAAAATATAGCGAACCCCAATTCATGATGTCACACGAACATCGATATCTTCCAAATTACTTCAACAAAAAGTACAAAACGAAATTCCTTACTTTGATTTCTCTGTTCTAATTTGAAACTCGGCAGACCCGCCGAAGTTCGAAAAGTTAGCCGGTACGGCCCCTATTCTGCATAAAGAACGACATTAAGTTTTGCTATACTGACTCATGGTTAAAAATCCACATAAAAAGAGTTTGTTATTGTATCACATCACACGACTGATTGTCAGCTGTATAGGTAATGGCGGAACACAAGAACGCACCAAATGACCTAATTAGTAGAATGCTGTTACACCGCTCGGTGCCAAGGCAGGCCGGTTTGCGGTAATTAGGATGTAAGCTGCTCATCGTAAAACCGACTGGTTTTAATTTCTGAAGGTTAAGCGACAGTTTGTTTTTGATGGCTCATTTTTGCATTGTTGAATCATTGTGAAAAAAGAAATATACGTAGCTTACTTCCGCAAAAAATATATATACACTGGCCTGCAAAACTAAGTACTACAGAGGTCTATTTTCATACAAACGAGGTAACTTTGAAGCATTGGTTCTCCGCCCAGGATTAAACGTGGTGTGATCTGATGATAGCCATCCAAGGAGTTAATGGAGAAGATTCAGATCCCCATACACACCCAATTGATCTGATCAGCATTCTAAGAGCTGTTTGGATATGTTTAAAAAAATCACAAAAATAGCATTAAAATGTATGGAAATGCTGTAACTGATAACTCTAATCCTTACAGCTCTTAGAATGCTGATCGGATCAATTAGGTGTGTATGGAGATCTGAATCTTCTCCATTCACTCCCTGGATGGCCATCATCAGATCACATCCCGCTTAATCCTGGGCGGAGAACCAAAGCTTCAAAGTTACCTCGTTTGTATGAAAATAGACCTCTGTAGTACTTAGTTTTGCAGGCCAGTGAATTATGCAAGATGCAACGCCCGCCCGCCGCCCGCAAAAAAATGCACATGCACACCACAAAATATCAGTGCACAATACCTGCATTAAGCAAGACAGCAACACACCTTGCACCTTCACCAATTAGGCTACTCTACACGTGTTTCGCCCCAACCCGGAGCATCCTCAGGAGTTAAATCGTGCGTAAACCAACACCTTTCATTTGGGACTTCCGCCTGATTCAATCAAATACTTGCATTGTTAAAGGCTGATTTACACTACAACTGGGTGATTAGAGTTGTTTTTACACAGTAGATGTGCGTACGCAACGCACAGACGTGCATGCACGGTTCTCTGTGTTGTATTATACATAAGTGTAGGAACTACACTCGCGAGCAAAAATAAGATGTCACAGGCCTATTTTCATACAAACGAGGTAAGTTTGAAGCCTTGGTTTTCCACCAGGGATTGATTGGGGGGTTATCTGATGATGGCAATTCAGAGAGTGAATGGAGGAGGTTCAGATCTTAAAACACATCCAACTGATCCGATGAGCCGTTGAGCCCATAAGATCGCGTGGAATTCTTAGTGCCATATTTTCCATACGAAACATCGTCAATTTAGCTGTTTTTTTTTCAAGATCATCTATGGGATAACCGGTTCATGCCATCAGTTGGGTGTCTTTTACGATCTGGAGCTTCTCCAATCACTCTCTGAAGTGCCATCATCAGATAACCCCCCGATCAATCCCTGGTGGAAAACCAAGGCTTCAAACTAACCTCGTTTGTATGAAAATAGGCCTGTGATTCTTATTTTTGCTCGCGAGTGTAGTTCCTACACTTATGTATAATACAACACAGAGAACCGTGCATGCACGTCTGTGCGTTGCGTACGCACATCTACTGTGTAAAAACAACTCTAATCACCCAGTTGTAGTGTAAATCAGCCTTTAACAATGCAAGTATTTGATTGAATCAGGCGGAAGTCCCAAATGAAAGGTGTTGGTTTACGCACGATTTAACTCCTGAGGATGCTCCGGGTTGGGGCGAAACACGTGTAGAGTAGCCTAATTGGTGAAGGTGCAAGGTGTGTTGCTGTCTTGCTTAATGCAGGTATTGTGCACTGATATTTTGTGGTGTGCATGTGCATTTTTTTGCGGGCGGCGGGCGGGCGTTGCATCTTGCATAATTCACTGGCCTGCAAAACTAAGTACTACAGAGGTCTATTTTCATACAAACGAGGTAACTTTGAAGCTTTGGTTCTCCGCCCAGGATTAAGCGGGATGTGATCTGATGATGGCCATCCAGGGAGTGAATGGAGAAGATTCAGATCTCCATACACACCTAATTGATCCGATCAGCATTCTAAGAGCTGTAAGGATTAGAGTTATCAGTTACAGCATTTCCATACATTTTAATGCTATTTTTGTGATTTTTTTAAACATATCCAAACAGCTCTTAGAATGCTGATCAGATCAATTGGGTGTGTATGGGGATCTGAATCTTCTCCATTAACTCCTTGGATGGCTATCATCAGATCACACCACGTTTAATCCTGGGCGGAGAACCAATGCTTCAAAGTTACCTCGTTTGTATGAAAATAGACCTCTGTAGTACTTAGTTTTGCAGGCCAGTGTATATATATTTTTTGCGGAAGTAAGCTACGTATATTTCTTTTTTCACAATGATTCAACAATGCAAAAATGAGCCATCAAAAACAAACTGTCGCTTAACCTTCAGAAATTAAAACCAGTCGGTTTTACGATGAGCAGCTTACATCCTAATTACCGCAAACCGGCCTGCCTTGGCACCGAGCGGTGTAACAGCATTCTACTAATTAGGTCATTTGGTGCGTTCTTGTGTTCCGCCATTACCTATACAGCTGACAATCAGTCGTGTGATGTGATACAATAACAAACTCTTTTTATGTGGATTTTTAACCATGAGTCAGTATAGCAAAACTTAATGTCGTTCTTTATGCAGAATAGGGGCCGTACCGGCTAACTTTTCGAACTTCGGCGGGTCTGCCGAGTTTCAAATTAGAACAGAGAAATCAAAGTAAGGAATTTCGTTTTGTACTTTTTGTTGAAGTAATTTGGAAGATATCGATGTTCGTGTGACATCATGAATTGGGGTTCGCTATATTTTGGCCCAATTGGGGCTCGATTTATCTGTTTTAATTTGAAACCCGGCAGACTTTTCGAAAATCGATGCGTTAGCCAGTACGGCCCCAGCCCCCGGACCGCCTAACTCTCTCGCTTTGACTCTGGCTTCGGTTTATGACGTCAGTGCACTGTCCGTCCTTGTCATCGTGTTATGATATGACAAGGATGGATATAGTCTAGCTATCGCTCTGGCTTTGAGTTAGGCGGTAGGGCCCCAGGATAGCGCTTGCCCTTCACCTCACCCGATGTTAAGTGACGATAAGGCCGAAGGTGGAAGCGCACTACACCCGGAATCCTCATCACTGAGAAACTGGCTATCTTACCTCTAACTGCCGGAACACAACAATATTTAAATTGTTGTTATGGCGCAGACTTAGGTAAGATAGTGGTAGCTAGCTAGGCGGACTTGAAATTAAGCCCTGCCACCAACCAAACCATAGAACTGTGAACCATGGGTTTAAGTAAAAACCGAGCTGACTGAGTCCCTGGATGTCAAAGTGTAAAGAAACTAACAGTCGTTACTTTCAGCGATCGCGACAGGTCAATCGAAGGGGGCCCCACTAGGGGGGTACGAACGCTCACCTGCCCGCGCTGCCTGCGGGGCGTCCCTCAACGTAACTTCGCATTAAGGGACATGCGCTGCATTGCGCGGTTGCGACGAGTTTGTAGGACGACCGACATCAAGACTGTGCGCAGTGGTTACCGCACTTGCCGCGACGGCTTCGCGCGCGCTTTTCGGAGAGAAACTACTATTAGATTTCTTTACACTATGGCAGTGGGTCAGGGCATCGCCCTGCGATTGCGGCAGTTAAGGCTCGGTCGGTGATGGGTGACCAAAAATGTATTATCTCAAGCTCCACCGTGCTTTGTAAGGCACGTTAAGCTGTTCGTCCCGACTTTTTACGTCATCAATGTTGTTTTGCTACCGACTTTTGAACCTTGGGTGCACCAAGAGGATGTCAAAACACACAGTCACAATATCATACATACACAATACAGATATTATACACCTATCTAACAGATGTTAAGCAAAGCTTAATGTAACTTCAATACTATTTAAACCACAACCACGCCACGTTTGTATGAAAATAGGCCTGTGATTCTTATTTTTGCTCGCGAGTGTGTATGAGACACTCGATAGCGCAGTGGCATAGCATAATCGGCATGTGGCGGCAGTTAAGCGAATTTCGGAACGTCGCTCATGAGATATGTGACCAAATATAGTATCTCGAGCTCTACCGTGCTTCACAAGACACGTTGAGCCGTTCGTCCCGGCTACAGTTGTCACAGCCCCCAATCCGCAAAAAAACCCGCGTGGTCTATAATTACGACATGACCCATTCTCCTTATCCACTCCTAAGACTTTGCCAAACAAAACGCGTACTTAGCGCGCGCTACAGCGCTATCCTGACGTCGCGCTATAGCACAGAATAGATATAAGTAAAGTAAGTACTACCGTACTGAAAGGAAACTCTCCGCCCTGCCCCACAATCAATTACTCCACCCCATCGGCGCCCATCCGTAGGCCAGTTCGTAGGCTCATTCAATAGCACGCACACAGTTGCGCGTGTGCAAAAACGTCACTGTGTAGCGTCTGTGTAATAGGAGTTGAAACGCGACGCTTGTATGGAGTGCCCGGGGTGTGGCTATAGCGCCGATTGTGTTGTAGGACATGCATAGTTTCATGCCAAACACAGCGCCGGCGTACATCTAGCGCTGCGTACTGCTAGCGCCGGCGCTGTGTTTGGCATGACACTATGCACGTCCTACAACACAATCGGCGTTATAGCGCGACGTCAGGTTAGCGCTCTAGCGCGCGCTAAGTACGCGTTCTGTTTGGAGAACCCTTTAAGGAACGCCTTTGCCCCAGCATTAAGAACTTTAAAAATGGCTGCTGTGATTTCTGTTGCGCGTAGTCTTCCAAGTAACGAATACTTCTATGATATCTTCTATTTTATACCGTCTCTATGGTCTAGTCGTTCGCCCACCCGTACAATTTGTACTCGGTTTGGTTGGTGGTAGGGCTTATTTCAAGTCCGCCTGGTTACACCTGGTTACACCATCTTACCTAAGTCTGACGTCATAACAACAATGTAAAAATTGTTGTGTTCCGGCAGTTAGAGGTAAGATAGCCAGATTTCGGGTGAAGTGCGCTTCCACCTTCGGCCTTATCGTCACTTAACATCAGGTGAGGTGAAGTCTATCAATATCCCGTTGTACATAAACAAAATCAACAGTTTAGCACCAATAACATGCGCCATAACCATTTTCCTTACAATAGCGTTTACTGCGCAACAGTGGCGAAGGGTCCATACAAGCCGATTCCCATCGGCTTACCTTTTGGAAATCCTACCCCACTGATCCACTGTGCAGATCATAACATTTTTCATATTTTTTGTAGAGCGGCTTACCTTCGCCATAATTTCACCCCTCGCCACTGCTGCGCAATCATGCTTTGCTTGTTTATGGTTTTGTCAATAAATACTTCGCGATCTGTACAATAATTTCAATAACTATTTTATAAAGGATAGTGTTTTGATATCACTTTCCAAGACGTATATCTTGTGAAATATGCGTCTGCAATATTTATCTCACAATATTGAGCTCAAGAATCAAGATATGGTAATGGTATATTTGGTACACTCTGTTATCTGTGTGTTTCCCACATATATTGACAGACTAGCGGCCGCCCGCGGTATCACCCGCGTGGTTCCTATTCCCGCGGGAATATCGGGATAAAAAGTATCCTATGTTTTAATCCAGGCTATCTACTATCTGTGTGCCAAATTTCAACCAAATCCGTTCAGTAGTTTTTGCGTGATTGAGGAACAATCATCAAAACGTCTAAACATCCAAACCCACAAACTATCACAATTATAATATTAGTAGGATTTAATACAACGTTATTTGAGATAATTCGATAAGTAGTGGCCAGATAATTATAAAGGGCAAAATTTATAAGTCCGTAATAAGGCCAGTAATCATGTATGGATCAGAATGTTGGGCTATGAAGAAGATAGATGAAAGGAAATTACATGTAGCAGAGACGAAAATGTTGAGGTGGACGTATGGTGTGACTAGAATGGATAATAAAATAAGGAATGAGTCTGTCAGAGGAAGTCTGAAAGTAGCACCAGTAACAGAGAAGCTGAAAGGGAATCGCCTGGCTTGGTTTGGGCATGAGAAGGGATGAAAGGCATGTTACTAGAAGAGTAATGGATATGGATGTTGAGGGCTGGAAGGTAAGAGGAAGACCGCAGAAAAGATGGATGGATTGTGTGCGGAATGATATGAATGTGAACTGTGAAGAGAGTGGATGAGGAGATGACGAGGGACAGGAAGGAATGGAAGAGAAAGACGCAATGCACCGACCCCAAATAAATTAGGATAAGGGTAGGGATGATGATGAGTCGATTTTCATACAAACGAGGTAAATTTGAAGCCTTGGTTCTCCTTCTTGACTTAGCTGTTATCTGATGATGGTCATCCAGGGAGTGAATGGAGGAGATTTAGATCGCTACACACATTCAACTGGCCATTTTACTAAAATTAACGCTAGTAGAATAGACTAACTATGTATGGGAATGACATAAGCTAACGCTTACTTCTGTCAATCTCATACATCTTCATTCTATTCGGCTAGCGTTAATTTTGGTAGAATGGCCATTTGAGAAAGCTCTCTGATCAGCATTCCAAGAGATATAAGGATCAGAGTTTTCAGTTTCAGAATCTCCATACATTTTTATGCTAATTTCGCGGGTTTTTTGAACATATCCTTATATTCTCTTAGAATGTTGATCAGATCATGATGATGATGACAAAATGTTTATGATGATCTTAATGACTTCCATGTTCCGAACTGCATTTCGGAAACAATGTGGTTTCAAAAATGGAGTAATACTCTCTATACTATTTACAGATATTAACGAATTCTTTAGATTACTATCTGTTATCTTTCTCAATGTAATAGCATGACTTATTTCTCAAAGATATACCTTTAACTGATACGATAGTGTTTTTAGATAAAGAAAGTGTAATTTGTAAAGAAATAGCGGTTGCCTGTATCTATACCCGGAATTTAAAAAAATTAAAACGAAATTATTAAAATCGATAAAAAATTGGCAATGATTTCTTATGATTAAAAAACTTTTGACTCGGTATTTTATTATAATTAAAGAATATAACACCATCACATGAATACTGAGAATTATGCCTTTTGTAAACAATACAATATTGATTTAAATATGACAATCTCTTTAAGTAAAAAGCGTAGGGTATCAAGTTATAATGAATATCAAATGCTTAGGTCCAATCGTAACCAAATCATCTGATTAATTTAACCGTTACTTATCTCTATTCATTACCACGTTAGTACAATGAATATTAACTATTCCTAGACTTACCATACCGTATGCGACTTGCTCGACCGATTAAAATAATTATAACCTAATTAGCTATCGTGTACTATGGGCAACAGCGTTGCTTAACCAGTTAGCAACAAAAATCGTGTGCGCGCGTATCGCTCTTCACGAACAAAACGTACGTTGTGACGGCGCGGCGTGCAGGTGATTTTAACCTTAGGCATAAGAATAAACAATAGCTATCGTGTACTATGGGCAACAGCGTCGCTTAACCAGTTAGCAACAAAAATCGTGTGCGCGCGTATCGCTCTTCACGAACAAAACGTATGTTGTGACGGCGCGGCGTGCAGGCGATTTTAACCTTAGGCATAAGAATAAACAATAGCTATCGTGTACTATGGGCAACAGCGTCGCTTAACCAGTTAGCAACAAAAATCGTGTGCGCGCGTATCGCTCTTCACGAACAAAACGTATGTTGTGACGGCGCTGCGTGCAGGCGATTTTAACCTTAGGCATAAGAATAAACAATAGCTATCGTGTACTATGGGCAACAGCGTCGCTTAACCAGTTAGCAACAAAAATCATGTGCGCGCGTATCGCTCTTCACGAACAAAACGTATATTGTGACGGCGCGGCGTGCAGGCGATTTTAACCTTAGGCATAAGAATAAACAATAGCTATCGTGTATGGGCAACAGCGTCGCTTAACCAGTTAGCAACAAAAATCGTGTGCGCGCGTATCGCTCTTCATGAACAAAACGTATGTTGTGACGGCGCGGCGTGCAGGCGATTTTAACCTTAGGCATAAGAATAAACAATAGCTATCGTGTACTATGGGCAACAGCGTCGCTTAACCAGTTAGCAACAAAAATCGTGTGCGCGCGTATCGCTCTTCACGAACAAAACGTATATTGTGACGGCGCGGCGTGCAGGCGATTTTAACCTTAGGCATAAGAATAAACAATAGCTATTGTGTACTATGGGCAACAGCGTCGCTTAACCAGTTAGCAACAAAAATCGTGTGCGCGCGTATCGCTCTTCACGAACAAAACGTATGTTGTGACGGCGCGGCGTGCAGGCGATTTTAACCTTAGGCATAAGAATAAACAATAGCTATCGTGTATGGGCAACAGCGTCGCTTAACCAGTTAGCAACAAAAATCGTGTGCGCGCGTATCGCTCTTCACGAACAAAACGTATGTTGTGACGGCGCGGCGTGCAGGCGATTTTAACCTTAGGCATAAGAATAAACAATAGCTATCGTGTACTATGGGCAACAGCGTCGCTTAACCAGTTAGCAACAAAAATCGTGTGCGCGCGTATCGCTCTTCACGAACAAAACGTATGTTGTGACGGCGCAGCGTGCAGGCGATTTTAACCTTAGGCATAAGAATAAACAATAGCTATTGTGTACTATGGGCAACAGCGTCGCTTAACCAGTTAGCAACAAAAATCGTGTGTGCGCGTATCGCTCTTCACGAACAAAACGTATGTTGTGACGGCGCGGCGTGCAGGCGATTTTAACCTTAGGGTACATGGCACCGAAGTAGGGTTGCTAGATATGCTGGCTTCAATTTCGGGACAAAGCTGGGGGTGGGCGGTAGGCTTGCCAACTTCGAAATATGAATTTGCGAAAAATAATGATTTCAAATGCGGGACAAGTATTCAAAAAGCGGGATCCAACAAATTTTAAAGAATACAAAAAACGTGAACTTTTCTTTGCGAATCAGCCCCCCTAGCATGACCAACGAAATGTGATATGATATAGCGTTTTAGTGAAAGTGAAAGTGAAATATATTTTATTTAAATAAGCTCACATAATAAGCATTTTTAAATCGTCAATTCTTTTACCCTGCCACCCATTATGACGTCTTTTAACTGACAAGAAAAATGGGCGCAAAAAACTTGTCAGCTTTATCAATCAGATGGAACGATATTTACAAATATGTATATCGTTTCCAGACTTTATATTAACAAAGATTAACAAATAAATAACATTATTGAATTAGCTCATTTCTTAATGAGTTTCAAATTTCTTAATCAATTTACAGATTTTAAGCTAAATTCAAAGTTTGAACTTGTTATTCAGTCTAGGCTGCTACAATAAATAAAAATAAAAGAAAAACATACAATTCAATATGCATTAAGATAGGTAGTCAGAAGCAGACCCATTCCCACTGGCAGCACCAGTTCCCGAACATGACGCATGAACCAGCCATCTCTTCGCTCAACCATATTTGAGCCTCATACGACACCACCACAGAAATGATTAAAGAGAGCATGACATACTAAGACTACCTATGTTAAGGCATCGAATTGAAAATTTATATCCAAAAGCTTTTCATAGGTCTTTCACTAAACTACTGACTATAGAAAGTAAAAATATTGCAATTAAATAAATCAAAACAAGGTAAGCTATTAAGAATTATATTTTTTGAGTAAGAAGTGCCATACATACAGACAATATAAAACAGATCTTTTATATACGAGTTATACGACGCCCTTAATACAAGCAGACAGAAGCAGACCCATTCCCACTGGCAGCACCCGTTCACGAGCATGACGCATGAACCAGCCATCGCTTCGCTCAACCATATTTGAGGGAACGTAACGACCCGCCTCACACGACACCACCGCAGAAATGTTTGAAGTGAGCATGACATACTAAAGCTACCCATATCAAGTCGTCGAGTCAAGAAGCCAGAAGTACGTTTTTAAGTAGGTAGGATACTTCTCACAATTTTATACTTAGAAAAGAAAATCACGATTCGAGTTTAATTAAAGGACTTTTATCTAGACCTATGAAAGAACCCCGGACTTTTTCTAATCAATACTGAGGTATTAGAGTAATAATTAACAATACAAATGCTATGCCCATGCCTTTTTATCCTTCAAATAATCGTCAACAGTGTAATAACCTTTACTCATTAAATTGGATTTAACAGTATTTTTAAATTTTTCCAAGGGCAGTTCTGTGACTTGTTCTGGTATCTTATTATAAAAGGTAATACATCTACACAAAAAAGAGCTTCCGGTTTTATGCAGTCTGCGCCTTGGAACAGCAAGTTTGTTCTTGTTTCTTGTATTGAGTTTATGAACATTACTATTTTTTACAAAGCTATCTAAATTTTTCTTTACATACATTATATTTTCATAGATGTATTGGGAAGCTACCGTTAATATTTTAATTTCTTTAAATAGGTCACGAAGAGTATCTCTAGACCGTAAGTTGTATATAGCGCGCACTGCCCTTTTTTGTAAGATGAATATGTTATTAATATTAGCAGCTGAGCCCCACAACAACAAACCGTAGGTCATAATACTATGAAAATAACTGAAGTAAACCAATCTTGCTGTTTCAATGTCGGTCAGAAGCCTTATTTTCTTAACTGCAAAGGCAGCAGAGCTAAGTCTGCTTGACAGGATATCGATATGAGGGTCCCATTGCAACCGCGAGTCTATAGTAATACCAAAAAATTTTGTTGAGTCAACAAATTCGACTGCTTCACCATTTACATGTATAGTCATATGAACCTGCCTCACATTAGGAAGTGAAAATTTTACACATTTAGTTTTACTAGAGTTAAGCTTCAGATTATTAATAGTAAACCAATGCATCACCTTGGAAAGAGTGCTGTTTACATCGTCACTGCAGTTACATCCTCTATCAACTTTAAAAATTAAAGAAGTATCATCAGCAAACAGTACTATTTCACATAAGTTTTTAGTATAGTAAGGAAGGTCATTAATATAAATAAGAAAAAGCAATGGACCCAATATCGATCCCTGCGGCACGCCCATGGTAATGGGTGCTTCATAGGATTCTGTTTTATTTACAACAACTTTTTGGGTTCTCGCCGACAGATACGATTGCATAAGGCTTATTGCATTTTTTGATACACCATAATGTTCCAATTTATCTAATAAAGTACTGTGACTGACACAATCAAATGCTTTAGAGAGATCACAAAATATACCAATTGCATCTTGTTTACTCTCCCATGCTTCAAAGACGTGTTTGAGAAGTGCAATTCCAGCATCAGTTGTGCATCTACCACGAGTAAAACCAAATTGTTTCTCGTGAAGTAGTTTGTTGATAAGAAAATGTGCTAATAATTGATCATAAATGATCTTTTCAAAAATTTTGCTTAGTGCTGGCAAAATGGAAATGGGTCTAAAGTTAGCGGGATCGCTTTTGTCCCCAGATTTAAAAAGAGGGATGATTTTACTATATTTCATTAAGTCTGGAAATATCCCTTCATCAACACACTTATTGAAAATAAAAGCAAGATGGGGAGCAATGGTCGTTATTATAGACTTAATTATGTGAGTTGAAATGCCCCAGAGATCTTCAGTCTTTTTTATATTTATTGAATTAAATGTTTTAAGAATGGTATCACTATTGATATGTCTAAATTTAAATACATTATTGCACTTATCAACACATGATTCCAAGAGGGAGACAGCAATTTTTGGAGATGAATTTAAATTACTGGTAGTTGCAATAGGTATTTTAGAAAAGAAATCTTGAAAAATTGTTGCCACTCCTTCATCTGACTCAATAATTTTATTGTCTGATACTAATGAATATTCACGGTCATTATTTTTAGTTTTCCCAGTCTCTTTATTTATAATATTCCAAGTGGCTCTTATTTTATTATCTGACTGATGAATTATTGTAGATATACATTTTGCTTTTGCTAAAGTACATACTTTATTAAACATTTTTGAATAGTTTCTTACATATTCATGAAATTCGGGATCATTTGAAATTGTTTTCTGACCATATAATTCAAACAACTTATTTCTGCTAACATATATGCCTGGTGTTGCCCAATCACTAAATTTCTTTTTAAAGTCTTTGGATTTAATAGATCTTTGCTTAAATGTTTTATCAAATTCTACTTTAATTAAATTAAATAAATCATCATAATGAGTATTGGGATTATCATTACTAGGTAAGCAAAGAGTTTTGGCAGTGACATTATTATGAAAATTTTCCAATTTATTTTTAGTTAGAGGTCTGCAAATTATATTACACTGATGAGGAACATGATGGTGCTCAAGGGAAGCTATTTGTCCGCTATGGTCAGAACGAATACAATTTATTATTTCTTTATCAAGTACATTACAGTTGCTAAAAATATTGTCTAGGCAAGTTTTAGATGTAGCAGTGATTCTTGTAGGTTCACAAAAGGTGTTTGCTAAATTGAAGGACTTAAACAAATTCAGAAACCTACTTGCAATTGAGGACGGCTTTAAGATGTCTACGTTAAAATCACCGCACACCACAATTTTTTTATTCTTTTTGATGACTAATTTTAGAGCGTCCTCCATAGCGGACTCAAATTGAGGGTAGTTACCAGTTGGTGGGCGATACACACAAATCATTATCAACTGATCTAATTCCACACATGACAGTTCAACGTGTTGTTCAATAGAGAGGGATATCACATCTTTTCGTTCCTTAAAATTCATATTGTTTTGCAAAATTATCAAAGATCCCCCTCTAGTGGTGGATTTCCTACTGAATGAACTAGCAATTTTATAACATTGAAATCCTGTAATTAATTCATATTCCTTAAGCCAGTGCTCAGTGACACATAAAATATTAACATTTTTTTCAGTTAAAAAAAGTTCTAACTCTAATTCTTTGCCAGAAAAGCCCTGAATGTTTTGGTGAACTATAGTTAAATATTTAGGCTTTTCCTTAGTCATTACACGGCTAGAGACTTCCTCTATTGTCTTATTATGTAATTTAAATTACTAATAAAAGAATTACTTGGGACAAATGCCAAAGTGTTACTATTTTTAATGTCAACAATTTTTTGCTCAATAGGAGCAGGAGTAAAAATTGTATTATTATTACTTGGAACGGATTCCAAGGTCACATTCAAAATGTCAAAACTATTCTGCTCAATAGAAGCAGAAGTGATAGCCAAGTTCTTGGCTAAATGTTTAAAATAAAATGATAGCGCTAAAGCTACTTGTCTTTTAAAATAATTTGTAAGATAATATTTATCTTTTGTCAATTTAAAATTAAATATTAATTTATTTATGTCTATTATGTGACATCTCTGACTATTATAATAAGTCAAATTGCTTAGTGTTAAATTCAAATTATATCTGATATTATTTTCTTCCTGTGGCAAGCTAGCACTGTAAGGTAGTGTAAACAATACAAATTTATTTATATTTAAACTGCATAACTTATTGTAGTATGAAATGAGATCCTTCTTGTTTACATTACCTCTTTGACCAACTAATATAATTAAATTGGTATTTTCATTTAAGTTTAAAGTTTTTACTTTTCTCATAATGTCATGTAGGGTCGCACCCGGTATACAATAATTTAAAACTTTTTCTCCCAATTGATTATTGAATAAGTAGCCTAAATCTTTTCCAATTTCATCACACAACATAATGTTTGAACATTTGTTAGTGGCAAAGGAATTATTTTCACTTGTGCTTGCTAAAATATTTACATGTTCTGAGATTAAGGGCTCATACACTGTTTGGTCTTGTAAATGGTCCCGAGCATCTAGGCCTGACGCTAAGGAGCTATCATTATGGGTTGAGTGGTTTTCTGACAGAGAGGGGGTGGATAAACATTTAAGTGCCAGTATATATTCCCCTATCTCTTTTTTGGAACGGTCATAATTTTGGGTCATCCTGGATAATGACTCTTCTTTATCACGTTCAACTGTCAAAAGACAATGGATTTTGACAGTTGAGTGTTGATAAACGCAATATATATCGTGTTTCGATTAGATGATCGAAGATGGTCATTCTAGGGCAGGATGGGAAGTAAAAATTTTACTTCTCATCTGGCTGGCTATATTGCCTTGTACAATATGCGCAAAATAACTTGGCGGCTCAGAAGTTAGCTGCAAGTGATATTTCGCGCAGGGTCCATAGTTCTGAGTGCTTCCGCCCGCGCAAGCCTTGGATTCGTCTACTGCTCAGCGTGCCGCGCGAAGTTCAGATTCGCCAAGTTATTTTGCGCATACTCTACTATTAGTTATTCTGTGATATTGCTTGCTGTAAAATAACGAGCGAGCCCCGCCTTTCATTCGGCCGGCCGCGGCTGTCGGTGATGGCCGTGCGCAGTCGATGTATGGTATTAGTATGTGTCAATGTATATTGCGGAACGTTTGGTAACCCTAGTGGGGGGTCTGGGGGCTAGAGCCGCCAATGGCAAGGACATGGACATTTAAGGGGTTACGAATGGTGATGGAGTTTTGAAGTCAATACAACTGTTGACTGTTTGGATGGGCAATTTTTCTCTCTTTGCGTCCCGGCCGCCTGGGAACCCTACACTAGAGTGCGACTGGTGATCAACGGAAACTCAACCGAACCGAAGCTGGGCCGGAGTGCTACCGAAGAATCTCACTGTTTTCACTCGTATTTTGTTTTATGGAAACGGGTTGTTACAATGGCTAAGGGGTTGTTTCCTGTTACAACGGGGCCACCCTGAATTAGCACGGTGTCTTCGTTTTGCTCCGGTCCTGCTCCGGTTGAAGTCCGGTCCGGTTTCGGTCGATTTCAGATTGAGCTCCCGTCGACTGTTTATGGTAAAATTTCGCTCCTATCTGTGCTTGTTACTGCCCAATTGACCATCAGCCATTTTTAATGTCCCCACTGCTGGGGCACAAGCCTTCCTTATGGGTGGATAAGGAAGATAGGCCGTAACCCACGACGCGGGTGCAATGCGGATTGGTGGGTGTTAACGACTGCAAATGCAGCCGGGACCAACGGCTTAACGTGCCTTCCGAAGCACGGAGGAGTTCGAGATAATATATTTTGGTCACCCATCTCATGACTGACCCATGCGAAAGTTGCTTAACCTCCGCAATCACTGGGCCAGGCGCTAAACCATTGAACCATCTGCCCAATTACTTACCATATTTTGATAATATTTTGTTTGACACAAGTTTGACTATTAATAGAAAATTGGGCATTCCTAGCTTATTGTGCATAATTCAACATATTATGTTGAAGTATGCGACGCATGCCCAGCGATCTCATAATGTCAAGAAGACAAATGTGTCTACAGATGTGTACAAGTTTTTTTTATTTGGCAAATTAATGTGTGAATCGACTTCATAGTTCATTAGAAGGACAATGCACACTCCACATGATATTATTAGTCATTCGTAATGACTCTTATTCGTCTTTAATTTCTATAACACAAGTTTTAGTTACTTTGAATTGAATATTATATTAGAAAAATATATATAAGTACAATCGAATTGAGAACCTCCTCCTTTTTGAAGTCGGTTAAAAACTATATTTTGTTCTGGACATTATAAAGTTTTCATTCATTTATAGTCAACTAGCTTCCGCCCGCAACTTCGTCCGCGTGTACGATTGAGAAAATTCTCAGGGAACCTTTTGCCAGGACAAAAAGTATCCTATGTTTTTAATCTATCTGTTTAAACTATCTGTTTGTGTGCCATCTTTATCTGCTCAGCTGTTCTTGCGTGTATGAGTAAAAAAACATCCAAACATACAAACTTTCTCATTAACTGACTTTCTCCTCAATATATTTTTTAGGGTTCCGTACCCAAAGGGTAAAAACGGGACCCTATTACTAAGACTTCGTCTGTCACCAGGCTGTGTCTCAGGAACAGTGATAGCTAGATAGTTGAAATTTTCACAGATGGTGTATTTCTGTTACCTTTATAACAACAAATATACTAAAAACAGAATAAAATAAATATTCAAGGTGAGGTAAATATAAATATCATAGTAAATGAAAAAAAAAAAAATCTAAAATGTAGTGAATATATTATTTTTTTATCAAATAATTTTCCACTACTCGTAATGGTGATGACTAATGATTTTTTTCCTGATTTTTAACTAATTTGTCAAATAAGCACCTAAATAAAACAAAAATATTCCAGTTTTCTTAAATTAATTGATTATGTTTATAAAACACATATGCAAACAGTGTACATCAATAATACAATAAAATAATAATGTGGCTGTCATACATAATGTATACAGGGTGTTTGGTAAAAGTCTTATAAAGCCGAATATGGTAGATAGGGACCATCAAACTGAATAACTTTTACTATGGGACCAACTCTGAAATCGCGAAAAAAAAAATCAGCTGTTTCATACATTTTGATATTTTCGTTATTATTTTTTGTATGAAACAGATGATAATTTTTTAGCGATTTCAGAGTTGGTCCCATAGTAAAAGTTATTCAGTTTGATGGTCCCTATCTACCATATTCGGCTTTATAAGACTTTTACCATAGTCTCTTTTTTACATAGACCGTGTCCGTATGATGTTAACTTCTCTTTGGCGTCCTAGGCGGGATGAGCAATCACAGTTTGTTTAAAATATTTGTTAATCATAATTAGAATTTAAAATATGTCGGTAAGATATGTCTAAGTAATTGTGATGTGACAAAAAGAAATAATCCAAGTAATCACACTTTTCACAGGTAAATAAGATATTGCCACACATTTCTCTAAAACCAAATTTCGCTACATTTATTCGTTTATCGATGAAGAAAACAGTATGGAACATATTTTATTAATTTCCTTTGCTATATATAGTCAACATTAATACTGGCCATCAACATTAATGGCCAGTACCTAACACACCTTCGTTTTGCCGATGATATAGTCCTTATGGCTGAGACCATGGAAGACCTGAACACAATGCTCGAAGATCTCCGTAGTGCTTCCCAAAGAGTGGGTCTTAGGATGAACATGGATAAGACGAAAATTATGTCAAATGCCCATGTTGTACCCTCTCCAGTTCATGTTGGGAACACTACACTTGAAGTTGTTGACCATTACGTATACCTAGGACAGGCAGTCCAGTTAGGTAGGTCCAACTTCGAGAAAGAGATCTCTCGTCGAATCCAACTCGGGTGGGCAGCATTCGGGAAGCTTCGAAAAATCTTCGCGTCCGACTTACCTCAGTGTCTCAAGACGAAAGTCTATGAACAGTGTGTGTTGCCAGTGATGACCTACGGCAGTGAAACGTGGCCGCTAACTATGGGTCTCATAAGGAGGCTCAAGGTCACTCAGCGTGCAATGGAGAGAGCCATGCTCGGCGTTTCCCTACGTGATCAAATCAGAAACGAGGAGATCCGCAGGAGAACTAAAGTAACCGACATCGCTCGAAGGATTGCTCAGCTGAAGTGGCAATGGGCGGGACACATAGCGAGAAGAACCGATGGCCGTTGGGGCAGAAAGGTTCTGGAATGGCGACCGCGCACCGGACGACGCTCCGTGGGTAGGCCCCCGACAAGGTGGACCGACGATCTGGTGGAGGTCGCGGAAAGCCAGTGGATGCAGGCAGCGCAGGACCGATCGTTGTGGAGATCCTTAGGGGAGGCCTATACCCAGCAGTGGGTGTCGTGTGGCTGATATGATGATATATAGTCATATTTTATGAATCTAAGTCATATTTTACGTATATCATATAAAATGTATGCATTCGTTTTCTGATCACCTGTTTATTGACATTGTTGTTCTTTGACATTCTATTTCTATGGTTTCTGAGATTACCTCCTACTTACATACAAACTTAATAATATTAACATAGACTGTAATCAAATAGTTATTAAACATTGAAACCATACACCTAAGAAAACAAAGAAATAATTATTTACTCTAAACATTTTCTATCCGAAAGTACACGCACGGAGAAAGTCGCGTGCACAAATATTTTCTTACGTCAGCGCAAATATTTTTCCAACTTTGCGTTTTATTCCCACGTTTTGGAAAATGCCTTCATTGCACACTGGTTTTCGTGGTGTCACGATCTCTGAGGTTCCGGGTGCGATCCCTGCTTTAGAAAACGAACTTTTGGTGGTTAGATCGCGCCAAAGAACAATGACCACTTCCCCAATGATATGTCAAAACAAGTTTAGATACGTTACCCGCGCTCCACAATGGCAAGACGAAAGTCAGGTAATTGCCCGACTTTCAATTAGTCAGGCACAGGCTCGTGACATGTAAACACACACCACTCTCGTCAGTCAGACACTAAAAAACCGTGACATCCTTATCAAAAATGCCTTCCCGCGACTTTAAACGATGTGCAAATTATACAGCAACAGTCAGAGATCGGAAAAATGTTTCATTTCATACGTAAGTACTGTATTTAACCGTAAAATGTATTTTCGTATTTTGTATTACTCTAATCGGCCATATTTTTACAAAGAGCGAGCATTTTTTTTGACTGTCACTCCTATGATCATTTGCGACTGTCACTCCTATGATCGCGCCAATGAGCATGCAGCGTATCAGACGAAACGTATGATGTCTGTTTATCTCTTTCTAACGACAAGTATTCCGTATGGTGGCGTTCATTTTTGTCCATCTCTCGACATAATATGTCAATGAGTGTATCTGCAGCCTACCTGTCGCTGTTTTAAATTGCATGATGTTGGCGCATGACGCATCTAAACTTGTTTTGACATATCGTTGCACTTCCCGTACAAGCGTTGACCTGTCAAATTGGCAATCAAACATTGTTGTTTGATTTTGGTGGAAAACAAACAATGTCCCAATTTCAATTTTTGCTAGGTATGCTTTACTACGAATTTTCTCTATTCCTGTATTGCCGATTTTTATTTTAGTTATCAATTTAGAAATAACAATGTAATCACTTCTCTATATACGATAATTGATCATCATATCATCCTCATCATATCAGCCGCACGATACCCACTGCTGGGTATAGGCTTCCTCACGTCGAGGGGGACCCTCACGTCGGTCCCCCTTGTCGGGGGCCTACCCACGGAGCGTCGCGTCGTCCGGTACGCGGTCACCATTCCAGAACCTTTCCACTCAACGGCCAACGGTTCTTCTCGCTATGTGTCCCTCCAATTGCCACTTCAGCTGAGCAATCCTTCGAGCGATGTCGGTTACTTTAGTTCTCCTGCGGTCTGAAATGGGCATCCTTCTTTCTAGATCGGTCTCTGAACACGAGGCAATCTATAATTTCTCGCACGCAATATGATGGTGTCCAATATTTACTATTTATGACTTTATATATGTTATATGATATTTATGTATGATATTTATGTATAGTATAGTTTCGCAAATTCACTTGCACCCGGACCATTTTAAAATAAAACTTTATGTCTTCTAAGGTCGAAATGTCACGCACGCGACACTCGAGTAATCCTATTAGAGATTAACATGCGAATTTGGACTTTATCTTCAACGTAACAGAGTTTAATTGCTTTGTTAATAAGCTGTTATGGCCCAGACAGTGTCAATTGGATGAGGGTGTGGTGCCATTGAAGACGGTTTCAGTTTCAATATGATTGTTTAAGTCTTGAACAAAGATTTCCAAACTATTTTGGGCATGGTACCCCTTTTCCAAAATGAACTGATACCTCAGACCCCCATAGCCAAATTACTTCAAAAATCCTATCAAATATCTAATGCAATTAATAATCTTTACTTCCTTACTAATATTATAAAAGCGAAAGTCCGTTTGTTTGTTACGCCTTCGCGTCTTAACTACTGAACGGACGGATCATCATAAAACGTTTACAAACGTTGTCAGGGGTACAGATAAAGACATGGGGTACCTTTCATCCCGAAAAAAGTATGGTTCCTGAGGGATAGCAAAAAAATGTTCGCTAGTAATTATTATAAATTATTCGTTTGTCGACCCCTGAGCAACCGATTTCGACCCCACGGGGTAGGTATCGACCGCTTTGGGAATCCCTGGTCTAGAACATTATCTGTGTGGCACGAATGGCGACTACTAGTTGGGGAATTAGTGGCAGAAGGTCAAAATTTGTCATTAGATGAATTCACTTGGCACATATGTACCTTAGGTAAAACTGAGCTGATTCAGCCCGGTAGCCATCAGCCCCCCCTTGGCAGGTAGGGGGGGGTGGCATTTAAAGTTTCACACCGCCGCACTTCAGAAAAAAAGTCATATCTCCTTCAATATACCTACCACCTCGAGTGTGATATCATTTTATGATGAATCAAGGATGAGGAATTCATTTTTAAAACTTTAAATGTACAATGTCATAGAAAAAAGGTAAAATATTGACGATAGTTTAAAAATAAGTTTGCTATTTTTTTATTCAACAGTCAGTATCTATTAAAAATAATCATTTTTTGCAATGAAAGAAAATATTATCTTAAAGTACATTTATTCAGCTTTTTAAAAATATATACTTTATATATAGTTATCTTTGAATGTCTATCTGAAAAAAAATCGAACATGGTATGCGACGCTGTTTCCAAACATCCGCGATTGAAAGTTAAGTTGGTTTTTTCATACAAAATGTACAGAGTACAAACTTAACTTTGCGTTCGGCTGCCGCTTATGGTCTTACGATCTTATAGTCTCTTTTAACTATTTTATGTTTTGATGCATATTTAGTTCTTTTTGTAGCAGGCATGAGGAATTTATTTTTGGGACATTTAATGTATAATTTCATTGAAAAAAAAAATATGTTGACCAAAGTGTCAAAAATCGGTTTACAATTGTTTTTGTTCAACAGTCGGGTATCTTTTAAAATGCTAATTTTATGCAAAGAAAAAAATACCACCTTAAAGAACATTTATTCAGCTTTAAACTAATATAAACTTTATATATAGTTATCATACAATTTCCATCTGAAAAAAATCTAACATGGTATGCGACGGTGTTTCCAGATGTCTGCGATTGCAAGTTAAGTTGGTTTTTTCATACAACATGTATGGAATACAAACTTAACTTTGCGTTCGACTGCCGCTTATGATCTTACGGTCATAAAGTCTCTCTCAACTATCTTACGGTCTGATACATACTTAGATCTTTTTGTGAGAGTCATAAAGACTATATAAAAAAATAGACAGACTTGATCTATGTATAAGAAAGTCATAAAACGACGAAGCGTCGTGACGTCAAAAAATTAGATCTGAGAACGGTCAGGGAGGAAAATGTCTTACCACATTAAAACTAAAGTGCAAAAATTTTTTAAGTTTTAATAGGTAGGTTCCTTAAGGACCTAGGCATATAAATATACCGTAGAAATTAAAATATTTTCCATTGAGTATTTTTTGTACACTCGTGAGCAGAAAAATTAAATCACAGACCAATTTTCGAACAAACGGGATAAACCTACAGCTTTGGTTCTCTGCCCAGGATTGAACGAGGTGTGTGCTGATGATGGCAAATTAAAGAATGAATGACGGAGGCTCATTATGCTAAAAAAACCTAACAGATTAGATGAGCGGTTTAGCTCAGGGTTGAACTTAAAAAAATATCAAATGAAAATTAAGAAGTATGGAAAATGTAACACTAAAAGCTCCAGACGGTCTCTAGTGTAAACGACTCTTCTGATCCGTTGGGTTTCTTAAGCGATCTTGACCTCCTCCATTCACTCTTTGGATAACCATCATCAGACCACACCTTGTTCAATCCCTGACGAAGAACAAAAGCTTCAAAGTTACCTCGTTTATATGAAAATTGGACTGTGATTAGGGTTGCGTTCCTGGGTTCCCATTTCTGGGAATTACCGGGATCTTTTTTAAACCCGATCCCGAAAAATATGCGCCAGGATACCCGGAACGACGGGAGTTTATATTGCGGTTAAAAAGTTTAATAACTATTATATTATTTAAGCGTTTCGTTTTACATATATCAATGACATTGTGACCGTAAATTGTAGCAGAGGGAAAAAACAAAAGCTTTTAGAGACAACTAATACGACAAGTATTAAAAGACCCTTGACTAAGCCAAGACCTTCATATTCTGCCCACCATCAGGATAGTTTTTGCATACCTGGGAAATCAAAAGCAATGAAGATATTGAAGGTAAAAGTAAAAGAAAATTAAATATTTTTATTTAAATATATAAACGTTCTTTTTAATTTTTGTCCATAAATCATTATCAATATTTTAAGTATTTCGTAACAAACGAATGCTTGCAGTATTTTATTTAACACCAAAAAAGAAAATCATTAACAAAATTATTTTTTAATTCTCTTATTTTGATATACAGGGTGTTACAAAAAAAACTCATAATTCCGAATACGGTAGAAGGGACCATCAAACTAAACAACTTCTTCTATGGTACCAAAATGTCGAAAATACCCGATTCCTGGGAATTCCCGGGAATTGCAAAATGAAAGGGTGTCATTATTGTACCAAAAATAAAAAACACATCTTAGATTTATCATATTTTAATTGAAAAAAACAACTTATACCTAGGTACTTAACTTATTAATTGTAGACGCTTCGCTTGGAAACAGCGTCGCATACCATGTTCGATTTTTTTTCAGATATACATTGAACGATAACTATACATAAAGTATATATTTTTCAAAAGCTGAATAAATGTACTATTAGATAAAAAAAAAATTATTGCAAAAAATTTGTATTTTTACAGATACTGACTGTTGAATAAAAAAATAGCATTTTTTTTTTAAACTATCGTCAATATTTTACCTTTTTTCTATGACACTGTACATTAAAAGTTTTAAACATGAATTCATCATCTCTAATTCATTATAAAATGATATCACACTCGAGGTGGTAGGTATATTGAAGGAGATATGATTTTTTTTCTGAAGTGCGGCGGCGTGAAACTTTAAATGCCACCCCTTTCTACCTGCCAAGGGGTGGCTGATGGCTACCGGGCTAAATCAGCTCAGTTTTACCTAAGCTACATATGTTCCAAGTGAATTTATCTAATGACAAATTTTGACCTCGCCATACAAGAGTGCCAGTACTGACTGGACTATACTGACTTAGATCTATGCCCTGTTTTTCAAAACTTACAAGTCTTGTAATTTTTAAAATCAAGCATTTTCCTTATAAAAATAATTATTTCACAAATCCGTATGATTAATATGTTTTCACCCTTATATTAGTGATTTCGTTAATAAAAAAAATCAAAACTTAAAAAAAACTTACAACTTGTAAAAAACTATGGAAAATCCTGAGTCTTTCTGAGGGTGTTCGGCGACTTTCCATTCCGTCTGACAATTTTTACAAGTGTCTTGCATCAATTATTTGGAAAAAGACATAATTTACTTGAACTTGTAGACTTGTAAGTTTTAATATAAAGGTCACTAGACTCTGTAAAATGTAATACGTTGTTAGTTTTAAATAGCAAAAATAATTCAAGTCACTTTTTTCACTCAACCGATATTTCATTCCATAGTTCGGGCGTATTACATGCTTATCTATAGATAATTTTATGGGTAAGCTAAACACCTATTCTGTTACGAGTTGTTCAGATTTTATTATAAATTCCTAAGGTGCTTATTATTTTATTACCAACTTGGCTTATCTCCGCAACACAGCGACGACAAGCGATGATGTCATCGTGACTAATGCAGGATCATGGCTCATTTTAAACGTTTCCCTATGTCCTTATTGCGTCATTGAGAAATAAGAAGCGATTTTATTGCCAAAACAGCTGATTCAGGCATTCTAAATTAATCCTTAACTATACGCAGATAATTATAAGTTCTATGATTAAAAAATGCGTCAATATTGCTGTCATGGGATGGGTGACCAAATATTTATTATTCGAGGCCCTCCGTGCTGCGGAAGGCAGTCGTTAACACCCACCAATCCGCATTGGGTCTGTGTGGTGGGGTATGGCCCATCCTCCTTATTCCATAAGGAAGGCAGTGGGGACATTAAAAATAACTGATGTCGAAGTTATTTTATTCTCGGTTTCAAATGCAGTTAACATTACATTAAACAGTTCTTAATTTTAGTTCTTATCTATCACAAAAACGGAAGCAAAAATGATAAAAGCCAGCATTACTTTGTACCAATTATCATTTTGTTAGTCAACATGACAGTTTGTGTTCATTCAGTGTATTTATTTATTTTTAAATCAATCCTTACAGCAATCCTTTAATTCCAAACTAATCAGAGTTATTATGACAACGAAATAACGGCTACGGCTAGAATTTGAATTTTAAAATCCATGCATGTTATTTGCAAATCTTTGATATCATAACGTGTGGGATTGATATAATTAGTTATTATTAAATTTTCTAAAACGTCAATTCCTCAGATCTTTTTAAAGAGAAGCGATACTAAAGTTTTGGAGTTGTGTCTAGGGCTACCATTTGACAGGCATTTGCCGCTTTTGATAGGCATTTTACGGTTTACGGTTACGGCCTATATCAATAATTTATTTCCAGTAAGAGATAGGTCTACTAAGAATCTGTTACTAGGCATCTGTAGTTATTTCCCATCATTTAACAGAAATATCTAGGCAACGAATCTTTTGTAAGCCTATCTCTTACTGAGGATAGGTTATTGAAATCGCCCGTTAGACGGGTGTGCGGCCGGCGGTAATCTGAGACAGGCACAGGCATCTGAATTTCGCGGGTTTCGTTAAAATTTGAAGCTCGCATACATGCTCCAATCACGAAAACCCCTGACCGGCTAGGCTGCTGCCCGCTGGAAACCACAGATTACAAGATTAGTGGATGAAACCGACTAAAAATCGCGCTTCGCGGCTTTTTTTTTACTAAAGACAGGCATTTTTCGTATCCTAGACAGGCATCCTAATCCTACCTTATATAGTTGGTTACCCTAAGTGTGACTTTATCTAGGTGGCTTATGGCCGAATACTCAAACGCTAATTAACTTTGAGGGGCTCTCAAACGTCGTCCTGTCGCATTTCAAAGATATGACAAAGACAGCATGCTGTTTGAGAGCCGCTCAAAGTTAAGTGGCGTTTGAGTATTCGGCCATTATCCTTTTTCTCCTTAGTAACAAATCCTAAAGTAACCTTTTTTTAAATCGAGTTTTAAATCGATATGAACCACTTAAAAAGCTTTCATTCAAAGATTCTCTTCTCTAACAATACAGTTATGTTAGAATGCTTTAAGTTCTCGTACCGCACCTAACATTTCACAAATTCCATTCCACTTGACTATTTTATTGCCTCGTATTAAGCGCTACATACGCGTGGCAAGTCGTAGCAAGGACGTGCACAAGGTGAATTGTGATATATGGGCTTATGAAAATAAAACTAGACTTTTTGGATAATATTCAAATGGATTTATTGAAGTAAATATTTACGGATGCACAAGTAGTTTATATGCATAGTTGTGGAATGTTTTATTCATGAAAATGTGTACCTATTGGAGTGAAAGTGGCAAACAAAAATGAATAACTGCCCCCCTACTTAAATGGCGAAGATTCTATGCGTTTGGACGCTACGCTTACTATTAAAGCTTTAAAACAAGCAAAAAATCTACAAAATTACGCACCGTCAGTTTGTCAATTCCATACAATGCATCAAAGTCTGTGATTTACATAAGTTTGCGACATGTAAATGGGTTGGGACCTCTTAGTATGAGACGATGATGTTAAGTGACGGTAAGGCAAGGTAGAAGCTCACTACACCCGAAATCCTCATCACTGAGGAACTGGCTATCTTACCTCCAGGTTTCCCGTCATATTACGGCCGTAAGATAGCGGCGTTGAATGTTGTCTATGTAAACAATATGGCGACACCGTAACGTCAGAAACCGCGCCGTATTGTTTACATAGACAACGTTCTACGCCGCTAAATTACGGCCGTAATATGACGGCATCATCCTAGGAAACCCTAGCTTTACTGCTGGAACCTTCGATCAATCTATACTGTGGATATTGCATGACAATGGCATTTGTGGGACACTTTTAACTCCCCCAAAACGCAGCCTTCTATGAAAGTCCCCCAAGACTTGTCATACAACTTGACATTTAGTGTCGTGTGATTTGTCAAACGGCATGTGCCACATTTCAGCTTTGCTATTGTATTGCGCAGTGCATCCTTTAGGAATGGCATATATAACATTTTTTCAAATTGTTGTTAACGTGTGTTTTATGGCGTCAGACTTAGGTAAGATGGTGGTAGTTAGCCAGGCGGATTTGAAATAAGGCCTTTCGATAGCGTTGTTTGTTATCTCTTTGCATACATGTATTTTGACATCATGTCTAATATTTATAATAGCCGTACAGTTCCGGTTAAGAATAGGACTGTCCCATCCCATCCCGTGGGTATCGTAGAAGGCGATAGAGGGAAGTTTTTAGGGACCCGGTACAGACCATCGCATAAAGGGTCACTCGAATGGCAGCGAGGAAACTGTCAACAACAGCATTCCCGAGGAGGGTTGGTGTCAGGCAGGCGACCGACCGTAAAACTTTGCCAAAACATAATGCAGTATGAATTACATGCTGCGCCGACCCCAATAGTGGTCGTTCTACGAGCTCAACATTTTATTTTGTGTAGAACACTATAAATAAATTGGGATAAGGGCAGGAGGATGATGATGTCTAATATTTATAATATTATAATTG
This sequence comes from Agriphila tristella, assembly GCA_928269145.1. Classification (NCBI taxonomy): domain Eukaryota; kingdom Metazoa; phylum Arthropoda; class Insecta; order Lepidoptera; family Crambidae; genus Agriphila; species Agriphila tristella. The sequence goes on along the minus strand of OV743448.1, from coordinate 12,152,258 downwards.
TTTATTTATCTTGTTGCAGGCGCTGAGTGAACAAATTCCACAATGAGCAAATACGGTTGAGCCGCCCGCCCGCCTCGAAGGCGGGCTCAACTACAAACATGTCGTTTTTCAATAATCTTAAGAAGGTAATTAATTTGAATTTGGTTTTTTCATGTACAACGGGGTAGTGCTTGTCTTTCACCTCACCTGATGTTAAGTGACGATAAGGCCGAAGGTGGAAAGCGTACTACGAGGGTGGTTTGATAAGTCCATGACTTTGAAAAGAAGAAATACTTTTTTTTTCATAATTTATTTTTGTGTCTTAAAAAGAAACTCCTTAAGGCATCTTTACACAATTTTTTTTTCATATTCGGCAAAAGATTATTACTTTTGGAAACAAAAAGCTCAAGCAACTTCTAACTTTTCTTAATGACCCTGTCGACCCTCTCGGCGGCACTCATGACATCAAAACTCATCGAATGAAGATGCGAATCCTTCCTATTCTCTAGATTCAACCCCAGTGAGATTTTTTCTCCTACCAAACATGAATAAATGTCTTGATATATGTCTTGGCGGGCAAAATTTACATCAAGCCAAAAGGCGGTGTCTGAAATGGGCCCTCATTTCAGTTACCAGTTTTCAGGTGATGAAAGAAAAAGAAAATGGGTTAAAGAGGTAGGAACTTCATTGGACTGAATACGCAGAGCTACAATAAGATTATGTACAAAAATAAGACAAAATATTCCGAAAAAAAGTCTTTCTTCATTAAAAAGTCATGGACTTATCAATCCACCCTCGTACATCCGAAATTTCATCAGATAAACTGGCTATCTATCTTACCTCTAGCTGCCGAAACAACAATTTTTAAATTGTTGCTATGGCGTCAGACGTAAGTAAGATGGTGGTAGCTAGCCAGGCGGACTTGAAGTAAGCCCCACTACCAACCAAACCGAGTACAAATTGTACCCCCCTGGGAATCGAACCTGGGACCCCTGCGTCTTACACGGGTGGGGGAATCACTAGACCACAGAGGTGGTTAAGAAGTTAAGCGGTTGTATTATTAAATGAGCTTACTATTGGCTACATTCAACCTCCCTTGGATTAGGCAGTTACTACACGTTTTTTTATAGTATATATGTTATAGACAAACCCCGAAGTCCAGGCGCTCCTAGGTTTGCCTAGTCAAACCTCAGGTTTGACAAGAAGGCTTAGTCAAAGTCCAAAACTAAAGCGTATTTCGGGCTTTGACTAACGAATTTATGGCCAAACCTAGGAGAGACCAACTCGGATAGTCAAACGCCGAAACTCAATACGATCAAATCGGGGTTTGAACAGTCAGACTTAAATTAGGGTCAGTATGTGTTATTTTGTATGTAAATGTGTAAAAATACATTCTTTTGAGTGAAACTGTAACTAAATCAACAATCTTCATGTGAAACTAACGCGTGAAAGCACTAAACTTAAGAATCGCCTAAGTCTTTTCTTATCTACAACTCGACCAAGTTAACTTAGCGAATGACAGCTACATGACGGCTAAGTTTATGACACCGTTTTAATTTGGTCATGTCGTAGTTAGGAAAAGACTTAGGCGATTCTTAAGTTTAGTGCAATCGGCCAAAAGATTTCTTTTGTCTGTTAAAAAAACTATTTTAACCTAATCTAATTCTAACCTAAACGTGACCTACAGGAGTAAGGCAGCTTTGACTAAAACTAACATTGGAAATGAATGCTGTTTCTCATACATATTTAGGTTAATCTTGTCAAAGCTGCCTTACTCCTGTAGGTCACGTTTAGGTTAGAAATTTAAGACGATCGCGAAGCGCAGCGGAGTGATCGTCTTAAATTTCGTGGTATTTTTTTTTAACAGACAACAGAAATCTTTGTTTCACAGGAAGATTATTAATTTAATTATCACTCTAAAGAATGTGTTTTTCATACTTTTAAATACAAAAAAAAACATATTCTGTACCTAATTTAAGTCTGACTGGTCGAACCCCGATTTGATCGAAATGCGTTTCGGTGTTTGAATGTCCAAGTTAGTCTCTCCTAGGTTTGGCTACAAATGCGTTAGTCAAAGCCCGAAACACGCTATTAGTTTTGGACTTTGACTAAGCCTTCTTGTCAAACCTGAGGTTTGACTAGACAAACCTAGGAGCGCCTGGATTCGGGGTTTGACTATAACATATACATACACTCACGCCCGTTTCCCATGGGCGTAGGCATAGACTATGGATCGCCACCTGCTACGATCCTTGCACACTTCTTTGGCTTCATTCACATCCATCAATCTTTTCATACCAAGAATCTTATTTGTTTCATACATGCCCTGCGGTTTTTGTCACTGCGTACACCAGCCTTTTTTATTAAAACCTTAATTATTTTTTATTTATTTTATAGTAAATAATGAAATATTCACTATCTAAAAGCAACTGAAGAGTTGACTCTATTCTATTAATTTACAGACGTATTTCGTACTATTCGTCCAAGGTTTCGTAATTTACTTCTTTAGAAAATTAAACAGAAATCAGAATCCGATTTCAAGATTAGTCGAAACGTGATCTATTGTGAAACCGTTATTCCATTTCACAAGTAATGAAACTTTGTGATCTGCTGACAAAGTAATATTTTTAAAAGCGATTACAAATAAAAAAACAGAGTTTATCACTATTCCAATTGTAATTTTGTCTAGCTAAAGGATAACTTATTATCACAAATTATTGTAGCACTGCATTCTAACAAAATGATTTGTATTTGTAAGGGGTAGACTAGTTTGTTTCCCATTAATTCCCGGGGGATTTTTCGAGACCAAAAAAGAAAAAGAAATTAGTTCAAAAAATCTCAATAGTTGGCGTTTCATGAAAGCCGAGCTGTCGGTTGTAAAGTTGGTTAAATTTCTATCGCCGTTTTAACTCCCCCGCCTCGTTTATCACTATCCAAAACGGAACCTACAACATTTGCGATCAAAATTTTCAAAAATTGCATCCGATAAATTGCTTAGCGTGCCCGCAGACTACAGACCAAACTGTCGGCCGATAGTTGGAATCAGTATGAAGAAGTATGCAAGTGCGCACACTACAACGATTTGGTATGGGCCGATTCTTTATACAAAACCAATTATCGGCCAACTATCGTTCGACAGTTTGGTCTGTAGTCTGCGGGCACGCTTAGTGTGAAGGGGGCTTAACTTTACGGCTCTGCTTTCATAAAACGCTATCTATCGAATTTATTTTATTTTATTTGAGCTGTCAGAAAATAGCCCTTTGGAAACTCGCACACTCACTTTCCATCCCTCATTTATTTGGCCATCATAATTAAACGAAAATACTTGTGTTATTCAGGTGCTCCACCTCGGTGGCGGCCATGATGCGAAGAAGAAAAAAGTGTTCAACAACATACGGGACAACTGCGACCCGGCTGACAACTGGGACATGATCGGCGAGCTGGGCGATGGAGCCTTTGGGAAGGTAACTACATGATGGGCACAGTTTTACAAACCATACAGTTATCATATAAGCCCCACGCAGTCCTGAGGGCCTAGCCAAAGTAACATTCGCTAATCTTCGCTATCGCTTCGCTTTCGAAACATGTATGGGATTGACATAAGGTTTCGTTAACAATCGAATTTTAAAACGTCAAATCCACACATGTGTCGAAGCGGAGCGATAGCGAAAATTTGCAAATGTTACTTTGGCTAGGGGGGCTGGGTACTTATTGTATTATTTCAAAATCTATCGCAATCGCTTTTATTTGACAGATAGGATGTGACACATTGCGGCATTTCTTTGGTAAGTTTTTATTTGTGTCTGTCAAATGAAAGCGATTTGGATAGATTTTGAAAGTAGACAATAATAAGTGCCCTGGGGCTCTAGCTTACTTTTTGAACTTCGGCGAACTTTCGTCTGCCGAGCTTCAACTTAAAGCAGATAAATCGTAGTAAGGTATTTCGTATTGTCACAGATTACATAATACTATAGTACAGATACCTCATCCCATACTAAAGAAATGGCCTTTGTAAGGCGGCTATCTGGGCGATTAAAAATGTTCTTGTAGCATGCTAGATGGCGCCGCTATCGTCGCAGCATGCTTAGCACAAATAGCAACAAACTTTACCAAATTTTCAACGCAAAAAGCAGAACAATCTTATTAGTACAAATTATTGCCGATAGGTGTCACTCAACTTTTATTAAAATTTATTACAAAAACCCTTCATTTTACTGCTTCATTACAATTTTGCATTTGGTGATTTTTTTAAGAAACAATTTAAAAGTTTCATGACTATATTTATCTGTATTTGAATATTACAAAAACAAATCGAAGCAGGTACCGCCATCTAGTGAGGTAAATTGAAACTAATTCTAACATTAGTTTAAATATGCCACTAGATGACGGTACCTGCTAACTAAGCCACATCTGTTGTTCCCGATGAGACCCCATGGTATTGTACTATTTGTCGACGTTATTTGGAAGATATCTACCTATGTTCGTGTTAATTCATGATCGTTACATCATGTATTGGGTTTCGCCATTTTGGCCTGATTGAGGCTCGATCTAATTTAATTTGAAGCCGGGCCACTGGCCGGCCAGATTTGCCGAAGTTCGATGCGTTAGCCGGTACTGCCTCTGGATTTATCAATAATATAGGCCGCGGCCTAAAAAGGCAAGGGTCTAGGGGCGGCAGACCAGCAACACCATTCAAGAAAGGGGCGGCTAGTACTACTTGACCTTAGGGCGGCCAAGGCTAAATACGCCACTGGCCGCACGTCACCCACTGCTTGGTATACCTTAGTATACTAAAGGGACAAACAACTTTCGTTGCCGACCGTACCACAGTATGTGAATTCCATAAAACAAATGCTTTAAGCTACTTACATCAGAACCCGATCAATGTATTTTGTTGTTATTTTTTTATTAAATTAAATCTTTTTTTTACATTTTCCAGGTGTACAAAGCCCAGCATAAAACGACCGGACAGCTAGCGGCCGCGAAGATGTGTGTGCTGGACAATGAAGACGATCTAGCAGATTTTACGGTCGAAATAGACATATTGTCCGAGGTTCGACATCCTAACGTGGTGGAGCTGCATGAGGCGTACTTCATAGACAACAAGCTGTGGGTCAGTATGTTGCACAATACACAACATAACACAACATGAATACACATATTAGACGATCTGACAGATTTTACGGTTGAAATAGATATATTGACCGAGGTTCGACATCCCAACGTAGTGGAGCTACATGAGGCGTACTTCATAGACAACAAGCTGTGGGTCAGTATGTTGCACAATACATAACATAACATTAATACACATATTAGACGATCTAGCAGATTTTACGGTCGAAATAGACATATTGACCGAAGTTCGACATCCTAATGTGGTGGAGCTGCATGAGGCGTACTTCATAGACAACAAGCTGTGGGTCAGTATGTTGCACCATACACAACATAACACAACATGAATACACATTAGACGATCTAGTAGATTTTATGGTCGAAATAGACATATTGTCCGAGGTTCGACATCCCAACGTAGTGGAGCTACATGTGGCGTACTTCATAGAAAACAAGCTGTGGGTCAGTATGTTGCACAATACACAACATAACATAACATTAATACACATATTAGACGATATGACAGATTTTACGGTCGAAATAGACATATTGTCCGAGGTTCGACATCCTAACGTGGTAGAGCTCCATGCGGCGTACTTCATAGACACAAGCTGTGGGTCCGTATGTTGCACAATACACAACATGAATACACATTAGACGATCTAGTAGATTTTATGGTCGAAGTAGACATATTGTCCGAGGTTCGACATCCTAACGTGGTGGAGCTGCATGAGGCGTACTTCATAGACAACAAGCTGTGGGTCAGTATGTTGCACAATACACAACATAACACAACATTAATACACATATTAAACAGTGAAGCCGATGTGCTACTCGCCAGAAGGGGACCGCAACATTCAACGTTGCGGCTACCTCCACGACTACTTCCCGCGATCGCACCCAGCCGACTGGCTCGGTCGGACCTCGGGAGGGAATACCTACCCACTAAAAACTCTGGCACTTACCCTCTCGCTGCCATTGATCACCGCCGCAGCTAACGGGGGTCCTCGGTGGTAATCTCCCCTGCGTTGCATTGGCTTGCCCGGCTGCCCAGGCCTCCTATTCGAGGGGAGAGCCGGTAAGGCCCTTTGCACACGGATAGGGATGCAAATATCGAGAGCAAGAACATCGATGTTTCAGAACAAACATCGTTTTTTTTTTTTTAATGATCTCATAAATAGTTACATTGTATCTTATCTATTATCTATAACAATATTATGTCTTTAGAACAAGGAAGGTGTAGAGTAGAGGAAACAAAATTACATTTAACAGCATTTTTACATTTGACAACTGGACGAGTCATTGACTATGATCAGGCTCTGCTTAAAGTACCAATTATTCCAAATAAATGGAAGGCAAAACATCGGTGTAAAGACATCGTATAAAATACATCGATGTTTTGCAATAGTGAACATCGATGTTTTTTTATTGAAACATCGATGTTTAACATCATGTATCGTTTGCATCCCTACACACGGATCGTAAGCGTGCAATGTTTCATTCTTCTTTCTTTCTAAACGTACCTAGTCGTCTCGTAAGCGTATCGTCAAGATGCAACGAGTACGAGACAAGCAGAGTTCTACACACTCAGCTGCTGACTCGACATTAGGCTAAAAAAAATACGCTGGCTTGCAGTGAAAAAGAAGTTACGAATCTACTAGATGACTCGGTAGAGTCGGTAGCTCAATGGGGATGGCAACGCAAAGCTAATGAGGATCAGTAACGATTGTTGTTTAGTGGCTAATTAGAAAGCTTATGCCACCACATGATTTACTGCGAAAAAATTTTTACGATATCTCTTAAACCTGAGAAGTTATAAGAGCTAAAATACTGGTTTTTGGGGGTCCTTATGACGTCATCGCGACGTACGCGAACCTTACATCGTACGTGATAAAGCAAATTTTAAGAATCCAAAAAACATGTGGAAAATCATCAATAGACTAACTGGTAGAATAACTCAGGCCGTTGATGAAGTCTTGCTGAAGTCCTTTAGCTTAAAAATTTAAAGTCTGTGCAACAAATTTGCACACGACTTTGAGAAAAATGTCATTAACGTTATTACTAATTGTAATGATCCGTTGCTCGATGAGAAATCATATATAAACGAACCTAAAATATCATTAAAAATTAACAAAATTAACATCGAAATTATGCAAAAAATTATAAAAAATCTTGATGAAAATAAGAGCCCGGGATATGACAAAATAAGAAGCAAAGACATTAAATATATTGCTTCTGAAATTGCACCCGTATTAACTCACTTGATTAATCAGTGTATTTCTGTGCGTACCTATCCAGATAAGTTAAAAATAGGTCTAGTTAGGCCGATACATAAGAAAGGCTGCTTTAAAGATACAAATAACTACAGGCCTATAACTATACTTTCATGCATTGACAAAATTATTGAAAAGTATTTGGGTAAGCAAATAAATGATTTTTTATCGAGTAACAGTATAATACATGAAAAACAATATGGGTTTCAAAAAAACAAAAGCACAACCCAACTATTGTCTTCATTCACCGACGAGGTAAATGGCCATTTGAACGACAAAAAACAAATTGTACTAGTCATGGTTGACTTCAGCAAGGCTTTTGATGTGCTGAATTATGAAATACTGTTCAAAAAGTTACAGCAGAATGGACTGCAGGGGCCGGTTCTGGAATGGTTCAGAAACTATCATTCCTTGAGATATAATACTGTCAAAATAGCTGGAGAGCACAGTGAACTTATATCGACCCAGTACGGGACAGCTCAAGGCTCAATTTTGGGTCCGACCGAATTTTTGCTTTATGTTAAAGATATGTGTAAAATTTTTGAACGGGCCTCTGTCTATCAATTTGCTGATGACACATGTCTCCTAACAGCACACCGAGACCCAAAGGTTGCGCAGTCTATGATGCAAAAAGATTTTAATAAACTCTGTGAATGGGCACACGATATGGGCTTGTCAATCAATTATCAAAAAACAAAAGCAATGCACATACATTCACCATACATCAAAGAAAATAATTTTACAACCAACATCGTTGCCCACGAACATAGTTGCATGCATCTTAAACCAGAATCATGTGATTGTAAAAGCTTAGAAATAGTCGAACAACACACTTACTTAGGATTGAAAATTGATAATAAATTTAATTGGGGCCCACATGTATACTATGTTTGTAACAGATTGAGAAGTCTACTAGCTCAATTCAATATCTTAAAATACAAACTGCCATATAACACATTAAGATTGTTATACATTTCACTAGCTGATTCTATAATAAGTTATGGTATATCGAGCTATGGTAGAACGTATAAAACATACTTGAATAACATATATCGTTTACAAATTAGATTATTGAAAACAATAGTTCCACTGAAAATCAGATATAAATTCAGAGATAATTATGACAAGCTCTTTAAGTACTGTAAAGTTCTGAATGTATTTGATAAAATAAAATTAGCAATTATAACAGAATATTGTGTAAACATCAGTAAATTAGACCTAAAGACTAGACCATGTAACCTACGCTCACTGCAAAATACTTCAACATTCAACGTCCCTAGATGTAATAATATGTATGGAAAAAGAGTCTCGACGTGTATCCTCCCTCAATTGTTGAATGAACTTCCAAAAAGTGTAATCGATAAATTTAAAACGAAGCAGAAAAAACAAATTAAAAACATACTTAGAAAGTTTTTCGTTTGTGATTGCGGGACAGATGCGCGTCTGGACTAATGTGTGCAAAGTTTAAATATCTCAAAAAAGGATATTATATGTCTCAAATAATTAACTATTATGTACCTACAAAAATTTCGTGCTAGTAAATAAAAAAAAAAATGTAAACAATTTGTTATAATCCGTTGCGCTGAGTGACCCTCCTATAGTGTCATAATCTTAAATATTAAAGATTCACTAACTTTAGGATAAGCAATTTTCTTATAATGTTTGTACTTAACAGAAATAAACAGTTTAAATTTTTTTTTTTTACATATTGCATTGAGCTAGGCATTTCCTTCAAACCCTTTTAACTCAACCAATTCTAAACGGATTCCAAAAATTCTTTCACTAGGTTTCATAGCTATCAATATGTGTTTATATAATATCAATAAAACTATAGGATTCAAACCTGTTACTGATCCTTATTGTAGATGGCGCTGCCTACGCTTGTTCCTAAGACAGTAGGTAGACGTTCAGAATAAATCTATAGGAAAATAAGTATTTATTTTGTGGTATTTTTTTTACCGAACAAGACCCATTGACCCAAAATGGATATAAAAGACTATTCTACAATGCAAGTGCCAGAATTGAAAGCCAAGTTAAGACGTTTTTATTCTTACAGAACTTATTCATTTTTTCTTGATATCAAGATTTTTTGTAAATTTGTATGTGCCTACATTTTTACAGCCTTACAGAATTTGATCATTTTAAAACTATAAAACGATTTTAAAAGTAAAAGCAGGCCTCCATCACTCGCTCAAGGCCACGCGTTATTCACCTACCGTTCGGCGTATCGTCCACGATACATCTGGCAGAGGGTCGCCGCACGCCCGCCTGAGCGCGACCACCGCACGTTTCCCGCGCTTACTCTTCGAAATCATAGTGTTTATTTTCTTTGTCGAAATGTCGAAACCACATAATTATTGTACAGTGGATGATGGGTGTCAGAGTAAAAACTATCTTCACCCAACTATTTATTGAAATAATTATTTACAGAATAGGTAGGTTCACACTACAGGTCATACAGTGAAACTGCAAAAACAGCTTTTACTACGTAGGTCGTAGGGCATAAAGGCGGTCTCAAGGTCAACATGTACCTATATGTATAGTCTGAAGTGCCGTCGTGTGTACCTACTTACTTACCTACGTAATAAATTATTAATGACAATTATTTGATTTCGTAAGAAAGCATAATTTGTGAAAGGTGTTGTATGACACAAGAAACAAGAACTGTTTACTACATAGGTAACTAAATAGGACAAGTAACGATAAACAACTAAGTACCTACCTACCTATCTAACTAGGTAGGTACCAAAAGTTGACTTTTGTTATTTTTATGTCTCCCATATTTACGGTATCTAACTAGGTAGGTAGGTACCTAATTAGATTATTGAATATTATAGAAATGTCCGAATATTATTGTAAGATTTTTTTTAACCATAGTACGTAAAATCGCTTTCCTTTTATGATATAATGCTACGCAATTCATTTAAAAGACGACAACCCTAACGGCGTCAGAAGAGATGGGAGCTACGCGATAGAAAGAGAAAACTTCTAGATGAATATAACTGTAGCCGCTGTAGCGGTGTGCGATCTGAATTGCGCCTTATTGAGTCGCAGCAAGAGTCGTTATTTAATTAAATTATGTTGCGGAATGCGGCTTCTGTTGTACTATATGTATTCTGTGGTAAAAGTCCTTCGGTTTGATAATTCTCTTGGAACAAGCGTACGTATTTTCACAGTTCCATTTTGACAGTTGCTTTCCACATTAGAAAATCGTAATAATTCAAAGATTGTGGGTTTGATTGTGGGTTTTTTTGACTATCTGAAGAGTTGGTTGGTGACGAGTCCTTCTTTTTTCTAGTCTATTATTAAACATGATACAGCTTGACCATAAAGAGTTGACAAAAATTGAGGGCGCCACTTTGTATGTAGAGACATCAAAATCACGAATAATTTGGCAACACTGACTATATTTTGTACTGAAAAATTTTAGTTCCATTTTATTTAATTTCAATTCTTTATGGTCAAACTGTAACTTCTATTTTTAAATTCATCATTTTCTCCCCAGATGCTGCTAGAGTACTGTGACGGTGGTGCCCTCGACTCAGTAATGTCGGAGTTAGAGAAAGGCCTGAACGAAGCTCAAATCGCGTACGTGTGCCGCGAAATGTGCCGCGGTCTGCAATTCCTGCACTCGCGCCATGTCATACATCGGGATTTGAAGGCGGGAAATGTGTTAGCAACTATGGTTGGTGGAGTTAAGTTGGGTGAGTTTGAACCTTGTGCAGTCGTAATAAGGTAGTCGTGAGACGCAAAAAGAATACCAACTAATTGCCAAAGGACACTTTCAATAAAACCGCGCTAGTATCCGTTAAAAAGTGTTTTATCTCACGCAAAAAGAAAATTAATAGTCACACATCTTCTAGAATGGCGATTTTGTAAAAAAAAAGCCATTATACATTGCATAGTATAATGTAAGTAGATGAAATTAAGAATTTTTGCTGTAAAGTGAGAAACAAAATATTGTAAATTAGACGAGACTTATTAGAAGAAATAGCATCTTATGGACTGGTAATAGAGTCGAAAAGAGATGCAATGAAAAATTGCTGAAGGATAAAACAAACAAAAGACGGTGCAAATATTGGAACACGGTCAATTTGATGAAAAAAACACCTTATGCTAGTATTAATAAGGTCGATGGCAGATTCAAAGCACATCTCATTCATAGCGATAGAATGAAAATTACTACGTTGCGAATAGATCGCGTTTTTATAAGCTAGTTTAATTGGCACCTTAAGTAGTGGTATTAAGGTCGATAATAGAAATGTGCCGCGGTCTGCAATTCCTACACTCGCGCCATGTATTGAAGGCGGGAAATGTGTTAGCAACTATGGTTGGGGGAGTTAAGTTGGGTGAGTTTGAACCTTATGTAGTCGTAATAAGGTCGATTGGAGACGCAAAAGATTGTTATAAAACGGACGATATTTTTGGTTGCGTTTTAGCACAGATTTCGTCGATTGTAGATTTTAAACAAAAACTGTATAAATGGACGCTCAATTTGGAAAACAAGTAGATTCTACACCTTGTCTAGTTGTCATAAGGTCGATAAGATATTAATAGCTCTCTAATTAGTATATTAAGATACTAATTAGAGAGCTAATGCCACCACATGATTAACTGTTATTTTTTTTTACGATATCTCTTAAACCTGAGAAGTTATTATAAGAGCTAAAACACTGGTTTTTTGGGGGGTTCTTATGACGTCATCGCGACGGACGCTAACCTTATGTCGTACGTGATAAAGCACATATTGCATTGAGCTTGGCATTTCCTTCAAACCCTTTTAACTCAACTACTTCTGACCGGATTTCAAAAATTATTTCACTAGGTTTCATAGCTATCAATACGTGTTTATATTATATCAATAAAACTATAGGATTCAAACCTGTTACTGATCCTTATTACACACATTTCTTACAGCGGACTTCGGTGTGTCGGCAAAGAACAAATCGACGCTACAGAAGCACGACACTTTCATCGGCACTCCGTACTGGATGGCGCCCGAAGTGGTGCTGTGTGAGACGTTCCGAGACCATCCGTACGACTTGAAGGTAACAATTAAAAAAAAATGTGTTCCGACAGTTAGAGGTGAGATAGCCAGTTCCTCAGTGGTGAGGATTCCGGGTGTATTGCGCTTCCATTCGGCCTTATCGTCACTTAACATCGGGTGAGGTGAAGGCCAAGCACCTCCATACAAGCTGATTCCCATCGGCTTACCTTTTAAAAATCCCAACCCACCGATTCACTATGCAGATCATATCATTTTCGTAGAGTGGCTTACCTTCGTCATAATTTCACCCCTCGCCACTGCCAAGCACTATCTAGTTTTGCATTAAAAAAAAGTATCGAGAGTTCTCAGTTTTAGGATTTCATGCAGTCTTCGCGGTTTTTTACACGACTGCCCAAAGCAAAGAGAGTGTTATGTGTTCAGGATTCATGTATGTTTGTGGGTATGTGAGTTTCTTTATTCCACCATAACTTCTAAATGCCTGAAATGATTTGGATAAATGGGGTATCGTTAGAATCCTTACAACATCCCGAGTGACACTAGCTATATTTTTTTTAGAAAAAATCAATATGGCTACTGTACGACGCCATTTTCAAATGCGAAAAAAATTTTTTTTTCTTCTATTATTACAATATGGGCATCAAATGAAAGGCCTTGATGAGCACATTCCAAAACTATATAATATGTCACTAAAATGTGTGAAATAAAAATAAAAAAATTAAAAAAATATTAAAAACACGACTGCCCTGCCAAAACGAACTAAAAAGTTAAACAACAAGTGTCATTGCAGTCGGGGGACCTCTTTGATCAAAAATTGTTCCATGATAAGGTCCCCCGACTGCAATGACACTTGTTGTTTAACTTTTTAGTTCGTTTTGGCAGGGCAGTCGTGTTTTTAATATTTTTTAAATTTATTTATTTTTTAAACTTATCCTTACATCTTTTAGACCCGTATTTATAAACCGCTCTCAAAGTTACGAACTATCTTACTTATGCTTTTTCTAATAACAACAGCGTCTCAACTGCTGATCAGGGGGTCAAGTCTGCTAATGTTTTCGTCAAAATTGTGGTTCAATGGTGTTTGAATGGTTATGCTTTTTGACACTGTTCTCGTTTCTTAAACCCAAAATCGAGACACAATATGTTTCCGTTTCGGGTTCAAGAAACACAATGTATTTCGGTTTTGGGTTTAAGAAACAAGAACTGTGTCAAAAAGCATTCAAACCATTCAAACACCATTGAACTACTATTTTGACAAAAACATTAACAGACTTGACCCCCTGATCATTTGGGTGTGTATTGCGATTTGAATCACCTCCATTCACTCCCTGGATGGCCATCATCAGATCACAGCTAGGTCAATCCCTGGCGGAGAACCAAGGCTTTATTAAAGTTGCCTTGTTTGTATGAAAATCGGGTGGTGTCCTTAATTATGTGACCAACACTGTACAATGCGATTAATTTGACCATAGACAGTGATCCGAACAACCTCGAGAATGTATGGCAAAGAGAAAACTTTACAGATTAAAGTACGTCGTTTTATACCGTTAGCGCTCTAAACTTGGTCAGTTCTGTTGTTCATCGCTAAATCAATAGCATTGAAAAGTTGGATAACTTTTTGTCTCTTCTGTAATTTTGACAATAAATTGTTTCTTTCTCCCACCAAAATTAACATATCTCTTCCCAGCATCTCCACATCTGGGCCCTATTTAACCAAGTCGACATTTGTCAGTGACATATGTCGGTTAATTTTACAATTATCATTACTTTAATTAGGGACAAGTATATTGTGAAGGGATATTTTTTACAAGTCGACATATTTGTAGATTTGTCAGTAATTCTTGATATGAGATTGAAGCCGAGTCAAGTTTGCGTGGCAATTTTATTGTCGACTTGTAAAAATTATCCACTGTTTCACAACAAAATTGTCCCTTACTAAAGTAAAAAATACTGTAAAAATTGCCGACATATATGTCACTGGCATGCCCTGGTCATTATGCATCACCCTACAGTCTAATATCTTTAATCTTTTCTGAAAGTTTGTCAATAAATTGTTTCTTTCTCCCTCCAAAATCATAATATCTCTTTCTCCCCAGGTGGACATCTGGTCATTGGGCATCACGCTGATAGAGTTCGCTCAGATGGAGCCGCCCAACCACGAGATGACCCCCATGCGAGTGTTGCTGCGCATCCAGAAGGGGGACCCACCGTCGCTCGACCAGCCTTCCAGGTGGAGCAAGGCCTTTAATGACTTCATCGCGAAGGCTTTGGTCAAGGTAATTATTCCAAAAACATCTTTACAGCCAGTCGCGTCTTCGATAACCTCGGAAATAGTCCAGTAAAGTTACGGGAGCTAGTATGACGAAATTGAAATAATTTGCAATAGCGTTCTTTCTTCATTTGTTCGTTAGATTAAATGGCTAGCTGTCATTTTGAAAATGAATCTAACTAATTTTCACTATTTTTTTTACTTTACTGAGTACTGACCAAAATATTAATTTATTTGGTTGCTTTAGCAAAATTGCTAATTACATACTTTCGTTACTTTTTGCTTGATATGCAACTATAATTTGATTGTGAATGTAAATCCAAAAAAATACCTGCCAAGTGCGTGTCGGGCCACGCGCAGTAGGGTTCCGTAGTTACCTTGGTATGGTAATACCATATTGAATATTACATTTATTTTTCGTCGTCAAAACGTCAAAAAGTGGACGTTCAGGGAAGAAGACGTTCAGGTAAGTGGACATTCGGGGAATGGACGTTCCGTGAAATAGACCTAATGGCCCGGCCGGACATTCCGGTAAAAGGACCTAACGTGCCTAAATGAAATAACTTTTATGACAAAGTTATATTTGCGGTTTTGGAAAATGTGCTATATCTCTAAAAAATATTAATATATCTCGTTAAAACCAATT
This sequence comes from Agriphila tristella, assembly GCA_928269145.1. Lineage (NCBI taxonomy): Eukaryota > Metazoa > Arthropoda > Insecta > Lepidoptera > Crambidae > Agriphila > Agriphila tristella. Next base: position 12,136,974 of record OV743448.1, on the reverse strand, counting down.
TACGTTGAAAGTATTTATTAGGATCTACAGCATACATTTTTTTTAGATTTTTCACTCTCTTATTTAAAAAGTTAAAGGTATAGGTTACGTATAGGATTGATGAAAAATAAATTTTTCAGTTTCAGTTCCATGTATGGGGAGCCCCCCCTTAATCTTTTTTTTTTATGTAAAAATCGTATAGCGGTTCACAGAATACATCTACCTACTAAGTTTCAAGTTTCAACTGTGTAAACTTAATAGTTTCTGAATAAAGTGGCTGTGGCATATGGACGGACAGACAGACAGACATGACGAAACTATAAGGGTTCCGTTTTTTGCCATTAGGCTACGGAACCCTAAAAAGTAACATCTATGCTGTATTTTTTGTATTCATAAATATAGTTGGATTCGTAAATATGGTGTTTTATAATTTCATCACAGTCAGATATACAAAAATACAAGTTATTAGCATTTAATGTTTTGAGAATCCGTAATTTTAGTGAACTATTATTTCATTTGTCCCCCCAGGACCCCGAGAAGCGTCCCACCGCCATCGAGCTGCTCAAGCATGAGTTCGTATCCGGCCCGCTGGACTCCAAGCCACTGAGGGACCTACTACTGGAGTACCGAGCTGAAGTTGTGGAGGAGGAACTGCTAGACGATGACTCAGAGGTGAGGGATAATTATATAATAAAATGTTTGTTTTTTTTTCCATCACAAATAATAGAACTTAAGTCTAGAGACAGCTTGGCAACTAAGCTACAACATGGAGGATTTTTATATTTGTGAGGAACTGGTGCCCGAAATAGCTTTTTGTAAAACGTTGCCTTTAATGTGCCATCCAGGTAGGGAATTCGATCCCGGCCCTTATTTCTGATCCCGGGATTTCGGGATTACACTTAGACAATCCCGGGATCCCGGGATTATTTCGGGATTGAAGATTAAAAATTCAAATTCTCGATTTCGTCAAAAATCGACGTACTTTAATCAAAATTTTAGTGAAAACCAACATATTTTGCATTATAAAACAAACCCAGCTAATCTAATCATTAACTTATCAAAGTTAGAGTCAAATTAAGTCTAACCAGACTTTAAGTCTGGTTAGTTTGACACTTTTATTTAAAAAAAAATATTTTTTAAGAGTGAATAAGATCTTCATTTAAACTTCAATGAATTGAAAAAATATTTGACAAACTATGCAAATAAAGATGATTGACAAAACCTCTCTTAACGTCGACCAAATAGACGGATTTCATGTAAAAACTCAAGTTAGTATCTAGGTAGTAAAGCAATTCTTTAGCAAAAACAGATTTGAAATAATATTCATGAGTCACAAAATAGGAGCGTTTTACCTACCATTAAAACGCATATTGTGTCTGAAGCCTTATTCGAAGCCTTGGTAAACAGATTGAGAATAGCGAAGCCTTTCCGTTTCCCGTTCAGCATCATTATTATAGGTCTATCTTACCAAATTACGTCACATCCGTATCCGATCTCACCCCACTATGTTCACCAGGCGGCCATTGCTGGTTTTCGCGCTCATTGCAGTCTCAAAATCTGAAAAATACTTTACAACTAATTAGCATTGAATGCATACCAGGCAGCCCTTGAAGGTAGGCTTCGAATAAGGCTTCAGACACAATATGCGTTTTAATGGTAGGTAAAACGCTCCTATTGTGTCCTATTCGCCGTTATTCGAAGCCTTGGTAAACAGATTGAGACATTGTTTGTTATCGCCTGGTGAACAGGGACAGGACGCCAATGTGACACTTTAAATCATAAATAGTTTATTACTCTTAAAAATTATTTTAATTTAGATCAAAAGAAATCTTTCTTTAAAATTAGTAAAGGGAAGAAAAAAAAAAAATACAAAAACATAACAATTAAAACTGAAACAAAGTCCATTGACAAATCAGCTTTAAATAAATTCTCATAAAATTTACTTAAGTTATTATTTAACATACATTATCTAACTCATAATATTTTAGTCATGTTATCGTTTAATATGACTGCTGGCTGACAGTGCATCTCTGCTTAAGTCGCGTCGATCGACTACTTCAAAATTATCTTGGACAAGACAACGTTTTCTTCTCAGATTCTTTAATTACAACTGTGGTGTCAGTTGCTGCACAATTATTTCACTTAAAGATACAAACCTTACTAAAAAGATCTTTATAAAATCCCTAACTGGATTTAGATATCATAATAAAATAAACCTTTGTGAACGCGATCACAAAGTTATTACTTCTATATCAGATACTTGATTAAATTACTTTAACGTAAACTGCGAACTGAACTCAATAAATACCTACCCAAAAATAAACGTTATACGACTGACTTAAGCCAAAGGTAACTTTTTTAGATTTAACCTTTGGTGTTGATTAACTTAGGCCGACTAGCTAGCTAGAGAGCACACAGACATGTGTGCGCCACTGTCTGCGACATCTTGTTGTGTCACGTCTAACATAAATTTTATGTGTAGGTGGAACAAGCACTAGTATTACACGTAAGTGTTATATAAATTGCTATCGAATATTAATTAACATTAACAAGTCCCTTTGAATTTTTACACTTAATAAAACATTTAGTATTCGATTGGTCAGCAGTAACAGCACACAGCAGCTGTGTTAGCCAAAAACAAAACAAAAAATAAATAGTTAAGTAGGTACATACTTATTTAGCTAAGTACTCACTACACTTAACTAACATTTTTAATTATCATTGCAAAATTAAATGACATCTTAACATTGGGAATCAAAATACTAGGTATAGACAAAATAATAAATGTAATAGATAAAATCAAAAGATGTATTAAAAGAACAAATATGACAGTACTGCATATCAAAGAAAGAAATATGACTTTAATTATTTCAACATGTCTTTACTTTCTGTAGACAAAGTTTCGTCTTTTGTAGGTAAAGATAAGTAAATAAAATATTTTATTTTTATCAATCTATAAAATAAATATTTAAAAGAAAATTAAATCAATTAAGTTTCTAAATGTCATGGTTTCTATGGCCATCGGAAAAACTGCACGCAGCATAAACTTTACTTATATAACATTCGTTTTGAACTTGAATTTCTAACAATATAGCAAAAATGTTGCATATCAACAATGATAGTAATAATAATTACAATTAATATACTTGCATTTAATTATTCAATTAAAATCACATAAATACTTTGGAATCATCCACCAAGAAGATTACCTCTGATATCTAACAAATCAAGTATTAGCACCCGGATAAATAAACAAGAGCCGGGTGCCAGTGCTGCCCCATGGTAATTAAGCTTTGATTAGGAAAGCATATTTAAGTAACTTAATCGCAGACATCAACCAATATAACATCAGATCGACAGTGTTTACAACAACTGACTTATGTCAAAGTGCAATTAGGGGTATTATTTTAAATATTAACCAGAATACCTATGGTACATGTATGGTAGCTAAATAGAAGTGCTTTCATATTCTACTGAAATATTCAACAAGTATTTAAGTAAGTATATATAACAAAATGTTAACTTGATATCTACACCGTGCTAAGATTATAATCAAAATATAGAATGATTCAATCAAGGTCTGAGTAAAATCGAGATTCCCCAAGAATTAAATAGGGTTTATATCACAACAAAACATTTACAAGTTAAAGTGATTTTTAAAATTCCTATCTATTAATGTACACCACAACGTGGTCAAAGTACAATAAAAACTAGCACTTTATGTATTTATGTACATACACATTACACGCCCCCGGCAAATCGGATATCAATGCACTTTGTAATAAAACCAACATCATCAGACTATCTTCATAAAATTTAAAATGTAAAACAAGCACAACCCTTGCAGTGACCACTTAACTAAACCCACAGCTTTAAAACTAGCTAGGATATCTGATCTGTCCTCGGACTCATGAGACAATATTAGTCTTCAAAGCATACAAATGAATTTAAAATTTTCAAACAAAACATAATATCTGCTACACTTATTTTGGTTACAGTGTATCCAAAAGGGACATCACCAGTTAGGTTAGATTAAAACTGTGACCTTTTGGTCACAAAACGGCAAAATAAAGCGCGAGCCGAGCGAGCGCATCGAGTGTGCCACGGCAGCGACCAGTGAAGCACCAGAACGCAACTGTTGGTGAACCTCCTTTGCGACACCCGGACTTAGCTAGCACCCGGTTCGATATTTTTAATAAAGAAACATTTTAAATAACTGGAAAATATATTGATTGAAATATTCAATCGTAATAACTTGATTTACCAGGTCCACGGTTATAAAAATAAATATTAATAAATAACTCACCAAAGAAAATTTCAAAATGTCATCTTCTGGTTGTTCTGTAAGCAGCAACTAGTGGTTGTTAGAAACATGGTGCCCACCAGAAGTACGGGAATATCTTGGATGATCCCCTTTTTAAGTTCCTCCCCCTCAGGGATTAAGGACAGTATTTACACAGAATAATTAAATAAAATAATAAGATAAAATAAGTTAAAATGTACGGTGCCTGGACGGTGCTCATCAAAAGCAACCGAAATAATTTTTATATCAAAACATCAACCGACGGTGCTCAGGAGCGACCGGCCGAATTTATGTTAAACCATAATAAATGTTTATCGAATGTAAATATATTTATTGATATTACATAACTATAATGACGGTGCCCATCAGAGGGTGACCGAATTCATGTTAAATAGTAAGATACTTAATCAACGGAATCCATCAGGAGTGACCGCCAGAGTTCAATCAACGGTGCTCAAAAGCGACCGAATAAATCCAAATTAAAAATATTGTTATAACTCACACAGCTCTTAACATGTGGGGCTTACTACCATAGAGGAAGTAAACAGCATGTTTTAATTACAAAATTATGTAAATACAACTTTCATAAACTTGTGTCAACGGTGCCAGGAGCAGCCGATAGACCTTCCCCGGTTCAGTTGCGGAACAAGCTGGAACCGAGGGGTATAATTTTTTTTTTTTTTTTTTTTTTTTTTTTTTTTTTTTAATAATAATAATAATAGAAAATATCTAATTACTATGATAAACTTTTGAGTTGCCTGCAACTAAAAATAGATTTCAAATTATTTAAAACAGTTCCCACAATGAACTTTATTGATAAAGCTACCTGACAAGCATATATATCAGTATCACACATATATTTAATCAAAGGTTAAAACAGGTTTTTTTTTTTTTTTTTTTTTTTTTTTTTTTTGGGCCGGAACCTTCGGTGGTGTACGCAGATAAGGTCCTTCAAGTTTCATCACAATCAAATTAATGGTTTTGGAAAGCATACAAATAAAAGGCATTCATTTTCATTTATACACAAGAAAAGATTAGTACGCTCATTTTACTGGGAATTGAACCTGGGCCATTTTGCGCATTGATAGCGTTTACTGCCGCTGCATCAAATACGCCATCAATTGTAATATTCCGCAATCAAGTCAATATCTGACTGTTTAAATATTTTAATTAAACACCAATTTACAGGCAAGATTCTTTTGTAAAACCACTGACTACTTATTCTTGTTCAAAGTGCCTCGTTACGTATCACTAATCAGATTCAAAGCAGTGACTTAAAAAAAAAATATACTCGTTCAAACGACTACGGCTAAACAACATATCTCAATAAAATAGGGAACAATGGTTAATCTCAACACTGGTCAAGTAAAACTATGAGTCGAACGAAATGCCACGGCAATGGCCGGATAGTGCTAGGATTCAAGCAGCATACACTTTCTCATATTTTTAGAAACACAAGTATTTGTGCACTCAGCTCACATTCAACACAATATAGCTTTACCAAAAATGAATAGGAATCGTACGAAACTTGTTTTCCGTAACATAAAAATTTTCATAAGCATTAAATTTGTCAAAATTATAACGTTTTTAGGAGATCGCATAGGCCAAAAGCGAATATCACTCATGAACGGCAATTTTACGAATGTAAGAATTAACAGAAATTATTTTTCAACATATCGTGGGTAGAATCATATCATTATTAAATAATGGAAAAATTTCACTGACCTTATGGCGAGGCGTTAGATTACCTCAATTCAATTCAAATCACGCGTCATATTTACTGTAGATCCATGCCCTCGCCCTCGTTCTCTGCTACTCCACGAACATGAGGAAAACGGAGACGACACAAAGTCGGACCCAACTAACACTGATTTTACGTATGGTTTTTTGGAATTTCTACGCACACGCATTTTAAATAACCGAAAATGAATCGTAAGATGTTACTTTTCAACAAAAATATGTAATATAAAATCTAAATTCGAATTAAGAATTTTACGAACGCTAACAGCGTTTGACCTACTTTAGAAAACTTTAAAATTCGAATGCTAACAGCATTTGACCTACTTAGGCAAAATTTTTAAATTTCGAACGCCAACAGCGTTTGACTAGATGTGAACGGTTGCGAAAAAAGGACGCCAATGAGCGCGAAAACCAGCAATGGCCGCCTGGTGAACATAGTGGGGTGAGATCGGATACGGATGTGACGTAATTTGGTAAGATAGACCTATAATAATGATGCTGAACGGGAAACGGAAAGGCTTCGCTATTCTCAATCTGTTTACCAAGGCTTCGAATAACGGCGAATAGGACACAATGTCTCATTTCTAAACTAAACTTGAAAATGTTCATACATTTTTGTTCAGTAGCAGTAACACTAAAGTGTATCACCACATAACCCAGTGAGAGTTGCTTGTCTTCAGTTTAGTTCAAAATAAAAAAAGTTTCATTCCAAGAAACCATCGCAAATCCGCTGGGTTAATTTGTGTTGCTTGCTTGGAATGCTGCTTGAATGAAATACAGGTTTTCTTGTATTCTATATAATAAATAATAGGCGTGCAATTATATTGAGAGCACTGGCACTGAGCGTTTAGCATCACGCGCTATATTTTGCAACTTTATTTAAATTAATTAACCAATCCCGAAAATCCCGGGATTATGAAAACTCAATCCCGAAAATTGCGGGATTGAAAAACGATCGGGATCCCGAAATCCGGGATCCCGGGATCAAATCCTCTACATCCAGGGTATTTGACAACATTGAAAATATACTACAAATTTTTGCCATATGCCCCCTAGCATGCTCGCCGAAACGCGATATCATATAGCGATTTATCACGTGTAACTGTCAAAAGACAATGGATTTTGACAGTTGAGTGTAGATAAAATGCTATATCACGCGATACATCGGGTCATTCTGAACTTACCGTCCAAATTTCAAGGATGTGTCCAGTCTATGAAATTAAACAACTTTCTCTAAGAAACATGTGTCGAATTTCGCCACAATATATTTCACGTGATCTCTTTGATTTGTATGGATGGTCGATATTTTTTTTACATATTTGGCCATGTTTTCTTTAGAGGAAGTTGTTCAGTTTCATGGACTGAACACATCCTCAAAAGGACATCAGGCAGAGTCCCTTAGAAAAAAACCAATGAATGTATAACATTTCTGTATTTTCCAAAATGTAGGCATGTAATTAGTAATTCATAGAAAATATTCAGATTTTTACGAAGATTTATGTTTTAAGAGTTATTTATATTTGAAAGTTTTGTTTTTGGTAACCCCGACACTAAATAGCAACACCACACGACAACACGTTTCGTTAGATGCGTTATGCTAGGGCCACACTACAGTGATATGCCAGCAATTATGATCATTGATGAACCTTATGCGTATAGGAATAAGGAAAATTATGGCCATAATTATTGCCATATCACGGTAGTGTGCACGTAACATTAGTGATACAGATTACCACCACAATGTACGATTCGGAACCAGATCAAACTGAAAATCTGTGCATATGTCGCACACTAACAAAACACTTTTGACAGTTGACTGACAGCCGGCAGACGTTCTTTTTTTTTAATGCACAATCCCTTGTGCCATAGAATAAATATACTCAGGGGAGACTTGTACAATCGCTGACAAAGATGTCCGTTTCATTGATATGCTTTTGTTTTTTTCAATAATTAATTAAAGCTAAATGAAGGAGTTAAAAAATAATGTTGCTACTGTTTTATGATTCTAGTAACATAAAGTGTTTATAGATAACAGAATTATGTTTATACACTTTTGGGTCTCATGTGCCTGATGTCCTTTGGATGGTGAATACATAATGACCCTATAACAGGGTGAAATTTTAATCATTTGGTTCCCGAAGTGGGGTGGTTCCACTCGTGATTACAAGCGACTTTTACTATGGGGCCAGCTCTCCTACTCGCTAAAAAATTCAGCTGTTCCATACATTAAGGTCGAGTAGGTACTGCACTTTTGTGTGGAACAGCTGATTTTGATTTTTTTTACGAGGAGGAGAGTTGGCCCCATAGTAAAAGTTGCTTGCAATCATGAGTGGAACCACCCCACGGCGGGAACCAAATGATTAAAATTTCACTCTGTATCGTATTTCAGTGGTCATGCTATGGGGGCTGGTGTGGCCAAACCTATGACTTGTGAGGTTGTGAGATCTTCTTGTATTTAAAAAGATTTAAAACGACTTAACATGTCTCCAAAAGTATGCTTAGTCGGTATTTTCTTAATATTATTTAGTATAATGTATTAGATTTAGTACCCTACTAACATTTGCAAGTAACCACATTTGCGTACGCACGCTTACTAACTCGAAGTCGAGATCAAGACGCGGGAAGGCGCGGCCCAACAAAGAGAACTACCAGAGAATTGGTTAGTATTTATATTAGTCCAATCAATGAGCATATTTGTTGTATGGAGACTTCTGAAAAATTCTCCCGTCTATGAAATTTGGCATGTGATGAAGTTGGGTAATACAGATTACAGATGAACAATAATCCAATAATTTTTGTTACGAGAAGTTAGGTATTTTTACCCAAACATGAAAATCGCTTATATCTCTCTGTGAATATTTCCTCCGGCTAAAATACTTTCTGTATACGTACTTATGTACTAGTTAAAATAAGTATGTAAAGGAATCCAATTTTTTTTCGAAATCAGAGATACCCCAAATTTAACTTTTTATTATTTTTCAATATATCTTCTATTGAAAAAAATATCTTCTGATTATTTTTTTAATATGTTTTTATATCCTTAAATATATAGCTTTGTTCAGTAAGTCAATAAATTTTCTTCTTTAATCATATTTTTTTATCTCAAAAGGTAATGTGAAAAAATATCGGTCCATTTTTATACGTTTATGTATAAATATGATTAAAGAAAAAAATTATTGGCTTACTGAACAAAGCTATATATTAAGGGTATAAAAACATATAACAAATTAATAATCAGCAGAAAAATTTTTCAGCAGAAGATATATTGAAAAATATTAAAATTAAAATTTGAAGTATCTCTGAAATCGAAAAAATATTGGATTCCTTCACATACTTATTCTAACTAATACATAAGTACGTATACAGATAGTATTTTAGCCCGAGGAAATATTCACAGAGAGATATAAGCGATTTTCATGTTTAGGTAAAAATACCTAACTTCTCGTAACAAAATTTATTGGATTATTGTTCATCTGTAATCTGTATTACCTAACTTAATCGCATGCCAAATTTCATAGACGGGAGAATTATTCGGATTGCATAAGCCTCGTTGATTGGACTATATGTACACTTAAGGTAGTTTACACACAGACAACTTAGGGACCATCCATAATGTATGATGTGGTAATATGATTGTAAATGTGGACTTACCTATTTTGCATTAGTAACAAAGGGTGGATAAATAAATAAATTGAAATTACGTCACACGTTAAAGAGAGGGCGGGGATCGATGAAGTGTGACTAGGGGGTGGGAGGGGTCCTAAATTTTGTGACGTCACTTCAAATCATTTAAATTGAAAGAAAACCATTTTCGGAACTGCTTTTTTTAATTCAATAATTATTTCTAGATGTAAAATTGTAAAATTAGTGACGTCACACTAGGGAGGGGGGTCAAAAGTCATGAAATTCGTGTGACGTAATTTATGGATAACCCCTAAGGTAGGTAGTTCACACTGACAATATGCCAAATAAAAAAGTAGCAGTGTTTTGTTATGCTAGGAGCTGCTACAGTACTTACTATAAGCCCGATGTGGCCTGAGGTTGCCTGTACGTGATGTCTATGGTGCGTGCATGTCGAACGGCTAAAGCGGGGAATACACTAGGCAGACGTGACGCCGATCTGGGGCCCTATTTTTGAATCATTAGAATTCCAAATCGTGTATGAAGTCGCAAGATTCGTATGTCATATTATATTCATACTCGTGAATTTTGCAACGAGTGGTCCGACCCACTCGTTTTCGATATTCTACCAGTAGAAATGACGTGAGAGAGAGAAATATCAAAATCAAATGACTGACAGACAATGTCATTATAACTTTTTAATTTACGTTCCGTTCCCCCGTAACTCGATACTGGTTTTTAAAATCAACGAGTTATGGCTTTCCGGTTTTTATTTTTTCTGCGTGAAATGAAAAATGTTAGATTCGAGTTTTAGGGAAACACTCATTTCTATTGTTTTAAAAATACGTAAAATTGGGAGCAATCGAAATTGATTTCGTATACTTTTGCTTTCGTGCATTAATTAAGATTCATTTCGAATGATTCAAAAATGCGTCCCCTGGGCGTGAATGTACTCTATGTACGTGATAAGACATACTTTTCGTTGCGTTGCGTAACATAGTATCGCGTCTCAAGGTGTGGATACACGTGGATGTAATATAGCTCTAAACTAGTCTAAACGTAAAATAGCCTATGTAAAATATATGGGGACCGACGGCATTCGTGGCTCACGTAGGCCCAATGTAGTTCCCGCTTAATTGTCTACTACATTTTATGTTTTGTCTCGGAATCAGCAGCAGTGTTTCTTTCAGGTACTACTACACAATGAGTTGTGTGTAGGTAGATGGGCAAACTAGTGTATTAGTGATTGACGGATGAGCTCCCCCGAACCTCTTGATTGCCCCCCCGGAGAACTTTGTCTGAAAGAAACACTGATTAGCAGACAACCTTCGTACTTTGTCACACCAACTATAACGCTTGTTCACACCCAGTTAATATGATGTCAGTATTGGTGCAACATGGAACTTGCAGTTACATTTGGTGGTTGGTAGGTTTGTTAAAGTTTTTGAATAACCTTTATTTTGTTTGTTTGCTAATTAAACTGACAGATATCAATTTGAGGATTGAAAATCAGCCGTTACTAATGAAAATTCTGACCTATAAAACAGAAGTCATACAGCCGTTTGCACTAAACTAAATTTAAGCGTGTCCTACTTAAGATATTTCTTAGCTTCGGAACAGCCTCGAACAGCCGAGCTGAAATTTTTGTTTACACTAACAGACTACGTCGTAACTTGGGCATCGCCTTGCAAAGAGAATGAATGTAAATAATTGTCTATGGATTTTTAAACTGGCGAAGTAATGTAGGTCACAGTATATTATTTTTTCATCCCTTCTATTCGAAAAATGATGATTTGTTCCTATATGTATAAGTGGGACCAAAATAGCTGTTTTCTGGTAAGAACTTTTTAGTGGGAGAAAAAGAGATTTGAATTTAGAACATGTATCTTTCAAAGAATTCGAACGCGCGCCGCCGGCTGGTATGTATTGACTGGCTGTATAGACGGCGCGGAGACTAAAAAAAAACATAAGCGCGCGAATTAAGTCTGTGTTCTTGTAATTAGTAGGTACATACTTACGTACTTAGTACAATAACTTTTGAAAATTGCGCTAGTGTATCAAACGTAACTATAAATTTGTAATTATTTTACTTTTCACGTGTCTTTTAAATAAAGAACATTTTCATTAATTACATAAACACAGTCTCCTATTTATTTTCTCATAGAAAGGGGATGAAAAGTAGAGTATATGACTCGGGCGCAAAATATTTTTGGCGAGGGCGACATACTTTGAATCCCTCGCTACGTTCAGGATTCTACTGAAGAATCCCTCACTTCGCTCTGGATTCAAAAAAGCGCCCTCGCCGTAAAAATATTATTTTGCTCCCTTGTAATACAATCTACTATAGTTGAAACTTGTCATTGATTCATTCGTGAGTAAAAAGGAGACAAAAGCTAAGGCGTTGTCTATTTTATTTGGTAGGATAAATTCACAGGGAAAATAAAAAGTCAAGTCAGTCAAGTGTCAAAAAACATAAATAACTATTTACCTATTTACTCTTTGCTCACAATGCCACAGACTATAACCACTGATATAGGAATTTCTTAAGTAGGCGCTTGATATTGGGCCCGTAAGTTAAGAATAGCCTAAAGTGCATTTAGGAACGTCCTAAGGTTAGTGTAAAGCATTTTTTTGCTAAGAATGTCTTAAGCTAATTAGGAAAAGACTTAGGCGATTCTTTAGTTTAGTGCAAATAGGTGTTAGTTACTTGTAAATAGTTCAATATAACACAAGTTCGTTGGTAAGATTTTCTTTAATGTAGTACTTTGCGATTGGTTTACATTGCTTCCGAAACGGAATCGCAGCCGCACGGGCTTCCGCCTGCATCGAAGGTAACGTAATGATGAATTAAATATTATATTTAGACATAGGGCCGCCTTAGATTGTAAATTTTTACGTCAATGCCATTGTTGAAGGAATTGACAATCGCTTTTCGACCAATTTTTGTATCAGTGAGCGTCAATAGGGAATATGCATAAGTCACCGATTTTGATAAATTATAAAAACATGATGGAATGGAAAAAAAAAAAAAAAATGCGCTATTTTAGTTTTATCACACGATGAAATCAGGGAAAAATAACGATTTTTTTTCACTTTCGGATATAATGCACTTAATGACTGTATGACACATATGTACTTAAACGCAAAATTTAGGGAGATAATTGAAAATAATTGAAAATTCTTGGCTAACTCCATAGTAAACGCGCGCCTGAAACGTGACATGTGACGTCATATATCCTGTCCGTTTTGTATGGAGCGATTTCGGCGGTTGCTGCTGCGTGCTAACTTCAAGTAACTATATCACGAGAAAATAATCGGTCAAGAGCGAGTCGGACTCACGCACTGAGGGTTCCATACCATCATAATTGCACCATCAAACCACACTGCAGAGTAGAATAATAAATTAGTATTACAGTTTTAGGTCAGCGCCATCTCTTGACCGATAGTGGAACTAATGTTAACTTTTTTAGAAATTTGATCATTTCTAAAAAAGTGTGCTATATTGAGACATCGTTTTATTTTTCCTGTAATCTTTATATAAATTGCTATCACATAGAATTATTTCAGATTTTTCTCTTTGCAAACTTCGGAGATAAGGGGGGGGGAACGGTATTTTTTTTTACAATTTTCATTATAAGTCGAAAACTATGCGGCCTAAAAAAAAAAAAAGAAAAAATGATTGAAAACGTGCAAACGACGCTCTTTCATATGATACCCCACATGCCCTAGTTGCCCCACTTCAAATTTTTAAGACCCCTTTTCAGCCCCTGTTGTAAAAAAGATATTTTTATTTTTATTTATTTCTTATTTGCAAAATAGTTGGGCAAATGTCAACTTAAACTATTCCAAATTTCAAGTTGATACCATTAGTAGTTCTCGAGATATCCAGCTGTGACAGACAGACAGACAGACTGAGTCACACCATAAAGGTTCCTTTTTTACCATTTTGGTACGGAACCCTAAAAACGCAAGAAAAAATTTTTATTTTTACAGTTGATTTTCTCACACATAATACTATTGATAAAAAAAATTGATGCATATTCCCTATTACGTAAAAATTGACGATTGCAAATGGTCGTTACCGAAGCGCTATACACCCTTAGCCTCGCCTTTATCCTTTTGATGTTGTATATGGTGACGTAAGCTTGTGTTACTCTTGGAATGGCAGACCCTGTTTTCTCGGATCATGGTGTAAAGCGCATTCGCTTAGATAGTGTCGCCCTTTCATCGCGCCGCCTTTGCACGTGCCGCTTCTTGTCAAAGGATGCCGCCGCATAAACAAAGGATACCGCGTGCGGCGTACACCCGCAAGTCAATTTGGATTTTGGCAGTTTACATCGAAGCGCCGCGCCGTAGTGAAAAGTTGTGTTTGTTGACTCTGCTACGTATACTAAAAATGTTTTTCATCCTTGGGAGGACAGTGAAGTGCCTCAAGATGAAACTTTAAGTGAACCAACAAAAAAAAGATGGGTGTTTTGTAAAACATGTAAACACAAAAAAAGTGTAGATAACGCAATTAAAAAAGAAAATCGATATTTTGGTATGAATTCGGAACGTGATAAAGTTGGATCTATTATTATAAATACAGGTGATAATGACTCCGACATTTCAAGTGATGAAAAATAGTAGGTAGTCTTACTTTTTTTATTTAATTTTTCATTAAAATTCTCTTTCCACCTCGCTTGTGTGTATTATTTATTTGTGTTCGTATTTTTTTTTCAATAAACACAAGTAGGGACTGACACCGTAATCTTAAAAAAAACACGACGCCCGCCCCCCCTCCCCCCGCCCGCACACTATGGTACAACTTAAATATTTATCGAAACCGATAACGATATTGTTTACCGTTATCAGTAACATTACCAAAAACTTGCCGGTATGCCTGTCTCTGAACACATTTGCTTGCGGGTGTACCGACACTATCTAAACGAACGAGCTTTAACGTAGTATATTTTGATCGCAGGAACATCGCAGCTCGCAGATGCACATGGAGGTGGAAGATGACTCCACGTCTGTCCGGTCGGGCGACACGCCGGACGTCAAAAGTACGTATTCTAATTATAGTAATATACTGTTATATTCCACTATCTCCCTTCTAAAACCATTCATACTATAGGTCTTTATCACGTTTTATTAGGTTGCTTTCTCGTTTGTTTGTAAATCCACGATTTTATCGGATATATTTCGGGAATGGGGAGATGTCACAAAGTTTATCCCGCTTGGCGCTATTGCTGCTGGAGACCTTTGTACGGGCATTTGTCCCCAATTTTCCCGTTAATTTCAAATTGTATCTAAAAATGGTCGATAGTTACATTGATTATTATAGACGCTCTGGACAGTAAATTAATTAAAGATCGAATTTAGGAAAAAGTAAACCAAAATGTGTAGGAAGAAAAATTTGTATTTACGAAAATTCGCTTCCGACATCCAAAAATTAGAACAAAATGACAGGTCCACATCTACACTAGCGACAAGTTAGCGGTAGTGCGCCGACTGGTGGACAATTTGTGATTCAACAAAATTATCCTGCCATTTGGAATTGCGCAACCTAATCCCGCCATCTTCCTTCTTCCATCGGACAACCAGACATACGAATCTGCGCCACCGTTTTTTGGTGGATATTCCAAAGATTTCGCACTAAGCGTTTTACATCCCTTGGGAACCTTTTACCGAAATAAAAAGTATCATATTTTTAGGGTTCCGTACCCAAAAAGGGTAAAAGGGTAAAAACGGGACCCTATTACTAAGGCTCCGCTGTCCGTCTGTCTGTCTGTCACCAGGCTGTATCTCATGAACCGTGATAGCTAGAAAGTTGAAATTCTCACAGATGATGTATTTCTGTTGCCGCTATAACAACAAATACTAATAAAAACAGAATAAAATAAATATTTAAGGGGTGCTCCCATACAACAAACGTGTTATGTTGCAGTTTTTTGGTACGGATCCCTTCGTGCGCGAGTCCGACTCGCACTTGGCCGGTTTTTTTAATCCAGGCTATAAACTATTGATGTGCAAAATTGTATCTAAATTCTGTTCAACCGTTTTAGCGTGATTGAGTAACAAACATCCAAACATTCGACTGCCAGCTGCCAGCGACTTGTTTGCGTGGACAGTTTTTTTGCTATCCCTCGGGAACTGTACGTTTTTTCCCAATGAAAGGTACCCTATGTCTTTTTCTGTACTGCTGACAACGTGTATGCAAAATTTTATGCTAATCGGTTAAGAAGTTAAGACGAAGGCGTTACAAACAAACATACTTTAAGTGGAGTACGTTACCTTTTCTTCATATAATCATATTAGAATCAAGTTATGTTTTCATGTTGTTTATTGACTGAGTTCCATTGTCAATAGTGTCGGAGGCAGAGCCGCCGGCAGGGGGCGCAGTGCAGGGGGCGTCGGTGCCCCCCGCCCCCGCGCCCGCCAAGCGCCCCCGCGACGACCCCGCGCCTGCTGACAGGCGGGCCCCGGTATGTATACACACACATACATAGAAAAATTTTCGCTGCGCTCAAGAAGACCAACAAAGCGTGGAAAAGAGATGTTAACATAATACGGACACGGTCTATGTAAAAAAGAGACAAAGGATCAAGTGACATGTGCCAACATTTTTTACAGTAAAAGCCCCTAGCGTCCCGCCTAGCAAATGAGCAATCACAGTTTGTTTAAAATATTTGTTAATCTTAATTAGAATTTAAAATAAAGGTATCGTGGAGCCATGGTGTCTTGTGCTCTAAGTAATTGTGATGTGACAAAAAGAAATAATCCAAGTAATCACACTTTTCACAGGTAAATAAGATATTGCCACACATTTCTCTAAAACCAAATTTCGCTACATTTGTTCGTTTATCGACGAAGAAAACAGTATAGAACATAGTTTATTAATTTTCTTTGCTATATATACACAGGTTGGTCAAAAGTTCTGTTACTGAGTTTCTTTATCGATTACTGGCCATTAAAACAAATGAAAAGAAAAAATAAAAATGACATATTATTGACAGTTTTATAAGCTATAATTCCATACCACACGTATATCATATTTTGTTTATTTCACCATGGAATGGGGGTTGAAGGAGAATCGTGTCGCTGTAATTGCTCTGCACAAATGTGGGCAGCCACCGAATATGATTTTCAAGTTGCTACAAAAGTTGAAAATCAACAAGCAATTTATTTATCGCACTATCCATAGGTACAGTAATACCTTGACCGTCGATGACCGAAAAAGATCAGGAAGACCACGCACCGTTCGGACACCAGCTGTGATCAAGGCAGTGAAGGCGAGAATCACGAGAAATCCCGTCCGGAAGCAAAAGTTATTGGCAATACAGATGACTGTGAAGAGAAGTTCCCTTAAAAAAATTATCAATGATGACCTTGGGCTTCACGCTTACCGTAGACGAAAGGGCCATCTGCTAAACGCACGATTGAAGGCTATGAGGTTAGCACGAAGTCGCGCTCTACTAAAGCAGTACGCACAAAACGGCCATCGAAAAATCTTGTTTACTGATGAAAAAATCTTCACAGTCGAAGAAAATTTTAACCGTCAAAATGATAGAGTATACGCTAAGAATAGTAAAGAAGCCAGCATGATTGCTCCGAGGGTCCAACGAGGTCACCACCCCTCATCAGTGATGATTTGGCTGGGGGTGTCCTATTCAGGGCTAAGTAAGGTTCATTTCTGTGAAAAAGGTGTGAAAACTGGCGCTAGAGTCTATCAAGATACCGTTCTGGAACCTGTTGTCAAACCCTTAAGCCACACTTTATTTCAAAACCAGCCATGGGTCTTCCAGCAGGACTCTGCCCCTGCGCACAAAGCAAAATCTACACAAGCATGGTTTCGGGCTAACAAAATTGATTTTATCGCGCAGGAAGAATGGCCATCCTCCAGCCCAGACTTAAATCCTCTGGATTATGCCATATGGCAACTTATTGAGGAGAAAGCATGTGCTAAGCCCCACATGAATCTCGACTCTCTTAAGCGCGCTATTCTCAAGGCAGTCGCAGAATTGGATATGGTGGTAGTTCGTGCTGCCATCGATGACTGGCCTCGTCGTCTAAAGGCGTGTATTCATGCCAGAGGCGGTCATTTCGAATAATTTTAATACATGATAATCTTAAATATTTGTGCTTTCATTTGGTATATAATTCATTGTAGCATTATTTGTAAATTTAGTATTATTCATGTTTTCCATAGTTACAGAACTTAGTAACCAACTAGGTATAGTCATATTTTACGTATCTCATATAAAATGTATGCATTCATTTTCGGATCACCTGTTTATTGACATTGTTGTTCTTTGACATTCTATTTCTATGGTATACACAACACATACATAAACACTTATATACTTATACACTTATATACACATATATACTTCAAGATAAAGAATGGGCATCGGCCAACTTTGTGTATTTGCTTTTCTTAGAAATGACGTTGACATTTATTTCATTTGCAATAAAGATGAAATTGTAAATGACTTTAGGACCAAACTACTTTTTGTTAATTGTTGTTGGATGCCCATTCCTTATCTTGAAGTACTGTAAATTATGACACTTTTAAGGCGTTTTAACAAAAAGTAAATTATATCTTTAAACGCTCGTTTAGTTTTCAAACTTTTTTTTTTTAGTTTCAATTTAGTTTCAAAACAAGCAATGATCACCCAAAAAATATTTATTCCAACTCCCACTGTTGAAATTCGTGAAATATGTTTTATGTTCCACTATTTCCCCCCCAGGCGCCCAAAAAGGAGAAAGGCCCTGCGCCCCCGCCCCCCGTGGCGACGCCCCCCTCGTCGCCCGCGCCGCGCGCCCCCGCCCCCAAGAAGCCCCCCGCGCCGCCGCCCCCCGCCACCGCTACACCCCACGCCAAGCAGATCGTCGACCAGGTACGTTGCTAGTTTGTCCACAAAGGGTCAATATTTCAGGCCCGTAGACAGGGGGAATATGGGTGTCCTATCCCCCCACCGAAATCTTCAAACTTAAAAATACAACATCTCTAGAATACACTGGCCTGCAAAACTAAGTACTACAGAGGTCTATTTTCATACAAACGAGGTAACTTTGAAGCATTGGTTCTCCGCCCAGGATTAAACGTGGTGTGATCTGATGATCTGATTCCAGGGAGTGAATGGAGAAGATTCAGATCCCCATACAGACCCAATAGATCTGATCAGCATTCTAAGAGCTATTTGGATATGTTTAAAAAAACCACGATAATAGCATTAAAATGTATGGAAATGCTGTAACCGATAACTCTTATCCTTACAGCCATTAGAATGCTGATCAGATCAATTGCGTGTGTATGGAGATCTGAATCTTCTCCATTCAGTCCCTGGATGGCCATCATCAGATCACACCACGTTTAATCCTGGGCGGAGAACCAATGCTTCAAAGTTACCTCGTTTGTATGACAATAGACCTCTGTAGTACTTAGTTTTGCAGGCCTGTGTAGTTTGTAATATGTTGAATTAGAACAAACCAACTATGTTGAAAAAAAAGCACTGTTGTATTTTTTTCTAAATTATCTTTGGAAAATAAATGTTTTATTTAATCAAATTAATAATTAAATGATATTCTTATTCATCGTTCTAACTAAGTTTAAGGGTACTTCAAAAAACATTAACCAAATGGAGATTTAACCATGCGCGGCTTTAAATTTTACTTTCTGTTAAAAAGTAAGTTCAAAAATGAACAGAAAACTATAATATGAACTCACAAGTTTTAATTTTTAACGGAAACTAAGTTAATAACTTTGATTTCAGTACTTTTGAAAAAAAAGCTCTAGAAAAAAAGCATGTTTTTCATGGTTTTTTTTCACGTTAGGTAAAAAGACTGTTTTTCTTACAACACTCTAGAACTACACTACTACAGAACCGACCAACTAGATATTTCAGTCATCTATATAATACAAACTCAATAAAAAACTTAAACACGTTAAGATTGACCTAGCTGTGATCTGATGTTGTCAATCCAGGGAGTGAATGGAGGAGATTCAGATCGCTGTACACACCCAACTGATCTGATCAACATGAGGATCAGAGTTTTTAGTTTCAAAATATCCATACATTTTTATGCTCATTTCGCGGTTTTTTTAATATCCTTATTTTTTTGTTTTCCAGATAAAAATGTGTTTGAAAACGTCTCAATTATAATTTACTATGATGTCAATTTATTCTTTTTTATATTATTAACTTTACTTTGTTCTCTAGGTATGTCGAGAAGCCGAAAAAGCGGTCGAAGACAAAGAAACAAAGCAAGACAGAGACAGAGATAGTCCGAAACCGGAAGCCAGACTAACGCCGGAGCCGGAAGTCAAACCGACAGACAACAAGACAGAAAAAACACCAGATCCGGATAGAACGCAACACAATAACGTTGAAGTTAACGTTAACGTAAATAAAGCGGAAAAAGATAAATTAGAAACAAATAAAAATGAAAAAGATCAAATAGTCAATCATATTGAAAAAGTAAATGAAGATTTTAATAAGATTGAAAAAGAAATACCTAGGAAAATTGAAAAAGAAACGCCTAGTAAAATTGAAAAAGACGATAAAGAAGTGAATAGACTAGAAAAAGATAAATTAGATGTTAAAGATAAAATTATAGTCAACAGTACTGAAAAAAAAGTCAATAGGACAAGTAAAGATCTAGAAGTGAAAGATAGAATAGAAGTCAATAATAGAAATGAGAAAGACAAAACTGAAATTAGAATTGAACACGAAAATAAAGAGAAAGAGAGACAGGAAAAGCGGTTCTCTCGCTCTAGTTCTTCTGAAGGGAAAGTTTTAAGTGAAGTCAATAGGATAGACTCAAGAAATTCTTTAAATGATGAAAGGACGAGTATAGAAATTCCTAAATCAAAATTAAATGAAAAATCAAGTTCTTTTGAAATGTTTGAGAGTGTAACAGTGAATAGGGTAGATGAGAAAGTGGCCAAGTTCAATAGGTCAGGGTCTGTGGATGGGAAAGAAAGAGAGGAGAGGAGAGAGAGGCATAGAGAAGACAGAGAGAAGAGGAAGTCGCAGCGTAATGCAGTAGAGATC
Organism: Agriphila tristella; assembly: GCA_928269145.1. Taxonomy (NCBI): domain Eukaryota; kingdom Metazoa; phylum Arthropoda; class Insecta; order Lepidoptera; family Crambidae; genus Agriphila; species Agriphila tristella. The sequence continues at coordinate 12,116,292 of OV743448.1, read as the reverse complement.
AGGCCAGTTACGGTGAGTAATTTTGTTTTGTTTTACATTTTAGGCCCGCGCCCGTATTTATAAACTGCTTCTTTAGATCATATACGCGGTTCATTAATGGGGCGTTAAAGTGAATTTTCATAATATAAATTATCAAAATCATTGACAATATTATCGTGTTTAATTTATAACTAATAAACCATTTCTTATTTTGAAAAACTGTCCATCTCAAAACAAGAGAGCTAGCTTAGGTTTTTTTCAATTTTATTATAGGTGTTTTACTGGTTGGCACAGCATTGAAAAACTACAAAATTGTTGATCACTACGATTTTTTTCTATCGAGTAAAGTTTTAACTATCATGTTTCTGTCAGTCACATAATATTACTGAGTACTTAAATCTATTTTCTACATTTTTATGGGACTTATAAATCAATTAATACCAGGGTTGACGCACTCCGCGCTTAAACTTTTATACTAGCCCACCGCTCGCGGCTGACTCAGTGGAGCCAGCGCGCGAGGGGTGGCGTGTGTCGGTTGAGACAGAGCTACGCGACAGAAAGAGAAGCGCTTCGGTGGCGCTTATAATAATAGGCACGCAGCGCTGTGCAATTTGAAATTGTACTTTATTGCCGTGCAGCGAGAGTAGCTTATTATTTGATTGTCCTCGCGCGGATGGGCTTCTGTACGCTTAGTACTATTATATATTCTGTCGTAATACTGTTTAGAAACGTTGCTCAAAAATGCTTTATACGGCCTGTTAGTGAGCTAGGTGAAGATACAAGAAAGAAAAATTCATCTTTCTAGCTATTACGGTTCCTTAGATACAGCTTTGTGACAGACAGACGGACACTGGAGTCTTAGTTATGAGGTCCCGTTTTTACCCTAAAAATCAACTTACAGTATTTACTTCTCAAGTTTACGCGCTCACTAGACATGAAATTAAATACTTTTCAACGGATACTAGCGTCAGAAAAATCAAACCAAATATCAACTAATTACCAAAGTACTTTCAATAAAACCACGCTAGTATCCGTTAAAAAGTGTTTTATCTACTCTCATATCCTAAAATTCGAATTATGAATTTCAAAACGAATTTATGTTGATATACTTTATACACGCAATACCGAAAAAAAATAGTAGTTTATGAAACTGACACATAAAGAGGGGTATTAAAACACGAGTGTGTGTTTAAAAACCGAGCCGCAGGCGAGGTTTTTAATAGTATCACACGAGTGTTTTAATACCTAGTTATGTGCAGTTTCATACACTACTTTATCTACACTCATACATTTGGGATTGAACCTACTAAATAAAAGATCAACGTTAGAAAAAAGAGAGAGAGAGAGACTTTGTTTGTATTAGCTAGGTACCTTGTAATAAGTCATTTCCTTAGCTGCATCTAAAATATCGGGCAGTCCATTTTTTTCACATTTTAAAGCAAGAATAAAAAAAACCTACACAATTCAGTAACTATAACAAAATGTAAAAATTGAAATCAAAACTTTATTTGAAATGCTTTAGAAATGGCGCGCATTCCATTAGAAAAAAGGAGATGAGTGCTAAGTCATCACTTACCATAGAGTGCATTTTAATCAATGAAAATATATGGGAAAATATCGTTGTTTTTTTTTATGTTACGGCACTGCCTTCTTTTTGGATTTGCCCTGTATCGTAATGAGAAAAAAAGTTATTTTATGATGCAGTTGACTGAATCGTAATGAGTTTATTTTTTAATTTTACCTATCCACGAAAATAAAGTACGTATTTATATTACCTTTTTTGAATTCATATTTGGAACATTACGTTGTGAGTGTAGATAAAGTAATTTTATAACATACCTTCGCTTAATTAAGCGATGTTATAAAATAAGTTTTTTCTCATTACGATGCAGGGCAAATCCAAGAAGAAGGCAGTGCCGTGATATAAAAAAAAAAATATTCTCACATGCTTTCCATGATTAAAATGTACTCTATGGTGATCGATGACTTAGCGTAACGATTATCTGCTGGAATGCACTCATAATCATTTTTTTTTTCTAATGAAATGTGCGCCATTTTCATAACATTACAAAAAAAAGTTTTGATTTCAATTTTCACTTTTTGTTGTACTGAATTATGTAGGATTTTTTCAAATCTTGCTTAAAAATGTCCGATTGCAGAACTCTGTCCGATATTTTAGATGTAACGACGGAAAGAAAATCGAGCAAGGTAATACAGTAATTTTTAACCGTGATATTTTATTTATTAGTTTCAATCCTAAATTTTAGGAGAGTAGATAAAGTAGTGTATGGAACTGCACATAACTAGGTATTAAAACACTCGTGTGATACTATTAAAAACACACTCATGTTTTAATACCCCTCATTATGTGTCAGTATCATAAACTACTATTATTTTACAACTTACAGTATTTTATTTGTCCCACAGCCCCCACCCAAAGACCCATCGCCGCCATACTCGCCCGCCGTATCCACCGTGTCCGTGGCGGCCACCAACGTGGTGGTACCGGTGGTTCCCCCCTCGTCCCCCCTGGTCCCCCCCGTGGCGGACACAGTGGTGCTGGTGGAACCAAACTCGCTCGCCGCCACGCCCGCCGGACACGTGACCGTTACTACTACGCACCCGCCTGTACTTAGTACTGCTGCACAAGTAAGTCAAATTATGATGATCCCATTTTTTTTTCTTACTATTTAGGAGATTTTTAGAACGAGCGCAAGAAACTTCTGTATTTTTAGGTGTAGAAAAAGGAAATGTTTTAAACACAATCAATCACTTATTCAAATGAATTAAACCTGCATCAAAACTAAAAATCAACTTGTTACTCCTACACACCCGCATGTTCTTAGTTCTGCCGCACAAGTAAGTCAAATGATAAATTGTCTAATTATTACCTTACCTTACCTCCGATTTAAGACATCTTTTAGCTGTTAAGAAGATGGGAAGTTTTGCCGAGGTAGCCACCACTACAATAAGTCCCAGCTTTATACTTTACACGTACGCTTGTTCCTAAGACAGTAGACGTTCAGAACAAATCTAATAGGAAAATAGGTATTTATTTTGTGGTGTTTTTTTTACCGAAAAGGACCCATTGGCCAAAAATGGATTTCAAAGACTATTCTGCAATGCAAATTCTGGAATTGAAAGCCAATTTAAGTCGTTTTTATTCTTACTGAATTTTTCATATTTTTCTTCAGTTAATATCCAGATTTTTCGGAAATCTGCAAATGCCAACTTTTTTACAGCTTATTACATAGAATATACATATACAATACATAGAATTTTCAAGAGCATTTAACGACCACGGCTTGCAGAGTGAGAAAAGTTATACACGTCATGAAAAATCTTTGGGAAGTGGTTGACGCAAAAACCCTAAAACTGGTCTACCTAGCTCTGTGCCAATCAATACTAAATTATTGCATTCTTGCCTGGGGAGGTGCCTCTAAAAAAGCATTTCTTACCCTAGAAAGAGCCCAAAGGGGTGTTCTAAAGACGGCCCTTTTTAAATCTTACCGATTTACCGATATGACGAATCAGAGGTACTTAGTGTGAGAAAACTGTTTGTTTTTAGAGTTGTGGTCTCGACTCATCGGGCAGTAGTCGCATCCAGTGAATATAGTTCCATGTTGGAAAAGAGAGTTTTCAAAGTTCCAATCCTTCCATCGAAAACCGCTTTTGTCCACCGTTTCAGACCTCACCTTTTCCCCCACATATATAACAAGGTAGTTAACTGCTTCAAACTCAAAACCAAGTCTGTCCAGGAAATAAAAGCCATTTTGCCAGGATTGCTCTTAAAGCTTACTTATGAGGAAACAGAGAACTTGCTAAAAATTGTCAAGTAATACACACCACACTACACTTCACTTCATCTACTACAGCGCTTCCTTTAAGTAAATAGAATTGAAATAATTAATTGTTTGTAAACTAAATGTGCCGATTTCAAAATGTGTAAATGGTAAACGACCCCTAACCTCCACAGGACAGGCTTAGCCTAGTGTGGAGGCTAAGATAACTTAAGCCTTTGTAATTATGTTTTTTGGAAATAAATATATTTGTATTTGTAATTTGGTCATTTTAATTCTATAAAACGATTTTTAAGTAAAAGCCCTTTATTTTGACGGTTTTTGTGGAATAAGCGTACATAGCGCCACTTTGACAGTTGCCTTCCCTATTGAAATAGCCACCGAACTGAACTCTACAAAATGGCGCCAAAAACTCCATTACACAGAAAAAAACCTACCTCTTTTTCTTCTCTTATCAACGGTAAATAACACCTTAAACATTATTGTTCACAGCTCCCTCCGAACGCAGTGACGATATCCACGACCCCCCCAATCGCCGATGAAGTAGTAATCGTCGGCGCTGGGTCATCGTCCGACGATGACTGCTTCGCGCCTTCATCGTTGGACTCGCTGGACTGCACGCATTACAGTGGTGAGTTAAATAATGCTACAAATATTTGATATAAGAGCGGGTTCACATTAGGTCGGACCCACAGTTTTATCGGAACGACAAAGGTGTCGGATCTGATGCATATTGGCATATGTATTTTGATAATAAGGCGGTTTTAACTATTCTATCTGTAACAGTTACTATGCTAAGGAAGAGCGGGGCAACCTAACACAAGCAAAATATTTGCTTAAAAGGGAACCTCAACCACGGATTATTGTAATAGAATATGTTTTTACCGAAATAAATCATTTTGTATTTGTATTGTATTTCAATAGCGTTGTTTACATTAGGGCGACCCGATAAAATTGTCGGCGACGACACGTTTATCGGACATTCAGTCACGATTTCTGTCGGGTCGGATATATTGACATTTTGCTTTGGTACATTAGGTCGGACCGACAGCTTATAGTGTGAACTGAACAGCAATACGGTAAAATTGTCGGTATGACCTAATGTGAACTGGCTCTAAGGTGTTTTAGCTGATTGTTCCAATTCCTAGCATTAAAGGTGTCGTAAATAAAGTAAAATTTCAAATTGCTTCTCTTTCTGTCGCGTAACTCTGTCTCAACCGACGCATGACACCCCTCGTGCGCTGGCTCGACTGAGTCAGCCGCGAGCAGTAGGCTAACCTAAAAGTTAAGCACCAGAGTGAGACCCCCTGGCCCTATTTAACATGATATTTTATTAAGCTAAGAGTAGTTTGTTATATTTTCAAATTGGTTGACGCAATGGATATAAAATTGTCATGATAGGTAACAAATTGTCAGGTTTGTTAAATAGGGGCCTAGTATGAGGCTAATAGGCTTGTTTCCACTAAGAATAAATCGGCTAGCATAAGGTTTCTAATGATTAATCATGTTAAATAGTAACCAAAAAAACACTTTTTTCATTAAAATAAATAAAGATTACCAATATTTACGGAAAAAAAAATCGGCAAAATTGGCCATTTAATCAATTGAACACCAATCAGAGACACATGACGTCACGCCTCGCGAAACCTTTGTTGTTGCTGTCATTTTCACACACACACAAACACACAGAGGTGTGTGTAGGTGTCAAACACGAATGTTTCGCGAGGCGTGACGTCATTCAAGTCATTCAAGACGCCATGACAGTGTTGGCCTTTTTCGATGTCATTTTGAGTTCATTTCTTAAAACGCAAAATTCATAGGTAAAAAAACCGTGCTCTAAAAAGTAAGAAACAAGAAAATATTCATAAAAAGTATAACCGTAGTCGCATGCCACTTTGTCCCAGACACGCACGGCACGGGCTGGAGGTACGGTTGCGACTACGGTTATCCTTTTTATGAATATTTTCTTGTTTCTTACTTTTTAGAGCACGATTTTTCCGTAGTCGGGTTTTAGTTTTTAAACTTCTTTTTTATTTTAAATATTTTGGAGTTGTCAATAGAGTGAAAGCAAGCAAAGCCACGGGCATAAGCTAACAATTTATATATTTTCGAAAATTGCTCATTAAGCCCTTTCATTTGGTACCCAACACGGCATTATTAAAATTTTTTTTTTTTTTAGTTTATGTCTTTAACTCCTCTAGAGGGCGCCACATTAAATTTAATGTAACGTCATATAGCCTATGTTCATTGGACAATTAAGAAGCTTCTAAACGATACCTCATTTGTCAAATTATAACAAGTAGTTTAGAAGTTATGAGGGAACAGATGAATTTACAAACATACATACATACATACAGGTCAAAATCATATACCCTCCGTTTTGGCTTCGCCGTAGTCGGGTAATGACTTATTTTTCTTAAAATAATATATTTTTGGGGTAAAATAGATACCAAACTTTATTTTTAAACTATTTTCCAAACTTTGTCAACTAGCCTATTTATTTGTTTGTTTCGCAGAGCGAGGTCGCGGCCGGCGGCTGGACAGCAGCGAAGTACTGATCCTAAGTCCGGCCGCCGCCGACTCGGGCGTGTTCGACGATAGCGCCGCACACCATAACGGAACTAACCTGGTAAGTAATGGGTAGTATAATCGGGTAATAATAAATTCCCATTTTGGGTATCAAAAATACTGAATATAGCTAAACTATATACAAGGTGTTTGGTAAAAGCCTTATAAAGCCGAATATGGTAAATAGGGACCATCAAATTGAACAACTTTTACTACGGGACCAACTTCGAAATCGCGATAAAAAAATCAGCTGTTTCATACAAAAAATAATAACGAAAATATCAAAATGTATGGAACAGCTGATTTTTTTTTCGCGATTTCGGAGTTGGTCCCATAGTAAAAGTTGTTCAATTTGATGGTCCCTATCTACCATATTCGGCTTTATAAGGCTTTTACCAAACACCTTGTATAATACTGAAACACTAAGTGGGCGACTACAAATCCAATCAAAACCGACCAATTTTACCAAAACTGACTTTTTTTATTTCAAACTATAGTAACTCTGATTACACGCTATATTTTTTTCGTGTGTAACTTAAATACTGCATGTTTCTAAATGCAAAAGAGATTTAAAAAAATATCTTATACTTAATATCGAAAACTAGTTTATAAAAATGTCTCCTGTAAAATTTGCTCACTGGTCGATTGGCCATTCAAGTACTAGGGCGGCGAAATGTTGAAAATGGGTGACTTTAAAATACAAATTGGGTAACTAGTTATTCAGAACGGGCGACCAAATTACTATTTTGGCGGCAACCTAAGGGCATACAAAACATTTAAAATTTGGCATATATTTTATTTAAAAAACGTGACTTATCCTAATCCAGATGAAATGATTTCATAGGTGCCTACTATCGCACTTCGCCGAATTTTTCAATATTTCATACAATCTGTACCATGTTGGGCAGCTTAAATCAGTTATATAGTTACCTATTTGGTATAATAGTTGCCCACTCGGTATTTTGGTCACTCATTTAGAATTTTCACTGCTAACTTAAATTATTTGTCTCCCACATGTAGTCGCCGGTTTTACCTATTTTTGTAATCCACAATTAGTTACTAGTTTAATTTTTTTAACGGCCAAAAAATAAACCACTGCCAGGTTTAGTATTGAAGCAGCTATCCTACTAATATTATAAATGTGAAAGTTTGTGGGTTTGGATGTTTGTTCCTCAATCACGCAAAAACTACTGAACGGATTTGGTTGAAATTTGGCACACAGATATTAGATAGCCTAGATTAAAACATAGGATAGTTTTATCCCGATATTCCCACGGGAACGAGAACCACGCGGGTGAAACCGCGAGCGGCCGCTAGTATTAAATAATTTGTGTTTATCAAAATGGTTTCTTAGACAAATTTGCTATAAATTTTACGGACTAAATAAATGTATTATTTATTTTAACAAATTTTATACTTTTTAAATGGACTTGTCCGCCCAACTTTGAATATATAAAACCAAGAGGTATACATACAAGCTACTGTAAAAGTTTAATATGTTTACGATTATTAGTATTTCGTTATTTTATTCATTATAGTCATCATCCCTATTATGTCCAGTCATCCAATGAATTAATTCCCTTTTATTTGCAGGACACTTCCCACGTTTCTGTGGTGACGGTGGGCAATGAAGAAGTTAGGGTGAGGGACTCGAGAGCCGCTCCCACGCCCAGACTCAGCCCTGATAGCTGTGGCAGGTGAGATATAACATATAACATATACAACGTCGAATTTCTTCTAGTATATTCTACTCTTCTGCTGCAAGCCAGCGTTAATTCCTCACCAATGTGAGGAATTACCTCGACATTCAATTGAATTAGCTGGCAACCTTCCTTGCAGTCGGGTTAAAAACGCTTATTAATATATACGCTTATTAATATATACTCTTATTATTATATAATAACGTGTAATGCTGAATATAATAGATAGGAACCTTCAAACTGAGCAACTTTTACTAAGCGACCAACTCTGAAATTGCGAAAAAAATATATAGGTACATTTTGATATTTTCGTTGCTAATTTTTGTATGAAATAGCCGATTTTTTTTCGCTATTTGAGAGTTGATCCCGTAGTAAAAGTTGTTTAGTTAAATGGTCCCTATTTTACGGAGTTTTTTTACCCGACTGCGAGGAAAGGGTTTCAAACACATTTCAAAACCGCGCAAAATGCTTACAATACATATAAATAATATATATACAATCGCCTGAAGCCATATTTATTTACTTGCGTGTGAGGTCATCATTCATTTAGGGCGTTTTCGCAACAGAAAAATATTCAAAAGTTAATATTTGTTTTTTTAGGTGTAATTAATCAATGGGGAAGGCAACTGGGATAAAAGCTTTTTAAAAAAAGCAAAACCTCCTTCAAAAATCTTAAAAAACAGCTCTATAAAAAGCAAGAAATAATGTTCAAATCAATTAATTAAAACACGCCTATTGAAGTCGGGTGGAGCTGAAAGTAATTATTTTACTTATTGTATTGTTTATATTCTAAAAGCGCCACCCGACTTCAATAGACGTGTTTTAATTAATTGATTTGAACATTATTTCTTGCTTTTTATAGAGCTGTTTTTTAAGATTTTTGAAGGAGGTTTTGCTTTTTTTAAAAAGCTTTTTTATTTTAAACTTTTTTGTGGTAGGTATGTAAGCGAATATTTTATAAAATAAAACGTTATAATGTTTCACATTTTTCAATGGTAGGTATACCCCGAGTAACTCAATTTCCACAGGAGTTCCGTTGGGCCTTCGCAGTTCAACTCTAGTCCAGAACGTCCTTGACAATAGATAGGTCCTTAACTTATTTTTAAGTGTCATAAACCTACCAATATTTCAATCACTGCACAGTTCCTATTTGATTTTGAGGAGTTCCCTCGTGTATCTTTAAAATTCAAAATCCAATACCAATGAAATTAATATGGTATCATCTTTAAGGTGTCTTCTTTCAAACAAAAAAAGAATCATCTAAATCGGTTCATAAACAAAAAAGGAATGGTTGAAAATCCGTTTGAATTCATATAAAATGGTAACGAAAACGACAGTATTTTCAAGATTACTCGAAAACTACTGAACCAATTTCAAAATTTCAAAAAATGGAACCAACTTGGGAACAAACCTCATGTTATAACGTTTGAATCATTTCAATCGGTTCAGCCGTCTTCGAGTAATCGGTGTACATACATAGTAAAAAAAAATATACGCGACGAATAGATAACCTCCTCCTTTTCACATTTTTGAAGTCGGTTAAAAATGGCGCTGCGTACGCTTGTTCCACGAGAACTGTGAAAACAGAGGACTTTTACTTAAAAAATCGTTTTCTTAAGCTTTAAAATGATTAAATACTGTGTAATAGGCTTTAAAAATGTTGGACCTTACAAATTTCCGAAAAATATGGATATAAAAAAATATAAATTCTGTAAGAATAAAATCGTCTTAATTTGGCTTTAAATTCCAGCATTTGCATTGTAGAATAGTCCATTTTATATCCATTTTAGGTCAGTGGGTCTTTTTCGGTAAAAAAAACACAAAATAAATACCTATTTTCCCATACATTTTGTTCTGTACGTCTACTGTCTTAGGAACAAGCGTACGCAGCGACATCTACAATTAGATTTGCGTTGCCAACCCCATTAATAGACTTAATTTAGTTTATATTTAAGTTGAATATGTTTTTTTATGATATTATCTAATAGGATGACCACAATTTGTAGTATATTGTCAATGTTGTCAAATACCCTATTGGCCCTACTTTAGGTATGTCCTATAACAAAATGTAACTGTTTGTTTAACAGACGATCGCAGTCAGACAGTGGGTCAGTGGCATCGTCATCGTCGCGCGTGGCGCACGACGCGGATTCGTTGGCCACTAGCGACGATCACCAGGAAGCGGAGATCAATGGAACTACCAGGTAATGACAGGATGACGGAAAATTATCCGCTTGGTGGCGCTGCTATAAACTTTTCCCCGTATTAAAGACAAATAAGTAATTTTCAAATGCTCCTAATATGAAAATCACATGCAATTTATACCATAACTAGAGTCTGGTCAACGAAAGATGAACCGGAAATGGAGGCGCCACTTTCCCTGTTAAATTAACGTTTAGAGGTTAAGTTATTGGAAACTGAACCTTAAAATAAGGCGCAAAATCAGTTGCATTTCCAACCGAGACTCATCTTTCGTTGACAAAACTATTACAGTTTTAGTGCTGTTTCGGTACATTTCAGATTAATGGGGAATGTCTGAAAAAAACAAATTGGTTAAATATTTTTTATATACACCGTCATTTTGTAGTCGTTTTAATTAACTTAAGGGAGTGTTCTACTAACGGAACTAAACATTTTTGCCAAAGAAACATTGGTCGAAAAACGACAAAAAAATTTGACTTTCCCATACTAATAAAATGTTTTAGCTGTCTACTTAGTATGGGAGACCCAAAATTTTTTGTCGTTTTTCGACCCATGTTTCTTGGGCAAAAATGTTTATTTTCATTAGTAGAACACTCCCTTAAGTTAATTAAAACGACTACAAAATGACGGTGTATAGGAATAAGCTCCCTTCCTAATAGAAAAAAGTTTCAAAAATTTTCGGTTGCGTGAAAAGTTTTTGAAAACTTAAAAAAGTCACTTCGACTTCACAAATGTACAAAAGTGACAGCAGAATGGAGATCATACCTATGCCATAACTCCAACACGTACTATGCGAACCAAATAAGAATAGTACTGTCAAAGCGGCCATTTTTGTTTGCGTTTCGTTTCCACTTCAGGGTGTACTTAGGTTTGTGTGTTTATTTTTACTATTGATTTTATTTTATTTTCAATTTAACGTGAATGATTGTTATTTCCTTTCTAACTTTAGTTAATAACTATTTGAAGTTGCTACACCCTAGACAGGGTTCATGTTTTGGGTCTTATATCTATTATCATCTTTGTTAACCACATGAGTGCAATAAAAAACTTTTGATTTGATTTGCTTTGATTTAGGAATGTGCAAGAAAAGGAACAAAGATCAAAATGGCCGTTTGACAGTACTATTCTTATTTGGCACATTATATTAAAAATAAAAGTTTTGACATTTGTATTGAATTTTTTTAATACCATGTTATTTTGTCATACCAATCTTAATGGATGTAATTTTATTGTTATAGAGTCGGCACAGACGCCCAAACCCTGGAGAACGGAGAGCAAGTGGTGTTAAGGAGAAAGAATCAAGACGGACAGCCGGTCAACAGGATACAAAGGTAAGGACGTGAACACTTTGGACGCATTTCGTCCGAATTTTACTCGTGCGAACACGCACGAACACGCACGAACGATCCCGACCTTCCAAGTACTATGGGAGCGGATTTTAAAATACGTTCGTACAGAGAGTAAAAAACCTCTAAAGACAAGCGAATACATCACATTTGAATTATTATTTTTCGGAACAAAATGAAAATTTGACATAGTTTAAAATTTAAAATTGAGAAATAAGTTTTTACTCTGGGGAAAGAGGTTAAAAAGTTAAAAAAAGATGGAGAAATGTGGGATCTAGCTCTTACATAATAAATCTGTATAGCTTGAATCACTCTTAAATAATAATATGATGAAATTCACCGAAATCATGTCATATTATAAACTAGCGGCCGACCGCGGTTTCACCCGCGTGGTTCCCGTTCCCGTGGGAATATCGGGATAAAAAGTACCCTATATTTTAATCTAGGCTATCTTCTATCTGTGTGCCAAATTTCAACCAAATCCGTTCAGTAGTTTTTGCGTGATTGAGGAACAAACATCTAAACATCCAAACCCACAAACTTTCAAATTTATAATATTAGTAGGATAGGATAATGTTATAAAAACAGGATAAACTAACAATGTTCATAATCAGTTGAAAGTTGTGAAATCGAAATAGTACATTATGAGACAAGTTAGCTTAGGTTGCTCATTGCACACAAGGCTGTGGGTTGCAGCCCGAGCCGCAGGCGAGGGCGTAACTCAGCCGAGTGTGCAATAAGTAAGAGAGCTCACGAGTTTTATACGACGTTTTTCAACACATTTGCGAGGAAAAAACAAAGTAATTACCACAAAGCAACAAATACAACAAAAACTAAATGCAAGAATATTTTGCGTACAAAGGGGTTAGTGGGCATACAGCCACAGATACAGCCTCTTCAAAATAATAAATTTAAGTGATAAAATGCAAATATTTTAATATTTTATAACAAAATATTGTAAATTATGAATAATTTGATACTAATAAATATTTGTTTGTCTTAATTAAGGACTTACAAATTTATTTTTTTCCAAAAATGAATATGAATTTTCAGTGGCATAAAACCTCTTTGTTGTTACTAAAAAAATAACTGTATTACCCGGTTAAATTGGGAATGCTCTGTTTACTCGCATAGAACTTGAAGTAAGGCACCTATTTAACTTTGTAGGGATAATTCTATAACCAACTAGTGTTTTATATATTATTGCACGCGTTTGTTATAGTTCGGTTTATGGCCCTAAAAGCGATGTTTTAGGGCTCACTTTACGAGCAAGTGTGTTGAAAATTAAATTATTCTTGAAACACAATTAGCATTTTGATTGACGTATGAAATTGGTATTTTAAAATTGAAATTGGTGAAGATGTTTTATCAAATAAGAGCTAATTTTTCAATCCTCAGTTAATAGATATCAGTCAGTTTAAATATTAATCAAATATAATATTGTCATTCTTAAAATATGACAGACAAAGGAATGGCAAACACTTTCAATTTGGCGGTATAATACGCTATCTAACGAATAAAGCTTTATCTAGGTATTGAAAAATCAAAAGACAAGTTACTATAAACAGATTTTAGTAATAAATAGAAAGGATCATTTTATGATTTAACTAATGCACTTATAACCCCACAGGTCTAAAGAGGACATTCACCTAGCGAACTTAAAGAAGAAAACGCGCAAACGCACCAGGAAGTTCGAGATCGACGGCGTCATCGTCACCACCACCACTTCTAAGGTGCGTACACACCAGCCATTTAATGTCCCCACTGCTGGGGCACAGGCCTTCCTTATCCTATTCAGTAAAATTACGAATACGCAAAACATTAAATGCTAATAAGGGGGCGTCCATTAATCACGTGATGGTTTTTTTTGGCCAATTTTTAACCCCCCTCCCCCCTGGTGATGCATGGTGAGGTTTTACGTTAACCCCCCCCCCCCCCTCTAAATCACGTGTATTTTTTTTGGTACAAAATAATCTTAACAGTTTTCAGTACGAATATGTCGCGGTGGGCGGAGAAATCGTCCTGGTGACGGTGAATCAACAATCACACGCAGTTTTCGGTTAAAAGTCTCGCGTTCAATGAAAAAAAATTAATACACGTGATATCTCACTACACCCCCCCCGTCCCCCCTTGTGATACTTCGTGATTTTTTCAACTAACCCCCCCCCCCCCCCCCTTTCGAGGCTCACGTGATTAATGTACGACCCCTAACCTATATTATTGCATATCTGATTTTGTTGTGATTTTAAAACACTATATTTACGAATTCAAGAAACACAGCTTAGTTGTTACTCTTTTGTTGGATTTACATTTACAATCAAGTTATAGTTGCATTGCATATCAAGTAAAAAGTAAAGAAAAAATATGTAATTAGCAATTTTAAAGTAAAAGAATAATTAGTGTAAATTAGTTGGACTTATTTACAAAATGACAGCTAAACATTTAATCTTATGATCAAAAAAAGAACGACGACTTTTCAAAGTGACATTAAAAAATAAAAATAGTAACTATTTGCCTCACTAGATGGCGTCGATGGAAAGAGAAGTGTCAAAGTTGGCTGTTAAAAATAAACGGCCTGTACCAAAGACGCAAGTAAGCGCTCGCTTTCTGACATCTGCCCAAAGAGAAGCATTTTAGGGTTACTCTGCCTGCCTACCTGAGTACTCTTCGAAGCTTAGTAAAAAATGTGCTATATCTCAAAAACTAATTACTATATCTCGTTCAAACCAATTTTAGCTGAAAGTGTTTATTAAAATCTACAGCATATATTTTTTTTAGATTTTTCACTATATTTCTCTATTATTTCAAAAGTTAGAGGGGGGAGGGGGGGGGGGTATACACACATTTTACCACTTTATCTTTCAAACAGTTGACTTTGAGAAAAAATTGCCTTAGAAACCTCAATGTCATTTTTAAAGACCTATCTATAGACACTCCGTTTCAGTTCCACGTGGGGAGCCCCCCTAAATCTTTTTTTTAATTATTTTTGTATTAAAATCGTTAAGCGGTTAACAGAATACATCTACCTACCAAGTTTCAACTGAGTAATCCTAATACTTTCGGAATAAAGTGGCTGTGACATACGGATAGACAGACAGACAATGACGAATCTTTAAGGGTTCCGTTTTTTGCCATTTAGACTACAGAACCCTAAAAATCACATTGACACATACATTTTTCGAGCCAATCGCCATCTATCGAGCCTACAGTTTTTTGTCATTTTGAAAAGCCCTCACTAATGTTATAAATGTGAAAGTTTGTGGGTTTGGATGTTTGTTCCTCAACCACGCTCAACTTTAATAGAGATGTTATTTCCAGGTGATATGGGGCGACGAAGAGAGTGGTCGAACCTGGGACGATCACGCGCTCCGCAAGCAGGAGCTGAGAGAGATCAAGATGCTGCAGAAGGTGGAGCAGAAGCAGTTCCAGGACCTGCACGCCAAGGAGCTGTCTCTGCGCGACCAGCAGGACAAGAGGTGGGTTCAGGGCTCGGTTGAGGCACATACAGTTGTGAACAAAAATATACAATTACAGGCCTATTTTCTTACAAACGAGGTAACTTTGAAGCCTTGGTTCTCCGTCAGGGATTGAACTAGCTGTGATCTGATGATGGCCATCCAGGGCGTCCAAATCATTATACACACTTAACTGATTTGAGCATCATTCTGAGAGCTATTTGGATATTTAAAAAAACCGTGAAAATAGCATTAAAATGTAGCATGTAGCATTAAAATCCTTGCAACTCTTAGAATGCTTTTCAGATCAGTTGAGTGTGTGTTGGTATGTGTCAGGTCTCCATACATTTGTGCGTTGATGTTAGCTAAAGCAATGTTGAGGGCTGGAAAGTAAGAGGAAGACCGCAGAAAAGATGGATGGATTGTGTGCGGAATGATATGAATGTGAAGGGAGTGGATGAGGAGATGACGGGTGAAAGGAAGGAATGGAAGAGAAAGACGCAATGCACCGACCCCAAATAAATTAGGGTAAGGGTAGGGGGATGATGATAGTTCTTGTAGCCATGTGTGAAATGACCAGTGCGGAAGTAAGTATTGAAATTCATTTCCACACTGTTCACCAGACTGCAACGTAAATATGAAACCTTCAGCATAACCGCCGAATACTGAACGGCTTCTTAGTTAAAATCTTTAATTAAGGTCTCCTTAACTAGAAAGCTGTCAGTTTCATAGAATTTATGTCAAATCCAACATGTTTTTTGGATTAAAGGTGGCCTTAACTTTAAGATTTGTTTGAGTATTTGGCCGTAAGAGAATCATGTTTAAACAGTTTTGATTTCAGCTTTTCATTTTTGTAACACCTAAAATTAACTTTGGCCTTAACTTTAAGATTTGTTTGAGTATTTGGCCGTAAGTAAGAAAATCATGTTTAAACAGTTTTGATTTCAGCTTTTCGTTTTTGTTTTTAAAGATTAACTTCCAGTATATTGCCCGTAGGTTCGAAGCGGAGCTCGGTTCGCTCACCCGCGCGCACGAGGCGGACCTGGACACGCTGGCGCGCGCGCAGCGGGCCGCCGCCGAGCGAGCCGAGCAGCAACTTGAAGCGGAACTGCGGCAAGCGGCGAAGAGGTTGCGAGCGGAACATGAGCGGGAACTGAGGCATTTTAGGGACACGCTCAAACAAGAGTTGAGATTACTCAAACAGGTGAGTTCAGTGAACTTGAGTGTGATGAATATTTGTGCTTCTAAGCAGGTGTTTTAGATTGAAATTGGACATCATACGTAGGTAATAGACTGTTGAACTAGGACATTTTAGATACACCCTAAACTAAGAAAAATTTCTATCATCAAATAATTGTTAACTCGAAAAGAAGTGTCAAACTTTAATAACTATCAGCTCGAGGTATAAACACTTTCGAGATTAAATTGCTGTTAGCTGCCGAAGAAGTAGGTATGACATAGTCTATTATAAGACAGTTTTCGACACTATAATCGCAAAGTATATAGTTTCGCTCGCTCGTAACGTGCCGCCGCCGAGCGAGCGGAGCAGCAACTCGAAGCGGATCTGCGCCAAGCGGCCAAGAGGTTGCGAGCGGAACATGAGCGGGAACTGAGGCATTTTAGGAACACGCTCAAACAAGAATTGAGATTACTCAAACAGGTAGGTTGAACATTGTAACTGCTAGAGAAATGTTTGCTTTATGTTTGTTTTGAACATCTATTTTAGGACAAATTGGGCTTCAAAGTAAGGTATCTATAGGCTCAATAAACTGAGGCATTTTAGAGACACTCTCAAACAAGAATTGAGGCTACTTAAACGGGTACGTTGACTTTTCTAACTGTTATAGAATATTTATTTTATGTATGTTCTGAACATCCATTAAAGGACAAAATAGGGCCTCAAATTTAGGTAACTTTGGACTCAATAAACTGTTAATCTGGGGCGTTTTAGAGACAACCCTAAGTCTGTCATTAAACAGCTGTTTGTGGTCGAAAATAAGTGTCGAACTTTAAACATTTTAGGTCAAAATTAAGTCTCAAACTAACCATTAATCGTGATAGACACCTTAAAACAAGAATAATAACTGGAAAAGGTATCAATAGTATTAAGAGGGTTTTCGTCGCGCGCGCAACGATTTAGTTGCGATTAGCGGCGAAATGTGTGTGCTTTTAACCAATATGTTTTTTTTATAAAAATTCTGTTCATCAAAGAGCGATAAAATATATTTTTGGCTGTTTTTTATGAGAGAGAGAGGTTCTCAATTCATCCGTATATTTTTTTTATCTTTTTTCGTGCCTGATTTTGGTGATTCTTCTTTGTTAAATATTAATTAATTCCAGTATGTATTGTTCAGATGTTTGATGATACTAATACAGAAATATGTTGTCCCCAGGAAGTAGAACTAGTATCCAAAGAGCGTCGTAAAGACGCGTACAGGCAGCGGCGCGCGCGGCTCGACGCGGAACACGCAGACAGAGAGAAATCGTTCGTCGCGTCTCTCGCCGACGCGCAAGACGCGGTCTTGAGGCGCATACACGACCATCATAGGGACAGGCAGGCGTTGGCAGATCGGCAGTACCTACAACAGAGGCATCAAGTGAGAATTTAAGAAAAAATAGGAAAAATGTATCAAAAATTGTGAAATTATATAATGATTCTTTGGTAAGAATGTTCCTTAGCTACGATAGAACACTCCCGTAAAAAAACAGGTGGTATCTACACTACAGTAATGACATCAAATAACTTTAAAGACAAACCAACAATCATATTTGTACACATTATGTTTTGACATAAAAAAAATCTGAAAAACTCAATTGTCAAATCTTCAGATATACGTTCTCAGTCAGTTTAATTATTTATTACACAAATTAAATTTTAGTCATTTACAAAACAAGAAGACAAACGTTTTCAACTCGTCGGTATAATACGATGTTTTATCGACGCATTGCGAAATCAGAGGGCCTACCCAAATGATCAACATTCTATTCGTTTGAACGCTACGCTTGGTATTAAACCTTTAAAATAAGCAGTAAACTATAAAATTACGTGGCGTAAGCTTATCAATTCTATAGAATACATCAAAGTCTGTGATTCATATAAGTTTTCGACATGTAATTTAATCGTCTATTGCTTATATTTTAGCTTTAAAAGTAAGCGTAGCGTTCAAACGAATAGAAAGTTGGCCATTTGAGTAGGGGGGCTGCTCTCAGATAGACAAGTCTCCAACTGCGTCGTAGCTAGGGGCTGGCAAGGGGGCGGCTGCCAGGGGCGCACTTTGCTGCCCCATAGCTAGAAAATAAGTAAGTCTTAGGGCGCAAAATTCAAATCTTGCCAGGGGCGCTCATTATCCTAGAAATATTGTCTTGTGGCGCAAAATTCAAATCTACTTAAACTAGTACTTTTCCTCAAAATAAGACTTTTTTTTCAGATAATGAGAACCCGCGAGGCAGCCCTTTGGGAGTTGGAGGAGAAGCAAATCCACGAGCGACATCAGTTAGCCAAGAGACAGCTTAAAGACGAGTTCCTGCTGCGGAGACACCAGATGCTGGTGCGGCACGACAAGGAGCTGGAGCAGATCAAGCGGTGAGCCTTCATTTCATCATTGTAGTCCACTAGCTTTTGCCCGCGACTTCGTTTTTGCCCAAGCTCTTTGCCAAGTCAATTATAGTCCACTGCACAAGTGGTCCTCTCCCGTAGCTGCTATAATCTCCACGATTGGTGGAATGAGGGCTACCGTTTCTTAGCTCACAAGTTGGCACCACAGTCGTGAGAGGTCCTGTATAAGTTTGTTTACTACGGCCCTCTACGGGTGTGAAAGAAAACAAATCCTAGATAATACCAATTTATTAAAAACTAGCGGGCGCCCGCGGTTTCACCCGCGTGGTTCCCGTTCCCGTGGGAATATCGGGATAAAAAGTATCCTATATTTTAATCTAGGCTATCTAATATCTGTGTGCCAAATTTCAACCAAATCCGTTCAGTAGTTTTTGCGTGATTTGAGGAACAAACATCCAAACCCACAAACTTTCACATTTATAATATTAGTAGGATATCCAGCATGCAGCAATGTTGTGCAGTCCCGTTTTGTTCCGAAAAACCCTTTTTTTCTTAGCTACGCTTTTAAAGCACGGACGCTCATTGACCCGTAATTCATATTTGCTTATTCATATTTTTGAATCTCTTATTGCAAAATAATCACAACATTTTATTTATTTTAGAATAAACGCGCGTAGCTCCCACACAAAGTATGTCATTTGAAATATTCATACTCGTTATGCTTATTGGCCTCGTTTTTATCAATGTTCTATCAAAAATATTGTGCTACATATATATTTCATTTTAATATCATTATTTTTTTGCAGGAAAAACGCTCGCAAAGAGGAGGAGCTAGCGAAATGCCAAGCGTTGGAGAAGCGGTCGCTACCGAAACGGATCCGCGCGGAACAAAAGGCGAGAGAAATGATGTTCCGCGAGTCGCTGCGGATTTCCGCGTTGTCCGCGCCGCACGAGGACGACCGGGAGAGACTTAAGAAGGTGGGTACCCTGTGAAAATATGAGTATACTAGCGGCTGCCCGCGGTTTCACCCGCGTGGTTCCCGTTCCCGTGGGAATATCGGGATAAAAAATATCTTATGTTTTAATCTAGGCTATCTTCTATCTGTGTGCCAAATTCCAACCAAAACTGTTCAGTCGTTTTTGCGTGATTGAGGAACAAACATCGAAACCCACAAACTTTCACATTTATAATATTAGTAGGACGAAAATAAAGACTAAAATAAAAAGTGTTCAAAAAATAAAATAAAAATAGTTGTAATTTTGATGCTTATACAACGAGTTACAATAGTTATTTGTTATACAAGTGACCAAAATCAAATTGTGCTGCGAGTGGCGACTTTAAATCACGAACTAGCGAAGTAGTCTAGAATTGAATCACGAGCGTAGCGAGTGATTCTAATATAGACTACTGAGCAAAGTGAGTGATTTAAAGGCACGAGGCAGAACAACATTTTGGTCTCGTGTAAAACATACAACTTTTCACCTCGACCAGCGAGAAAATTTTCACGCGACTTTCCTGGTAAAAAAGCTTAATTCAGCATTAGAAACTTGTTCACTTAACTCTTTTAGAGTTAGACAACTATCTTCATCGTTGGACGCATTCATTTTTGTAATTTATCACAAAAATAATTCAATTAAACCTATGCTGAAAAATTTTATTCATAGAGTCAGTAAAGTAGATTCCCGTCGTTTTGATTACATTGCGTTGTGTTTTTCTCTTATTCATTAATATTCCGTCTTATTTATTTATTTATAATCATAAAACATATAATTTGTTAATAAATTTCATAATTATTTCTTATTTCATATTTGTTTCATACATGTGACCTCATCACCTACATACTCTTTATTTCGAATTATCAACCTTCTTTTTTAACAATCCTTATTTAAAACTCCTTGGTATATCCGTGCATTTTATTTTTTTACTTTTTAATCCGTGTATGACACCATAAAGCACTCTATCTGTCCTTTTCTCACACATCAATTTTACAAGTGTCATCCTTGTCACTTTATTTATTTTTTCTTTATTATTTTAAAAGTTGGTGTTAGAAATTAAAAAAGCACTTTGTCTCACGCTCGAAGCAAAAATCGATTTTGCTGCGAGTTTTTACGCGCCAAAAGCACCCTTTTCGTGCTGGAGAGGTGAAAAATAAATTATGCTAAATATGGTACATAGAAACTGAACAACTTTTATTATGGGGCAAATTCATACTACTTGGTGAAGTGTTGTATGGTTGCTACAAAATCTTCTTTATTTATTAACGTGTCTTTTGGAATAAATATCCAACATATTCATAATTATAGTGACAAATAATTATTTCAATTTCAGCTTCTTTTTGTTTAACTTATTGTCCCTGTCGCTTTATTTCTAGCAACCACTTGTATTTTTCACACAGTAAAATGTCACAATATTTTACACACCTCTTACACGACATATTGCATTAAACTGTTTTTTTTGTACATTGCATTGTATTGTACAGAACGCAGAATCAGTTTAGTGCGACATGTTCGTTGCGTACAATGCCGATCAGTAGACGCTTAAAAAATAAGTATATAAATAAAATAAAAAATATTTATTTCGAGCAAAGTAGTCCATATTACACAACACATAGCTATAAAGATACAATAATTGTTTTAAAAGCCTATTTCAATTAAAATTTGTAATTTACACTTTTTGTAGCTTTAAATTGGCGACGCAATGAACACTAAACGATCGTTATAATTTACTAGTTTATAGAACAAAGGGGGGTATTACAACCTCTTAAAACTTGCCGGGTTTATGAATTGCTTTAGGCTGGCCCCAGACCTACCGGTTCCGTTTCTTTGCTTTGCTGTGCTACCTTGCTTGAAAGACCGCCGGCCAACCAGGGTAATTTTCAATCTATCGCATTTTGGGACTAGACCAAATTGGCAAGATAGCCATTAGCTTGGTTTTATCAAATATCATCGCCTGGATTGCGAAGTAGGAAGCTTTTAGGAGATATGCCACCCTGAACATGGACTCCGATCGTTAAAAATAACTCGATCGCTTATTTATACAAGATGTTTGGTAAAGCCTTATAAAACTGAATATGGTAGATAGGGACCATAATAAAACTGAACAACTTTTACTATGGGACCAAATCTGAAATCGCGAAAAAAATGAACTGTTTCATACATTTTGATAATTTCGTTATTAATTTTTGTATAAAACAGCAGTTTTTTTTTTAAACGAAAACTAAAACTTCTCATCGCACCCCAGACGACGATATTTGATAACACCAAACTAATGGCTATCTTCCCAATGTGGTCAGGTCAAAATCTGCGATAGATTGAAAATGAGCCTCTTGGCCGGCGGTCCATGGTAGAACAGCAAAGCAAAGAAATGGAACCGGTAGGTCTGGGGCCAGCCTTAGTTATATCTCTTTCTTGCTGTATGGCAAATAAAAGAGAAGCATTGATAGCCATACAGAAAACTGGCAAGTTTTAAGAGGTTGTAATACGGGGGGCATCATGATCTCAAGTTGACGCGCTCACTAGACATGAAATAAAACGTATAACGTCGGGAAAACCATTGTTTTTTTTATTTTTTATTTAATTAATTTATAATCAGGCAACAATAGGCCCATAGATACATACCTTAAAACTAAAAACATAATATATGTATAAACAATGTTGTTAGTAAATATAACTTAATCTTACGTTAGTATAATGTCAATTTGGCACTTTCTGTGTCAATTCGGTGGCACAAGGCAACGCCCCTCGGAAGCGCCTGTATACCAAATACCAACTAATTAAACAATAATAAACAATAAATTTTATTTCGATAAAAAGTTTTGTGTTACAGTAATTAGTGGCCTGTAACAAGAGACTCCGCTCTTCCATAACAGTATTTTATGTATTTTAGCATTACATTAAGTAGTATAATAACAACTAATTATCATAATTATTATTATATTTATAATTAACAAGGATAGATAATTTTGTGCGCCCACTAATTACCAAAGTACTTTCAATAAAACCGCGCTAGTATCCGTTGAAAATTGTTTTATTTCATGTCATGATCATGAATTATGTTTGTGTGTAGTTCCAAGAGAACGAGAAGCGCCGATACAGAGCTGAACAGCAGCGGCTGACCACCAAACACACCAAAGCGAGGGAGGAACTGCGCGCCGCCGGCGAGGTGAGCAAACATACTAAAATAATTATTATTACTAAGACTAGCGACCACCCGCAACTTCGTCTGCGTTAGTGATGAGACTTGAATCACAATTGATTCGAATTATGTCAATCGAAGCTCGATTCGAATGAGTATTTATGCGGATTCAAATCATCACCTGGGGTGCGATTGCTTAAGGTAATCGTATTCATTTGACAGTTCATATCATATTCCATCAGCTGCAATTTGTATGGGATGACATACACACATCAAATTTGTCTAGATATACAGGTTTTATATTTTCCTACAAATGAGGTAACTTCGAACCCTTGGTTTCCTGCTAGGGATGTACTGTACTGTGATCTGATGATGGCTATCTAGGAAGTGAATAGAGGAGATTCAGATCGCTAAACACGCCAAACTGATCTGACCAGCATTCTAAAAGATTAAAGAACATGTTTAAAATCAACCGCGAAAATAGCATGAAAATCAAATGTATGGATGGTATCCTGAAACAGAACTCTGACCCATTAATCTTTTAGAATGCTGATCAGATCAGTTGGGTGTGTATAGCAACCTGAATCTCCTCCGTTAACTCCCTGGATGGCCATCGTCAGATCACAGCACGGTACATCCCTGGCAGAAAACCAAGGCTTCAAAGTTACCTCGTTTGTATGAAAATAACACCAAAGTCTATCAATAAAAAGAAATATAAAAATAATTTAATATTGATGAATGAATTGACAACATCTCATACATTAATAGAATAAACTATGTCGGGATTTACACCATGTACCTGTTTATTTTTGAGACTCCGATATTTGGGCGCAGTTGCATGCGCCATGATCACGGAAGAACTGTCGATTGTTGCGTGCGGGTAGATGTTATTGGCAGACGAATCGGTCTACCCTCCGTCTAGTTCTTTTATTACTACGTTCGATACCGGTACCACTGTCTGCAAACTCACTATTCACTCGAATTTGTTCTCGACACACGACACTCACTGTATCTGTACGCGGAACGGCACTTTTTCTATTTTTGTTGTTTATTCTATTAACGTCAATAACCATGGAAATTTAAAACAATATATCTCATACATTACTTCAATTCCAAAGTAAATACACTTACGAGCAAAAATACCGAGCCACTGAGTGATTATTATACAAACATGCTTACTTTATTACATTCTCATAAATAAATAACTAAGAAGTAAGTTTCAAGTTAGCGCTAAATATAAGGTGCAAAATCAGCTGATATGGCAGTTACTGTAAAAACACTTTTTTTTTCAATTTCTGGTTACGATGTTCTTCGGTCGTATTGTTTTCAAAATTTCGTGTTTACTGTTTTGTACGTCAAATAAAACTTTCCGTCGTCTCCCCAGGCGTTACTCCGTGAGTTGGAGCAATACCAGAACGAGAAACGCAAGGCGTTGATGAACCACGAGACTAGTAAGATGAAGGCGGTCGAAGAGAGGTACGCCGCCGACCTGAAGGACTGGAGGGCAACTCTGGGAGACAGGAAGATGGTGAGTGAGGGTGATGATGGGTGGGGGTGATGAGGGTAGTACACCGGTAGATCGTCATTTTGAGATTTTGAAATATTTTTTTACAATTTTTACCTTCCGGTGATGGTGTAAACATTGATTTATAATAATAATAATAATATTTAGGTACTGTTTGAAATCTTTAGATTTTAGGTGATGGTCGTATTTTTAAAGTTAGAAAAAAGGTTAGAAATAATGCTAAAAAGTTATCTGTGTTATGATGATGAAAGTAAAAAATCTGTAAATTGAATACGTTCAATGGTGATGTAGGTGTGATGGAAGTGTTATGAATGGCATACTGAGTTAGAGCTATTCAGTTAGGTGATGGTCGTATTTTCTTAGAAAGGTGGAACAGAGGTTTAATCTAATAAGGTGGAATAGAGGTTAGAAATAATTTTGAAAAGTTGTGTGTTATGATGATGATGAAAGTAGAATATCTGTAAATTGAACTCATTCAATGGTTATGTAGGTGTGATGGAAGTGTTATGAATGGAATGCTGAGTTAGAGTTATTGAAGTTTTTAGGTGATGATCTTAAATTAGGTTATGAGTTGAGTTAGTAAGAGACGTATAAATGTGGTGATGAACCATGAGACTAATCTCATGGTTCATCAGTTAACATGAAGGCAGTTGAAGAAAAATACGCGGTCGATTTGAGGGCCTGGAGGGCAACTCTCGGATACAAAAGAAAAAAGGGAGTGATGATGATAATAGTAGTGATGTACAACAGTTTAGAGATGTTTGAAATATTTAGATTTTAGGTGATGGACATTTCTTTTTAATAAAAATTATGATGAGGTTAGACATTGAGTTTTTTGAAATCACTGCATTGTCCATCAGCCATTTTTGATGTCCCCACTGCTGGGGCTCAGGCCTTCCTTATGGGTGGATAAGGACGACGGGCCATAACCCACCACGCGGGCCCAATGCGGATTGGTGGGTGTTAACGACTGCAAATGCAGCCGGGACCAACGGCTTAACGTGCCTTCCGAAGCACGGAGGAGCTCGAGATAATAAATTTTTGGTCACCCATCCCATGACCGACCCTTGCGAACGTTGCTTAACTTTCGCAATCGCTGGGCCAGGCGCTAAACCACTGCGCCATCGAGCTCCTCAATTACTGCATAATGATACTCATTTAATTTGGTATTACAGTAAGAGTCAATTCAAGATGAGCGCGAAGTTCTTTCATCTACAAAGAAATTTGAGCATTATATTATTGTAAATCAGGGTAAATTTGCTTTGTATCAAACAATGCGCTTCGCGCCCAGCTTGAGTTGACCCTAAGTATTTTAAGTGATGGGTATAATTTCTCATAAAGCTAATATTTAGGTGGATTGGATTGGATGTAGGAAATATGCTAAATTGTTATCTATATTATAATGATTCACCCTCATAATCATTATAATATAAAATAAGTTGACTTTGAATCAGAAATGCAATAATTGGATGATGATTAAGGTGTGAATGTCATCATACAGAGCTAGAAACAAGATAATGGCCAGTGATGACGATGAAGGATGATCTGGGTGACACATTGGTAGACATTTATTTATTTTAGATTTTGTAACATTATATTTTTGGTATTTTTAACAAGGCAGTCTAAAGCGACTGAAAAATCCGTTCTTGAGACGGTGATGGTATTTAATGATGGTGATGACGAATAAGCGTATTATCAATGTGATGAAAGTGATGTCGCATTTACAAATAGACTGGTATGTTTTGATGGGTTTTTTAATTAATTGAGAGTGGTTTGCTTGTTTTCACGTAGTTATTATAACCATTGGTGATGGACTAATAACTATTTGTGCACTTCACTAGGTGAACGACAAATGAGTGATGGTGATAGATGAATCATCAAGTTAGTTTTTTAATTTTATAAATCTTGTAATAGGTAAGAAAACTTTTTATTTTCAACGACTTATTTTTGATGCATTGATGAGTGTATGAATGTGTCACAGTGTCAGAAAAAGTGATAAAGTTAACATCAATAGTTTTAGTTTTTAATAATTACAGTAGACGTAATAATAATGAATAATAAATAAGAATATGTAAGTAAATATATATAGCCCAGTCGTCAGGTAATTTTGTCTGGCAATAATTCAAAGATTCTTGATTTCTTGTGCGTCAGATAGCCTAAGGGCTATTCATAATACATTAAAAAGACCTTTAAAACTGTAATGGAAGTTTAAATAATATTTTTTTTGTTCGAGCCCTTGTATTTTTGATTATATCAGGAACATTGAAAAATAAATGTCTCAAAAAGATAAATACATGTTAGGAAAACAAACTACATTTGCAACAATTTATTATACTACAATGTAGGGACACAGTATGTTCCTACAGGTTCATATTACCAAACCAATTTTGTATTGTGTAACTAGGTGCCGGCAGTCGTCGTCGCGCACTCAACTTGTAAACGCGCCTCTCAATATTATAAAAGTTTAATTTAAATATCCTCTTTTACTTCCACTCGCGTGGTCCGCCTTGTTAGGATCCTCACATCCAACATTGGTGACCCCGAACGAAGTTTAATTTGTAATACGCGTAAATAACTCGGACGATAAAATAAATAGTGTATAATTAATTAAGTGTTTAATAAAATTTCGGACAATAAAATTTTAAAATAGTGTAATTATGTCGAATACTGAAAACGACAAACCGGAAAAGTCTCTGCCTCCGACGCCTATACCATCGTTTACGCCGACAACCGACATCATGGCAATTCAATTAGCGTCGCGAATTCCAGAATTTTGGGCGGATCAACCACGCGTATGGTTTATAAGAACCGAAGCAATATTAGCACCTCAAAAATTAAGTGACGACTCGCGTTTCGACATGGTAGTATCAAAGTTGCCAAAAGACATTATTACTCAAATTAGTGATTTTTTATCAAATCCACCTGCGTCCGGTAAATTCAACGCAATTAAAATAAAATTACTTTCGCTCCTGGAAGATTCAAAGGCTAGACAAATAGAAAAACTTATCAGTGAAATGGAGCTTGGGGACCAGAAACCCTCCCAACTTTTGCGACGGATGCGAGATCTGGCCCGTGACAAAATCCCGGATGACACACTTCGCGTGCTCTGGCAAGGACATTTGCCAAGCACAGTCAAGGCAGTATTAGCTGTGACAGACACGAAGGACTTAGAAAACCTAGCCTCGGTCGCAGACAACGTAGCTGAAGCGACACGCTCAAGTCAAGTGGCTGCGATAACGAACACCTCTAACACAACAAACGAAATAGCGCTGTTGCGAGCAGAAATAGCGAAACTAAATATTCGCCTATTGAACGCAGAACGCTCTCGTCCGAGATATAGAGATTTCAATCAATATCGCCGGTACTCATCGAGGTCATCTAGCCGGCACAGAAATCACTCATCGCAGCGACCACAACACTCAAGTCCTGGAGACCTTTGTTTTTACCATGAGAAATACAAAGAAAAGGCTCATAAATGCGTGCAACCCTGCGCATGGAACAAAAAGGCCACAATGCCAGCGCCGCCGGAAAACTAGGAAGCGAGGCACAGTTGTCAGCGGAAATCTGTGCCGTATCACCTTGCGCCCGCTTACGTATTTTAGATATTAATAGTGGACTCCGATTTTTAGTAGATACAGGAGCAAACGTTTCGGTATTGCCCGTCAACCGTAATAAGTGTCATTCACAATCGCAGTGTTCTGATTATAAACTATACGCAGCAAACGGAACTGAAATTAAAACCTACGGTGTGAAATCTATGGTGCTGAACTTTAAACTTCGCAGACCGTATAGGTGGGACTTCATCGTTGCTGACGTAAAACAACCAATATTAGGTGCGGACTTTCTTACTTATCATAAACTTTTAGTGGACCTTAGTGCACGTAGGTTAAGAGACCAAGTGACTGACCTAAATGTAATTGCTTCAGTGGTAAGTGTTGCTGAACCTTCCATAAATACAATTAGTCATGGACATCCGTATAGCGATTTACTATGTAAATATAAGGAGATTACGAAACCGATGTCATTCCAGGAAACTCAATCGCACGATATTTTTCATTATATTGAAACTTCCGGTCCTCCTGTACACGCTCGTGTACGTCCGTTACCACCGGACAGATATAAAAAAGCTAAAGAGGAATTTCGTATTATGCAAGAAGCAGGAATATGTAGACCTTCTAAAAGTCCGTGGGCAAGTCCACTACACATAGTCCCAAAGAAAAACGGAGATATTAGACCTTGTGGAGATTATCGCCAATTAAATTCTATTACTAAACCCGATCGATATCCTATTCCCCATTTACGTGATTTCACTTATATATTAGCAGGAAAGAAAATATTTTCTAAATTAGATGTGAACAGAGCTTATCATTGCATAAAAGTAAATCCTGATGATATTGAAAAAACAGCTATTATTACCCCATTCGGTTTATTTGAATTCCCTAGAATGACCTTTGGTTTACGTAATGCAGCGCAAACTTTTCAACGCTTTATGAATCATGTATTGCAAGGCTTAGATTTTCATTATAATTATTTAGATGACGTCATTATTGCAAGCGATAACGAAGAACAACATACAACTCATTTAGAGATTATATTTCAGCGTTTCAAAAAATTCGGTATTACGATTAACCTATCTAAATGTTCTTTCGGTCAAAGTAAAGTTCAATTTCTAGGTCACGATGTAAGCGCAGACGGTATTAAACCTTTACAAGAAAAGGTTAATGCTATTGTCAATTTCCCAAAACCTAAAACCATTCAAGAGTTACGCCGATTTTTAGGCATGGTCAACTTTTATCGCTCTCACTTACCGAATACAATGTCATATCAGTCAGAACTCAATAAATATTTAACAAATACAAAAAGAAACGATAAAACAATTATTACGTGGTCGGAAAAAGCTGAAAATGCATTTGAGCAGTGTAAAACGGCATTACAAAACGCCGCCACTCTGTCTCATCCTTATACCGATTCCACGCTAGCATTGATGACAGATGCATCTGATAACTGCATTGGAGCTGTCTTACAACAAAAATGTGGCGAACAATGGCAACCACTGGGTTATTATTCAAAAAAATTGTCTTTGAGTCAACAAAAATATAGTACTTATGATCGCGAATTACTCGCTATACATTCAGCGATAATACATTTTCGAAAATTATTCGAAGGTCGCCATTTAATAATTTATACAGACCACAAGCCCTTATGCCATGCATTCACTAAGTCCAGTAAAGATAATAAAGAAACTCCGAGACGTGCGAGACAACTTCTTTTTATCAGTGAGTTTACGACCGACATACGATATATTAACGGTCCCGCTAATGTAGTAGCCGATGCGTTATCACGCGTCGAAACTATTTTTTGTCCAACCGTACTTGACTACAGTCAACTTGCAGACGCCCAAGCTAAAGATGAATATTTATTACAACAAATCAACGATAGCAACCAAACATGTTTCAAACAAATTTCTTTGCCCACTTGTGATAAATCAATATATTGTCATGTTACAGAAAATATTATTAGACCTTATCTAACAGAAGAATTTAGAAAAATAGCTTTTGATACAATTCACAATTTAAGTCATCCAGGCATACGAACTACGCGTAAATTAGTATCCAATAAATTTTTCTGGCCTGGGATGAATAAAGATATAAGCGTATGGGCTAAAACATGTATAAAGTGTCAAAAGGCGAAGATAAGCCGCCATACAATTTCGCCATTAGGTAGCTTCCCAATTGTCAATCGCTTTGATCAAATTATGGTTGATATTGTTGGACCACTAAAAATATCCCCAGAAGGATATAGATTTTGTTTAACTATCATTGATAGGTGTACACGTTGGCCTGAAGCTTTTCCCTTAAAAGAAATTACAGCTGAAGTTGTCGCAAAAACAATTTTTGACGAATGGATCGCACGATACGGTTGTCCTGTAAAGCTCACTACCGATCAAGGTCGACAATTTGAGAGCAATCTATTTTTAAATCTTATGAAATTATTAGGGATAAATAAAATACGCACAACACCATATCATCCCCAAAGTAACGGTGCAATCGAACGCTGGCACCGATCTCTTAAAGCAGCGTTAATGACTCGCCTAAATAATAATTCTTGGGTTGATGAATTACCTACAGCATTGCTAGGATTGCGTGCCGCTTGCCGCAGTGATAACGGCATAAGCGCCGCAGAATTAACCTTTGGTCGAACACTTCGTTTACCCGGAGAGTTCTATGAAATATCTACGAAAAACGACCCTAGTGACCCATCTAGTTTAATATACAAAATTCAAGAAAATTTACGTAACTTTACTCCAATTAACGAATTATCACGAAATTCAAAGAAATTCTTTGTAAGTAAAGATTTAAAATCATGTCAATATGTTTTTGTTAGAGATGATGCGGTTCACAAATCGTTGAAACCGCCATACGACGGTCCATATAAAGTATTAGAGCGAAATTCTAAAGTATTTTTAATTCAATTACCTAACCGTGAGGCTCGCATTTCAATTGACAGATTGAAGCCAGCCTACATGTTAATAGAGCAAGATAATGATAATTTTAAGAAAAATTACATATTAGATAGTAATAGTCAACCTAATGAGGTACAGGACAATCGAATCATGCCCATGAACAATAACTCATGTGAGAACCGTGTAACACGTTACGGTCGTATAACCCGACCACCAGTACGTTTTAGTTAAATCTTTTCTTTATATAGTTAACTATTACCTAATTAAGTTTTTTTTTTTTACATACCTACCTACATAGATAAATACATTTATAATATTTAATAGTTTTTAGTATACTTTTGAAAATTTTGCGCTATAGAAACTATGTAATTAGTCAGTAAGTTAACTTTAAATTGTAATTTCATATTATAGTTTACATACCATTCCATTATTGTACCTACTTATATAATTTGAATTTAACTTTTGTTTGTAATTGCTTCGCAACTAAATAAATTTTGTTTTTTGTTCTGATGTAATGTCGGAAAAACAAATCATTTTATAAATAAATTATGTTGAAACACATACCTATTACGTCATATGTTGACTGGTAGAAATCTAAACTTATGGTTATACTTTTTTATATCTTTTACATTTTATACTTTATTCCTAGATATCAGATTAGAGAACTTGTTATTTTCTTTTGTAGTTTTTATTATATTTGATTGTTATACCTACTTTGTAAACTTATTTAGAATGTTATCAATTTATTTTTACAATAGTAATTGTAGATGTTTACTATGCTGTTATTTTTATTAACGATAGTACACACTACTTACTTATTTTCTTTATTTGCCAGCACATTGTGCATTGTTAAAAATAATCTGTATAATACTCTGTTGTACTTTTTCTTTCTAATTGGTCACTTCCCCAATTCAGAGTCAACAAAAGCACTCAGTAAAATATGATATTGTTACCTACTTTACAACTTCCAACATAAGTGAACTTCAAATCTCGTCTAGACCCTTTCAAGTGTGTCGTATCGTAATTCGTAACAAAACAACATTTTATTGCATCCGAAGTGAGCTATTGTTTTTTGTGACTAAATCCATTCAGGATGTTTACAGTAAGTTCAAGTTGGGTCTGGTACATAATTTATTATACTTTAGGCTTCCGATAACATTTTAACAAGAAGCCTCTGTTCTTTCACTTAAGTTTAAATGTATTATACTTAACCAACATTTCTGATGATGACTGACGTGCTACACTATTACAATCGATAATGTTATTGTATTTCTATGCCGTAAATTTTAATGTATTTCATAAAGACTTGTGTTATATTTTTTTGTTATGACGCGACTTTTGTTATGTTATGATTTTTTTTCGCGTCGATCTAAACTTATTTTTAAGGATTTTAATATTTTGTATGTTTTACCTTTTTTTTCCTCTTAGGAGGGGAATGGTGTAGGGACACAGTATGTTCCTACAGGTTCATATTACCAAACCAATTTTGTATTGTGTAACTAGGTGCCGGCAGTCGTCGTCGCGCACTCAACTTGTAAACGCGCCTCTCAATATTATAAAAGTTTAATTTAAATATCCTCTTTTACTTCCACTCGCGTGGTCCGCCTTGTTAGGATCCTCACATCCAACATACAACATTTATTTACAATCTATAGGTAGTTATAGAGTGACAACACAAACAACATTAGTAAATGTTACTTTCACACAATTTTTGCGGTCGCAAATTTATTGTATGATTTACAGTCCTCAGGGCTACCTGGCGCACAATAAATCAAAACCCCTGGAATTATTTCCAGGTATAATGTAGAACATACCTACCTGACGACTGGACTAATATTCACCTAAAATATACGTAAATGGTGTACTATCTCTCTACCACACATGAAAATATATAAAAAACAAATTATTGTCTCATGGTAAACACTTGCTTTATTGACAAGTCATAATGTAATCGTTTTCTGACAGTCAGAAGCAGAGTATAAAAAATGCTTGGATGGCAGCCCAAACATTTTACTGCCCAATGCAAATATTATTCAATAAATTTTAATATACTTTAAAAAGAAAAGCAAATGTCTACCAAAATGTATAGATATAAGCATGCCGAGCATGACGATTAACCGTGGACGAGGCATGGCGCATGCGTAGCGGGTGTCTTTTAATCGGTGGTGGTCTGTCTATGTTGTCTATGGTGCGGTTATATCACTTTATTTTTTAATTAAAGAAAGAAATGTAAAGATATTCCTACTAAAACTTGACAAAAACCATTAGCCCCTTACATGACCACTGAAATGTGATATGATAGCGGTTTTTCACGTTTAACTGTCAAAAGACAATGGATTTTGACAGTTGGGTGTCGATAAACGGTATATAACGCGATATTCACTGGCCTGCAAAACTAAGTACTACAGATGTCTATTTTCATACAAACGAGGTAACTTTGAAGCATTGGTTCTCCGCCCAGGATTATACGTGGTGTGATCTGATGATGGCCATCCAGGGAGTGAATGGAAAAGATTCAGATCCCCATACACACCCAATAGATCTGATCAGCATTCTAAGAGCTGTTTGGATATGTTTAAAAAAACCACGAAAATAGCATTAAAATGTATGGAAATCTGACAACTCTTATCCTTACAGCTCTTAGAATGCTGATCAGATCAATTGGGTGTGTATGGGGATCTGAATGTTCTCCATTCACTCCCTGGATGGCCAACATCAGATCACACCACGTTTAATTCTGGGCGGAGAACCAATGCTTCAAAGTTACCTCGTTTGTATGAAAATAGACCTCTGTAGTACTTAGTTTTGCAGACCAGTGTATATCGTGTTTCGTCGGTCATGCTAGGGGGGCAGTATTGGTCTTATTCTTTAAAATTGTATTTATTGTATAAACGAAGATTTTAAAAAAAATATAAAGTGATGTAACCGTCATATGAATGTTTTCATGTTGAAACGCGCTGAAGATGCAACCACGCTGTACATTGTAAATACGCCTCCTATTGATTTGACCAAGAATGCTTGCTTCGCCGAGACCTTAACATGATATTGTTCAGTTCTGAAAATGTAGATAAAGACACTTTGTGGCTATTTCTAACCTATCACGTGACCTACAGAAGTAAGGCAGCTCTGACTAAACTTAACATCGGAAATGTATGATGTTTTTCATACATCTTGATTGAGGTTAATGAAATAAAAGACTTTTTAACGGATACTAGCGCGGTTTTATTGAAAGTACTTTGGTAATTAGTTTGTATTAGGTTTGATTTTTTATTTTCCCGAAGTTTCGGCACCTTTGCAGCTGCCGTGGTCACGGGGGACTGAAGCTGAGGTTAAGTTCTGATCTTGAGGTTAAGTTTAGTCAAAGCTGCCTTACTCCTGTAGGTCACGTGATAGGTTAGAAATGGATTTGAACCTCTTATAATGAGAGGCTGGCAAAGTGGTAACCATATTTTTTTATTTTTGACGGGGAACCTCAGGTTTGACAAGAAGCCTTAGTCAAAGTCCAAACCAAGAGCATCTTTTGGCCTTTGACTGACAAATGTATGTCTCAACCTAGGAGATACCAACTTGGAGAGTCAAACGCCGAAACTCAATGCGATCAAATCGGGGTTTGACCAGTCAGACTTAAATTAGGTACAGAATTTTGTATAGTGATTTATCTAAATTAACTATCTTTCTGTGAGCCAAAGATTTCCGTTGTCTTTTAAAAAAATAACCACGAAAGTTAGACTTAAATTTCTAACCTATCACGTGACCTACAGGAGTAAGGCAAGCTTTGACTAAACTTAACATCAGAAATTAATTATGTTTTTCATACATCTTGAGGTTAAGTTTAGTCAAAGCTGCCTTACTTCTGTAGGTCACGTGATAGGATAGAAATTTAAGACGTCTTAAATTTCTAAGTGACCTACAGAAGTAAGGCAGCTTTGACTAAACCTAACATCGGAAATTAATGATGTTTTTCATACATCTTGAAGTTAAGTTTAGTCAAAGCTGCTTTATTTTTGTAGGTCACATGATAGGTTAGAAATTTAAGACGTCTTAAATTTCGTGGTCATTTTTTTAAACAGATAACAGAAATCATTGGTTCACAGAAAGATTGTTAATTTAGATAAATCAACATACAAAATAACATTCTGTAGGTACCTAATTTAAGTCTGACTGGTCAACCCCGATTTGATCGTATTGAGTTTCGACGTTTGACTCTCCAATTTGGTATCTCCTAGTGCCTAGTTCCAAATCACGCCAACAGCACTGTTAGCGTATAATCCATTAAATTAAGTAGGTACGCAAATACCCTATTTGTGTAATATTTTGTGACTTTTTAATTTGGTCGGATTCGCGCTAACAGCGCTGTGAGCGTGATTCGGAACGCGGGGTAGGTCTCAACCTAGGAGATGAATTTACATCTCAATATAAATTCGCGATTCAAAGGCCGAAACACGCTTTTGGTTTGTACTTTGAATGAGGCTTGTCAAGCCTCAGGTTTGACTAGCCAAACCTAGGAGCTTCGGAGTTTGCCTATAACCCTTACACCAACTCCAGAAAATCCTGTGGCCCTACCACGAGTTGATGCAAAATGTTTACTTTACAGTAAATTATCGTTTTCTCTCTTCACTCGCATTGACTGTGAGTAGTATATAGTGATGTACAAGACTCGAGTCCTCCGAGTCCTTTTGTCTAGAGCTCGGAGTCTTTTTACAGGGCTCGCCTCGTTTGTATGAAGCTCGACGACTCGGGAGTCTTTTTCAGAGCTCGGCCGACTTCGAGCCATTTTTACGGCTCGAGCCTTTTTGAGAGCTCGGTCGATCTCGAGCCTTTTTCACGGCTCGAGTCTTTTTCGGTGCACTAGTTGTGATGGGCTGCTGATGAATGAGGATAAGTAGAGCTAAAGCACAATAGATTAAGCATCTACGGTGCTCTTTATAACATAAGACGTTCATCTTTTTGAGTTCTAATTTTGGAGACTAGAGTCAGATTTTCAGGGCTCTGTGGGCTCAATAGGCTTTAATATATCCGTAAATAATAATATTGTAAATATTATTATTTACGGAGATATTATAGTCATAAACATTAACTCTAAGCTTTTTATGAGGCTTGCGTTCATTTTAAGACTCGAGCTTATTTGAAGGCTCGAGCTCTTTTGATAGTTCGAGCTCTTTTTAAGGCTTGAAACTCTTCTGAAGCCTCGAGGCGTGGCTCAGAGAGCTCGTTTCTCGGCTAGGCTCGGGCTTACGAGCCTACCGAGCTCACAGAGTCCTGCCAATCCGAGTCGAGTCTTCAAAAGTAGAACTCGACGACTCGAGTTTTGTACATCACTAGTAGTATATCCGATAGTTTACGGTAGCGTAAACAGTTTGCATCAAATCATGATAAGGCCACTGTTAATGCAATTCATATTCAAGCCATTCAAAACATTATAATAGAAAAATATCATGTTAAGGTTTCGGAACTTTCGCATTAATAAATGTGAAATTTTCCTTTCCTATTTTTCATCTTATAATTAAACGAAGATTATTTTCTTTTACTAAAAAACCAAAATAAACGCCCGAGACATTTGTCAACAAAATCCATTAAATTTTGCACTACGGATTTAGGTATACCCAAATTTGTACCCCTGTCGTCTTTAACGCGTTTCAATAGTGTTGTGCCGTCCACCTCGCGTCGCGCTCTAACCCGCGCTTCTCCCTTCAGAAACTCATTAAAATCTTCGAGAAACATCTGGACGATCACGAGAAGAAATTCGGGATGCCCATCGAAAATAAAGGCCTTTATCTCGACGCGCCGTGGCCAAAGAACGTCCTACAACACGTCTTAAGCGCTTACCACCAAAGAAACTCCTTTATAGGATCTCTATCCAGATCCCGAACGAGTCTAAACTTCTTGTCAGCCGCTAACACACCCAACATGGATAGGCGTAGAAGCATCAGTCCCACTTCTGATAGGGGAACCAAATCTGCGTCTGCTAGCGCACATAATACGACTAAACGCGGAAAAATGACTAAACTAAATAAATACGGATCTACTTCTAATCTGAAATTGGTTTCGGAAAAGATATCTGGATTTTCCGTTTTTAATGGCGGTGACTTTAAAAGAGACCCGATTATGGCTTACGGGGATGTTCCTAAGGAAATTGAGGAGGAACCTAGAAAAAGTCTAGAAAGATCTAAACCTGTAGCCAAAGTATCAAGCGCTAACAGAATGCTAAATAGACAGAGTTTGTCAGAATCTCTGTTCAAACAAATGAATGAAAAAGAACCTGATATAAGACGAAGTATTTCTCAATTGACTTTGAACCAGGATATAGCTATGGAGGCGGTTATGATAGACTTGCCGTCACTGGAAGCTGATAAATATGGAACTGTGAAAAGTAACAGCACGTATGGTACACTGGAAGCTGATAAATATGGAACTGTAAAAAGTACCAGCACCTATGGTACTATATCTCAGGATGGTAGCGAGGGGGATGATGAAACCAAGTATTTTAGTAGATGGGGCCCAGTTAGAGGCTCGAATAGCTACGCGGAAGGGCACACCGTTCCTGTGAGCCAATTGTCTACATTGAATTTGAAAACTACAATATCTGTTGATAAATGTGATAAGCCAGGCGATTCTGCTGCTTAAATACAGAGGGTGTGATGTCAAAATTGTCTGAGCAGTCTTTTTGATTGCAAATAATAGACTTATTTTAAGATTTGACAACCGGATTGATCGAAATACTTAGTTCGCGTTTTTAGGTCACGTGTGAGATTTTGGGTTCAAAAGAATAACTTATATAATGCGATACAATGCGTTTACTCTTTGTAATACATTCTCAAGTGAACTACATCCAAATCAAAAAATTGCTGCTCAGATAATTTTATTTAGGTCTTTCTTTTTATAACCATGTTAACTTGAGAAAGTTACTTGATAATAATTGCCAAGCTTTTTTAAGATATGTGCTGGATTTGCCTAAAAAGATTTGTAATTTGATGACATGATAATATGTAGACCAAGTTTTTAATTAAATAATTATGCCATCCTTATACACGATAAATTTTTAAGTATATCTAAAAAAGTAATATGCATATCTTTTCCACTTACTAATCAAGTATGCAGTTAACAATTTCAATATTTCATAATCGGTCAAGATATTGAGGTTTGTTTGTGTCCCAAAACGTTACTGATTTCTGGATTTAGAGCTCATTCATAGACTTGCACGTAATCAAAAGATACTATCTTGTTTACGTAAATCATGGAAAGAATACGCGCGCGTCTTGCTATCTTTGTGAGTTTGCCGATAAACCAAGATTTTTTTCGATATTTTCAAACTATTTTTAACTTTTATTTGTACATACTTACTCAGTATCTTGGTCTGATATCCCCATTTAATTTTTAGATATACTTACTTAAAAATTAACGGGTGTTATTATGGTGCTTTTAGAAATTTTCGAAATAAAACTTATTAAAGTTTTATTTTATATGTCTTCTCTTCACTTCAATTTTAAATTATAATTATATTTTACGCATTTGATATTTAAATGTATAATTTGAGTAAAGTTTTAAAATAACAATCATGTTGTCAAAAACTTAGTTTCCTAACTAAAATGCTCATTATGTCAAAATACCAGTCCTGTATTAAATAAATCTATTGATTTAAGAATTACAGGAAATACAAATTTATAAAGGGGTAGACATTTTTACTGTTTTTAGATACAGTTATCGAGTAATAAACAATGAGACAACCGTTTTATGATGAGATTAGTTTATTACTGACTTACTTAATACATTCGTGCACCCTTATATATATTCATATACGACACCACCGGGGTGCAAAGAAAAAAAACAGGAAAAAAAAAGTTCGATCTGTAAGTAAAAATTACAAAATCTTAAATATGTGCATTTTTAAATAAAGGTATTTTTTTGTCTTAACTACAGAAAGACAAAATTATATAAAGTAGTATACAGGTGCCTGTAGTTAAACTTATTTCAACCATAAAACTTAAAATTTAAAGACAAAAATGACAGTAAACATTATGATAAAAAACTACAAGCAACTACTTTCTTTTTCTTTCTTTCTACAAGTAATTAATTTCTTAAAAACTTTTTTTTCTACAAAACATAACTTTGTATTTCCTATCTAACTTCTTACAAACATTCAGATTTTTATATGAAAAATCTATTTATCTATCTATTAACTCCTTCAGTTAATAAAAAAAACATCTTCTGGTAAAAATATCTATCCCAGTTATTTGTCATAAAAAAAATAAACTATGATTTCATGACATATAAATCAAACTTACATAAATTATTTTACAAAAACATTCAGTTTTGCTATCTTAACTATCTATTTATCAATCAACTCATTTATTTATCAAACCCATTCGGATAATAAAAAAAAATATTCTGGAAAAATGTATATCCCAGTTATTTTTACTACATTTCATTTATTTCACAACAAAAATTATAGCTCAAAAATCCATTTACCTATCTATTTAAGGTAATACAAAAATATCTTCTGGTATCAAAGAAAATATCCCAGTTTAATAATTAATATATGTACTCCATTCGTTTCATTAAACAAAATTATCTTCTGGTATTAACAATATATCCCAGTTTTTTTAACAAAACATTTCACATTGTATTTCTTTATTATCGATTACATGAGTAAATAAATCAACGAAATCCGCTCGGGTCTAACGTTGTAATACTTTATATCAAACATCATCTCAATAACATTACCACTAATCATTAATATAATAATAAGCATTATTATTTGTATAAAAAAATCCATGTAATTTATTCTATTACTTATTCATCTCATAATTATATATTATTCTCACTTTTTCCTTTTAAAATCTTATCCATACTAGGTAGATATCGCTTGGTTTTCTTAACATTTCTGAAACTAAGGGTAGGCCTCCCCTTGTTTCAAGAATATTTCGAGAAATGTTGCTAATCATAACATAATTCTTTACGTAACAATTCGTTTTACATTCATCACATTGCCAACAAAATTCATTGACACACACTGCCTAAGTTGCATCGGTTTGTTATAACAATCAACAATGTCTTGACAAATTAAAACAATGCACATGACTTCGTCCAAATAAACAAAAGGTGTATTCTTTTATTGTTCTTAAGATGTATATTGTATATTGTTATTGTTTGATTGAAAATGAATTTCATAATTGCACAAGACAACGCGAATCTTATGACCTCTGACCTCATTAATTTTTTCACAAATTATGATTTATCTTAATCGTATTTGTAAAAAGACAAAATAAATCCATAATGTCGTCTTATACTTCTTGAGAAACGACAAATGTATACTTACTTAATTAGGATTTAGAGTTAATAAAACATAAATATTACTGAAAATAAGTAGAAGAATATCGTCTTACTTGTAATAATATTACAACATACCAAATTTGTTTTAACACCATTATAAAGAAACAAATTATTAGTAGAATGTCTTGAAAATCTGTCATATAAAATCATTATCATGTTAGGTGCCATTGTGCGTCAAAATATTAATTAATCTACTTATTTACCGAAACACACACATTATTAGATTAGAAATAATCAAGTTACTTTACTTTAACACAATGAAGAAAAACAAAATTCTTCTATTTTTTATAATTTTATCCGATAACGATTCACAGGTGTTACTTACTGGCTCACTACACTAGATAGTTTTGTTTACTTTCCTCATAGCTACCGCTACATGGTTTTCATCTCACTTATGTCTCTTTCACCTCCTGGACAACGAACATCTCCCGGCTGCATGCCGAAATCCAAGCTCGAAGCATCGAGCTCTTTTTCGTATCAGATACATCTTCATAATTTAAGTCCCAGTACACAACACACGTAGAGAATGGATTTGATTTTTTTTTATATAGACTTTAGTTCACTTTTAATTTTGAATAACTTATTTAAAATGTCTTTTCATAATTTATTTTATTTTATGTGGTGGCTCGTAGCCATCCACAGCAGCCACGGCGCAGCGCGCCGGGCGCTTGCACGACTCACACGTTTACATTGTCTTGGCCGGCAAGGTCGCCATATCGAGTAATAAACAATGAGACAACCGTTTTATGTTGAGATTAGTTTATTACTGACTTACTTAATACATTCGTGCACCCTTATATATATTCATATACGACACAGTGAAGTTATAATTGACTTTACATAACTATTTTAAGAAATTACAATGTAACAAAAGGCGGTCTGCGAGTTTTATAATAAGTTATTTATAATAACTTATAATCTGTCTGGTCGTTTAAATAGTTTAGATTAGCTTAGTTTTAATCCTTTGGAGCTTAAAAATGCTAAAAAATTGTCACAAAAATCTTCCTAGATTGCCAAAATTGAATGCTTGCCTTCCATTCAGTATTAAAAAAATGTAGTGCCTAAATATGTGTCGATAGCAGTCTATACAGACTGTCTTTAAGAGATATATCTACTGTGCTCAGTTATAAGCCAAATGTCAAATGTCTGCTAATGTTATTTAACGCATAAGTCGTGCCTCAATAGTATTGCTTTGTTTTGGCAACAACTAACTGTCCAGGGACTTGAAAAAACCAGGCCTCCTTCACTTGCTCAAGGTCGCGCGATAAACACCTACCGCTAGCCGTTCGTTCGAACGAACAAGTGAGCAGCGGGCCGCCACACGCCCGCCGCCGTAGTCGTGCGGCATCTTACTGCCTGCGTAGATATTGCCTCTTTATAATAGTAACAATGTCGAATCGACATTAAAAAATGTCAAAATTAAAAAACCAATAAACAATTGTCGTTTTTCACATTATGATAGTATGCTACGCAGTTCTTTTAAAAGAAGACAACCCTAACGTTGCGTCGTAAGAAAATGTAAGAGCACGCGATAGAAAGAGAGGCAACTACTAGGTGAACTGCGCGACCTGAATTGCACTTTATTGTGTCGGAGCAAAAGTAGCTATTTATTTAAATGACTTTGCCGAGTGCTGCTTCTGTACTTACTAGTTATTCTGTGAAAAACCCCCTAAAAACCCCTTCATGTGTTTGGGTTTATAGTATTTACAGAATGAAAATAAAAATATATACGATAAATAGATTATTTGACAGAGAAACCCTATTCGATGTGCAAACAAAACAATCATAGCATCGTGAGAATAAGAGATATCGTCGATCAAAACCTTCCTGATCACACTGCCTAAAAGGCAAAAAGACTGAGGGCAAAATGACCAAAACGTAGAATGACTAAAACGCAAAATTACTAAATTGCATAATGACTATAGTGCAAAATGAGCAAAATGTAGAATGACTAGAATGCAAAATGACTAAAATGGAGAAGGACAAAATAACTTTTTTTCAGAATGCCGTAAACAATAAGTTCAAATGGTCAGTAACTAGGCTCTGTTAGTGCGGGGGAGACTCGTGTGATTTAAATTAAAAAAAAAAACAATTTGTGATTAGTCATGAAATAGGTAGGTATTTTTATTAATTGTCTAAATTCCGTTACTTACCCAATGATTGTGAGTTTGTTTTGAAAACTATAAGTCCTATCAACATACTTCCAAGGAAATTATTGTAGGAAATTTAATGGAAAATATATTGTTTTTCGAGCTGTAGCTTTTACCGTTTACGGTAACTTTTTTAAATTAGAATAAGAAATGGGGAGTTTTTATAGATTTATTTATGCCACTGCCACGCTTTAAATAATATTTTTAACACATTTTTTATGAAACTATTCCAATGAAACTTATATTTTTGGAATTTGTATAA
Organism: Agriphila tristella; assembly: GCA_928269145.1. Taxonomy (NCBI): domain Eukaryota; kingdom Metazoa; phylum Arthropoda; class Insecta; order Lepidoptera; family Crambidae; genus Agriphila; species Agriphila tristella. Next base: position 12,073,821 of record OV743448.1, on the reverse strand, counting down.
ATATGGCTTTCTTATCATATTTTTTTCAAGCCGATATCAGTATTCGTTAGAAATTTATCGTCATTGGATTTTTTTATTTTGTGTAAAATTTTTGATGTTTGGCGTTTCAATTACGGCAATTCATTTTTTAGTATGTAAAGGTGTTTTTTTATTTCTGAAAATGATTGGCCGTCCTTTATTTAACCGAAAATAATACCCGATTTCCCATAGTAGCTATAAATTAGCAGTTATTACGTCCAACAGTACGCGTGGCGTTAGAAAATTTCACCCCCTCCCCCTCCCCCCAGCAGGGTGTCTCCCGCTGTTTCCCGAGCGTTTTCCACTCTGGTCTATCTAAGGATTGTTCATTGACAGTTTTGTTGTAGCCTTCACCGTTTTTTATTAAAAAAATAAAAACTGCAATTGGGGGACACAAAACGCCCCCCCCCCCCCCCCCAGGGGGGCAAAGATCACTTTACGATTTGCTGCTACTTCTATATTTTGTTATATACGTAAAAGCTACACGCATACCAAGTTTCATGCTTTCTGCCGGATGGGACCGTACCTAGTATAATATTGATTGAAATGAGCCGTACTAGTAGACATTTTACTCTTTAGTCATGAATTTTAGGCATTTTGATTTTAGGCAGCGTGATCAGGAAGGGATCAAAATCGAAAGGTTCCGGTCCCTGCTAATGTCACAAAAACTGTGTCTTTTAGACAGATGATTTTTATTTTGTGCTTCTGTGACAAAAAGCAATAGGTACTATTGAAACACTATTTAGACACGATTGTTAAGTAACCATTAGCAGAAATAAGTACCTACCAGTTCTTATTTCCCGTCGTTTAACAGAAAATCCTTACTTGTCTTATTTGGTAAACAACAACTCTTTATTGAAAAAATCAAATTATAAATTACAACAAATGGTTGTTCACACATAGATTACGAAAGAAATTAGTAATTTAGTGACAATTTGATTTTTCATCATGTTTTAAGTTTAAAAGCCCGTCTTGGCGCATAATGCCCTTTTCTCGAAATGTCCTTTCTCAGAATGTCCTTTCTCAAAAAGTCCTTTGACGTATGCACAAGGGGATAGTGCTTGACTTTCATCTCACCTGATGTTAAGTGACGATAAGGTGGAAGTGCACTACACTAGGAATCCTCAACACTGAGGAATTGGCTATCTTACCTCTAACTGCCGGAAAACAACAACTTTAAATTGTTGTTAAGGCGTCAGACTTAGGTAAGATGGTGGTAGCTAGCCAGGCGGACTTGAAATAAGCCCTACCACCAACCAAACCGAGTACAAATTGTACCCCACCCCCTGGGAATCGAACCCGGGACCCCTGCGTTTTACACGAGTGGGCGAAAGACTAGACCACAGAGGCGGTTATGTTACTGTTACTGACAAAAATTGTTTACTAAATAGGACAATTTAGGATAAACATGCTTTACTGGGAATAGACTATTGAAATGAAGTAGATTCATTTCGAATTAATTGCGATTTGATATGTTACTCATTTGTGAAAAAATGCAGAAACATTCCAAGAAATGAGTGATTTTAATCGCAAATTGCGAGTTTAAAAACTTATTTTATAAAAAAAATATGTAGAGTTACAAACTTGAAATGACAATGACATACTTACAAAAAACAATCGATTGTTTTGAATAAAAATACACAGTTTTAACATTTACTACCGTACAAATAAACGTAAAATTAGTTTATACTTAAAATAACTAAAAAGTTTGTTTAGGAATATGACGCGAGGCGTAATATTGCAATATTTTTGGTTAAACTAGGTACAAACTTATTCTTAATTTATTTGTACGGCAGAGGCTTTAAGGTGCCTAATTATTATTATAATACTTAAAAAGATTACCTTACATTCCAAGGACTATAAAAGTATATTTTTCGTCACCACGTTTTTTATTTATTTTTATTATGTGGGACTTAAAAAAAGGTTTCATAATAATTTAACATAAAAAAACACCAACATTACTAGTTTAGTAAGAATGTTTGCTAAGAAATATTTAAAAAGGCGTGGGGGTGTAGTATAAAAAAACAACAATGCCTTTATTTTCACTTAAGTCTAGATCTAGAATATAGGATATAAGTGTAGAGCGAGACAGCCGTATACATCAAAAGGAGACAACACTATTTTCCTAATTTATGTGCCTTGCGATATTTATGATTATATTGTCTCTTTTATTTGTATATGTGTGTCTCGTTCTACCGCAATTTACTCACCTAATCTTGTTTAATGATATATTTAGATATATTGTATTCGATGTGCCTAAATCCAAAGCCTTATGTTGAAGATTTTATATTTAAATTGTTGAACATTGATATTTTATTATTAGTTTTAGCTTAGTGTAGTAATAATGTGGATTTAGTAGTAAATCAACAAGTTTTCACTTTAATCCAAACTTGGACATTCTCTACATAATATAAGTTAACCTTCTCCATATTTATGTGATCCTGGTACTTTAAAATGTATTCAATCAGTTATTCCCGTCTGTTCTAAGAGTAACATTTTGGGAAAGTTCGATTTTGGGAATTGTACATTACGGGAAAGGTACTTTTTGGGAAGTGGACATTTTGTACCTGAAAGATAAAATTCACTAATAAACGAAGAACAAGTTTATACTTAGAATAACCAAACAGTTTTTGTCTAGGAATATGACGTTTTAAGACATCAAACGTAAGTAATATTGCTAAGCAATATTTTTGATTAAACTGGGTATAAACTTATTCTTAATTTATTAGTTAGGCAGTGGTCTATAAATATCGCATTTTAGTATAAGAAAACTAAGTACTCTTGACTACCATAAGACTTTCGACGGATGTATCTTCGACGAAGGCAAAAATAAGTGTGGCCTTGTTGATTTACTATAAGATCTCTAAATTATTGTACTATAGTTTTGATGTGATTGAGTTACAGCTCTCGTGTGTCATCAAATCAATTAAGGAAACTTAGATTAAATCTTGGCATTTTATATTAATATGGATTCAATGATTTCGACGCAGAACGTCACTTTCGCAAAATGTCACCGCAAAAATGGCCACTTTACTTCGCGTAAGTACTTCACTTAAGGTGGTTCGATGAGCTTAGTAGCGCCACCAATGGAAATAAATCAATTACTTTTGATAATTTTGCGCAAATAAATTAGTTGAATACATTTTATAAATATAGTTTCAAGAACTCAAACTTAAGCAATAAGTCGTGCATGCATCTTAATAGTGCAAAAAGTGGCCACATTTAGCAATATCGAGATAACTTATTGCTTATATCTGAGGCTATGAAAAAATATTTAAACTCACTCACTGTATACGCAAAATAACCAAAACTTGTATTCTAAGCCCATGATAAAACGTAAATTATTTATTTCCACTGGTGGCACTACTGAGCTCATCGAACCACCTTAAGTCATTCAGACAATTTTTTTCTCTGACTGTACACTACAAAAGTACAGACTACATGAATGACGTCTCGTAGCTCGCCGTCACTTCGCGTGGACGGGGGTCTGTAGCCAATGCTACATTTGCAAAAGCTATAACGAACTTCGGTATAGAAACTTTTCTTACCACAAAAATATTTTCTTACCACTTACATACACAAAAATCGACTCGTCAATCATACCTATCCGCCAGGCACATTTACGTGTATGGCTATCTTAAGTGTATGATATTGAAATATAACAGATGAACATACATACATACTGGTCCAAAACATACACCCACCGTATTTTTTTTTCTCCTTAGTCGGGTAAAGCGTCGAGAGTTGTAATTCAAACATATAAGCTGTGACATAATAAAACGCTGCGTTAGATTGTAGATGTGAACACGTATTTATGTCTAAGATAATTTCTATTTTACTTAAGTTGTCGTAACATTCCATAGAAGTAAGTTTTAGAAACACAGGAATATTTAAACTAACAGCTTCTAAGCGCAAACTGTCTACTTATTTTATTAATAGTCCGTAAGCCCGTGACAATATTGCCTACGTCATATGACATCACGATGAAATGCATGGCACACGGTTGGAAAAGTTGTGCTGAGCAAGGATCAGAAGATTATCGCGAATAAAATTGGCCGGAAGCTTGAGAAAATCCTTCACTTCCAGTTAAAAATCACTTTTGAAGAACTTCCGGCCAGATATGGCTTGGCAGACTTATTTATACTCAAATACACTATTATTAGGTGTTTGAGTAAAACTTTGATTCCGAAATAAATGAATTATTATTATTAGAGAGAGTTTAAATAAGTCTGTCAGTTCTGAAATGGCCGAAAATACTTGAAAGACGGTGCCAAAGATGGTCACCGAATACCTTTTCCTACGTCATGTGACATCTTGGCGAAAATTATTATAAACTTTTTGAAATAATAGTGTGTTTAATAGAATAAATAAGTCTGCCAAGCCATATCTGGCCGGAAGTCCTTCAAAAGTGATTTTTAACCGGATGTGAAGAATTTTCTCAAGCTTCCGGCCAATTTTATTTGCTATAATCTTCTGATCCTCGCTCAGCACAACTTTTTCGACCGTGTGTCATGCATTTCATCGTGATGTCATATCAATATGACGTAGGCAAAATTGTTGCGCGCTTACGGACTATAAAGTAGGGTCAATTAAATAGATCACATTTGACATATCTGTCACGCTTTAGTGTTATTTGTCAAAGTAAATCTTAAATTTCCTTTTTTTGTGATTATGTATTATTAACTGAAAAGTGCCTTAGAAATAATAAATATTATGTGCCCGCCGTTAGAAGGTTACGTTGTTGAATTTTGATGAAATGTCAAATGTGATCTATTATTTTAAAACTGTTTTTATTGTTAAATTAATTATATTGATTACTTTTTCTAATGCAAAGCATTTTACCAGAAATCTTACCAATCAATACTTAAGCAAACTTTTAACGAAACTATTTCCAAAATGTTTTTACTGGTCTTATAAATGTACTGTCAGCAACGGAACTTTTTTCACAACTCCTAATTAAATAAAAATACTTTTTCCTATATTCATATTAATATCTCCTACATGCCTATTTTTTCTCGTAAAACAATACATTCTAGTTGTGCTGTAAGCTGCTGACAGTACTTGACTAATATTTTACTATTTTTCATATCAGTATTTCTTTTGTATTACTTAAAAATAATGAAAATCGTGTATTTTTTAAGCTTCTCAAGTAACAAAAATGTTTGCATCTGTTAATTGAAGCAATTAGAACTTATTAGGTTTTTTTAGCGTTTTGAAACCTTTCCAAAACTTTCTTCTTATACTTAGCCATAGAGATAGAATGTAAATAAAATTGTTTATATTATAAAATAGGTGTTTTTTTAAGGTGGCGGTTGTTTCTAATTTTAATTTGCTTTAAATAATGCTTAAAATGGTTTGCAATGAACATATGGATATCACAATTAATAAGATTTATGTCATTGCTGTTTTTCTGAACATAATATTCAGGTGAAGCCAAATCTGTTTAAGAGGGCTTATTCGGTACACTAGCGCCGCCACTGGAAAATAAAACATAGTGCTGAAATAAAGACGAAATTGTGAATTATCACTCGGAATAAGTTTTGTGGTTTTTTCCAGCGTTAGGTATGCAAGCTATGGCAAGACATTTTTTTCTAAAAGTGGTCATTTTTAGCAAAAATCTCCATTAAACTAAACCAGGGTGTTCACGCCACAGCGTGACGGCTTCTCGTTCCCGCTCGTTTTCCATCCCGCTCACTCACTCATTACCGTGCGAACCCTGCGCGCACGCCGCCATTGTGTCTGAGTCGAATCAAAGTTCTGTATCAACCCGTGACGCGAACGCTATATTTTAAATCGCTGGCTAGAAGCAGCCAAATTCCTCTCATTTTCAATAGAATACCGGCCGGTACCAATTAGTTCTCAAGTGTAATCAACGCGAACAGTTCAGTCCAATCAGTGACTGTGACATTGCGTAAAAGAAATCTGCCCGGACCTTGGTTTGAGGAAACCAGGGATTCTATCAGCTCAACTACACAGCCACGACCTGCATCGTGGCTTTATCATCGCCGCCTGCTCATCATCTCCCAGATTTCATCAGCACGTAAGTCCCCATTCATATTCCCATCACCCCAAGCTCATTTTCACCCTCAAATTCTGCCCACGTCGAGTGTGCCTGCACCAGCAGACACACAGGGGTCTCCAAACTACGACCCGCGGGCCAGATCCGGCCCGCGAGCACCAACAATCCGGCCCCCGAAAGCAGGCTGGATCGTGCCAACAGTACTGTATTTACGGTATGTTGGTACGATGAGCCAGCTAGGTCCTGGCCCTTGAGACTTCGTGGAGGAGTTAGTCTGGCCCTTATGGTAAAAAGTTTGGAGACCCATGAACTAAACGATAGGCTAGAAAATATTGTTAAAGCGATTAAAAGTACCGCAAGGCTTCATCAGAGTGCACATAGAGAGATAATTCAGAATTTCGTCTTTAAGCACTGTTTTTTTTTCAAAGGCGGCGCTAGTGTGCTGCAGATTAAGCCCTCTTAGGGTAAGAACTCGCTAAGCTGTTTTCAACCGCGCTCGCCGCGGCTACGGCCTCGCATATTCTGTAGAATGCATATATATTTCTATAAAATTAAAGACATTTCACGTCGCATTTTATGCTCGCCGAGTACGCAATTGTTTGCGGTTCCAGCTGCACCGGCGGGCAACTATAGTTCATGAGAACGTTCGTGGCTCGTAAAACGCGTCAGTGACGTCAGTCATCAGGGTTGCGCATGCCATTGAAATGAGTGAGCCCGCCCATAAGGCCTATAAGTGCAAGGGAGCGCGCAATACAGGGTAATTTTGCGACCTCTTTACAAAATCAAATATAAGTTAAAGGAAGTAATACAAAAAAATGGTGAGATAATTATGAATTATTTCTTTTTAAATTCCCAGTTTTCAGCCACTTTTTATATCCAAAAACTTTAGGCGCGCACGCTCACCCTCGTGCAAGCGACGCGAGCAGGGAAGGAGGGGGGCTCGCGCGGGTCGAGCTCGAGTGTGCGATGCGCAAACAGTGTGGGACAAAAATATAAAAGAAAAAAATTTTTTTTTACTTCACAAATTGATTGTACTGCTGTTATAGAATGAACTGACAAAATTTGAAAAGGGGTCCAAAAATTACCCTGTATAGTTACTCCGGGCGCGGGCGAAAACCGCTTCGTGAGTTTAATTCCAGCCATTTCAATTACTAAGTACTTATGTATATTTTTTAAAGTTATGATTTTAAAAACCACAACTTAATATAACATATTGAACAATACTAATGCCACAGTACATATATAAGTTTTTCAAACAGTATGAGAGAGAGCTCCATGGAAACGTTTGAATTTGACGGCTGACGTCACTCTAAGAGCTCTAAGCAAAGTTCGCAGTACTTTGGTCAGGGTTGTGACATCGCGTCGCAGTTGTTTCTATAGCGTTCGCGCGAAGCATTCCACGAGACGGCCGGAAAATGCCAACCCTAGCGATCCGACGGAGTGCAATGACAAAAGGGCCTAAGTGACGTTAGCTCCTCTACTGTTTGAAAAAACTTATATACATAGGTACTGTGCTAATGCTCACCATTTCACGTTAAGCATTTTGGCAAAAAATGTGCATAAAGCTCTGGTTTGATGTCCTGGGTTCGAATTCCAGTTGTATCTGAGAGGTTCTATTGGGTGTATGTTATGTATGAAGCTTGTCGATTTTTATACACATTATAAATGTTACTTTGCTCTGTATACAGGGTGAAATATTATTAAGTGAACCTGACCCCCTAGCCAAAGTAACATTGGCAAATTTTCGCTATCGCTTCGCTTCGATACATGTATGGATTTGATGTTTTAAAATTCGATAGTTAACGAAACCTTATGTCAATCCCATACATGTTTCGAAAGCGAAGCGATAACGAAGATTTGCCAATGTTACTTTGGCTAGGCCCTCTGAATAGAAAGTACTTTAAATAAAAGAGACATGAGTTTTGCTTAAATTAGACATTATTTTATTTTTATAAAGAAGCAAAACTTAAAAAATGAGGAAATCCTCCTTTGATCAGAATCTCTTATATCCTAATAGGAGATAACAGATTTTGCTCAAAGGAGAATTTCCTATAGGTCTTGGTCTCTACAACGTGTTAATGAATTAACGCAAAATAAGAAAACCGTTTCTTCTGACCATAAAACTGAAAAACTTTTACTATGGGACCAACTCTGAAATCGCGAAAAAAAAATCTCCTGCTTCATACAAAAATTAATAACGAAAATATAAAAATGTATGAAGCAGCTGATTTCTTTTTTCGCGATTTCAGAGTTGATCCCATAGTAAAAGTTGTTCAGTTTGATGGTCCGAAGAAACGGTTTTCTCATTTTGCGTTAATTCACTAACACGTTGTATACGCGACCTCTGACGTCAGCGTAAACATTCCTATACATTTGAAGCAAAAGTTTTTAAAAACAGGAATGTCTTCTTTGAGCAAAAAATCCTATCTCCTTTAGGCCTTAGTCTCCTATTTTATGCTATACGCGACGTCTGACGTTAGCGTAAACATTCACATTTCATACGCCGACGTCAGCGTTTGAAAGAGGCCACAACAGTACATTTCTTTAGTAAGCATTGTGACGCTGACAGTGTAAGCGGCTAACGGGGCGTAAATAGTTAAGAAGATGCTAAAACATCACGTCATTAATGGATGACCCCTAATGTTAACAAGAAATTTTCCAATCAGTAACACCTGTTACAGAGGAAATAAAAAAATCCCAACGAGTCACACCTGTTACTCTATGGGAACTTTTTATTAGAAATTTTACAACCAGTCACACTGTTACAGGTTATTTTCTCTGTAACAGGTGTGACTGGTTGGAAATTTCTAATAAAAAGTTCCCATCGAGTAACATGTGTGACACGTTGGGAATTTTTTAATAAAAAATCCCAACCAGTCACAGTGTGACAGTTGATGGTATGACTTGTTGGGAAGAAATGCAAAAAGCAATACTATTATAACACCAATAAGACACGACTGTGACGTTTTAACAGGCATTTTATAAGTATTTTTTCAGTTCATAAATGGATTGTAGAGTGCGTGAGCTGTTAAAGTTCGCTCAGGAAGTTATAGGTCATTTTGTCAGACGAGAGCTGAGCGAGTAGCTCAACGGTTGGGAATTGGAACGTGTAAATATAAAAATTGTAGATCTTTCAACTTTACGTATATTCACTAAGGAACATCGGCGTATCTAGATTGGGGTGGGCACTAGACTGTTCTGGGGTGGGTACGTCCCACCCGGGCCCCCCTTCCTACGCCAATGCTAAGGAATCGCTAAGTTACCCGCTCGCGCACTCTACACTCCCTTTAAAGCCATTCGTTGCCTGGACTAATGATGTTATTAACGTCCGTCAAGAGGGGCCGAGTTTAAATATGGAGGAAATGGCGGAAGGATAATTAGGTAACAAAAATCAACTTTGCGATGCGACGCTCTGGTTTTGTAAATACACCATCATAATTAAAAAAGACATTATTTTTAAGCATGGTTATTGAAGAAATCGCATGTGCTTTGATAACAGAGGTGTAAGGTTCAACTAACAGGATGGATTCTGGATTCGGCTGCATCCATGCATGGTATGTGGTATTTTCTTTATACACCCTGTATAGCATAGGTATATTGTTACACACGCACTTTTTTACAAATAGCATGTTTATTTATTCATTTTTATTACCTTACAAACAGATTTTATAAATAGAAATCAACATCAATGATGTATATAATTAAGCTCAAATCTCATATTTAAATCATTAAAAAACATATTTTTTACCTATTAACAAATGTACAGTCAGCAGCACATACCTCACTTATACAAAACTGTCAAAAATCTGTAATATATTTAATTACCTTAATAGCTTGCATTTAAGTATAAAATCGATTGAATATCATTAGGCTGACGTGGAAGCCCAGCGTGCCGTTGACCGTATTTACATCAAATATAAAAATTAACAAACTTTATATATTTTTATTTTTATTTGTTACATCACTTGGAGTAACGGAACGTAACACATTTCACAGACCTTGGAAGACGAGTTCGCCACACAGTTGGAAGAGCAAGAGAGGTTGACGAACAACGCCCGTTTACCCCCACCACAGAGCGCGAATATGCCGCCACACAGCTCCACGCTGCATTCTTCACGGACGAGTTTAGCTTCGAGCCATTACGATTAAAACAGATAAAAGTCCCATGGCTGAATGGCTAACACCCGCGCGCCAGTAAAGAAAAAGTAAGTTTTGGCTGGAGTTTCGCGAGACATTACGAATAAAATAGGGAAAAATAAAAAGTCAATTGTCAGGTTTCTTGACTGAAAAGCGCCCGCGCCACTAAAAAAGTTAAAAAATTGGCAGGAATATTAGTAGCCTTTTTAGGTTTTGGTATACCTACTTAGACACTACTTAGATTTTGTATTTAGCCAAAAAGGTCACAATGTTTGTAACATTTTAAAAAGCTTTGATCTTATGTCAATCGTGTACCTACTTACATCTTTCGCTAGCTTTTACAAATATGACTGGCTAGGGAATAGTATTTTTGTAACATCTGAAAATACCTAAGTATTTTCAATTATTAGAGTGATTAAACACCATCTAAATTAATTATTAGTACTTATACTAAGGCTCGTATTATAGAACGAGACTCAAGCACAGCTTGAACTCTAATCACCTGATCTCTACTTAATTACTGAATCTAGTCTCAAGCACCCTGTTGATTCCAAAACTATGCTTGAGTCTAGACTCAGCTGATCTCTACTTAAATAGAGATTTGCGACTATCTATGGTTACAGTCTGTTTCCTATTACAAAATTTGTTTTTAGCAGAATGAGTTTCATTTTACGCATAATTAGGCCAAGTAAATGTTGCGTCACAACGTGATTTATACATTTTTATGAGTGACATTGGCCAATTAAACGTAAATTTTAATAAATAAGGTATTTGTGCTAAAAATTAAAGGAATATTGCGAAGATTATAACGGGTGGTTTTGTCACTGCAGTAAGTTTTTCGTAAAACGGAATATGATGAACTCGACCTCATCAATTCAACAAACTAAACTCAACTCAGATCATGCTAATTTTCAAACGATACTCGAGCAATGCTCGACTAATTTTAGAACTAAATTCTCTGCTTAGAAAGAATTTGATCTCTGTTTACGTAAGTATGGTCGAGACCACGCTTGAGCTTTGATTTGGGTTCATATTTACATTAGATAAGGTCGAATTTAAGGGAGCGGATGGTTAGGAGAGCCCCCATGCCCTTAATCAAAGCATTTTGATTTTTTTAAATGAATTTTGAAATTTTACCAATCCTAACCTCAAAATGTATAAAAGCTAAAAAACATTGAAGGGAGGCGAGTGAGGGGAAAAAGAGTAGAGTAAAGAGGGGGACTCTCCCATCCCCCCTTAATTTTTGATTTAATGACTTTTTCATACATTTTGAGGTTAGGTTTAGTAAAATTTCAATGTTCATTTAAACAAAAACTGTGACTGTTTCATTTAAACAGAAACTATGAACTAATAAATGATTTGATTTGATTTGTGCATTGCCGCACAAAATGCTTTGGAGGGGTTAGGTCCCATCTCTCCCTCCCATCCACCTTTCCCTTAAAATTCAATCTTAATAAATAAACCCTGGCAACACTAGTGAAAAACATAAACCTAACCTAAGTCAAGCATCGTTCTAAAATAAGCTTTAATCTGAATCGCGTACTCAATCATCGTTTTAAAATTAGCATGATCTGAGTTTGAGTTTAGTTTGTTGAATCTCTGCTCAAGCACAGTTCTAGAATTAATGCTCGACTTAAAACTAGTTTTAAGTAGAGATCAAAGCTTGAGTCTCGTTCTGTAATACGAGCCTAAGAGTGCCAAATTGCAATTTACTATCGGAATTGACTTAATTAATATTTTAGACATAATATTGTAGATGGCGCCTTTGTAGCTTTCCTTATTCCAATTTTTTCTAAAAAGAATTGCTATGATAAAAACTCGGTTGTTGCCGAAAGTAAGCAATTTCGAGAATGTATGGTGCGGCCAGATTGCAACAGATTAAAATTCAAACAATACGATGTACTTATTGTATGTATTTTTTGGTCACATCTGCTGAACGTCTGTTGAACAAAGTCAAATTTATCGCATTAAACAGTTTAGTGCAGGGATTCTCAAAGTCCTTGGGGTCGAGATCGGTTTCTCCGGGGTCGACATAAACGTATAATAATAATAATTATTAATTACACTTGATATTGATAGGATTTTTAAGTAATTTGGCTTTGGGGGTCTGAGGTATCAGTTCATTTTAAAAAATCTCTTGCCCAAAATAGTTTGGGAATCCCTGGTTTAGTACTTGTTTACGTAGACGCGCGGCGTCGCGTCGTGCGGAGTGGCGTTTCGCCGTTTTCCGTTTACAAAGAGGCGGGGCGTGCAGCGTGCACGCGTAGACACAAACATATTATGGCAATATACGATTTTGTTGATGTGGGGCGTGAAGAGTAGCGGTGCACGCGGCGTTCAATGCTTTAGTTAGGCTATAAACTATAAGACAGCACGCCGCTTCGCTTCTCCATAAACGCTGTCACACAACGCCATTTATGTTTTAAAGTAGCCCGCTACGCTCCGCGTCTCCGTAAACGAGCATTTACTGTTCTTCAATGGCGTTTCTATCTAGAACAGTGTTTCCCAATTAGTGGTACGTTTACCCCCCAGGTATACGCCAGGTTGCATCAATCTCTTAACTGAGATATCATACATCTGATTGTTATTATTTATTCTTCATGCAATAAGGGGGTGCAAGTTAGAGCATTTTCTTGAAGGGTACGTAGAAAAAAAATGGGAACCACTGGTCTAGAACACACACACGCTTTTAGGATGTCCTAAGTATATAAAATTATAGGTAACAATGCTAGTTTCGATTGCTCAAAAATGTATAATGCACAAAAAATAAAGCATTTCGGTTAGTGATAAATTGGTTATTAGTGCTAAAATGATACTTGTGGCTTAAATAATAAGAACTACGATTGTTATACGAATAAAGAGTTATACGCAAGCTAAAAGACGACGCTTTTGCGTCGCAAAATAAAATATAATGGCGGAGTTATCTTGGATATGTATGTCATCATTGTGCCAACGTTTAGAAATTGTAAATTATATAAAACAGCTCAGTAGATACGCAGTTAGATAAAACGGTTAAAAGGGTAGGCTTGTATTAACAAAAAGAGCCAATTGACACTGTACGATTCAGGCACTCAGGCTGTGTTAAGCGGGATCCCGCCGCGGGTACGCGGCGCGGGAATATAGATTGCTGGTTTTTTGACGGACAGATGCTTGCAGTGCATGAGTAAGCTTTAATCTATGTCGCCCGCGTGCGTGTCCCGCTTGACACAGCGGAGAGCCTCAAACCAATAAGTCCGTGTCGGAGCGCATTTTACCTAATTCCATATTTGCAAGAAAATAAGGGATTTTCAAGAAACAAAAAAAATTCGAAAAATCTCGATAGATGGCGCTTTATGAAAGTCAAGCTGTCGTAAAGTTGCTTGTATTTTACACGTTATTTTGTATTTCAATCGTAAAAACGTAGTACGTCGATCGCCTTGCTTTTGCGTTAAAGATAAAAAAAATGATAAATTGCTTAGTGTAAAGGGGTTTAACTTTACAGCTCGGCTTTCCTAGGGATTTCATAAAACGCCATCTAACGGATCATCTATTTTAAGCTGTTAGAAAATGTGGGAGAGGCCTAATATTTCATAATAGTTTTATTACAAATTCGCCTTTGATAATATTAGCGTTAAGCTATTTTTACAATTTGTAAAGTTTAATGTATGCGCAATAGGAATTGAGATGAAGATTTTGCTATAGTTGTTGTATGAATGTTGTTAGGCGTACAGGTTATTACAGTGTGAATGGTTGGGAAATTTCTAATAAAAAGTTCCCATCGAGTAACAGGTGTGCCTCGTTGGGAATTATTTAATAAAAACTTCCCAATCCGTCACAGTGTGACAGTTGATACTGTGACTCGTTGAGAACAAATGCGTACACATGCACGCACATTGTTTTAGTTTGCGTCTGCATGCTTGTATTACGCACGCTAAAACAATGTGCATGTGCACGCCTAACAACATTCATAGCCGTACGGACTTCGTAAGATGCAAAATACTAGAAAAGAACTGACTTTTTAAACATTAACAAGAATGTTGTGTATTTATTCACAAATGATTTTGAAATGGTGCACTGTGGACGAATAGCCCTGTCCGTTCATGCGCATTTGGTCCACTTCGCATTTGGTCCATTTGGTGTAACGTCCATTTCGCATTTGGTCCACTTCGCGGATCGTCCATTTCGCATTCGGTCCATTTCGCGGAACGTCCATTTCGCATTTGGTCCATTTCGCGGAACGTCCATTTCGCATTTTGTCCATTTCGCATTCGGTCCATTTGGTCAACTTTCATATCAAAATGCTTTATATTATTTTATGGAGTTTGTTACCTTCTATTTTCACTTTTTGATATATATTTTGTTTTTTTCTTGTTCTTAGTACGTCACCAAAGTACCAGGATCACATAAATATGGAGAAAGTTAACTTATATATTTCAACAATTAGGTTTTGTGCTCGCAAAGGAGGAAACTTTAGAAAGTGGACCAAATGCGAAATGGACGTTCGTTCGTTTATGGAGAATGTTAGCATCTATTTTCACCTTATGATATATATTTTGTTTTTTCTTCTTCTTAGTACGTCACCAAAGTACCAGGATCACATAAATATGGAGAAAGTTAACTTATATATTTCAACAATTAGGTTAACGTGTTTTGTGCTCGCAAAGGAAGAAATTTTAGAAAGTGGACCAAATGCGAAATGGACATTCCGCGAAATGGACATTCCGCGAAATGGACGTTCCGCGAAATGGACCAAATGCGAAGTGGACGTTTTTACGGCAAGTGGACCAAATGCGCATGAACGAGCCCTGTCGTAGACTTAATTCACCTGGTGATTTGAGTATAGGTACTTATTATTATTAGTAGACTTATTCATCTGTATTTTATTTCAGTAAAAGTTAATGCCCCTGGACACAGAATAACTAATTGTACAAGTACCTAGGTAAATTAAGTATACAGTTTCACTGTCAAACCCTGGTCAAACTATTGGTTGTGTCTTTTCACCCCTTACGATTGCGGAGACGGCCCAAATTTTATATTAATCTCGGACACGCGGCCTAAATATTATGTTCGTCTTAGGTAATTGATGCATCTTACATATAGCTAGATATCAAATAAATATATCTAGTTTAATAACTAAACGAATTAGTTCGAGAATCTCGTGTATCGAAAAATAACGCTGAAGAGCGCCATCTAGTGAAAGAAAATAGTTTGAGCGCGATGTTTAGCCAATCAGCACCATCTAGCAAAAAAATTACAAACTAAATTCTACTTAAACTTAAAAGAGGTTATAAATGCCTTATTTTTTTAATAAGCTCTGCGCATTTGGCAGTTTGCCATTTATAAAATTATTGGAATGGAATTGATTATGCATGTAAAAAATTAAGGTGCTTTATTATGAGTGAAATTGTAAGCAATTTTAATAATATCCTGGTGGACTGGAGACTGTCAATTGAACACCAAATAGTGTATTTGTTTGTGTGGAATATTATGTGTGGTTTGGAACGTTAGGAAGCAGGGTTGCCAGATTAAAATATTTGCTACTATTTTAGATGTAATGGGCCTGATTCATAGCACCACTATCTTAATAAATGGGAACTGAATTTGTATGAAATATGTCAGGTGACAGCTGGAACTTATATGAAACAAGCCCTAAAGATTCAAAATCAGTTTGGAAAGTATATTATTTGTGTACCTAGATCTGTAATCGAAATTTAGTTAAGTCAATCCTGCTTTAGGCTAGGCAATGGTAGAAATAATTCTTAGTGAATTTAATGCGAAAAGTTTATTTGATAACAACGCGAAAACATGTATTTTGGATATGTATTATCTAACAAAATAATTTGTCAGCAATACCAATTTTTTGGATTAGTACCAATAATACCAATCAGCAATACCAATTTGTGAGAAATATAATATAATTTCACATTTTGAAGCGTAGACATAGTTAAGACAGTTGTTAATAGTATGAAAGAGACATGAAGTATAACGTCATATTTCAAAGAGGTATATTTAACTGTCATAAACACAACAATGACGTCACTGTTGTAGCAAATCACCCGTAAAAACTAATTTCGCAAAGTCAACTTGTATGGCTTTGACATTGTAAAACGTTTTGATTATTCTATTATCATCATATCAGCCGCACGACACCCACTGCTGGGTATAGGCCTCCCCCAAGGATCTCCACGACGATCGGTCCTGCGCTGCCCGCATCCAGCGGCGCACCGCGGCCTTCACCAGATCGTCTGTCGGGAGCCGCCTTCAATGAGCGTTTTTAAAAAAAGCAGTTTAAAAAAAGTAGTACCTAAAAGACGGCTAGATATCGTTGTTCCACTAAGTACGTAACTTTTAAAGAATAATAAAATAAATAAATAAAATAAAAGCAACGGATTTTGTCAATTTGACAGTAAATTTTTCTTCTTATTTTTGTTATGGCAATCTACTCCTCTTCAGGGAGTAATTTTTGCCAGTTGCAAGTGTTAAATAGTTCAGGTGGTATACTCAGCTGCAAGAAGCTTATAAGCTTCTTGCTCAGCTGCTAGGAAAATTAAAAAAAACCTACATAGTTGAATAGCGCCATCTATCAACATAAAAATAAACTAAAATTCTCAGCTGTCAGAAAACCGCTCATTGTATTTGTCTGTATGGTTAACGTCAATTCCATACATGTTTACTTCGCGAAGTTGGCTTTATCTACAACCCAACAAGGCTAGCTAGCTAGCTCTTTCTGATAATTTGTAATTCCATAACCATTATTTGTTGTTTGTAGCAAATATACAACTACCGCCATCTATTGACAACTGCCATCACATAAGTTGATCATCATCAATATATTGAAGAAACGGATTAATGAGTTAACATTATCATTAATAAAAAATCGAGGTAAATATAAAGTCAAATGTGACTACCGCAGATTGGTTGGTGTATATTTTGTACATACGGACACACGTATTATCCCCGTCAATTGGTAATGCGCTGGAACCTTGTCACATTAACATCCACGTCGACGTGATCCGCAACTTAAAATGTCATGAAACAAGAAAATTCTAATAGGTAATCTAAAATATTAATTATTGAATTATTATTTTCAATAAGATAGGGTCTAGGTATATAGCATTTTTACAATTGTTTTTCGTTTTTGAGGTTAAAATCATGGCCGCCAGGCGCATTACCAATTGACGGGGTTAGTATAATGCATATTATAGTCATCTTGTAAGACGACTGACATGTAGATATAGGGGAAAAATTTAATATTTTTTTATGTACAGTACCTATCTTAATTTTAAATACATACGTGCCTACTTAATTTATATTCCATTTATGTCATTCTTTTCTCTCTGCCATATACTTAACTGCATGGGAAACCAAAGACAAATGATTCCGACTTGTTAATGTGTGTATTAAAAAAAACACCTAGTCTTGATTGGGCTATTTTCGAACTACTTATAATAAATGGAATATTTTCTTTCTATATTTTTAAACAATTATTTTTAAATAAGTTTTGCCGCAGAAGTATCCAGATTTATTTTTAATTTATTAATAGTTGATTTTAAAGACAATTTACTGCAAAGATTAAATAAGTTTATTTTAGTTGTAATTAATTTTTGAACGTTTTATGGTTATTTTTTTACCTACATCTCTGAAAAGTGTAACTTTGGTACTAAAATAGGATAAATTCTAAATGTAGCAACATTATGTATTAGAACTTATTATTATTTTAGTTTTTTTATATGATTTTTTATCAGAGATGTTGCGAACGATCTGAAAAACCCTAGCCTGCCTAGCATGACCGATTTATATCGCGTGATATAGCATTTTATCGACACTCAACTGTCAAATTCCTTTGTCTTTTTGACAGTTAAACGCGATAAAACGCTATATCACGCGATATAAATCTGTCATGCTAGGCAGGCTGAGCCCTATTTTTGAAAGGCATCGGGCGCTCTTTACTACTCATTTTCATTCGAGCATTCGACATAAAATCTTTAAGCCTGCGACAATTTTGCCTACGTCATATGACAACATAATGAAATTCATGGCATACGGTTGGAAAGGTTGTGCTGAGCGAGGATCAGAAGATTATCGCAAATAAAATTGGCCGGAAGCTTGAGAAAATTCTTCACATCCGGTTAAAAATCACTTTTGAAGGACTTCCGGCCAGATATGGCTTGGCAAACTTATTTATTCTAAAACACTATTATTTCAAAACGTTTATAGTAATTTTCGTCAAGATGTCACATGACGTAGGAAAAGGTATCCGGTGACCATCTTTGGCACCGTCTTTCAAGTACTTTCGGCCATTTCAGAACTGACAGACTTATGTAAACTCTCTCTAATAATAGTGTGTTTGAGAATAAATAAGTCTGCCAAGCCATATCTGGCCGGAAGTCCTTCAAAAGTGATTTTTAACCGGAAGTGGAGGATTTTCTCAAGCTTCCGGCCAATTTTATTTGCGATAATCTTCTGATCCTCGCTCTGCACAACATTTCCGACCGTGTGCCATGCATTTCACAATATTGTCGCGAGCTTACGGACTATTTGTTCTGTGGCAAAATCCATATTTTTGAATCGCTCGTTGGTCAGCCAGTTGTCAGTCACGTTTTTGGAGAGACAGTTGTCAATCGTGACATTTCGCCCCATGCGACTTAAGGCCCCTATAAGGCCTTAAGGCCGCCTTAAGTCACACGAACTATTTCAAAAAATGATCCAAAAATAGGGCTACACCCTAGCATGAACACCGAAACGCCTTATGATATACAGCGATTTATCAGATTTAACTGGCAAAATGCAATGGATGTCGTTGACAGTTGAGTGACGATAAAATGCTATATCACGCGATTTAAATGTGTTACGATGGTCATGCTTAGGGGTCCTAGTTTAAGACGAAGTGGCGATTTTTTCTATTTATTGAATTGGAAAAATGAAATTAACTAATATTTTCGAGTTTTGTAGTCAATGCAAGCGTTTTTAATTTACGTACTAATAAGATAATGTAAATAAAATTATTTTCTAAGCGCATTTGAATCGTGTATGTATTTTTAACATTATTTTTTCATATTATTTGAGATTATTGCAGTATTTTGTTGCATAGGTAGTACCCGATAGCCATACACATTTTTAATGTTAATTTTGTCTATATGAAATTAAAAAGTAAATTATTGTTAAATACCTTTCAAAATATAAAGAACGTAATTTGTAACCTTGTGTTTTTTTCCACGTCACCCGTTCGTTGTTATAATGAGAAATGAATAATAATAAATTTGGTAGATAGGGACCATCAAACTGAACAACTTTTACTATGGGACCAACTCTGAAATCGCGAAAAAATATCGGCTGTTTCATGCAAAAATTAAAAATGAAAAGTATGAAACAGCTGATTTTTTTTCGCGATTTCAGAGTTGGTCCCATAGTAAAAGTTGTTCAGTTTGATGCTCCCTATCGGCGGGAACTTGTTGTGTGAAGCTGACGCGTGAAAGCACTAAACTTAAGAATCGCCTAAGTCTTTTCTTATCTACAACTCGACCAAGTTAAGTTAGCGAATGACAGCTACATGACGGCTAAGTTTATGACACCCGTTTTAATTTGGTCATGTTGTAGTTAGGAAAAGACTTAGGCGATCCTTAAGTTTAGTGCAATCGGCCATAGACTTTTATTGTAGTGGTGGCGATGGCGATTAGGCGCATTTGGTCCATTTCTCATTTGGTCTATTTCGCAGAACGTTCATTTCGCATTTGGTCTATTCCGCGGAACGTCCATTTCGCAGAACGTCTATTTGGATGGCCCAAAATGAGAAGTGGACCAAATGCAGAATATATACTCTAACGCGAAATAATGGAGTTTTGCATTACGCACTCTTTTTTCCGATGACGGCGCTAGAGTGCAGATTACGCGTTTATTAATAAAAAAAGATATTCATTCACTATAAAGCGGTATTTTATAGTCCGTGAGCCCGCGGCAGGTTTGCCTACGTCATATGACATCATGATGAAATGCATGGCACACGGTCGGAAAAGTTGTGCTGAGCGAGGATCAGAAGATTATCGCAAATAAAATTGGCCGGAAGCTTGAGAAAATCCTTCACTTCCGGTTAAAAATCACTTTGGAAGGACTTCCGGCCAGAAATGGCTTAAGACTTATTTATTCTCAAACACACTTCACAAACTACCTTCAGCTCACTGGACACTGACCTCCATTAAATTGTTTAATGAAGGTCAGTGACACTAGATTAATTAGGCTGACAAAGGAATCTTATGTCCGTCTCCGTACAGCCAAGTATTTAAGAAATATTATACCACGCACTTCATACACACAGAAGAGAATATAAAATAAATACTTTTCATTGCTTTTTTGACAGAAAACTTCATAAAGGACAAAATTTACGATAAAAAATTGTTAGGTAGCTTTGTCTTTCGTCTAATCAAAATTAAACAGTGCTTAATAATAAAATTTGAAAACTAAAGAAAATCAAACATAATGAGCAAAACACAGACTCAAGATTTGAATCCCAAATACAGCGTTGAAACAGTTGAAACTGTCGAAGATAGGTACAGAAAGTGTTCTCTTATGAATCTTGTGCAGCATATCGATATTTACGGCAAAAAATACTCATCCTACATCGAAAGGTGTAAAAATAGGTTGAAAATCCTACCGCTATCTGTAACATCGATGTCGTCGTCTGCAATGAGGTTGCAGAGTGATTTATCAAGCGATTCGACAAGAAACCAGAAGCTGAGCAAGTTTTCAGTGACCACGAAAGTGTCAGATTTGTACCCGGGTCATGACGTATTGTCTAGAAGGGCCAGAAGATTGCGGATTTCGGCTATTAAAAGTATGCCTCTAGGTGTTTTGGTACCACGTTGACTGTATAAAGTATTTCTGGTAGTTAAATTCGTTTTATTGGTTTGACTAAGTAAAGACTTATGTAGTGTAGTCCTTTGATCGGTTTCCAGTAAAGCAATTGAAGAAATGGAGTATGGGTAGTATGGAATGGAAAGGTAAGAGAGGCCACTGATAGGAAGGCCAAAGTGGAAGATCTTCCTCCGGGCTGGGTGGTATTTGCCCGGGGACCGCGGTCCAACCGATAACGGTTGGCAGTTGTATATATGCTGCTTCGCTGACATAACTCCGTAAGCGAGATGTAGGTTACTCCATATCGCACCTCCGATAAAATAGGGTTACAACTGGAAAAACCTTGATTTTCAGGAGAGCGAAAACAAACACACGGATTTGTTATGTAGTTTTTATTCCTTTAATATTGTATAAATATACTACAAAGTGTACATATTTAAAAAGATTGCAAAATATACATTCGAATGGCATATACTGTTTTTCAATTTTCCTGAAAAATTGCATGAAAATTTCCAATTGTAACGGTATTTTAGATAGGTATTTGAACTTTTATAAATAAAAATACAATGTGAAAGATGTAACAATGTTAATTTAAATTGAAAACAGGCAGTTACTTGCGCTTATCTTAGCTAAATATTTTTTGTATTGATGTAGACTCCAAAATAAAATCAACTTTAAAAAAAACTTCAATTAGATCAAACCTAAAAACATAATTATCTCTAAAGTCAGAGTATTTTTTACTAATCAGTTCAAGTTTAGATAATCTCAAATTAAGAGACATTTAAATAATATTATGTTTTAATCTTTTCCTAATTATAATAATGTTGAATCATTAAGTAGGAACCATAATTATCACTATAAAAAATAAAAAAAAACAGATCTTAGATTTCAGTAATCTAAATTTCAGTAATCACGTAATCAGGGTGTCAGATAGTTAATTTTCAATCACAATTTGGTTGTTATAAGACGCATAAAATCGTGGTACATGATTAATATCTACCAAACTCAGTAAATCATCTTTTTTTAAGGAGAAAAGTAACACAGTATGATTAGGTACTCTGGGGAATTACAATTAACCGTACCTAAAACACCGATACAATACAAAATGTATCACTGTAATATAATACCCTTTCAACAATTTTTATCTATCATTTTACAATAAACTGTAACAAGACGACTTGTGACCGTTTATTAGAAAATATACTTAACAAAATAAAATTTACCTATCAAGAACACAGTAATATTTTAGTTAGTAACACTAACCGAAATCACAATGATGTAACAATGCTTTAATGGTGTAGCGTTACAACGCCACCTAGAAGCGAGTTTTAGAGTTACAGATGTAACTATTTTCGAGAAGATAAATAATAACATTTGAAAATTTTCTGTGTAATTAACACAAAATTCGACTTTTTCGAGTTGTAACCCTATTTTATCGGAGGTGCGATATGTTCTCCATACTACGAGGTGATATTCCTTACTAATCTTTGTGTTTATACGACACTAGCGCCATCTAGTGACATGGTGATAAATCTTGTTGCAACCATGTCTTGGTTTGGTATGTGCGGCGGTACGGTAGATGCCGCTACACAATCATTAGATCACAGTTCGATCAATCACTGGTGGGCGGAGTACCCCGTTTGTGTGAAAATCGACCTGTTTCTAATTATTCGTCCACCAATAAAATAAATCAATCAACGCTGTAATGAAAGGGGATGTATTTAATAGCACTTTAAATTTGATGAAAACAGCTATAAAATTGTATATCAGCACGTTAAAATAATGATTGACCTATAGTTTAATCTTATCACTACAAAAATAATGGTTTGCACTTTAAAATAATAATAGATCTATAAATTAATAGTATTACTACAAAAATAATGGTTTGCACTATAACTGTGTCCCAACTCCGAAATCATTTAATTTCTGTCAAACCATGTCAGACTAATGAGATGGCAAGTCTCACCAAGTCGGTTCTAGCGTTGTTGGTCGCAATGGAACCTAACCTCCTCCTCAGCTCCCCTCTCGATACGCCCGCTCGTCGTCGCACCTAGTCGTCTGTTTACCAGTACTAATTTTATTTTATTTTATTTACTTAAGGCACAATTACAGACAACAGATAGAAAAAACATACAAAAATATACATACATACATACATACACTCACGCCTGTTTCCCATGGGGGTAGGCAGAGACTATGGATCGCCACCTGCTACGATCCTTGCACACTTCTTTCGCTTCATTCATATCCATCAATCTTTTCATACATGCCCTGCGGTTTTTGTCACTGCGTACACCAGCCTTTTTTATAATAACCTCTATTTGGTCCGCGTAGGTTTTTCTGGGACGCCCTCGTGCAATCGTTCCTTCCACATTCGCACAGTATATCTCTTTCGTGATTCGCCTTTCATTCATCCTCTCTAAGTGACCAAACCACTGGAGCATTCCTTTCTCAATTCTTGTCACTATATCATCTTTCAGACCACACCTTTTGCGAATCACCTCATTGCTCACTCTATCACTCAGTTTTACTCCACATATTTTCCTCAACGATCGCATCTCTACCGCATTTATTCTGCTTTCATTCTTCTTCTGCCATACCCAAGATTCACTTCCATACATCAGTGTCGGTACCAGCTAAGATTATCAAGGTTATATCTGAGCCCAATTATAAAAGTGACAGCATTTACAATAATTTTACCAAATAATAATTAAAACACAATTAGGAAAATAAAACATTGAAATTGAAATATACAAAATAGAGAAATGCCAAAAACACGTTACTTAGTCAAACAATGTCTAAACAAAAAAAAATGTTATTAAAATTTATGACAGTAGCGGCATCAGTGACTTCTTGAATGCAGGGACACTACAGTTAAAAAGATCAACATCAGTACATATTTCATTAAAGCAGGCACACATTCTGTACAGAGGGTTGTTTCGAGAAACATTATTATTTGAAGGGGGTATGTTGAATAACCGCGGAATGCGCACAGACCGAGTCGGCACCCTGAACAATAACATCTCCATCAAACCACTATCTATAAATCCGTTTGTGATCTTATGAAGAGTACACAGGTCATTCATCCACCTACGCTTCTCTAAGCTAGCGATGTTGAAGTGGCTGAGACGCTCACTGTAGTCACTTAATTTACGACGCAAACCACTCCTTGTGCATAAAACACGTAAAATCTTACGTTGGATAGCCTCAATCCTATCAATGTGACATTGATAAACAGGGGACCAGACCGAAGAACAGTACTCGAGGATACTCCTAACTAAGGACCCATACAGAATTATCCAAGAATTGATGTTCTTAAAAGGCTTAGCATTGCGAAGCACAAAGAACAGCATTTTGTTAGCCTTGTTGCAAATGTAGTCATAATGGGGTCGGAATGATAGAATTGAATCGTAATACACTCCCAGATCACGAATGGTCGTAACACGAACAAGAATAGAGCCACTTATGTTATAATCATATGTCAATTGATTTTTATTTTTAGTGAAAGAGATCACGTGACATTTGTCAATATTTAATGACATGTGATTAGTTTTACACCAGCAATCAATAAAGTCTAATGATTCTTGTAAAGCCTCGCAGTCGGTAATATTAGTGATACGATTAAAAATCTTTATGTCATCTGCGAAAGCGAGACACTCACTTTTGATATTGTTCAAGAGATCGTTGATGAAGATTAAAAATAACAGTGGGCCCAAATTTGATCCTTGTGGGACGCCTGAGGTCGACTCAAATGGAAAAGAATCATAGCCACCTAACGCAACAAGCTGAGAACGATTGAGAAGGTATGAAGTGAGCCAGCGCAATAGATTTCCATTGATACCAAGATGTTCTGCTTTAGCAACTAGAATGGGATGACTGACACGGTAGAATGCCTTTGAAAAATCCGTATAAATGGCATCAACTTGTCCTCTTCTGTCAAACGAGTTACATAGGAAGGTGGTATATGTTAAAAGATTGGAATTGGTCGATCTCCCTGACACAAAACCATGCTGCTTTGGACTAAGTAAGGGACGTGGTTGTAAAAGTGCTGATAGACAAGCAACTCAAAAATCCGAGCAAACCAGTTCAGAATACTAATAGGACGATAGTTGGCTATATTGTGTTTATCGCCAGATTTATAGATAGGTGTAATTTTTGCTATTTTCCATAAAGCGGGAAAAGTACCCTCCCTGAGCGATTTGTTGAATATCAGAGTCAACGGCTCAGCTAAAGCTGAAGCGCACATACGTATTAGTATAGGTGGGATACCATCTGGACCTGCACCTTTAGATATGTCAATGTTCTTTATAATACTCAACACGGAGTCGTGTCGGATTTGCAGCTGATTTGTGGCGAAATTATGACATGGAAAATCAGGGGTATAAGACGTAGTTCCGCCACTCACGTAAACAGAAGAGAAGAATTCCGCAAATAGATTTACAATAGCATCCCCTGACGTAGCAACACGATCATTAAGGTACATACGATTAGGTATAGTATTCGTAAGTCTCTTACTTTTCGTAAAACGCCAAAAAGCCTTTATATTGTATGTTAGATCCTTTTCGATGTTAGAGATGTAGGATTTAAAACATTCGTCAAACATATCCTTTGATCGCTGTCTCAGCCTGCAATAATCGTCCCAATCTCTAGGGTTTTTAAAGCGTTTGTACTTATTGTGATATTTGAATTTGAGTTTAAGAACCCTTTTCAGCCCCACAGAAAACCAAATGGGATAACTATTTCCACGTACTCTTGCCTTCGGGGTATATTCATTAACTATAAGATAGAGTTGATTGTAGAAAAATTGAACTAAATTATCACAGTCGAGAACATCAGCATAGTGAGCCCAGTTTATCTCCTTCAGTTTCTCAATACATTGCTCAAAATCGGTTTTATAGAAACAAAGTCGCTCAAAAAGATTATTAGGACGCAAAGGAGCTTCCTGTCGGGCGTAAACAAGTTCAAACGGAGGGTGATGAGCATCAAGACGAAGAAAAAGACTCATGGCAATTAGTGATCGCCAAATCCAGTATTCTATTGTTGTGATTTGTAATAAAATTCAACTGTGATACGCTAATCGACTGAAACATTTCACAAAGAATTTCAGATTTTGGAGAGGAACCATTCAGCGGAGTTCCAATGTCACTTGACCAAGCTATGTCACCCAAATTAAAGTCACCGATGATACATGAGAGCTGTTCGGGGTTCGACGATATTATATTTATGCAATTACTAATAAAGGCTTGGAAATCGCTCAATGGTAAATAATCAGGGAGATACACGGTACATAAATTTAATGTGAGTTTCTGATTGATGGTCAGCTGTATCCACAAATCCTCGACATAGGCTGATTGCCAATCACTTTTAACCACTACATCAAGTTTCTTAGATGTCGCTATTAAAACCCCACCACCGTGATGCTTACCGAATCGCTTCAGGAACTTGTCGTCTCGGTCTCTACGCATAACCTTATACCTATCATCGAACAGCTCGGATGAAAGGACAGAATTGTCAAGACAGGTTTCGCATAAACAAATAATATCAAAATTATTACATAGAACAGAATTAAAT
Source organism: Agriphila tristella (assembly GCA_928269145.1). NCBI lineage: Eukaryota > Metazoa > Arthropoda > Insecta > Lepidoptera > Crambidae > Agriphila > Agriphila tristella. The sequence continues at coordinate 12,047,249 of OV743448.1, read as the reverse complement.
ACATCAGAAGTCTTACTTTTCATACCACGTATGTTTTGGTAATATATACTGATAGCCATTACAAATTTAAACAATAATAATAAATATATTACATAAAATAGTATCAAGTTATTTAATTAAATCTAAGCTTCCAATATTTTTAATATGGATATGCGGAGAATCAACATTTTTTCTTACGAAGATACGTCCACTACGAATCCAAATGAACTGGTATTTGTGTTCTTTGACCTTCTTCCTTGCTGCTGCGTGTAGAGTTTTGTTGGAGGGGGATAAATGTTCCGAGACGTATACTGGCTTCTTGTCTCCTGCGAGCCCAAGTACCGCCGTATTTAACTTATCATTTCTGTTAGCTTTGTTATAACGAGAGACGGCAGAATAAAACTCATCGCGGCATGCAACATTCTTGAACTTGGTTATAATTGTGCGTGGTTGTTTGCTGTCCCTATTTAGTTTAGCGACTCGCACACAACTAACAAGGTCATCTTCTTTCATATTACAACCAACCCACAGAGCCGCAGTGTTTTATAAGATTGGTCAAGTTTTCGTTTCGGTGTTCAGGCACTCCGTGGAGCTCCAAATTATTTTCACGTAGGTACTGCTCGGTGTTGTTGAGGCGTTCAGTAAGGTCCCTTACGGTAGAACCCAATGTTGAGAATTCTTTTTGCAATCTGGTATTTTCATCTCTTACTATGTTCAACTCACTTTTCATCTCTTCGAACTTGGTATTGAAAAAATCAAGAGATGCTCTGAAGTCTTGTAACTCTTTTTGAATAGGCAATAATTCTTGTTTTAATGTCTTGGTAAGCAGTAACGGCAGCTCGGTTTTGATGGAGTTCAGAACTCTTCCGCTAATTGCAGAGACGATGTCATCATCATGACCAGAATGTGAAGAATCCATCTCAAATCGGTTTTGATGAGACTTACGAATAGTCACGTTATCAAAATCAGCACAGGTCTTCGCGTCGACACTCTGTGGTGGTTTCCCAGTAAAATCAGCTTCTAGCGCTCGAACGGGCGTGTCAGTATTGCTGCTAGCTTTCGGCTGCTTGCTAGTACATTCATTGCAAATCCATTGACTTTTATTGGTTTTAGTCATGGAATTTCTAAAAAAGTGAACTGAAATACTTGCACACTCAAGGTCGTAAAATTTCATGCATTCAGCGCATTTTAAATTATCATTAGTACTGCACTTTTTACGACAACCCCCGCATGTAAACTGTATTGGCGCCATTTATTTATATTTATTTATTTCAGTAAATATGAAAAACAAAAAACAATACGAAATACTGCAGTCCTCTCAGAGAAAAATAGTTTCGTTCCGGCGCGCTGTCGTATCTGCGGTGCGTAGTCAATGGCCGATGACGAAGCCGGTCTATTCACAAATTACCGGTGTGTAACATGCAGGGCAATATAGTCCGTACGCCTCACCACGGCCTCACGCGTAGCAGTTGAAATCGCTTGCACGCAGCCGTTATCGTTGGATATAAACGTTGAGCGATTGTTGACGTACCGCCAGTTCAAATATTTCACAGGCCAAATTCACTTGCAGCGACGCTTAAAAGACGTAACTAAAACACGTAGCACACTCGCGAGACTTGGATTAATGATAATTAATGCACCGAGGTACACTATAACACGTAAAACTATTTTTTTAATTAAATTTTTAGAGGAGGTTCAATACGTAGATGTTTACTATTTGGTGTCAAAGATTAAGTACCTAATGTTTTAAAATTAATTTGTATGGTGCAAAGTATTAATTTTAAAGCTAAACAATTAAATTGTATAGTGCAAAGTATTAATTTTAAAGCTTAGCATATTTATAGTGGAAATCATTATTTTTAAAGTGCATTCAATAAATTTTGATGCTAAACATTTTAAAGTGTGTTACATTATTTTTAAAGTGCAATCAGGTACCTACCTACTTACTTCAAAGGTACCTACTGCCTATTTAAAATTTTGTTATATAATTTGTTATATAAAATCACATCAATGTATGGGCTCCTTAATAATTTTGCGCTACTATTTTACGCCACCACCCTTGCGCTATTTGTGGCAAAATCCCTGGCCTGACCCAAATACGTTATACCTTGAGCATTTTATGGACATTATTTTCACCTTTTACCTTAGGAGTTGTCGCAATAATTAACGCGCGCAAAAAAATATCAAGCGCGTTTCTTACACCGTTGACGAACGACGGGACGGGACTCGAACGGGACGGAAACAGACTTTTGGAGCGAATGAAGGTTACGACTGTGGTATTTGTTTTCTTTTGGGTGTTTTTAGAAGATCGCATTTGACAAAAAAAGGAAGGAATCAAAGCGATCGATGCGAGGGCGGGTCGCTAGTTCAAAATAATTGATAAATCGTACAAATGTAGGCAACAATGCAGGTTTTTTAAAAGGAAAGATAATGAAGTTAAGCGTAAATATAAGCGCAAATAGCTTATCTATGTGCAAGTTAATTATCTTTATCTTATCTATATCTTAATGAGACTTGCGCAGTATAGCAACTTTTAGTACAGAAATTGTAGAGCGCAGAAGACGTGCGTGGTGCAAAAAATTGGATCAAGTTATTTTGCGCGAGCTGGACCTCTTCTTTGATCTCTCATCTAGAAATTAATTTAATAAGGTACCTAATGGTTACATAATGGGTGATCAGGATGTAAACAGCAGTTTAATTAGTGCGGTTCGTGAAGGAAGACTAGAAAGAGCAAGGGAGTTAATCAATTCTTATGGGCTATCTTACTCACAAGAATGGTCAGAAGGATATGTTTTACTTTGTGATGCAGTTATGTATAAACATGCAGCAGTTGCTAAACTACTTTTAACAAGCGGTTCTAGAGTTAACCGCAAAAATAATAATAAAGTGCCTTCAAATACTCCTCTTCACTTCGCTGTTATAAATGGTGACATAGAAATTGTTAAGATGATTCTAGACAACGGTGCTAATATTGAAGTTAAAAATTCTTGGGGTGGAACTCCACTCCACGATGCAATTATAAATAAGAAAACTGAAGTTACTGAATTACTTTTAAAGCACAGAGCTGATGTTAATGCTGGAGACTATGATGGTAGAACTCCACTTCATGTTGCAGCTGAGATGGGATGTTTACAAATTGTTAAACAACTTTTAGAATATGGAGCTTATGTTGATTGTGTGTGTGCTTCAACATGGAGTATGAGTATGGGATGGAACAGAGCCAGGTTTGGAAAAGGTTATGCACCACTGCATGTTGCTGTTGAGAAAGGTGATAAAGAATTTGTCACTTTGCTTTTAAGTAGTGGTGCTAATGTTGATGTTAAAGGGGAAGATAGTATAATCCCTCTTCATATTGCTGTTAAGAAGGGATATATACATATTGCCAATGATCTTCTAAACCATGGTGCTTGTACTCATTCTTTAACATTGAAGGAAGGATATACACCACTACATTTTGCTTCTAAACTAGGTAATGAAGAAGCTGTAAAATTATTGTTGAATAGAGGTGCTGATATTAATGCTAGCACAAAGGGCTATTTAACGCCACTTCATATTGCTAACAAAACAAGACACAAAACAGTTGTAAAGCTGCTTTTACAACATGGAGCTAAAGTTGATAGTCAGGATGAAGATGGCAAAACCATACTATACCTCGCTGTTGAAAAAGGAAATTTAACAACTGTTAATGAGGTTTTAAAGTATTGTCCTGATATTCATGATCATAGTAACAGAAGCTCTCTTAAAATTGCAGTGCTCAGTTATGGAGAAGAGCATAAAAAGATTGTTGAGGCTCTTCTAGTGTATGGCGTTATGGTCAACCCAGAAGATAAGAATAATTCTGAGTTATTCCATGCTGCTGTCAAAAAAGGATATTTTAAAATTATTGAAGACCTACTGAAGTATGGGGCTGATGTTAATATATTAAACAATTCAAAATATTCTAGTTTCACACCTTTACATAATGCAGCAAAAAAAAATCAGGAAGTAGCTAAATTGTTGATAAGTGATAAGAGAACTGGAAAAACTCCAATATTTTATGCTATTGAGAATGCAGATTTAAAAATTACCAAGCTACTTTTAACTTATGGAGCTAACATAAAAGATAATCATGAGCTACTGCATATTGCTGTTCAGAAGGGATGCATAAAAATTGTTGAAGCTCTTTTGCAACTTGATGCTGATATTAATGCTAGTGACAAATATAGAAGAAGAACAGCGTTGCATTATACTGTTTTAAATGAAGCAAATTTTTGTTATGGATTTGATTTTGATGAACATCCTGATATGAATATTCAGGGAGAAATTGCTAAGCTGCTTCTAAGTAAAGGAGCTAATGTAGACGCTCAAATGAAAAATGGTGCAACAACACTTCATGTTGCTATTCAAAAAGGATATGCAAAAGTTGTTGAAACCCTTTTGGAATATGATTCAAATGTTAATTCTGGAATAAAAAGTGACATCACACCACTCCATCTTTCTGCTCAGAGCGGAAATGAAGAAATTAGCATAATGCTTTTGAATAAAGGAGCTAATGTAAATGCAAAGCAAATGAATGGAACCACTGCACTGCATGTTGCAACTCAGAACAGTAATGAAGAAGTTGTAAAAGTATTGCTAGAATGCGGAGCCAACATTGATTCTAAAACTAAAAATGACATCACACCACTGCACTTGGTTGCTGAAACGGGTAATCAGGTAATTATAGAGACTATCTTGAAATATGGCGCTGATGTTAACTCTAGAGATAAGGATGGCAGAACAGCACTTCACATCGCTTCTCAACAAAGACATAATAGACTTGTTGTAACTCTTCTGGAGTATGGCGCTGATATTAATATTACAAGTAGAAATAATCATACACCCCTTGATTGTGCTATGGCTGGGATAAGGGCGCTATATGGCCCTTTTGGTATTGGTGATTATTATGCTGCTGGTCGTGGTGTCTCATTGTGTGAAGTAACTGCTGAAACTCTTAAACGCCACATAGTTAAAATGAAAACTGCAAATTTATTTGTAAGCAAAAATAATTTACTATCAATGGGAAGCAGTGAATTAAGTGATTTTAAGAATGAATGTGAGACAGAAATAGCAATTATGAAGAACGAGAAGATTAACAATCTCAACACTTCAGTTTATGATATTTTGGTAAAAGGTGCAAGCTCATTAGCAATATATATGAAGAATGAAAATATAGTGCAGGTTTTAGAATCGGACGACTATAAAACAAAATTTCCAATATACGCTAGTATGATAAAAAGTAATTTCAGAAAGGGTATTCAAAGAAAAGAATTACTTGAACAAAGCAATAAAAGTTTCCATTTACTCTTTAACAATTTTCCTGAGTTACCATATATGTGTACTGAAAATATATTTAGTTACCTGAGTGACGCAGACTTAAGAATTTTGATGGAGGCTTGTAAACCTCTTGGCATCTGTAATCCTAATACTGAATAATACGTATTAACGATGATGGATGTAGTAATAAGCTCTCTAACATGTCTCACATACTATACATTATTTTGTATTCAAAGCTCAAATAAATTTGTAATTTTCACGAAATTGTTTATTTCAATCGGAATTTTTTTTTTTTAATTATTTTTGTTACATGATACCCACTACCCACTTAGGTTTGCAAACGGCATACCTGTACCAAAAAATGATTATCCTGTGCTGCTACGTGAGCGAACACCGAACACACGCGAACGTTAACGTTCGCGTTCTAGGTTTGCGGCGCGCGGAGGTTCGCGAACCTAAGTGGATACCCACCTTAGCAGGTAACATTTGCACTTAACTCAAGTTATCGGTCAGTCAGGATCAGGAATTAACTAAGTGCTCATCCGTCATCGATTGGAATAAAAAATGTTTTTTGGTATTTTAGCATTTTTTGCTAACGGTATTTTTTTCCACAATCTGTGAATGCAGTACAGAATATCTTAAAAAGTTATGGAAGGTCTCACGGGGAACGTTTTCCAGTAACTACAAGGTTGTTTTTAGTTAATACAAAACCTCTCGTGGGGTTGATCAGACCATCAAACTAAACAACTTTCATTATGGAACCTACCTCAAAATCGCGAAAAAAAAACAGCTGTTTCATACATTTCGATGGAGATGGAGTAGGCATTGTACTTTTGTATGGAACAGCTGATTTTTTTTTCGTGATTTCGAGGTTGGTCCCATAATGAAAGTTGTTCAGTTTGATGGTTGATCAACCCCACGAGAGGTTTTGTATTAACTAAAAATAACCTTGTATAACGGTTAAGGTACTACCTGCCCTTAATGTACTGTCTCAAAAATCCACCCTGTATAAACATTTTACAACATATTTTTTTTACAGTATTATAGGCCTTTAATATGGCCGGCCCTATTAGCCGTAGAACCGATGCCGATGGCCGCTGGGGCAGACGAGTTCTTGAGTGGAGACCTCGAATGGGCAAACGTAGTGTGGGACGCCCTCAGACAAGGTGGAGCGACGATCTTCGCAAGGTGGCTGGCATATACTGAATGAGTATAGCCGCGGATCGTGCTGAGTGGCGTGCACTCGGAGAGGCCTATGTTCAGCAGTGGACGCTGATAGACTGATGATGATGATGAGGCCTTTTAGCAGCGCATCTTTTAATGCTATTTTCATTATTCTATCTTAATAATTGAGAACGTTAGCCTCCACAATGCGTCGGAGGCTATATAGATTTCATAAACTTCCGATTTCGATGATTAAAATTTACTATGTTGATGAGAACGCTTGGTTTTGAGTTGATTTGTCGACCTAGTACTGATCCTCATTAACTTAGGGCTCATTTTTCAATCCTCAGGGCCCCACCAATATGGGTGTGCCACAGGGATCAATATTGGGCCCATTGCTGTTTCTAATTTACATAAATGTAATAATTTATGGATGATACTTCTTTAGTTTTCAAAGTAAACAGAGGTAATAACTGTTCGGACGAAGTAAATAGTGCCCTCTCTAAAGTTTCATAGTTATACTGGTTTAATAGTAATAATTTAGCACTTAACCCCAAAAAAACTAAAAGTGTAAAATAGACAAAATTACCTAAATATTAATTTAAATAACGATGAAGTCGAGTTCATTGAGAGTACAAAATTTCTAGGTATTACCTACACTAGATTCTCGACTGCAATGGGATCCACATATTGAAGCCTTGTCAAGTAGACTTAGTTCAGCAGCATTCGCTGTTAAGAAAATAAGGCTTTTAACTGATATTGAAACGACAAGGTTAGTATATTTTAGGTATTTTCATGGTGAAATGTCTTATGGACTGCTATTGTGGGGCTCAGCTGCCAGTATTGAAAATATTTTTGTACCTACTCCAAAAAAGAGCTGTTCGCGCCATATACAATCTTCGGCGAAGAGAGAAGAGAGCTCGAGAGAATTGTTTAAAGAAATAAATATTTTAACTTTGGCAGGCCAATATATATATGAAAATTTAGTTTATGTAAGGAAATACTATGATTCATTTGCTAAGAACAGCAATATTCACCAGTTTAATACAAGAAATAAAGATAAACTTGCCGTTCCAAGATTTAGGCTTGCAAAAACTAGAGGTTCATTTATGAGGAAAGGCATAGCTTTTATTAATAAAGTTCCACCACAAGTGATTGATCTTCCTTTGCATGAATTTAAAAACCATGTTAAAAAAACGCTCAACGCGGTAAATAAAGTAGACGATTATCTTAAAGATCTAAATGCGTGGAAATGATGTATTTAACACATAACTTGCTTCTATAAGTACTTTGTTGAAGTAATATAATAAGTCTATGTTGTTGCCAATAATCCTGTCACCCTGTTGTATTTATCCACCCTGTCAGTCAGTCACCCTGTCACGATATATTCAAGTTTGTAAATATCGTTGTTACTTATGGCCGTTACAGCTGATAAGTTTCTTGCGCTCGTTCTTCTTGTCAGCTAAAAAAGTCTGGTACGGGTGGTAGGAAAATACAGACGATTCAAAAGTACCTACTTAATAATTAAGTTTATTTGAATAAAGCTTATTTGACTTGGAATAACGTTAATTTCAATGTAATGTTAATTATTAACATAACGTTAATGTTAAAATGAACAGTAAAAAAGTAAGAAATAACGTTACATTTAGAAATAACGTTATCATTCCCTTCACGTCACCTATACATTAGCCTCGCAGAATAACTAAAATGTTATGTAATAGTTGTTAAAATTGTCTATACTTATCTGAAATAAAATACTTTTCTGAAAATAACAAATTTATTCGAGATAATAAGATAGAAAAATACCACTTTTATAGTACCTAAGTTTTTAACTTAAAAGTAGCTTAAATTAAGCAGCCACGCCGTCCTGCACGCCGTCTTCATCTGTAACAACAAATTAAGTATGAACACACCATCTTTACTATACCTAGACTAGTATTATTTGTACACACGACAGCATTTCAAGTTGAACACTTGGAACTGCGAAAACAGCTTTTATAGCGTAGGGCAAATAATCTAAGCGTAGGGCATAAATATGTCTCAAGATTGGGTACGTATCAGAATGTCTAAAGTTAGAATATCTAAGCTTAAAATGGCAAAGTTTAAAATGTCAAAAATTTGAATGTCTAACGATTAAAATGTCGAAAGTTCAAAATGTCAAAAACGAAAATGTAAAACGGTCAGATAGTCCTAAATAAAAATGTCTAAGTTTATATGATCAAAACTTAAAATGTCTAATAGTCCAAATACCTATATAATAACGTATAGAATTTACGTTTGCCTCTCTTTCATTTAGGTACTCAATTAATTACGTTAAATAATTGCGTGTTAACCTCTGTGCCTCCGCCGCACATCACCATAGCCGCGCTGCTCCCTGATTCGGTAGCCGGTGCCAGTCACTGATTCAGTAGCAGGCGAACAAAATCTACCAATTGAGTTTTAAATAGAATAGATTTTTCTGGCGCTTCGCCGGCCGCTGCCGCGGCACGCTCGCTTCGCTCGCTCGGCTCGCGCGCTGGGTTCATGTCAACCTAACATGCTCGTCGCTACGCTCCTCGCACCTATGTCGTGACCTTCGGTCTACGGTTTTTAAGTCCCTGTAGACTAGTTTAGACTCATTTCTGGGATCTAAAGTTGCAATAAAGCATTTCAGGAGAAGCCCAAAGGCACCTCCACAGACTCAATAACCTCAAAGAAGGCGATTCGTTCTAAGATCCAAACCAATTCAAATAAATCATTGTGAACTTAGACTTAATAACCATTGATATTTTAACTCGTCAAGTATTTGATACGTTTGATACTTTGAATTTTGCTATTTGAATTTAGACATAATGATATTAGACATTTCAAACCATTAGAATTTTGATTTTTGACATTTTGAACTTTGCCATTTTAAGTTTAGACATTTTAACTTTAGACATTCAGATACGTAACCCTCTAGATTACGTCGGGTACGTAACGTATCTGAATGTCTAAAGTTAAAATGGCAAAGTTCAAATTGTCAAAAATTTTAATGTCTAACGATTAAAATGTCGAAAGTTCAAAATGACAAAAACGAAAATGTCAAACGGTCAGATAGTCCTAAATAAAAATGTTTAAGTTCAAATGATCAAAACTTAAACTATCATATTCAGAGTGCGTTCGTTAAACTAGGGCCAAAGTTAACATGGCGTTAGACTGCGGACTAACGCCATTTTAGCGCAAATCGTATTCAGAGTGACAGTTTAACGTTTAGTCCCACCGTTTAAGGATTAAAAGGTGCATTGTGATTGGTTTACAAGCATTAAACCAGGTTTTGTTAGAACAGTCTTGCACCCCAGTTTTGTGAAACATCTCTGAATAAGACAGAAGTGCACTTTGGGCCACTAGTCGCGGCCACTAATCGTGCTCACTAGTGGCTCAGTCAAGCCACTAGCCGCCGCCACCAATCGCTGCCACTAGTGGCTTAGTGGCGGCCACTAGTCGCCGCCACTAAGCCACTAGTGCTACTTCTGTGCTTCTGTACTTAGTGCTACACACTTTTGCTAATAGACTATTTGACTAATTTTGGAAAACCATTTTAAATTATTCCTTATTACGTAATAGGCGCACCACACTGATATTTCAGGAAAAATCAATGTATTTCATTAAAAAAAAACAATTTTTAAGTTTAAAACTTTAAAACCGCGCCAAAAACGCTATAGCGCTGGACACGTGACGTGTTGACGTCACAAGCCTGTAAACATGTAATATCCTTAGCCATTTGACAGCCATCAATCGCGGATCCTAAGTCTATGGTCGTGTCAAACGCCTGAAGCCATATTTATTTACAGGCAAGTGACGTCATCAGTCATCTTAGAGCGTTTTCCCACAGAAAAAAATACAAAAATTAATGCATTTTTCTAGGTGAAATTAATCAATTAATAGACTTAATTTTAGTCCATATAATAGTTGAATATGTTTTTTACGCCATTATCTGTTAGGATGACCACAATTTGTAGAATATTTTCAATGTTGTCAAATTGTCTATTCTGTTCATTTCCGTCGAGAGAGAGCTCGGACGCTCGAACGCGTTTGTGAAATGGGAAAACTCAACAAAAAACTCATGATTTCGTTGTTGTTGGTTATTATACTGAGACGTAGAAAACGTCGTCGGCGTCTATGAATGCCGAAATCCAGCCCACAGCCCGCCGCCGCCGGGAAGAAGCCTGGTACCTGTGGCCGAGTGTGCGCGCGATGCGAGCGACAAACGCGGCCACAAGTAGCGAGCGCGGGCGACTCTCGCAGCTTGGGGCTCGAACGCGGCCACCCGAACGCCCGGTTTGCGCCGATACCATACAAAATATATGAAAAAACTCGTCCGCAGCTTGTGGTCGCGCTTAGTAGCCGCGACTAGTGGCCCAATGTGCGGCAGCTCTAATAGTTCAAATACATATAATGAATGACACATAGACTTTACTTAAGCCTTTCTTTCATTTAGGTACCTTACCTAATTAATTATGTTAAATAATTGCGTTATATTATAATTAACATCTGTGCCTCCGCCGCACATCACCATAGCCGCACCGCTCCCTGATTCGGTAGCCGATGCCAGTCACTGATTCAATAGCCGGCGAACAAAATCCACCAGTTGAGTTTAAAATAGATTTTTTTGTGGCGCTTTTTTGAAGTAAAGGCGCGTAGAGTTAGAAGCTTGGCTCTACTTGAGGTCTCATAACTTTTTGACAGTGCGAGGTCTTGGCAGCAACATTTACATGAAAATGTTTTTGGTGGAATTTCACTTCTTTTTGTAAGTAACTCTACATATACCGGAAAAGCGAGCTGGGGTCAGAATTTATTGTGGTCTAAAATCGTATAAAATTCGATCGTAGTAATATTATTTATTCTGTGGTAGAAATAATTCATTATGCTGTGATATTATTTTACTCATTAAGTCCTTTCGGAACTGTAGAAAAGACGTCATAATGGGTGGTAGGGTAAAGAAAAGATTTGACGATTTAAAAATGCTTATTATGTGAGCTCATTTAAATAACTAGTGGCTCCGTGAGCTGTAGACCTCGCGTGTATGTTGTTTAAAAAATAATCTTAAAGATGTCGCCACTCCTTTTTCCCACACTGTTCACGAGCTTTTCAAAGCACGTGGTAGGTACGTGCTGTTTGGTATTATTTGGTAAGTATATTCGCAGCTAGATGGCGCTTCTAATTTTTAACATTTTTTGAAATGGTGATCTTTGGTAAATTTTGAAAAACTGGCTAAACTAAAAATTTCTATATAATTATCGAACCTGCTCACAAAATTACACGAGAATCTGTTGAGAAATGCGACCTGTAGAGGAAAATGGACAGCTGGAAAGTCGGACTGAAATATGTTTTTTTACATTTCTCCGTCATTAAGAAAAATTTCAAAAAACTGGCGTGACAAAAAAAAACTATGTAATTTTTGAACCTGCTCACAAAATTTGACGAGAATCGGTTGAGAAATGCGACCTGTAGAGGAGAACATCCAGCGCCAGAAAGCCGGACTGAAATATATTTTTCTTACATATCTCCGCCATTACGAAAAATTTAGAAAATCTGTCTGAACTCAAAAAAATCTATATGACTTTACGAACCTTGCCACAAAATTTCACGAAATTCGGTTGAGAAATGCGAACTGTAGAAGAGAAAAGACAGAGCCGGAAAGCTGGACTGCAATATATATTTTTTACATATCTCCGCCATTTTGAAAAAAAAATCGAAAAAGTGGCGTGACAAAAAAAATCTATATCATTTTCAAACCGGCTCACAAAATTTCACGAGAATCGGTTGAGAAATGCGACCTGTAGAGGAGAACAGACAGCGCTGGAAAGCCGTAAAACCTGTTTTTTTTAACATATCTCCGCCATTATGAAAAATTAAAAAAATTAGGCTGGACAAAAAACATCTATATGATTTTCGAACCTGCCCCCCTAGCCAAAGTAACATTTGCAAATTTTCGCTATCACATTTGCAAATTTTCGCTATCGCTTCGCTTCGAAACGTGTATGGATTTGACGTTTTAAAATTCGATAGTTAACGAAGATTTGCCAATGTTACTTTGGCTAGGCCCTCTGCTCACAAATTTTCACGAGAATCGGTTGGGAAATGCGACCTGTAGAAGAGAACATATAGACATACGAAAGAATTTTTGCCCAAGCTGAAGCAGAGACGCTTCGCTCGCACTTCGTGCTCGCTCGGTCAAATATATTTTCCTTTCATTTCAAATTTTCATTTCATTTCATTTCGTAGTACACAATTCAGCGTTTGATTTTATGACAATATTCAGAGTAACATGAGTCAAAGCGAGAACCTAGCTTACAGGGCCAAATCATTGTACCTGTTTCCCTACATGTGTTATGGAATCATTCCACTCACTAATTTAAATACTAAATCTAGAGTCAGATCTTTTGTTAGATGTGACAAGTTGTTCCAGTTTACTATGACTTGATTATAAGAAAAAAAAACTTATTTGGATTACCAAGGGTGAAGTGCCTGCAACACGGCTGCCAACAGCGACCCAACCAAAGCGACCTTGGTTTGCATCTGACACAGCTTGTATCGAAATTTGGTTGTATACCTTCATCTGCAGACTGTATGGCTGTAAACCACCAAGGTCACCTTGGCTAGGTCGTGGTTGGCAGCCTTGTAGCAGGTATTTAATGCTATAAACTAGATTGATTGTTGTACTTACGTAAAGAGTTCTTACATTCTTCCCATTTCGTTGATTATTTTCTTCATCTTCATTACTTTTTTCTCATTTCTTTGATTATTTTCTGTATCTTCATATGATAAGTATCTCACAATTTAATTCTTTGCTATCAACCTTCCAAACTTGCCTTCAATGATCAATGTAATAGGTATTCCCCAACTTTGAGTGCACTTGCTCATTTCACAAAATATTGCCATAAAAACTTTAAAATCAACATTCAAATAACATTAACTCATTCTGCTATTCTTCTTTAACTTAATCGTTCTCTTGAGATGTACTCCAGGTAATTACTACATCGTTTATATTTGTATTTGTATGAATTACAGATGCCAAGAGGTTTACAAGCATACATCAAAATTATTAAGTCTGTGTCACTCAGGTAACTAAATATTTTTTCAGTACAGTTATATGGTAACTTAGGAAAGTTGTTAAAGAGAAAATGGAAGATTTTATAACCTTGTTCAAGTAATTTCTTTCTTTTCATACCCCTTTTGAAATTATTTTCAATCATACTAGCATATATTGGATATTTTGTTTTATAGTTGTCTAATTTTAAAACCTGCACTATATCTTCATTCCTATATATTGCAAATGAGCTTGTACCTTTTACCAAGATATCATAAAATGAAGTGTTAAGATTATTAATCTTCTCACTTTTCATGCTTGCTATTTCTCTCTCACATTTATCCTTAAAATCACTTAATTTACTGCTTCCCATTGATAGTAAATTCTTTTCGTTTACATATAAATTTGCGCTTTTCATTTTAACTATGTGGCGTGCAAGAGCTACAGCAATTAGGCCAAAGCAACCACGATCAGGATCATAATAATCCTCATCATCGGAGTCATAGAACGACTCCAACCCAGCAAAAGCAAGATCAAGAGGTGTATCATTATTGCTATTTGTAATATTAATATCAGAGCCAAATTCCAGAAGAAATTTAACAACTTTATAATATCCTTTTTCAGCAGCGATGTGAAGTGCCGTTCCGCCATACTCATCTCTAGAGTTAATATCAGCACCGCATTTTAGCAATACTTTTATAACTTTTTTAAAACCGTTCCGAGTTGCAATGTGTAGTGAAGTGGTTCCATCGTTTTGCTTAGTGTTTATATTAGCTCCTTTATTCAAAAGCATTATGCAAATTTCTTTATGTCCTTTATGAGCAGAAAAATGGAGTGGTGTGATGTGAGAATATTTCATTTTAGAATCAACTTTGGCACCATATTCTAGTAATACTTTTACAACTCCTTCATGACCATTCTGCGCTGCTATGTGTAGTGCAGTGGTTCCGTCTGTTTGTTTAGCATTTACATTAGCTCCTTTATTCAAAAGCATTATGCTAATTTCTTTACCAGAAAAGAAGCTCTGAGCAGAAAGATGGAGTGGTGTGATGTCAGTTTTCATTTTAGAATCAACTTTGGCACCGCATTCTAGCAATAGTTTTACAACTTCTTTATTACCATTCTGAGTTGCAATATGTAGTGCAGTAGTTCCATCTGTTTGTTTAGCATTTACATTGGCTCCTTTATTCAAAAGCATTATGCTAATTTCTTTATGTCCTTTTTGAGCAGAAAGATGGAGTGGTGTGATGTCAGTTTTCATTTTTGAATCAAGTTTGGCATCGCATTCTAGCAATAGTTTTAAAACATTCATTTCCATTCTGAGTTGCAATGTGTAGTGCAGTGGATCCATCATTTAGCTTAGCATTTACATTAGCATTATATTTCAAAAGAGCTTCAATAACTTTTGCATATCCTTTTGCAGTAGCATCATGAAGTGTTGTTTCACAATATTTAGTTTGAGCATCGACATTAGCACCTTTACTTAGAAGCAGTTCAGCAATTTCTCCCCTGATAATATCAGGCTCTTCATCATTCAAAGAATAACTGTAATAAGCAGTATAATGCAATGCTGTTCTTCCATATTCGTCAATAGCATTTACATCAGCATCATGTTGCAAGAGAGCTTCGACAATTTCTATGCATCCCTTCTTAACAGCAATATTCAATAGCTCAGGACTATTTTTTATATTACCGCCATTAATTAAAAGTAGATTAGTAATTTTTGAATTGGCATTCTCAATAGCATAAAATATTGGAGTCTTTCCAGTTTTATCTTGAGCATTTATATCAGCTTCATAGCTTATCAACAATTTAGCTACTTCTTCCTGTTTGTATTTGGCTGCTCTATGTAAAGGTGTTAAATTCTCTTTTGAATTGTTTAACGTATTAACATCAGCGCCATACTTTAATAGGTCTTCAATAATTTTCAAATGTCCATTTTCAACAGCAGCATGTAATAACTTTGGATTATTTTTATCTTGTGGGTTAATCATAAGGCCATATTCTAGAAGGGCCTCAACAATCTTTCTATACTCTTCTCCATGGCCT
Source organism: Agriphila tristella (assembly GCA_928269145.1). Taxonomy (NCBI): domain Eukaryota; kingdom Metazoa; phylum Arthropoda; class Insecta; order Lepidoptera; family Crambidae; genus Agriphila; species Agriphila tristella. Next base: position 12,031,711 of record OV743448.1, on the reverse strand, counting down.
TGCACTGCAATTTTAAGAGAGCTTCTGTTACTTTTATCATAAATATCAGGACAATACTTTAACACATCCTTAACAATCGTTGCATTTCCATTTTCAACAGCGAGGTGTAGTATGGTTTTGCTATCTTTATCCCGACTATCAACTTTAGCTCCGTGTTGTAAGAGCAGCTTTACAACTGGTTCATGTCCTGCTTTGGTAGCAATATGAAGTGGCGTTAGTTTTGAAGTACACAGACAATTTACATCAGCTCCATATTTCAAAAGATGCTCAACAATTTGTAAACATCCTATCTCAGCTGCAACATGAAGTGGTGTTGTACCCCAATTGTCTCTAGAATTAACATCAGGTCTATGCTTTAAAAGTAATTCAGTAACTTCTATTTTCTTATTTTTAATTGCAAAGTGAAGTGGAGTACTACTACATTGGTTTTTAGCATCAATATTAGCACCTTTGTTTATAATCATATTAACAATTTCTATGTCACTATTAATTACAGCGAAGTGAAGAGGAGTATTCGAAGGCTTGCTATCATTGCTGTTAACTCTAGAACCGCTCGTTAAAAGTAGTTTAGCAACTTCTGCATGATTATTCATAACAGCATCACGAAGTAAAACATATCCTTCTGACCATTCTTGTGAGTAAGATAGTCCAAAAGAATTGATTAATTCCCTTGCTATATCTAGTCTTCCTTTACGAACTGCAGAAATTAAACTGTAGTTTACATCCTGATCATCCATTTCCAACCACTAATTAAATGAATTTCTAGATGAGAGATCAGAAGAGAAGAGTTTCTTGGATACACAGACTATTAGTGTTAAGTAGGTACTTGGTTGGTCGGTTAATTGAATTTTGATCACAATCTGTGGATTGCCCTCTCACATCGGCTGGAAAAGAGAACATAATATAAAACTAATCGTTTCGGCCAATATTGATTTTTAGGTATGTATATTAGCATTATGATTCTTAAAATATGGAAAGCTGGTAAACAAAGGTAAGTTTTGCGTATCCCAGAATTCTCTTAAAACATCATATTCTGTTCTTCCTAGATATCAAAACATCTGGCTCAACCCAATATAAACTATGTTCCTCTTACCCTAACTCATCTTAAACTTTTTTTATTTAGTTTTCATACATTCAATAATAATTCAATAAAGTTAAGACTACCCATGCAAAACACCTTTGTGTGAAATATGGCAACGTCGCCGCTTATTTGCAAATTATACCTCCACCCAACGCTCATGACGTCAGAGACCGTGTTGACGTCGGGTATATTTTTCAAAGTGCAGAAAATGAAAATCGTTACATTAAAGTATACCTTTACCCAACATTTGTGACGTCACTGGCGCGTGTTGACATCGGGTATACTTTCAAATGGGGAGGAAAAGCGCAATTTTATCCCGATAGGTGGCGTCTGGTCTTTGGTACCGGGCCGCCTCAAAGAAAGTGTCAAAACATATGGGAATCTCTTGGAGTATTGCACTTTTTAATTTTATACTGAGAAAATTCCGCATTGTTATGCATGTGACTTGTAAAATATTGGAGTTCATCGATTTCCCAGTAACAAAAAAAATATTGGGCAAAAAAATATAAAAAAAAGATGCTTTTCCCTCGATTTTCTCCTTTGCTGAGCCTGAGAAACATTATAAATCAAAAGGAATGTTTCATGAATTTGATGAAGCTTCGCCAAAATAAAACAACATTTGAATTATAACAGCTTTGTTCTTTAATATTTACACCTCAGCAGTTTCTAACATATTTATAACTTGGATGAATTTGATAGGTATATCAAATATGGAATAAGCCCAATATTGGGGCCAAACAGAGAATTAATAGAATTTTATATGCCAGAGTCATTCAAGAAACTTAGAATAATAAAATAAATATGATAAAACGGTTCGTGTAATTTTGGATGGTACAGAAATTCCAGTACAGAAACCTGAAATTACTATTGCACAGAAGGCATCATCAGGCAACTATAAACACGGAAATTCACACTCAGTTGCTTTGTTAAAATTTAAATCATATGCTTCTAATCTGAAATAAAAAGATTACTTGTAAACCTTACACGAAATTTAAAGAAATGTAATGCTTGCTAGCAATTTTTTGTAAGTTGCTATAAACTTTCTTGCCTGTTGTTTTGGCTTTTCTTTTCCGTAATTCTTCTTTTATATGAGCTAAAGTTAGCATAGAATACATTGTTTGTCCGCAAAACCGAAAAAAATACAATCTAAGAAAGTAAAATCACGTAATACACAGTCAAGACAATATAAGCTCAAACTGACAATTGTTCCAAAGAATGAAGCGCCATCTGTAATTCACTTTGCCTTCGCCTCCCCATTAAGGATATGTCCATGAAGTATTTTGAAATATACCCGGCTGCAACGAAGCAATCGTTCGGTACTATTTTGTCACGTTACTAATAGGGGCTAAAGTGATTGCCCACTATCAGTAATAATTTTTTTTTCTGAAAGTTAAAAAGAGTATCTCGGAAATGATTCCTTTTTTCGTTAGCAGAAGTGACCACTTTATTCGTTGTAACTTAGCCGATACCTACTATTTTTTTTTTCACTTCATACATGTGGCATTAGTTAGCTGAGTGTTTAAACATTTGTAGTTTTAAAACATTAGCGTTCATGGTTGTAAAATAAATTAAGAAAATGTTAGTGAAAATGCAAATTCTTTAAAATGCATCATATAAAACGGCAATTTCATACTTAAACCCCTAATAATTCAATCATTCTTTCCTTTTTGCCCGCTGGCTGACGAAATATTTTTGTTTGTCCTTCCAGTTTTTCTGTCTCCAAACATCCATACTAATATTATAAAAGCAAAAGTAACTCTGTCTGTTGCGCTCTTACGCCTAAACTAGTGAACCAGCAGAGCTTGAGAAAGGCTACCTTTTATTGTGAAATAAGGCTTGAAAGTGTTTGAAATAGGGGATGAAACTGATGAAAGTTTGTATGAAAGTCCCTCGGTTTCGAAGCTAGGATCATCAGATTTTGTGTTTAGGGAGGGGCGAGGGGGGAGGAGAGGGGAAGAGAGGGGGAGGTACAGAGGGAGAGGGATGGAGAGGGAGGGGAGGGGGAGAGTGAGAGAGCGAATGAGAGTGAGAATTAGAGTGAGAGAGAGAGGGTAGGGGGAGAGGAAAAGGGCGCTTAGCAGCTCGCTTCGTGAGGACCCGCCCAATCACATAAAAACGATAGATCTGGTTTAAGGAAATTACAACATAGAGTAGGTACTATTTATCCCGGTTAAAGTTTTCTCGAATATCCACGCGGACGAAGTCGTAGGCAGAATTTTCTTGAAAATAAATATCAACTAGGTACCTTAAAAAAAATGGTTGGGGTAAATTTAATATTTAAATTATAATTTTGATAACAAAAAGAAATAAATGCATTATTCTTGTGTACTTTATTCGTATTTTATTGTAGGTAAATTGATGACTGGACAACCTTTAAAATACGAACAAAAAATGTAAACAACCTATTTATTTCTGCTACCAAAACGATACTTTAAGACTTAAGTTTAAGTATTTTTAAGCTAAGCAATTTTTTTTCAAGACACACTTTTATGTTTAAATTATAAAGTTGAATGACCCATTTGCATCTTTTGTTACAAAGAGTAAAATAATATATGGGAAAAGTGGAAATTTTTTGAAACATTGATTTGAAATTCCACTAGCACCTCTGGATGTAGATGCCAAACTACTGACATTATAACCGCTTCAAATGTATTTCTTTGTTTCTTATTATATATTTTTGACTTTTTTTTGTAACATTCTTTATTTATAATAAAATGTTAATGAAAAAAAATCAAAACCAAAATCACAAAAAATAAATATATACAGGGCGTCCTTTCGTGTGTGTGGCAAACCAGCAGTAAACCTAAAGTACCTTAAATTAAATATTAAAGGTAGGGAAAACAAAAGAAGACTTCATTTTGATTTTAAAATATGTATAATATATTGTGATGTGAATATATTGTGAATATATTGTGATGTGTAATATATTGTGATGTTAGATTAATAGAATGTGGTTTTTTTTATAACTTTAAATTTAAAATAGATATAATTTTAAAATGAACTGTTATTTTAAATAATTTTAATTTATACATTTTTTTCATATTATTAATTGTGATTTTAAACTAATAGAATGCAAATTTTTTTATAATTTTTAAACTTAAAATGACATGAAATGACAAAAATTTTAGAATGTACTGTTTAAATAATTTTACTTATGATGTAATATTATTGTAAATTTATGTTGACTTACCTAGGTTGCGTTATGTAACAAAAGGTTAATAAATAAATTGAAATTGAAAAATTGAAATAATTGGAACTGCATTCAAAGATTTTTGAAAAAATTGCCTGCCTTACCAGGAATCGAACTATATGAAAAAAAAACAATCTATTATTTTTACGATACCGATCGAAAGGGTTACTCATTACGAAAATTTTTTCTTCAAAATGTATGGTAAGTATGGTGTGCAATTTTTTCAAACATTTTGAATGCAGTTCCGATTATTTTTGAAAATAACCTGATATCTATAAATATTATAATCAGGCTTAAATATAATTATTACTTAACCCATTTTAGTATGTGCAAATAAAAGCTTGTTTTTATAAACGAATCAAAACAAAACTATAATTTATTATTTTAATTTTAGTCATATTTTAAATTGGAATAAAAAGTGGGGAAACACTGAAACGGGTATACATTACAGTATAGCTAAATGTAATGTCCTACATGAAAATATACCCCAAAAAATTTTGGGGTCGGGTATATTTTAAAATCCTCTGAGCGGCTTTATGTATTTTGAAAGTATACCCGAGCTCAACACTATGGAGCGTTGTGTAAAGGTATAAATTCCAATTAAGCAACGTCGCCATTTCCATACCTATATATGAATTAAGTCATCAATGAAAATCTTAGTACCTAGTAGTATTTGTCAATGAAAGCTAATTAAGCTAAACATCATCAATATGTTTGTGATCATTGATGATAATAGTAAAAAGTAGATGTGTGCAAAAATAAAGAATCATCATAAGGGTACAGTCTGTTCGGAAAGAGAACCGACTTGGGATTTGTGCTTGATCACCGTTTATGTCATGTAGAGTGCACTGTTACACGAGTGGCGATTTCTAGAAGAAAAATGCCACACACGTGCGTGACACTCCTTGTGTAACAGCGTCCTAAGAGTTATGGGATATCAAGAAATACTGGTTATATTAACAATAACAACTGAGGGGCGCCACATGCACGACTTGGTTTGTGGACTTTTTATGACGCCAAGCCACATCAAAACTTTATTTTTTTACAATGTACACAGTTTTACAGTCAGCAACAAAAGTCGTTTAACACTTTAGCACTATGTTATACCAGCTTTTTTGACAAAAGTCTCACATTTTGAAGCATTTAATCAAAAAAGTTGGTATGACAAAGTACTAAAGTGTTAAGCGACTTTCGTTGTTGATCGTACCTACTTATTGAAGTAGACTGGAGAGATTCGTAGAACAACGAATGAATTATATTAGGTATTATGAATGTGTTGAATATATGAATAACTGAAGCAGCGTTTTTTATTCTTAGAAAATGTCTATAAGATTACAGGATTAGTAAAAATTTTGGAAACCTAATAAGTTTTGTAATCCTACGTTTTAAAAAACGATCTGTTTACCTTTTGTCTCTTCATTTACACTTAAAAAGATTAAATGGTGATTCCAATGGTGCTATACACGTCTTATGTCCTTAAGAACAAAAATTATGAGTTTATTTAAAAATAACTTAAAAATAAAAACATCGCGCGAGTGACAATACTGACAAGACAATATAATAAAAATTACAAAAACAAACAATGTTTCAGCAGACCGATCGCTGGGTCATCGATCGTCACGATTGTGAAGGAACTTTTTTTTTTAGTCTGGCCTCTTCCGTTTTCCAGAGACTTAGGCCGTCCGCTGCCTTGAGCGGGTCCCGGCGCGGGTACACGGCGCGGGAGCCCGTCGCGGGGGCCCGCGCCGTGCTCCGTCGCGGATAAACAGCCCGTCGCGGGGACCCGCGCCGTGCTCCGTCGCGGACCAATAGCCCGTCGCGGGAACCCGCGCCGTGCTCCCGCACCGTGCTCCGTCGCGGACAAATAGCCCGTCGCGGGCTGCCACGACAGAATTCCGCCAGCGCCGCCGCGCCGCCCGCCAGCACAATCTTGACCACGCGGGTGAGCATTCGAATATGGATTATTTGATGCTTTATTACCTGGCCAAAAGAAGACGTATATAAGAGAGATGTAGAAAACCAATCAGCCCATATGTCTCGACTAGATTGACATGTGGAGAATTTGTTACAAAATTTTCAAAATTGAGAGAAGATGAGAACAGATTTTAACCGATCTCGATTCCTGAATTATTTCGAAATCGTCGCGCGACCGAGTCACTGATTTGGTATTACGTATGCGATCGCTGATTAGTTTATGCTCGGTTTATGCTCGTGAAGATCTCCATAGAAACTAGCGCCACTGGCAACCGGTGGGAGCGACTGAAAAGTCTTTTTACCGAAAGTAGTCTGTGACTGTTTTGTCTGACCATATGTGCTCTGTGAACATAACCTTTTTGTTTTCGCTTCGAATTTTGTTTACATTTTTTCGTCTTCAAAATTGCAAATTACGTGTAGGTATTAAAGGACAGGCCTTTTGTTTAACATTATAGCAATTTTATTTAATTTTGGTTAAAGGTAAGGCTAAGAATTTACCGAAAACCAATCAGAAATTACGTTTTGTCTGGTTTCTGTTTGACAGAAGAAATCGCGAAATCGTCGCGGTCGCGTCGCGGTTTCTGAGTTAGATAATACGAATTTCGGAGCATTTCCTTGCAAGTGCTCGTATATTATAGTTCTTTAGTTGTCCGTTGGAAGCAGCACGCGTAGAAACTCGATCGGTGGTACGAAATCGAGTTTAACAGCGACGATTCCGTAATTATGACCGGTCGCTAGGTGGTTTTTAATAAGATAATCAGCCTGCGGGTCAACATTAATTTCAACTCGGATGACCTGCGGTGCGATTGCGTAAGGTAATCGTATTCATTTGACAGTTCATATCGTATTCAATCGGCTGCAATTATGACATATATTATGATACAATATGAACTGTCAAATGAATACGATTGATTTTACGCAATCGCCTAGCTTAGTTGAAAAAAAATCGACTCGGTCCATCGCTAGATTGATGACGGAAGACGGAACGGCACGTTTCAGGGGTTTATTCACAGATTTTCTACTTTTGAACATTTTTTGAAATGTTATGGTGATTGTTTTTAAACAAATTTCGAAAAACTGGCTCGACAAAAAAACTATGTATTTTTTAAACATGCTCACAAAATTTCACGAGAATCGGTTGAGAAATACGAACTGTAGAGGAGAACAAACGGACAGCCAACATACAGGCGGAAGGTCATACGAAATAATTTTTGCCCAAGCTGAAACAGAGACGCATCGCTCGCACTTCGCGCTCGCTCAGTCAATAAAATGGTTTGTAAGATTCGTGGACAAACAAAGAAATAAACAAATAAATAAACAAGAGAGCGACCCTGATAAGAAAAACGTTTAACTAAATTCTTTCTTGCCTGACTAATCCCATTCCATATCAAATGGTGAGATTGCATTTCCTTCATGACTGTACAGGCACGGCGCGGGCGATACGGATCACGTAGCAGTGACCCGTCGCGCGGGACACGCGAGCGTGCGCTCCTGCCCCGCGGCGCGGGCACGCCGCCCGCGCCGCGTGCGGCGGGCACTCCGCCACACGCAGCGCTGCTCTATGAATATACAAGAAACAGCCCCGCTCGCGTGACCCGTCGCGCGGGACCCGCGAGCGTGCTCGCCGCCCGCGACACGTGCGGCGGGCAATCCGCCACACGCAGCGCTGCTCTATGAAAATACAGGAAACAGCACCCGGAGCGGACGCCCGCGCGCGTGTCCCGCTCAAGGCAGCGGAGGGCCTTAATGCTAAGTCCAGAAAAATTCCGCCAACGTCCCGTAATGAGAGACACGATGATTGGAAAACTGCTCGGTAACTTTGAAGATTTCCTTCCTTGAGAGTTTTCTTTCTGTACCTAACATATGGAAAGGACAAAGACAAACACATCGTCGACATCGATCGTCACGATTGCACAGAATATATAATAGTACTAACGTACAGAAGTCGGTCCGCGCGCGGACCATCAAATAATAAGCTACTCTCGCTGCACGGCAATAAAGTACAATTTCAAACTGCACAACGCTGCGTGTATAAAATTATATGCACCTACGAAGAAGAAAGAGTGGCGTGTTTCAGAGGCTGCCGCGTGCCGGCTGGGTCGCACGTTAGCAGTTCGATTTCGATAGTCACGTCACTCGCCGCGTTCGCATATTGCCGCCTCGGTCGTTCGTTCTCACGTGTGCGATATATAACCAAAATGAAGGCATATTACATCGCAATGGGCTGCCTTAATACTAATAATAAAAAGGATCCGAACCTCACGTTTTTCACACTTCCAAAAGTTCCAAACGACATCGAAACGTAAGAATAGTGCTTGTCTACTACCTAGTTAGTATTTAGTATCCGTTACATAGTACTGCGTACGTCTTATTTGCTAAATAATCTTCACCCAACTATTTATTGAAATAATAATTTATAGATTACGAGTAGGTAGGTACTTACTTACCTACTTTCAAAATAAAGTAAATTATTAAGGACAATTTGATTTCGTAAAAAAGCAAATTGCCTCAAAGTTAGCATGTATATTTTGACGTGGCGTTGACTGTACCTAGCCTACGTTTTTTGAAACGTATTTTAGTACATACTCATTTTATTTCACAAACACTTAACTTGTACTAAATTAAGTACCTATTATTTAATTTATTATTTATAAGAAGAAACCCTAAAGTCGTTAGAAGAGATAAGGGCTTCGCGATAGAAAGAGAGGCAACTTCTAGGTGAATATGACTGTAGGTAAGGGAGCGGTGTGCGACCTGAATTGCACTTTATTGTGTATGGGATAGAGTCGCTACTTATTTAAATGACTTTGCGGAGTGGATCTTCTGTACTTGTACTATTATGTATTCTGTGGCATAGCTCTGTCTCAATCAACCGACACATTTACTGTTACTCGCTGTGCTACTCGCTAGTTACTGATATCATAGAAAACATTCGTTATGTCCATGAATAAACGCTGAAATTTTAATCATTTGGTTCCCGCTGTGGGGTGGTTCCACTCATGCATGATTACAAGTAACTTTTATTATGGGGCCAACTCTCGTACTCGCAAAAAAAAATCAGCTATTCCATACATTAAGGTCAAGTAGGTACTGCACTTTTGTATGGAACAGCTGATTTTTTTTTTGCGAGCAGGAGAGTTGGCCCCATAGTAAACGTTGCTTGTAATCGTGAGTGGAACCACCCCACGGCGGGAACCAAATGATTAAAATTTCACCCTGTATACGAGTACAATGATATTACTAATAGGTACCTACTTATAAAATAAAATAAATGTACCTAATAAGAGCGTATTTAAAGAGCATAAATGATAAGTATTTCTAAGTAGTTTGAGAAGCTCGATGGCGCAGTGGTATAGCGCCTGGCCCAACGATTACGAAGGTTAAGCAACTTTCGCAAGGGTCGGTCATGGGATGGGTAAAAAAAAATATCTCGAGCTCTTCCGTGCTTCGGAAGGCACGTTAAGCCGTTGGTTCCGGCTGCATTTCGCTGCCCTAGTGCTTGAATGGCCAACTGACCAATTTTACCAAAATTGACTTTTTTATTTCAAACTATAGCAAACCTGATTACACGCTATACAATATTATTATTTTTAAGTTTTTTTGAATAAAACTTACACTAATAGCAAAAATAAAATATCCAATCTCCCATATAAAAACTGTTTTTAGTGCTTGTTTAGTCAAACTCCAAATTTTGCTCAAATGATCGCATTCAAATATCAGTCTCCGTTCTTGTTTGCCCAATCTCCATCAACTGACCAATCACGGTCAAGTATTCCGATGCCACGCAACGCCATTTTGTTTGCTTGTTGTTTGTTTCGTTTTATAGTTAGCAGTATTTCTACGATAAAATTAACAATTTAGTTGTTTTTTAATAAATTAAAGTGCTTTAAAATGTCAGGAACAACGAAGAATAAGAGTTATTAATTGAGCGAATTGGAATTTGAAAGGTATGTTAGCATTTTATTGATATTCTTTTGTTTTAGTGTTTGAAGTTACTTTATCTGTGATATACAGGATGATTGTTACTTTTTCTCACTTACGTCATTATGGTGCTTTGCGTGCTACTTTTACCTTTTTTTCTTCAAATTTTGAATATGGGTACCAAATGAAAGGCCTTGATGAGCACATTCCAAAATTCTATAATTTTTCACTAAAATCAAAGAAAATTTTTTTTTTTTAATTTTTGAATATGGGTATCAAATGATAGGCTTTGATGAGCACATTCCAAAATTCTATAATTTTTCACTAAAATCAAAGAAAAAATTTTTTTTTAAATTTTTGAATATGGGTATCAAATGATAGGCCTTGATGAGCACATTCCAAAATTTTATAATTTGTCACTAAAATCTAAGAAAAAAAATGTTTTTTTTTTACAATTTTTGAATATGGGTATCAAATGATAGGCCTTGATGAGCACATTTCAAAATTTTATAATTTGCCACTAAAATATAAGAAAAAAAATGTTTTTTTACAATTTTTGAATATGGGTTTCAAATGAAAGGCCTTGATGAGCACATTCCAAAATTCTATAATTTTTCACGACAATCAAAGAATTTCTTTTCAATTTTTGAATATGGGTATCAAATGAAAGGCCTTGATGAGCACATTCCAAAATTTTATAATTTTTCACTAAAATAAAAAAAAAAATTAAAAAAAAATTTGAATATGGGAATCAAATGAAAGGCCTTAATGCGCACCTTCCAAATTTCCTTATTTTGTCAGTAAATTTAAGAAAAAAAAAATTTTTTTTACCTTTTTTGAATATGGTTATCAAATGAAAGGCCTTGATGAGCAGTAATGAGCACATTCCAAAATTATATTATTTGGTACTAAAATTTAAGAAAAATTTTTTTTTTTAATTTTTGCTTTATTGCTGTTTAATTTCCTCACAGTCGAAGTGAAAAGCAGAGCGTATAACTCGTACATAAAACCCATTTTAAAATTAATCAACAATATTGAAGAAAATGAATGTAATTTTTTTTTTTTTTTTTTTTAGTGACAAATTATAGAATTTTGGAATGTGCTCATCAAGGCCTTTCATTTGATACCCATATTCAAAATTTGAAAAAAAAATCTTTGATTTTAGTGCAAAATTATAGAATTTTGGAATGTACTCATCAAGGCCTTTCATTTGATAACAATATAAAAAAATTGAAAAACAATCTTATCTTTAAGTGACAAATTATATAATTTTGGGATGTGCTCATCAAGGCCTTTCATTTGATACCCATATTCAAATATTGAAAAAAAAAACTTTTTCTTAGATTTTAGTAACAAATTATTTAATTTTGGAATGAGCTCATGAAGACCTTTTATTTGATACCCATATTTAAAAAAAATGAAAAAAAAAAATCTTAAACTTTAGTAACAAATTAAATTACATTATTTTGGGATGTGCTCATCAAGGCCTTTCATTTGATACCCATATTCAAAAAATGATTGTTTTATTTAAGTGACAAATTATATAATTTTGGGATGTGCTCATCAAGGCCTTTCATTTGATACCATAATAATAATAAAACCTTTGATTTTTGTATTTTATTTGTTTAAATCTATACTCCATAATAACACTTTCCGGAATAAAATCTTGTATTTGTATCGTATTTACAGAAAATTGAACATGCTGTATAGCGTATATGATAGTAGTTTGGACAAACAAGCACTAAACTTACATATCAATTTAGAGCACTATCTCCATGTCATTGTGCTCAATCTCCATATACAAAATTTTGTTTAAGACATTTTGTCCAACCTCCATTAATAAGTGAAATTTAATCAGTACTATAATTATTATTTTCAATTGCTATTTCAATATTCATCTAAAGAAATACTACATGTCTCTAATTCAAGAAAGATTTTAATAAATTTCAAATAATAGCGATAACTAACTAAAAAAACGTCTCCTGTAAAATTTTCACAATGGTCGATTGGCCATTCAAGCACTAGGGCGGCGATTTGTAGTTGTTAACACCCGCTAATCCGCATTGGGTCCGCGTGGTTGTTTAAGGCCCATCCTCCTTATCCACCCACACAGTTTAACAAATTGTTAAACTGTGCCACCCATAAGGAAGGCCTGTGCCCCTGCAGTGGGGACATTAAAATGGCTGATGGATAAGTTGTTTAAATAAGTAAAGTCAGTAAGTACCTACCTGGTTACTTGTGAAAATAATATTATTTGGGACTTGGGAGTGATATCACAGAATATATAATTGATAATGTTAGGTGATGTATAAAGTTCGGGATGATTTACGTAAAAAGTAGTACCTACCTAAAGAACATTTTTTATTATTATTAGGATAAATACTTCTGAGGTGAATGAGACACGTCTGGCGAAAGGGGTACTTACATTATAGGTACCTACACTTAAAATAACGTTATCTGTATTTACCGATATAAGTAGTTGTAACTGTTGTAAGGCATTGTTCGTTCGTAACGTTCACGCGATGCGGTCTGGTCGCTTGCACACAGCGCGCGTTTCGGTCGGCGCGGTGATATCCCTCGACAATGGCCCTCTTGGAGTGGGTCGCGAGCAGTAGGCTAATATAAAAGTTTAAGCGCGGAGTGATACCCCCCTGACGATTGTGAAGGTACTTCAACATCAACTTTCATGGTGAATGGCGATGGCGGCGTCTCATTTTACGTGTCGATTCTGCCAACGTCCGAGTAAAAAGTAAAGGTGCGGGCACATTTGTCTGACGCCACGCGTTAACACGCCGTCAGATGACATCGGCAGGCTGATTATCTAAATAGAAACTATTTAGCGACCGGTTTCATTTGACATACATTGCTACTATTCTTTAGTATGATTTTTGTTAACCCAAAAAGAACTAGCAATGTATCACATTCATCTGTCAAATGAGACCGGTCGCTAGGTGGTTTCTAATAAGATAATCAGCTTGCGGTTTTCAAAGTTAATGTATGTGTCGTAGGATAATTGTACAAATAGGATTTTTACAAAAATCCTAGTATGATTGTAAAATACCGGATAATTAGAATCTAAGACAGATTTTTGCAATCGTCCGAGTGATGTTTAGGATTTTTACAAAAATCCAGCGTATCTTAGGTAAATCGCCAATGACCATCAATTTGCGCGCGCTGATTGGCTGAGGTCAACGTTATGGACTGACGGATGCTCTGATTGGCTAACGGCAACATTGCTGCGTCCATATGTTATCATTGTGATTATTGTCAAATATATCTCCAGCGTTTTGTTCGAATTTTACGTTTATTATTTAAAAAAAGAAAACTGAGTGCTCAAATAAATCAAGATATTAATGTACGATCAATGAAGTGAGTGAATTGGATATATTACAAATGCTGGGCTCGATCAGTGAAAACAATTTAGAGGTTAGGTTTAACCGAAAAATAACTTTTTTACACAGAGCTAAGAAAGTTCTACAGCGCTCGTCAACATGTTTGTGCAAAACCTAGATAAAACTTTAATTGAAGAATTTAATTCGGCAAAATTACGAAAAAACCCCAAACCCATCAGCAATAAGTTCTGACCAATCCGATTAAGGATGTTATAAATCGTCTCTTCGATTATTCAATCAGCATTCAAGTTTATAATTGTCCGAAACATAATGGGATTTTTACAAAGATCATAAAAAATCTCGGACGATTGCGAAAATCTATCTTAGATTTCAATTGTCCGGTTCTTTACAATCGACCTAGGATTACTGTAAAGATCCGCACCCTGATTATCTAAAAAAATGTATTACGTTTATCTGTGAACTGCGACCGGTCGCTAGGCGGTTTCTAATTAGCTAATCAGCCCGCCGGCTTTTACGATTATCCTACGACATATATGCACTAGGTTCACACTATTATCTTATAACACGTCCATATAAATACGGCGTGTTAACACGTGGCGTCGGTCAAATGTGCCCGCACTACGCACCATAAACGTTCAAACGTGTTTGTCAACGTCTGCGTTGCTCCACTGACATGGATTATACATGTATAATCCATATCTGTGGTTGCTACTCTTTATGGGGTAAAAAAACATCCCAAAAAAATGTGTCAATGCATCACGTTCAATTTGTGAAGGTCTTCAACAATCGTGGCGCTAGATGACTCAGCGAAAGCAATAACTACGAAATTCGTGTCCGTTTCATAGAATTATTTTTTGTATGAAAGTTGCGACAGACTGGTTCGGGCTGAAACGGTACCTACAAAACAAATATAAATCTTTTTCTCATTTTTAAACAAATTTATTTAGTGGTTGTAAAATGTTTAAATCTGGAGGTAATCAGGATGTAAATTACAGTTTAATTTCTGCGGTTCGTAAAGGAAGACTAGAAATAGCAAGGGAATTAATCAATTCTTTTGGGCTATCTTACTCTCAAGAATGGTCAGAAGGATATGTTTTACTTCGTGATGCTGTTATGAATAATCATGCAGAAGTTGCTAAACTACTTTTAACGAGCGGTTCTAGAGTTAACAGCAATGATAGGAAGCCTTCGAATAGTCCTCTTCACTTCGCTGTAATTAACGGTGACATAGAAATTGTTAAGATGATTATAAACAAAGGTGCTGATATTGAAGCTAAAAATCAATGTGGTAGTACTCCACTCCACCATGCAATTACAAATATGAAAATGGAAGTTACTGAATTACTTTTAAAGCATAGAGTAGATGTTGGTGCAAGAGACTATTGGGGTAGAACTGCACTTCATCTTGCAGCTGACACAGGATGTTTACCAATTGTTAAGCATCTTTTAAAATATGGAGTTAATGTGGATTGTGTGTGTACTTCAAAACTAACGCCACTTCATGTTGCTACTAAAGCAGGACATGAAACAGTTGTGAAGCTGCTTTTAGAACATGGAGCTAAAGTTGATAGTCAGGATGAAGATAGCAAAACCGTACTATACTTTGCTGTTGAAAAAGAAAATTCTACGATTGTTAAGGAGGTTTTAAAGTATTGTCCTGATATTAATGATAAAAGTAACAGAAGCTCTTTTAATATTGCAGTGCGAGGCCATGGAGTAGAGTATAGAAAGATTGTTGACGCTCTTCTACAGTATGGCCTTATGGTTAGCCCACAAGATAAAAATGATCCTGAGTTATTACATGCTGCTGTTGAAAAAGGATATTTGAAAATTATTGAAGACCTAATAAAGTATGGTGCTGATGTTAATATGTACAATTCAACATATTATTTTAAAGAAGATTTTACACCTTTACATAGTGCAGCCAAATACAAACAGGAAGAAGTAGCTAAATTGTTGATAAGCTATGAAGCTGACATAAATGCTCAAGATAAAACTGGAAAATCTCCAATATTTTATGCTATTGAGAATGCCGATTTAAAAATTACTAAACTACTTTTGCAACATGATGCTAATATTAACTTTAAAGATGAGTTTGGCAGAACAGCACTTCACATCGCTGCTGAAAAAGGACATTATGAATTTGTTGAATTTCTTCTGGAGTATGGCGCTGATATTAATGTTACAAATAACGATAATAATACACCCCTTGAAACTGCTTTGGCCGAGATGGAGACGTTCTATGACTTTGGTTATGATTATTATTATCCTGAACATGGTGACTATTATTATCCTGAACATGGTGACTTTGAAATAACTGTTGAAAATCTTAAATGCCACATAGTTAAAATGAAAACTGCAAATTTATATCTAAGCGAAAAAAATTTACTATCAATGAGTAACAATGATGAAACTGATGAATTAAGTGATTTTAAGGATGAATGTGAGAATGAAATAGCAAGCATGAAGAGCGAGAAGATTAATAATCTCAACACTTCATTTTATGATATCTTGGCAAAAGGTACAAGCTCATTAGCAATATATATGAGGAATGATAACATAGTTCAGGTTTTAAAATCAGAAGACTATAAAACAAAATTTCCAATATACGCTAGTATGATCCGATGTAATTTCAGGAAGGGTATGGCAAGAATAGAATTACTTGAACAAAGCTATAAAATTTTCCATTTTCTCTTTAACAATTTTCCTGAGTTACCATATATGTGTACTGAAAAAATATTTAGATACCTGAGTGACGAAGACTTAAGAATGTTTATAAATGCTAGTAAACCTCTTGGCATCTGTAATCCTAATTAACACTGTAGTGATTACCTCAAGTATATCTCGAGTACAGAAAAGAATAGCAGAATGAGCTACTTTCAACAGTAATTTTAATATTATTTTGAAGATTTTATGGAAATAATTAAAAAAGGAAAATGAGCAAGTTCACTTAAAGAATTTTAAAATTATTTTTTATAAGTTTGGAAGGAAAAATAAAAAAAATAGTATTGATTGTAAAATACCTACTTATCAAATGAAGATGAAAAAAATTATCGAAAAATGGGAAGAATGTACGTAAGAACGCTA
Source organism: Agriphila tristella (assembly GCA_928269145.1). Taxonomy (NCBI): domain Eukaryota; kingdom Metazoa; phylum Arthropoda; class Insecta; order Lepidoptera; family Crambidae; genus Agriphila; species Agriphila tristella. Next base: position 12,015,105 of record OV743448.1, on the reverse strand, counting down.
GTCGCTATGTAAGTATCTAATACCTATGAATCTAGTTTTAACATTAAGTGCCTGCTACACAGCTGCCAACCGCTTCCCAGCCAAGGTGACCTTGGTGATTTACAGCTTTGCAGATAAAGGTTTACAACCAATTTTCTCATAATCAAGTCATAGTAAATTAGAACCACACACCTTCGTTTTGCTGATGATATAGTCCTTATGGCTGAGACCATGGAAGACCTGAACACAATGCTCGAAGATCTCCGTAGTGCTTCCCAAAGAGTGGGTCTTAGGATGAACATGGATAATACGAAAATTATGTCAAACGTGATGACTTACGGCAGTGAAACGTGGTCGCTAACTATGGGTCTCATAAGGAGGCTCAAGGTCACCCAGCGTGCAATGGAGAGAGCCATGCTCGGCGTTTCCCTGCATGATCGAATCAGAATTCGCATCTGAGGAGATCCGCAGGAGAACTAAAGTAACCGACATCACTCAAAGTATTGCTCAGCTGAAGTGGCAATGGGCGGGACACGGCATGAAGAACCGATGGCCGTTGGGGCGGGGTGGTTCTGGAATGGCGACCGCGCACCGGACGACGCTCCGTGGGTAGGCCCCCGACAAGGTGGACAGACGATCTGGTGAAGGTCGCGGGAAGCCAGTGGATGCAGGCAGCGCAGGACCGATCGTCGTGGAGATCCTTAGGGGAGGCCTATACCCAGCACTGGGTGTCGTGTGGCTGATATGATGATGACGAAATTAGAACAACTTGTCATATCTAAAAAAAGTTCTGACTAGATGTGGATTTAAATTAGTAAGTGGAATGATTACTAACACATGTAGGGGAATGGGTACTAAGATTGGCCCTTTAAGCAAGGTTCTCGCTTTGACTCATGTTACTCTGAATATTGACTTAAAATCAACTGCTAAATTATGTAGATTACTGTTCCGAAAGGACTTAAAAATATTTTTTTGAGTACGATTTCTAGGTACTTTTTGTGAAGAATGTTTACCTATGATATGACACATAGGTTAGGTATTATAGTTCGATTCAAAATTCAACAACAAATAAATTGTCTTAGTAAATCGTCAATATTAATTAATGTTATTTTGAATATTAGATTTTTCCTGTTGACCCCATTTCCCAATCGAGCTTTTTCCCATTTGTACCCAACCAACTATGCATTTTTATGTTATCGTTTTAAAGTCGATGGATACCAGGCGCTAACTCGGCTCCCGCGCCACTCCGACTCGCCCCCCTGCCCCCCTGGGGGACCGACCTGCTCGCGCGCCACTGCAGCATGAACCACCCGCCAGCCAGCCGCTGCCGATCTATGTGGCTTTAGGTAGTGCATATATGTATTACTAGTTTTCGTCCGCGACTTCGTCTGCGTGGACATTCGAATAATGCAAAGAGAATTGTTGTAAAATGTTTTTTTGTTTTAAACTATCTGTGTAGTTTTAGACGGTATAATCAATATTAATCTATGGGTATAATAAATAACATTCCCTCGTAGTCACTGCTAGAAGTAGATATAAAAACTTCTAAAAGTGGCCGTTTTTGACACATTTGCAATCTACTTCTACGAATGACTACGAATGTAGGGATACCTTCTAAAAATAAGTACCTACCTAATAGACTATGGGTCCACGTAAAGTTTTATTAAAATACTTCTCTATTAACAACTTATTAAATTAAAGCCCTTGAGGGCGCCACTTTCGGTAAGCTATCCACCTTAATCTTAAAATCTTTGAATGCTAATTTTACTTATTAAAAAGATTTTGTACCTCTATATCGGCACATCAGACGTAACATGTCTTGTTGATATTGAGACCATCTTTATGCCCTACGTAAAAGCTGTTTTCGCAGTTCCAAGTGTTCAACTTGAAATGCTGTCGTGTGTACTATTAAGACTAGTCTATACCTAGATGGTGTGTTCATACTTAATTTGTTGTTACAGAGGAAGACGGCGTGCAGGACGGCGTGGCTGCTTAATTTAAGTTAAAACTTACTATAAAAGTGGTCTTTATTCTATTCTATTATCTGAAATAAATTTCAAATTTTTAGGAAAGTCTTTTATTTTCGACAACTATTTTCGATACGACACGACGAAAGTTATTCTGCGAGGCTATTGTAGCTATTGGTGACACATGGGAATTGACATCAGCAATCAGCAATGGACCATTCCTTTCAGACCCGCAGTTACACTGTTTTATGTGATCCATTCATCATATTTTTATGATTTAACCCTTATAGTACAGTAGCCCGTAATACATTTAAATTATCAAAAAGGTTACCGCTCGCCGTTGTGATATAGTTATTTATTACGAAATTATAGATCCTTTAACCCAAGTTTTACAGATCGCATCCCGCCGTAACCTATATTTGTATATCTCCAAAAATGATATTTTTTTAGTTTTCGAGGTTTACCACATGGTTTAGCTATTGTCGTGTTCTACAGCTTTGTTTGATTGCCACTAATAATAGTAAGCCTATGGAAAGTGACCATACACAGATTTAAGACCAGATAAAGTCCATCCATTTTCATCTGGTCTTAAATCTGTCTATGGCTGCTTTTTACTTACTATTATTAGTGGTAATCAAACAAAGCTGTAGAACACGACAATAGCTAAACCTCGAAAACTAAAAAAATATCATTTTTGGAGATATACAAATATAGGTTGCGATCTGTAAAACTTGGGTTAAAGGATCTATAATTTCGTAATAAATAACTATATCACAACGGCGAGCGGTAACATTTTTGGTAATTTAAATGTATTACGGGCTACTGTACTATTACGTCCCAGCGGCCATGTTAAATTGTTCCCTCGTGACCCGTAGACCCACTGCATTACCCACACTAGTGGGTCGAACGGGAAATCGCGATTCCCGTTAGACCCACTGCACTAGAGTTGGGATCGAAATTAGGAAAGCATGGTTAAAAAATGGTGTAAAATTAATGTAGTATTTCTCATTTCTCACATCGCGGGAACAGGGGCCGTACCGGCTAAGGCTGGCCCCAGACCTACCGGTTTCATTTCTTTGCTTTGCTGTTCTACCATGGACCGCCGGCCAAGAGGCTCATTTTCAATCTATCACATATTTTGACCTGACCACATTGGCAAGATAGCCATTAGTTTGGTGTTATCAAATATCGTCGTCTGGGGTGCGATGAGAAGTTTTAGTTTTCGTTTTAAAAAAAAACTGCTGTTTTTTACAAAAATTTATAACGAAATTATCAAAATGTATGAAACAGTTCATTTTTTTTCGCGATTTCAGATTTGGTCCCATAGTAAAAGTTGTTCAGTTTTATTATGGTCCCTATCTACCATATTCAGTTTTATAAGGCTTTACCAAACATCTTGTATAAATAAGCGATCGAGTTATTTTTAACGATCGGAGTCCATGTTCAGGGTGGCATATCTCCTAAAAGCTTCCTACTTCGCAATTCAGGCGATGATATTTGATAAAACCAAGCTAATGGCTATCTTGCCAATTTGGTCTAGTCCCAAAATACGATAGATTGAAAATTACCCTGGTTGGCCGGCGGTCTTTCAAGCAAGGTAGCACAGCAAAGCAAAGAAACGGAACCGGTAGGTCTGGGGCCAGCCTAACGAATCGATTTTCATAAAAGTCTGCTGGGTTTCAACTTAAAACAGAGAAATCAAAGTAAGCAATTTCGTTTTGTACTTTTTGTTGACGTGATTCGGAAGATATCGATGTTCGTGTGACATCATGAATTTGGGTTCGTCATTTTGGCCCAATTGGGGCTCGATTTATCTGTTTTAATTTGAAACCCAGCAGACTTTTATGAAAATCGATTCGTTAGCCGGTACGGCCCCTGGTTGTGCGTGATAATTTTGATTAATGAATTAAGAGTTAATTAAAGAGAGAGAAAATGCTTGCATGCACTGCTTGTATGCAAGTTTAAAAAAGTGTAAAAACGAAAAATAAAGGCATATAAAAATAAACACAAGTTAATGACGCCATGCCGTTCAGTTCACTGCAGTGAATGGCACTGTTTACACGCTTCATTTACCTAGCGTTCATTTCCGATGCGATGACTGATGAAAGACCGATGTCGATGAAAGCGAACGAACGGCCATTTATGTATAGCTTAATAAACGGACTTTTATACTTTACATAGGCTTTTAATTAGGCTGGCCCCAGACCTACCGGTTTCATTTCTTTGCTTTGCTGTTCTACCTTGCTTTAAAGACCGCCGGCCTACCAGGGTAATTTTCAATCTATCGCATTTTGGGACTAGACCAAATTGGCAAGATAGCCATTAGCTTGGTGTTATCAAATATCATCGCCTGGATTGCGAAGTAGGAAGCTTTTAGGAGATATGCCACCCTGAACATGGACTCCGATCGTTAAAAATAAATCAATCGCTTATTTATACAAGATGTTTGGTAAAGCCTTATAATGCTGAATATGGTAGATAGGGACCATAAAACTGAACAACTTTTACTATGGGACCAAATCTGAAATCCAGAAAAAAAATGAGCTGTTTCATACATTTTGATAATTTCGTTATTAATTTTTGTATGAAACAGTAGTTTTTATTTTAAAACTAAAACTTCGCATTGCAACTCAGACGACGATATTTGGTAACACCAAACTAATGGCTATCTTGCCAATGAGGTCTGGTCAAAATATGCGATAGATTGAAAATGATCCTCTTGGCCGGCGGTCCATGGTAGAACAGCAAAGCAAAGAAATGAAACCGGTAGGTCTGGGGCCAGCCTAAGTCCTTAATTAAGTCAAACAAATATTTATTATTATTAAATTATTCATAATTCACAATATTTTGTTATAAACTATTAAAATATTTGCATTTTATCAATTTTGAAGTAGGCTGTATGTTGGCAGTATGCTCACTCACCCCTTTGTTCCCAAAATATTCTTGCATTGGGCGTGTGAAAAAAACAAAAAAACCTGCGCGCCTTTTCCCATATAATTATCATATTTTGTTTTTGTCGTATTTGTTGCTGTATGGTAAAATATTTAGTTTTTCCTCGCAAATGTGTTGAAAAACGTCGTAGGTATGAAACTCGTGCGTGAGCTCTTGCTTATTGCACACTCGGCTGAATTACGCCCTCGCCTGTGGCTCGGGCTGCAAGTGCAACTCACAGCCACAATATAGAGAGAGTACGTACAGTAGTTTAGCTTATGCAGGCCACACACCATCCAAACGATCGTCCAATCGGCATGAAACAGTGAAACTACCGATTGGATCCAACCAAACTGACCGTGTGTGGCCGTGGATCGGTTGGACGATCGAATTGACGGAAAAATCAAAATTCAATTCTTTTGGCTGGATCATGCCGATTGGACGGTGTGTGGCAGTGGGCAATCGATCGTATGATTTTCTTAACCGACTTCAAAAAAGGAGGTTCATCATTCGATTGTATATATTTGTAATAATGCAGGCCACACACCATCCAATCGATCGTCCAATCGGCATGATACTACCGTTTGGATCCAATCGGTAGTTCGTCCATATACACCACACACGATCAATTCTACTGTCCAATCGGCAGTGGGCGAACGATCGTATGATTTTCTTAACCGACTTAAAAAAAGGTGGTTCCTAATTCGATTAAATATATCGTATATATTTGTTTTATCATTGTTATTTTTAGGTTCTTGAAGGACGTTTTTCTTTTTTTTAAAGCTTATTTATTTTCAACTTTTTTGTGGTATGTACCATGGGCAACAGCGTCGCTTAACCACTGCTAAGGTTAAAATCGCTTGAACGTCGTACCGTCACTACATACGTTTAGTTCGTGCAGGGGCGATACGCGCGCACGCGAATTTTGTTGCTAACTGGTTAAGCGACGCTGTTGCCCATAGTACCTAACCTGAGCGTGTAATATTTTTTTAACTTTATATATTTTCAAAATGCCCATATCTCAATTTCCAAATTCAAGCTGTCTATCCATTTTCCAACAAAAAATCATACAATTCGGTTCAACAATTATAAAAAAGATATATACAATCCAATTGAGAACCTCCTTTTTTGAAGTCGATTAAAATACTAAAACCTTCTCCTGTTGAATTTAACAAATACTTTTCTGAAAACCGCATTAAAATCGGTTCAGCCAAACGTGAGACAATCGCGGATACAGGTCAAACAGAGAACCTACCTTTTTTGAAATCGGTTAAAAGAAAAAAGAAAAAAATAATCATCAAAATCAGTCTATAAATATCGAAGATACGCGCGAACAATGATAAAACAAATAAATACAATCGAATAAAGAACCTCCTTTTTTGAAGTCGGTTAAGAAAATCATACGATCGATTGCTCACTGCCACACACCGTCCAATCGGCATGATCCAGTCAAAAGAATTGAATTTTGATTTTTCCGTCAGTTCGATCGTCCAACCGATCCACGGCCATACACGGTCAGTTTGGTTGGATCCAATCGGTAGTTTCATGCCGATTGGACGATCGATTGGATGGTGTGTGGCCTGCATTAAGTACTTCGTGCGCTCGAGCAACGCACACATAGACACCTCTCACCGACACGGAATCTTTGCCACGCTCAAAACACTTAACGCGCGAGTGACGCAGTTGTAGTTGTAGCACGTCCGACCCGGCGTCGTCGGTCATTTGTACGCTTTGCGAGACTCAGTAAAAATGGAAGGCAAAAATAAAAAGTACCTACTATAATTGCTCAGTAAGCAATTGCTTAAACTCGAGTTTAAAAACAGAATACACACTTTTTACGATACCAGTGGACCCAGAAAGGTAATCAAACAGTGAATTTTGTAATAGCTGTTACAGTTTGACCATAAAGAGTTGAAATTAAATAAAATGGAACTAAAATTTTTCAGTACAAAATTTAGTAAGTGTTGCCAATTTATTCGTGATTTTGACGTGTTTACATAGAAAGTGGCGCCCTCATTTTTTGTCAACTCTTTATGGTCAAGCTGTATGACTATATAATAGTAATAGTTGTTAAAATAGTTTTTATCTAAAATGAAAGAATTCCTGAAGATTAGACATTTATTTGAGATCATAGAATAGAAAAATACCAGTTTTATAGTAAGTTTTTAACTTAAAAGTAACTTAAATTAAGAGCCGCGCCGTCCTGGACGCCGTCTTCATCTGTAACAACAAATTAAGTATGAACACACCATCTATAGTCTTAATTGTACACACGACAGCATTTCAAGTTGAACACTTGGACTGCGAAAACAGCTTGGTCTCTAGATCAACAAAGTCATGTTGCGTCTGATATGCCGATATAGGTGAGTACATACCTACATAGAAAGTATATATAAAAATCTTTAATACTTAGAATAAGTAAAACTGCAAGGGCCTACACACATAACCGCGTTGCGGCGACGCACAGCAACGTAACGCCAAAATCGGCGGCGTTCGGCGGTGACGCGCGGTGCCGCGTGGCGCCGCAGAAATGACGTCACACTTGTTGACCACAGCTGTTTTAGTCCGACCTCGGACACTCCATGCCATAGTACTTGTTGTATGGTCTGTGATACTATAAAACCGCCGCTTTGTAAATAAACTACCTACCTAATTACACAGATGACGTTTCCTCATTTAAGTCAATCCTCATTTAATCAATACAAAAAACACCAAACACTGGGCCTATGAAATTGCCGATATTTTGTCACATACCTACAAATAATAACTTATATGATTTAAAATATCCTTACTAATCCTACTAATAGCGGCCGCCCGCGACTTCGTCTGCTTGGAATTTACTATCCCTCGGGAACAATACTTTTTTCGGGATAAAAGGTACCCTATGTCCTTTTCTGTGCCACTGGAAACGTGTATGCAAAATTTCATGATGATCGGTTCAGTAGTTAAGACGTGAAGGCGTAACAAACAAACAAACGGACTTTCGCATTTATAATACAGCACCGCAAAAATCTGCGTTGCGTTGCGGTGCGGCGCCGCAACCCCGTTATGTGTGTAGGCCCTAGAATAAATTATAGTTAAATCAACCTAAATTATAGTTAAACTACCATTATCTTTTTGGGTCTGCTTTTAAGATCTAGGTACTATGTTATTTAGAAGAAATTGACTCTTATCATTGACCTTATCGATAGATTGGTATCAGAAAAGTTCATTTTTAGGATTTTAGTCCGTTCGATTCCTGGCTGAGACAAGCTTATTAAATATTTATCAAAAATCTTTGAATGCAGTTTCACTTGAATACTCACAACTGGAATAGGGAGGCCAGGCCACTAAAATTAAAACAAAATATAGATGGCGCTGACTGGTTAATCTGGTTTTTAGGGTTCCGTACCCAAAGGGTAAAAACGGGACCCTATTACTAAGACTCCGCTGTTCGTCTGTCTGTCTGTCTATCTGTCACCAGGCTGTATCTCATGAACCGTGATAGCTAGACAGGTGAAATTTTCACAGATTATGTATTATAATACCGCTATAACAACAAATACTAAAAACAGGATAAAATAAATATTTAAGGGGGGCTCCCAATCAACAAACGTGATTTTTATGGCGTTTTTTGTTCGATATTAATAACGACAACAGGTAGACAGTTAAAATTTTCACAGATAATGTAAGTATTTCTGTTGCCGCTATAACAACAAATATTAAAAACAGAATAAAATAAATATTCAAGGGGGGCTTTTTTTGCCATTTTTTGGTACGGTACCCTTAGTGCGCGAGTCCGACCCGCACTTAGCCGGTTTTTCTACATCGCGTTTTAGAGATCACATTTGACATCTGTCTCTCTTTAAGGGCCCACTGAAGTGCCCGCCTTCACTAGCGCCGCCACTCAAGAAAAAAAATATTATCACGAAATAACTATGTTTAATGAAATTCTGAAAAATATCAGATAGGTACCTACTTAGTTTAAAACATTGAAACATAGGATACGTTTTATCCTCTTTGCATTATTCGAATATCCACACAGACGAAGTCGCGGACGGAAGCTAGTAATATAATAATAATAGCGTTAATCTCTGTCGTGCACTTACCTAAAAGGCACATTGATCGGCAGCGGCTGCCTGGCGGGGTTGTTCATGTTGCAGTGACGCGCGAGCAGGTCGGTCCCCCAGGGGGGCAGGGGGGCGAGGCCCGAGTGGCGCGCGCGGGCTAGCGCCTGGTAACTGGTGACAATCGAGAAATGAATTTTAAAAATAACATTAAAAATGCTTAGTTGGGGACAAATGGGAAAAAGTTCAAATGGGAATGGGGCCAACTGGAAAAAAACAAATATTCAAAATAATTTTAATTAACTAAGATTGACAATTAATAAATGTTGAATTTTTAATTAAACTATATTATAAGTAAGTACCTGTGACACTTCATAAAAATTCTTGACAAAAAGTAGGTACCTAGCTAGAAACCGTATTCAAATAATATTTTTAAGTCCTTTCGGAACAGTAAGCTAAATAATTGAGCAGTTGATTTTAAGTCAACATTCAGAGTAACATGAGTCAAACAAAGAGAGAACTTTGCTTAAAGGGCCAATCTTTGTACCCATTCCCCTTCATGTGTTATGTAATCATTTCACATACCAATTGAAATCCTAAATCTAGTTACAACTTTTGTTAGAAACAACAAGTTGTTCAAATTTACTATGACTTGATTATGAGAAAAAAAATATCTAATTTGAATTACCATGGGGCAAGTGGCTGCTACAGGGCTGCCAACTGCGACCCAACCAAGATGACCTTGGATTGCAAGTTTGCAACCGACAAAGCCTGAATTGGTTGTAAGTAAACCTTTACCTGCACAGCTGTAAACCACCGAGGTCACCTTGTCTGGGACGTGGTTGGGAGCCGTGTAGCAGGCACTTAAGGCACCCTACTACCACAGTATAGTAGTATTAAAACTGTGCTACTACCCACTACTAGCGCCGCCAATACATTTATTTTTATTACTCGTAAACTAAGTCAAAGGACATCAGGCACATCAGACCCAAAGGTGTATAAGAATAATATGTATTATTAGAATAATAAAACAGTAGCAAGTTTAATTTTAAACTCCTTCATTTCGCTTAAATTAATTACTGAAAAGTCGGAAGTATTTCGATTAAAAAGACATCTTTGTCATTGATACTCTGTGGCTTTCATGTCATCAATGTAATCTTGAATGACTGACATTGACAGTCAATTGTCAAAACGCGAAAGCCGATTGGTCGGCCTGTGGCGGTCTGTCACTTTTACTGTCAGTTTACTGTCATTGTCAATCAACTATCAAAAAGCGATTTGTTACGACATATGCACACTTCCGTCTTGGTTCTAAAGCAAAAAAAACGTGACTTTGTGTATTGATTGATAGATTTTGTTGAATGTTTTCGAAAAAACTGTCGCTGGAGACTTGACTTTATGCTTTTTAGTACATTTCGGTATTTCGGTAGAACACCGATTAATCACTAGCGCAGTTATCAAAACGTTTTGGTCGTGTAACTGGTGTTGCTGTAATAGTGTCGGGGTTACCAAAAATATAAGTTTCAAACACAAATAACTCTCAAAATATAAAGCTTTGTTAAAATCTGAATATTTTTATGACTTACTAATTACAAGTCTTAATTTTGGAAAAAACAAAAATGCTATATGTAGCGGCATCTACCGTACCGCCGCACATACCACACATGGTTGCAACGAGTCTCATCACCATGTGACTAGATGGCGCTAGTGTCGTATAAACACAAAGATTAGTAAGGAACAGCAACTCGTAGTATGGAAAATATATGGAGCAACCTACATCTCGCTGACGAAGTTTTCTCAGCGAAGCAGCATATATACAACTGCCAACCATCATCGGTTGGACCGCGGTCCCCGGGCTAAGATCACCCAGCCCGGAGGAAGATCTTCCACTTTGGCCTTCCTACTAGTGGCCACCTCTCTCCATACCATTCCATACTACCATACTTCATTCCTACATTATACATTCTTGGGTTTTTTGTCAAAGGTATTTGCCTGATGTCTTTTAAAAAAAGCTCAGATCATGCCCTCCTAAATTGTCTCTAATATTTTTTGAATAACTCTTCAATATTTTTCATTCTTTCTGTAAGTTTTAAAATCCATTCTTGCCAAAAGTGGCCAATTTGAGCTAAAATGGATTTTAAAAATTAAAGAAAGAATGAAACTGTTGATGAGTTATTCAAAAAATATTAGAGACAATTTAGGAGGGCATGATCTGAGCTTTATTTTAATTTTGATTAAACGAATAATAAAAATAAATGTATTGGCGGCGCTAGTAGTGGGTAGTCCATCAGCCATTTTTTTTTTTTTTAATGTCCCCACTGCTGGGGCGCATGCCTTCCTTATGGGTGGTAAGGAGGACGGGCCATTAACCCACCACGCGGGCCCAATGCGGATTGGTGAGTGTTAACGACTGCAAATGCAGCCGGGACCAACGGCTTAGCGTGCCTTCCGAAGCACGGAGGAGCTCGAGATAATAAATTTTTGGTCACCCATCCCATGACCGACCCTTGCGAACGTTGCTGAACCTTCGCAATCGTTGGGCCAGGCGCTAAACCACTGCGCCACCGAGCTCCTCCTCCGAGTGGGTAGTAGGGCGCCTTAATGCTTAAAACCAAATTCATAGGTATTAGATACTTACGTAGAGTTCTTACGTACATTATTCCCATTTCTTCGATTATTTTTTTCATCTTCATTTGATAAGTATTTCACAATCACAATTTTTTTTTTATTTCACCTTCCAAACTTATAAAAAAAATATTTAATATTCTTTGAGTGTACTTGCTCATTTCCCTTTTTTAATTATTTCCATAAAATCTTTAAAATAATATTAAAATTACTGTTGAAAGTAGCTCATTCCGCTATTCTTTTCTGTACTCGAGATATACTTGAGGTAATCACTACAGTGTTAATTAGGATTACAGATGCCAAGAGGTTTACAAGCATCCATCAACATTCTTAAGTCTGCGTCACTCAGGTAACTAAATATTTTTTCAGTACAGTTATATGGTAACTCAGGAAAGTTGTTGAAAAGAAAATGAAAAATTTTATAGCCTTTTTCAAGTAATTCTATTCTTGCCATACCCTTCCTGAAATTACATCGTATCATACTAGCGTATATTGGAAATTTTGTTTCATAGTCGTCTGAGTTTAAAACCTGCACTATATTTTCATTCCTCATATATATTACTAATGAGTTTGTACCTTTTGCCAAGATATCATAAAATGAAGTGTTGAGATTATTCATCTTCTCACTCTTCATGCTTGCTATTTCTTTCTCACATTTATCCTTAAAATCACTAAATTCATCAGTTTCATCACTGTTACTCATTGATCGTAAATTTTTTTCGCTTACATATAAATTTGCGGTTTTCATTTTAACTATGTGGCGTTTAAGATTTTCAGCAGTTGTTTCAAAGTCATCATGTTCAGGATAATAATAATCACCATCAGAGTCGTAGAACGTCTCCATCTCGGCCAAAGCAGTATCAAGAGGTGTATCATTATCACTATTTGTAGCATTAATATCAGCGCCATACTCCAGAAGAAATTCAACAACTTCATAATTTCCTTTTTCAGCAGCGATGTGAAGTACTGTTCTGCCAAACTCATCTTTAAACGTAATATTAGCATCATGTTGCAAAAGCAGATTGATAATTTTTAAATATGCATTTGCAATAGCATAAAATATTGGAGATTTTCCTGTTTTATCCTGAGCATTTATATCAGCTTCATAGCTTATCAACAATTTAGCTACTTCTTCCTGTTTGTATTTGACTGCACTATGTAAAGGTGTACATCCTTCTTCAATTTTTTTTGACGCATTAACATCAGCATGCTTCAATAGGTCATCAATAATTTTCAAATATCCTTTTTCAACAGCAGCATGTAGTAACTTAGGTTCATTTTCATCTTGTGGATTAACCATAAAGTTTTCTACAACTGTTTCATGTCCTGCTTTGGTAGCAACATGCAGTGGCGTTAGTTTTGAAGTACACACACAATTTACATTAGCTCCATATTTTAAAAGATGCTCAACAATTGGTAAACATCCTGTCTCTGCTGCAACATGAAGTGGAGTTCTACCCCAATAGTCTCTAGCATTAACATCAGCTCTGTGCTTTAAAAGTAATTCAACAACATCCATGTTCTTATTTGTAATTGCATGGTAGAGTGGAGTACTACCATATTGATTTTTAGCTTCAATATTAGCACCTTTGTTTATAATCATCTTAACAATTTCTATGTCACCATTTATTACAGCGAAGTGCAGAGGAGTATTAGAAGGCTGCCTATCATTGCTGTTAACTCTAGAACCACTTTTTAAAAGTAGTTTAGCAACTTCTGCATGATTATTCATAACGGCATCGCGAAGTAAAACATATCCTTCTGACCATTGTGTGAGTGAGTAAGATAGCCCAAAAGAATTGATTAATTCCCTTGCTATTTCTAGTCTCCCTTTACGAACCGCAGAAATTAAACTGTAGTTTACATCCTGATTACCTCCAGATTTAAACATTTTACAACCACTAAATAAATTATTTAAAAATGAGAAAAAGATTTGTATAGGTATTTAACCGTTTCGTTTCAGCCCGACCGAATCAAGTTTTTTTGTTCGTTCATGTCATGTCAACTGTCAAGGGCTGCATTCCGAATCACACTAAAATCGATGACAGCGCACTAAAATGCGTTCCGAGTCGGTGATTTTGTATGGGTTTGACAGATAACGTGAGCGCTGATATCGATTTTATCGATGATCGTCATCTCGTGTGTGCCTTACTCCTTCAGGCTTGTGAGCTTATAAATCCTTCAGTGACGGATAAACAATTTCTTATTTTGGTATTCAGAACAAACGTAACGCTAAAATTTATGAATTATTGACGTTTGAACATGGTCCTCACGAAATGACGCTGAAGATCATGGATGCTGGAAATAACAAAAACTAGCTAACGAAAGTGCAGTTTCACTCCATAGATGCTCAGTGACGCAAAAATAAATAAGATTTAACATTCGAAAACCATACAAAACAGAACAGAACTCATAAAATCGTTGTTTAAACGTGGCACACACAGAACCGTATGTGCCAGTTTTCATTTGTCAAAATATCGACAACTAAACCCTTTGGAGTCAAATTAAGCAGTCTAGCAGCGTTACGTTTGATAAGTGACAGCATATAACACTTTAAATCCATTCGAATAACAACACATCAATAGAAAAAGCAAAAACAATATTTCGACCCATCAGACTGTGTGGCCCACAATTAATACCGTTACGTTACGTGAATTTTGCGTTACTTAAGTTGTAAAGCAGTTTATAGTAATAAAAATTTCCGTCACTGAGGATCTAGCTTTGTTTGGAACCAATCACTGCAGTACTTACGATGCAATTCGAGATTTAAATTAGTATGTAGATCACCTAGGGTGACCACGAAGTATTTTTTTGCGGACATCGTATCGTGTTGATGTTTACTAAGACTGCAGCGTATCGTTACAACCCACGATCACAGTTTAACTCCATACAGTTGTTAAACGCCTTTGATGTTGGACGATGCCGCCGCGTGCCGCCCGCCGCCCGTGTCGCCCTTACGCAATCAGCCGCAAATGTGCAAGGGTTGTCAAAATAGAAAATAAATGTGATTAATAAGTAATTATTTACAACACACATACACACAAACTTTCGCATTTATAATAGTAGGTAGGTATTAGTAGAAAGTAGGATTAGTAATTAGTAGAACAAGGATATAAATAATCTAACATTACACGATCAGTGTTCAAGTGCTTATAGCCCGTGCGCAAAGCGCAGGTATGTAGGTAAGTCGGTAGGTACCTATATCAAATAAACTTCAAAAGTGGCACCTAGCTTGCTTTTAAGTACTTACTTTAACAGAACTAATAGTGTTCGAGTCCCTAGTAGCACAGAAAATAAATTGTACAACCAGTGTACTACGTAAAATTGGTTCAAACAAGGTCGTAGGTACCTAGCTATTTTGTGATGATAGCAACACGCACGATATGCTTATGTACCTAGTTCCTACATACCTACCAAATATATATTCATTACTTATTTCACAAATCTACTTGAAGTTTATTAATATGATTAATTCTTTAGTTACAATCAAATTTTACTATAAAACTGCACACGACAGGTATTATTGAATTATACAATAAAAGTACCTACTTAACAGCACGAGATGATGTTGGTTAAGTAGGTAAGTAATACGAAATTACTTATAGGAATAAATAAACTTACCTCGCATCACGGGGAAATCTATGAAAATTTAAGTCCTTGTTGTATGTCACCGTCGAGGCACATCCGTATACGGAATAAAACAAGTGTGCAATATGTACGGCGTTTCGTAGACTTAAAAAAAAATTGTTTTAAAAAACAAAAAACCGACTTCAAAAGCCTACGCTACCTCTAAAAAGCAAGAAATAATATTCAAATCACTAGATACGCATTATCATTGTAAATAAAACACGTATATTGAAGTCGGGTGGGGCTTTTAGAATAAAAAAAAGCTGTCCTCCAGCCCCACCCGACTTCAATAGACGTGTTTTATTTACAATGATAATGCGTATCTAGTGATTTGAATATTATTTCTTGCTTTTTAGAGGTAGCGTAGGCTTATGAAGTCGGTTTTTTGTTTTTTAAAACAATTTTTTGTTTTAAAAATATGACATTCTATTTACAAAATCAGTCTTTTGTTTATTGATTAGCGTTGTATTTTCATTACATTTCAACATTTTTCCTCATAATGGATACTTCGACATTTCGTGTAAATATGGAATATGAGTTCCGTCGTGGCACCAACGCGGCACAAACGACACGTAACATCAACGACGTTTACGGAGAGAACTGTACAAACGAACGTACAACCCGTTATTGGTTTGCTCGGTTCCGTTCTGGGAATTTTGACTTGAAAAATGAACCTCGTGGTCGTCCGGAAACTTTGGTCAACAATGATGAATTAAAGGCGATTGTGGAAGCAGATGAATCGCAATCTACAGCTGAGCTGGCAGCAGCTTTTGATGTTAGCATCAAAACAATAGGTATTGGTCCATTTGCGACAGATTGGCAAGATAAAAAAGCTTGATAGATGGGTGCCCCACTGCTACTTCACGACAACGCGCGACCCCATACTGCACAACAGACCGTCTCTAAGCTGCATGAGTTGGGTTTGGAAGCTCTCCCTCATCCGCCATACTCACCAGATCGTGCGCCTACCAACTATAACTTTTTCCAAAATTTGGACAACTTTTTAGCGGGAAAAAAATTCAATTCCCGAGAGGCAGTACAAAACGCCTTTGAAGAGTTTGTTGTCTCCCGTCCAGCTGATTTTTCCAAGAAGGGCATCCATAAACTGTCACAGCGTTGGCAAAGATGCATTGATTGCAAGGGTGATTACTTTGAATAAAAGAAATAAATAAGTTCGAAAAAAAATACTTTAACTTTTTTCAAACAAAACGGCAATTTCATAGGTAAAGACCTAATATATTTAGCAATTTTTACTTCGAAAATAAAGGATTTTCTTCAAATTACAACTTCATCTCTCTTTTGACCCCTTCAGGGGTAGAATTTTGAAAAACGCCGAGACCCGTATTTATTAATTTTCAATCGTCAGCCCAAACACAAAATTTGATGATCCTAGCTTCAAAACTGAGGGACTTTCATACAAACTTTCATCCCTTATTTCATCCCCTTAGGGATAGAATTTTCAAAGATCCTTCCGTAGTGGATGCCTACACTGTAAAAGGTATCTGTGTGCAAAATTTCAAGTTTTTAGGTCCAGCGGTTTGGGCTGTGCGTTGATAGATCAGTCATTCAGTTTACGATTTTATATATTAAGATACAGGTCAAACTGAGAACTTCCTTTTTGAAGTCGGTTAAAATACCAAAACCTTCTCCTAAATGTAACAAATACTTTTCTGAAAGCCGCAACAAAGTCGGTTCAGTTCAACGCGAGATAATCGCGGACAAACATACATACATACCGGTCAAACTGAGAACCTCCTTTTTTGAAGTCGGTTAAAATACCAAAACCTTCTCCTAAATGTAAGAAATGCTTTTCTGAAAACCGCATCAAAATCGGTTCGGCCAAACGCGAGATAATCACGGACAAACATACAAACATACATACATACAAACATACATACATACTGGTCAAACTGAGAACCTCCTTTTTTTTTTGAAGTCGGTTAAAAAGGATACCGGAGTGGTCAAGTGCCAGGTGGAGTCCCTAATCAAAAATAATGGCTGTTACAACTAAAATGATCAGCTTCAACTGTAAAAAAATGTACACCGATCGGTGGAATGCCTGAGGCTTCTTTGCCGGACTGCCGATATAATTGCTTTACAGGAAACATGGCTCTTGCCACATGATTTGCCATCTCTGGGTACTATTGATGACAACTTCGCTTTTACTGGAAAATCGGCGGTAGACACTTCTAAAGGTATACTAAAAGGGAGACCGTTTGGTGGAGTGGCACTATTATGGAGGAAGTCGGCGTTCCCGTGTGTGTCGGTTGTGGAATGTCATAGTGTGCGCTTGACGGCCATTAAGATTCTTCTCGACAGTGGAAAATCGGTGTTAGTGATTACTGTGTACATGCCTACTGATTCGGCGGCGAATCTTACGGATTTCACAGAGTGTATTGGTGAAATAAGTGCAATAGTTGAGATAAGGGCGTCGCCAGGGGTGAGCAGGGGGAGCCGCTGCCCCCCCCTTCCCACTAGAGGTTAAAAAATGTAGCCAACATCAAAATAACCAAAGTTCTAAGGCCGTGCAATTGACTTGCTTTTCCGATAAATCCTGCCCCATCTCAAAACTTGAATAAATTCACTAGGTGCTGTTGACTGTACCTACAATTCATATCATTCTCATCCTCTTTAATATTAACTTGCCCCCCCCCCCCCCCCCTGGGCCATGGGCTGGCGACGCCCTTGAGTTTAGACGAACATCATCGAATCGGTATTTGTACTCGGGGACTTCAATGCACATCCTGGTGATGGTGAGCAGTTTTCACGTGAACTTTTAAACTTTTGTTATGAACAGTCGTGGGCATGCATTGACATGGAAATTTTACCCAGCGATACCTATACTTATGTGAGCGAGGCACACGGCTCTCGCCGATGTTCGATCACTGTATAGGAACTAGCGCCGCGCGGCATACTGTTGTCAATGCTTCGGTTTTATATTACATGTGTACTGGTCTGATCATTATCCTTTGTTGATTGAGTGTAATATAAATAAAATCCAGTCTAAACTTGTAACTTTAACCCAATCATTTAATAAAGTTAAGTGGGGTGAAAGAGATAATGATCAAATACAGAGATATACGGCCTTAATTGTAATAGTAGACTACGTTTAGTAGACTTTCCTGCGGATTTCTGTGAATGTGCTGTCAAAACATGTTCTAATGTCGACCATAGAACAAAATTAGCAACTAGTATCATGTGCCCTAAAAGAGTCGGCTGAATGTACCTACAATAGTGATAAACGTAAGAAACATAATTATGTAATAGGTTGGAATAAGTATGTGAGGGCCGCTCATGGGGAAGCTCGGTTTTGGTACCAATCTTGGCTACTGTACGGCAAACCAAATTTTGGTTTTATTTATGATAAGATGCGTGACACTAAAATAAACTTTAAAGCCAAATTGAAATATTGTCAAAAAAATGAGAATCAAATTAAAATGGATATTATCGCTCAGAATCACGCAAACAAGAACTTTAGCAAATTTTGGAAAAATACCAATTAATTGAACCCGAAACCGAGTATTCCTGCGAGCGTCGCTGGCTTGTACGAACCGACTGCTATAGCGAATTCCTTCCGGAAGCACTTCAAAGTCGAGTCCCCCCTCCCTCAGGAGCTGTAGGTGTTCAGTGCTGAATGTCGTGTCGAGGACTTAAAAGTCAGATTTTCTGCGCAAGAGATCGCCTCAGAGGTAAGTCTCCAGGTCACGATGATCTCAGCATCGAGCATCTGAAGTACCCGGGGGTCCACTTGCCGCGAGTTCTGTCAATGTTTTTCAATCTTTGTATGAGTCACTGTTACTTACCAGATGATTTAACGTATTACCGTTGTAGTTCCTATTATAAAAAATAAGACGGGTGATGCCTCGGATTTTTCGAATTATAGGCCTATATCGTTAGCTACGGTCATAGCTAAGGTGCTGGACGGTTTGCTTGACAGAAGATTGGGTGAGCATATTAAGTTACATGATGCGCAGTTTGGTTTTAAACCCGGTCTATCCACAGAGAGTGCCATCTTCTGTCTCAAGCAAACTGTGCAGTACTACACAGCTAGAAAAACACCGATCTATGCTTGTTTTCTGGACTTGTCGAAGGCATTCGACCTAGTATCGTACAACTTATTGTGGAAAAAGCTGCAATGTGAAACTGGTCTGCCGTCTGAAATAATATCCATATTTAAATATTGGTACGATAATCAGAAGAACTATGTAAAGTGGGCTGGCTCACAGTCGGAAGTGTACGGGTTGCAATGTGGAGTGAGACAGGGGGGATTAAGCTCACCCAAGCTTTTCAACCTGTACATTAACAGACTGATCGAGGAGCTCAGCAGCACCTATATAGGTTGCCATGTAGGTGGTGTATGTATTAATAATATTAGTTACGCCGACGATATGGTGCTGATGAGCCCATCGATCGGAGCCCTGAGAAGACTAGTTCATGTGTGAAGAATATGCGGTGGCTCATGGGCTCAAATACAACTCACTTAAAAGTGAATTCATGATGTTTCAGGCGGGGGCGTCCGCAAATCACCGGAGTATACCCCCCGTGACTCTCGGAGGCATAAAATTGAAAAGAGTTGACCAATTTAAGTATTTGGGCCACTGGGTCACTGACAACTTGTCAGATTCTGTGGATGTGGAGAGGGAGCGTAGGGCGCTATGTGTTCGCTGTAATATGTTGGCTCGCAGATTTGCACGGTGTAGTAAACAAGTTAAGATAACGCTTTTCAAAGCTTACTGTCAATCTTTCTACACGTGCGGTCTGTGGGTGAACTTTACGCAGCGGACATATAGCGCTCTACGCGTCCAGTATAATAACGCATTCAGGATGTTGTTTGGCCTGCCGCGCCACTGTAGCGCGTCATTGAAGTTCGCCGAGGCGCGTACTGATTGTTTTTATACGATCATCAGAAAGCGCTGCGCCTCGCTGTGGGCACGCGTGCGCGGCAGCTCAAACGGCATCCTGAGCACGTTGGCTAACCGGTGGGACTCCCCACTGTTGTGCCGCTGGCTAGAGCTTCATGCCCCTGTCACTAGCTATGACTATCTATAGCACAGGAGCCGCATCGGTGGCCAAATTATAATTAGTTTAGTTTTGTTTTGTGTCCTTAAAATTACTAACAATAGAATAAGTTTCGCTGTAACTAACACCTTGTATGGATTTTATGTCCGAAATAAAATGATTATTATATATTATTATAATAAAATTATACCTAATAAACGATAGCGGCATAAAAGATTTTTAAAATTGTCAATCGCTATGCGTGATTTATTCGGTCGCGTCACTCGCGCCGTCCTTCCGCGTTCGAATACCCAAACTCAGCGAGTTTAGGTACTCCGAGCCGCGCCGCCCGACCCCCTCGAGACCCCCTCCGTTGCTCTGCGCAAGTACATTCGTTTTTCAACTGTATGGAGTTAAACTGCGCCACGATGGATGGAACGGAACGGAGGCGGTATATGTAATTGGGGGTAAGGGTTTGCATGTGTGTTTGTATGTTTGTCTGCTACTATGTTGGCAACAGGTTGTGCGTGATAATTTTTATTAAAGAATTAGTAGTTAATTAAAGAGCGAGAAAATGCTTGCATGCATTGCTTGTATGCATGTTGTCTGATGCAGGTTGAAAAACGTCGAAAAACGAAAAATAAAGGCATATTAAAATAAAAACAAAAACGTGGCTGATGACATGCCGTTCACTGCAGTGAATGGCGCTGTTTACACGTTTCATTTATCGTTAATTTCCGATGCCGATGATTGATGAAAGGCTAATGAAGCATCGAAAATAAACGTAAAAATGAACCATCTAATTTCGGCTTAAGCGAACGCTGGCTGACATCTACCCAGTAAGAAACATTTCAGGGTTACATCTACCTGCCTACCTTAGTACTCTTCGAGGCTTGGTTATTAAAAAAAAACACATTGACACATACATTTTTATCAATGCCATCTATCGAGCAGACAGTTTTTTGTCATTTTGATTGAAAAGCCCTCATTAACAGGACGGTTATATCCTTTCTGTCCATCAACGTGCGTACACTGTTGTCACCCTATCTTAAAAATCTCATACAAATTGTATCATGAATTGTATTGAAACTACTGCAGTGATTGGTTCCAAACAAAGCTAGATCCTCAGTGACGGAAATTCTTATTACTATAAACTGCTTTACATCTTAAGTGACGCAAAATTCACGTAACGTAACGGTATTAATTGTGGGCCACACAGTCTGATGGGTCGAAATATTGTTTTTGCTTTTCCTATTGATGTGTTGTTACGCGAACGGATTTAAAGTTTTATATGCTGTCACTTATCAAACGTAACGCTGCTAGACTGCTTCATTTGGTTCCAAACGGTTTAGTTGTCGATATTTTGACAAATGAAAACTGGCACATACGGTTCCGTGTGTACCACGTTTAAACAACGATTTTATGAGATCTATTCTGTTTTGTATGATTTTCGAATGTTAAATTTTATTTATTTTTGCGTCACTGAGCATCTATGGAGTGAAACTGCACTTTCGTTAGCTAGTTTTTGTTATTTCCAGCATCCATGATCTTCAGTGTCATTTCGTGAGGACCATGTTCAAACGTCAATAATTCATAAATTCTAGCGTTACGTTTGTTCTGAATACCAAAATAAGAAATTGTTTATCCGTCACTGAAGGATTTAAAAGCTCACAAGCCTGAACGAGTAAGGCACACACGAGATGACGATCATTTTTATCGTGGTTCGGAATATAGCCAAGGTCATTCCAATGTTCCAGCAGACCGACCGCTGAGCCATCGAGCGCTACGATTGTTAAGGGGGCTTACCATCAGCAAATAAGAAACCATCCTTAAGCCGTTCAGTTCAGAAGCAGGCCCTAAACAAAATTGCTTAAATCGGTACCATGACCGTCTTTTAGGTGAACGGCTTAAAGATTGTTTTGACTCAAGGTGAACGGTTAGTTTGTCTCTGGTATGCTTTGTCACAGATCACTAATGCTTTGTAGAAGATGCGAAAACGAGCTAGCCTATACAAATCGATGGGTGCATTACGTGCCGGACTACAGCTGGGCCACAAAAAAAAAAGTTGGAAATCTTACTTTTTGACTATGCCATGATGAAGTCGATAATTTGTCGGAATTTGTCGCCAAAAACCAGATTTTGTCGGTCTTCCGTTTAGGAGATACGTGTGGCTCAGCTGTAGAGACGTCTCTACAGCTGGGCCACACAGATCTCGAAAACGGAAGGTCGTAGCGAAAATCTGATTACTCGTATGTGTAGCCGGTATTTTGTCGGAATTTGTCGCCAAAAACCAGAGTTTGTCGGTCTTCCGTTTACGAGATACGTGTGGCTCAGCTGTAGAGACGTCTCTATAGCTGGGCCACACAGATCTCGAAAACGGAAGGTCGTAGCGAAAATCTGATTACTTGTATGTGTAGCCGGTATTTTGTCGGATTTTGTCACCAAGAACCAGATTTTGTCGGTCTTCCGTTTAGGAGATACGTGTGGCTCAGCTGTAGAGACGTCTCTACAGCTGGGCCACACAGATCTCGAAAACGGAAGGTCGTAGCGAAAATCTGATTACTCGTATGTGTAGCCGGTATTTTGTCGGAATTTGTCGCCAAAAACCAGAGTTCGTCGGTCTTCCGTTTAGGAGATACGTGTGGCCCAGCTGTAGAGACGTCTCTACGGCTGGGCCACACAGATCTCGAAAACGGAAGGTCGTAGCGAAAATCTGATTACTCGTGGGTGTACCCGGTATTTTGTCGGAGTTTGTCACCAAGATCCAGATTTTGTCGGTCTTGCGTTTAGGAGATACGTGAGGATACGCTGTGGAGACCTTTCTACCTGGATCTTGAGAAAGGAAGGTCGTAGCGAAAATCTGATAACTCGAGTGTGTAGCCGTTAGTTTGTCGGAGTTTGTCACCAAGAATCAGAGTTTGTCGATCTTGCGTTTAGAAGATATGTGAGGATATGCTGTAGAGACCTTTCTACCTGGATCTCGAGAACGAAAGGTCGTAGCGAAAATCTGATTACTCGTATGTGTAGCCGGTAGTTTTCCCGAGTTTGTCCTTAAGTTACAGACTTGGTCGACACCCCTTTCCAGAGAAATAAGGGGTTTGTTTTTTTATGATTATAGTCTTAGAGCTTAATCCAAAATGCGTAAGCAGTATAGTTGTTTTGTATTATTTTATGTACATAGTTAATATTAAATCCAAAATTTATATGATTAAAAGAATTTAGTGAGGAAATATGAAAGATTTCAATTAATTTTTCGAATAGTAATTGATGTATTCAACGTTTATTGTATCGACAACGTTTGGTATCTGGTCTCCTACTCTATATACGTGGTGTATCGTACAGTCGCGTACATCTGTCCTATAAATGTAAGTGGTAATTTAATGAGTACGACATGCTAAGTGAGTTTCATGGGGTTTTATTTGGTTATTTATCGATGTACCTTTAGGAAAATGGTCAATAAAATAAAACAAGTGAAAACAACGTAAAGTATGGTATGATTGATGTGCAATTTATTTATAAAATATAAATTTAATGAATAGTTAATACTTTTTTGATGAATGGTTTTTAAACTTTCCTTGTGATTAACTTTACTAAAGTGAACTGTCACTACTAAGTACTTACCTACTAACCCTTTGGACTGTAGGTTCCACTACATGGTTCCATCAGTGAGTCAAATAACTGCTAAATATCGGGGGGCCCACCGATATTTAGCAGTGGGAACACGAGGACTTGGAAATCCTTGTGGTCCCACTGATGGAAACATGTAGTGGAACCCACAGTCTGAAGGGACCTGCTTAATTATTGGCATCACGTTGGCATATAGGTAGGTAACGGCGAGATTAGACTTGACTTTACGCTGAGCTGAGCTTTATTGTAATATTGAGGTTTTATTTAGCTCTGTGTAGTAAAGTTATTTTTCGGTTATACTTAACCGCCAAATTGTCTGCACTGATCGAGCCCAGCATTTGTATAATATCCACTTCACTTACTTCACTCATTGTACATTAATGTCTCTTGATTGATTTGAGCACTCAGTTTTTTTTTTTTAATAAAAAACGTAAAATTTGAACAAAACACTGGAAAAATATTTGACAATAATCACAATAATAACAATGGACGCAATGAATGTTGCCGTTAGCCAATCAGAGCATCCATCAGCCCATAACGTTTACGTCAGCCAATCAGCGTGCGCAAAGTGATGATCATTGACGATTTACCTAAGATACGCTGGATTTTTGTAAAAATCCTAAACATCACTCGGACGATTGCAAAAATCTGTCTTAGATTCTAATTATCCGGTATTTTACAATCATACTAGGATTTTTATAAAAATCCTATTTTTACAATTATCCTACGACATATGCAACAACCACGCGTTGCTGGTAAGGACCGACCGAGATCTCGGTCTCGGTCTCGGCCAGTCTCGGCCAAAAATTATGTCTCGGTCTCGGCCAAAATGGCCGAGAATCTCGGCGTCAGGTCTTATGGAAACTTTTTGACGAAAAGCTGCAAATCATAAAGAAAGCATGCCGCTTTGCACAGTGATAGAGGGGACAAATATAAGTTTTTTTGCCCGCAGCAGCAAAAGTTTCACCCCTTAGGATAAGAGATGGCACCACTTCAAAATTTTTTTTTCAGAAATATCTACAAGCCCAACGTGTTCACCGATTTCTATGATTGAGGTGTCAAATGATTTGTCTTTTTATGTTTTATTATAAAAAAAATATAAAACGTAACATTTTCACAGAAAACAGACAAAAAAATTAAAATATGTGATTTTTTTTATATTAGAGGTAAATTATTGTTTTTATTCAATAAAGATAAATATTTCACGTTTATTATGTTTTTTATTATAAATCAATTTATTCTAAATCCAAATACGAAAACCGAATCGAAATTAGTCAAGTAGTTTTGGAGTTATATGCCGATTAATTTTATTTGTTGATTGTTTGGTAGTTTTAATTTGAAACGCCTAATGCTGTGAAGCTCAAATGACTACCATTACCATTACCGACTTTGGGTAATATTATGTAAATTTTATATTTTTTAATTAAGGTTCTTTATTTTTATAAAATAGGTATTAATTTTTCATTCTAGAAAAAACCTATTTTCTTCAGCTCCAAAGACATTGAGCGATCTAAAAGAAAGAAAAATCAATTACGATGAATGTTGCATTTATTATTATTATTATTTATAACATCATTAAATATTGCATTTATAAGTTACGTTTCATTCCTACACCTGCCTTTGTAGAATTTGCACTGAGGAGTACAAGGCAGACCGCCACAAACACCGACAGGTGAACCAGAAAGGTACTGGAATGTAAGCCAAGAGAAACTAAGCAAGGCAGAGGTCGTCCACTTGAAAGATAGGTCAACGATCTATGGAGTCAAGCAGGTAGCAACTGGCTCCAGACCGAAGATCGTGGAAGTTTTAGAGGAGGCCCATCCCCTAAGATGGACGAACGAAGGGCCGCTATAAATAGATAGATAGATTGGTCTACGGTAATTTAATTGTGACCAAATCGCCTTCACGTCTGGTCATTTTGGTGTCCATCTGCCTTGCGAGGATTTCTTCCATCCCAAAAAGATGGGCATGAGATGAGACTGGCACATCTAAATTCAAAACATTTCACCATGTATGGCCCGTTTGGCAATTGGTAGCTGCACGCAGTGCATCTTGTTCTCAAGGGTATCTGAAGAAGGCTTGTCACTAACCCTATTTTTTGAGGCAAACAAGTCCTTGCGAACCCAATTAGCTGTCATATGGTCTGTTTGCGAATTATAACATATGGCAGTGCAGAACATTGCTATTGTTTGGGTCATATGTCCACTGCGGCTGCGCTTTGAGGCTTTCATGCATATACAAGGTGTGATACCAAGTCTTACTTTAATTTTAAAAGGGAAAACACATGTTGAAGATTGTATGTCTCACCGTGAAGTAACTAATCCATACCAAAAAGATTCAATACATGTCGCCATATATGGCCTGCTAGGTAACTGGTAGCTGCACGCAGTGCATCTTGTTCTCAAGGGTATCTGAAGTAAGCTTGTCACTAGCCGATTTTTTTGAGGCAAACAACGCCTTGCGAACCCCTTTAGTTGTTACATGGTCTGTTTGCGAATCATAACATATGACAGTGCAGAACATTGCCATTGTTTGGATCCTGATATGTCCACTGCGGCTGCGCTTCGAGGCTTTCATGCATTTACAGGGTTTGATACCAAGTCTTACTTCAATTTAAAAAAGGAAAAAACATGTTTGAACTTGGATGTCTCATCCTGAAGTAACTACTGCTTTTGCAAGCATATCGCAGATCCCTTGAGACCCTCTGAGAAGACAAAATTGGCGTTTTGGAATGGTTGGTAATTTTCATTACTGTATAAGGCGCGTATTTATGCGTAAATGTTTGCTTAAGTTTGTTTCACATAATGTAAACTTTGATTTCAGATTCACATGCAAATGTTATGACTTCCGCCTACATCAGCTGCTCTTTGACGACATGCACTGAGTGCAGCTTAAGCGGGCTATATATATGGGGAAATGTTTTGAATTTAGATGTGCCAGTCCCATGCCCATCTTTTTATTAATGGAAGAAATCTTCCCAAGGTAGATGGACCCTAAAATGGTCAGACGTTTGCAGTCACGTCTGACCATTTTAGGGTCCATCTACCTTGGTCTCAATTAAAATTACTAGACCAATGCTCTTGTAATCAGGCTGCAACTCAATGCATTGTGGTTGCCGACGAGTCCGTCTGCCTTGTACATACTTTTCCGTGCAATTCTGCAAAGGCAGCTGTAGGAATAAAACAAAAGTAAGAAAGAATTGCATTTATAGCAATATTTTGTTATGTTATAAATTATTAATTGCGACATTTATCTTGATTTTTTTTTTCAGTTCGATCGATGTCTTTGAAGCGGAAGAAAAAGAATAGGTTATTTCTAGAATTAAAAATTTATATTTTATAATAATAATTGATCTTTTATTTCAAAATATAAAATTTACATAAAATCAAATAAAAGTAATCGGCATATAACTCCAAAACTACTTGACTAATTTCGATGCGGTTTTCGTATTTGGATTTAGAATGAATTGATTTATAATAAAAAAAACATAATAAACATGAAATATTTATCTTTATTGAATAAAAACAATAATTTCCCTCTAATATATTTTTTTTCACATATTTTAATTTTTTTGTCTGTTTTCTGTAAAAATGTTACGTTTCATATATTTTTTATAATAAAACATAAAAAGACAAATCATTTGACACTTCAATCATAGAAATCGGTGCACCCGTTGGGCTTTTAGATATTTCTGAAATTTTTTTTTTGAAGTGGCGCCATCTCTTATCCTTAGGGGTGAAACTTTTGCTGCTGCAGGCAAAAATACTTATATTTGTCCCCTCTATCACTGTGCAAAGCGGCATGCTTTCTTTATGATTTGCAGCTTTTTAATCATAAGACCTATGACTATTACGTAGGCCTGAGATTACACTCGTGCGCTTTTGTCTTGCACTTTCTTCTTCGCTGAGGCTGCGTAATTGGAACTAACGCTGTTACGCATGCCACAGGGCATACGCTGACGCATCCTTCACTGCGATTAATCAAATCAAATCAAAATTGTTGATTTCAGTCTTTTGGTATTTTTTTGATGACTTGTAGTAGGTAGGTACCTAGTTTAGTTTTACCATTTATGAATGTGAATGTTATATTAATATAGTGGTGTGGTTGGCGTACGAGCTCAAAATCAATGGAAAACCTCAAACCCATCTACAGCATAGCCGTTTGGCACAAGTATACTTGAAGTCAAAACAATATTTTGGACCCGCAGTTCTTAAAAATTCTTCCCTTAGGAGAGGAGTTATGGGTAATCTTTTTGTATGGGGAAAAAAATTTTTTGTTCTAAATCCTATCATGTATTGTAAAGGATTGCGTTGGAGAGAAATGATAGCCACGACGGTTGATTAAACACTGATTTATTTATGATAGATACGAGTATATATTCGATAATAATGGGTACCTCTACACCTACCCCTTTAAGAGAAAAAAAATAGTGTACACTTTTTTTTTTGACATAATATGATTATATGAAATAAACATAGTATAAATTTTCATAGTACATAGTTCATATTTATTATAACTACGGTTAAGCATACAAGTAATATTTAAGATAACATTTTGTTAAAAAAGTTTACAATTACCTATTATTAAACCGTTTAGTGCGGTTTTTGTGTACAATCTCTTCCTTACCGTTTTTTATTATTTTGACATTACATCCTAAATCTTCAACTACTACATAAGGACCTAAATATATGGGGTCCATCTTATTATCCGAAGGATTTCTTAACAATAAGTAATCATCTTTCTTATAGTATACAGGCTTAATATTAGTATCATATCTAGTTTTTCTCTTTATTTTACTGTTGATTAGATTATCCAGAGCTTCCTTTTGTGCTAATTGCAGTCTATACTTGAACTCTAATGGATAACTATCATGAGCGTACAATGGATCTACAACGCTGTTATTAAAATTACAGGGAATATTACATCGCTTACCGAATACCAGCTCATGTGGCGTGTATCGTGTTTCACAGTGTACCGTGTTGTTGTAGGCAAAACACCAGTACGGCAACCAGCTACTCCAATGATTTGTTTTGTTTTCACAATATGTTCTTAAATACGCACCCATAGTTTTGTGTGAGTTTTCTAAAGCTCCGATGCTTTCATGGTGGTACGCTGTTGAGGAAATTTGATTTATTTTTAAGAGTTGGCATATTTCTTTCATAGTGCTGGATAGGAATTCGCTACCGCGATCAGTTGCGATTACGTTAGGGATGCCAAATCTTAAAATAAAATTATTTACGAAGGCTGAAGCTACACTTACCGAATCTTTGGCTTGGAGTGGGTACGCCTCCGAAAATTTTGTTAGTTCACATTGAAGAGTAAGAACATAGCTATAGTTAAATGAGTCTCTCGGAAGTGGTCCTACAATGTCTAAAAATATTTTTTCAAATGCTGAGTTTGCAGTGGTGGTTATTACCATGGGTTGTTTAGTACCTACTGAATATTTTTGCTTATTACACTGGTCACACTTAGATACATATTCAACTATGTCTTTTTCCATGGATGGCCAGAAATAGTATCTTTTAATATTGTTCGTCATCCGCTTGATGCCCGCGTGGCCACTCGTAGGTAACAAGTGAAAGTCGTTCAATATTACCTTTCTATCGTCTAGGTTATTTATTCTTTGCGCATTATTTACTATACATACTCGTAACTCTTGCCATTTGTCATATTTATTTATTTCATTGATAAGCCCAGCTACAAAATCTTTATTTTTCTCATTTCTTAGTATGCATACTTCATTAATATTATATCTTTTACAAATAAATAACAATTCTCTCATCAATCCGTCTCGCGTGATCGACGATCGAGATATTGTATTTAAGTAAATAGTCGACTTTCTGGGCACATATATAAAATATTTATATTTATCTACTACTTCTTCTCTTAAAATTTTATTAAACTTCATGTTATCGCAGAGCGAAAGTTCGGTAATATGCTTCGGCTTTCTAATTATTTCAACAACTCTCGGTTGATCAGGCCTTGAGTTAGTCTCAATATTATCAGCCGAAACAGGATTACTGTTTCTTTCGTTATTCCTATCCTGCATTTCCCTTAATTGTCTTCTCGTAATAACGTTTATGTGCTGATTTAAATTTTTTAAGTCATCAGATGAGATGTTAATTCGCGATAAAGCGTCCGCTGCCGAATTAGATTTCCCTTTTATGTACTCTATTTCAAAATCGTACTCTTCTAACAATAATCTGAATTTTAATAATCTGCTCCATGGGTCCCGCATACTAAATAAATAAACAAGAGGTCGATGGTCGGTCTGTATCTTAAACCGTTTGCCATATAAATAGGGTCGGAAATATTTTACACTCCATACTATTGCTAAGAGTTCCTTTTCAATAGTGGGATAATTAATTTCCGCCTTATTTAAACTTCTGCTAGCGTAAGCTACAGGTCGACCATCCCTATTACATAATACGGAGCCTATGGCTTTGCCTGACGCGTCGGTTTGTAATAAAAATTGATTCTCATCAGAAAAATCTGGGTATTGCAATACGGGGGGTTTCATTAGCGCGGATTTTAATCTTTGAAAGGAGTTTTCGCATTCTATTGTCCATGAAAAAGTTGCGTTTTTTCGAGACATTTTATTTAATGGAAGTGCTATATCTGCAAAATTTGGGATGAATTTGCGGTAATAATTAGCAAAAGCTACGAATCGTTTAGTTTCTTCACTATTTTGTGGTGTTGGGTAATTTTTCAAAGCTTTAATTTTTTCTGAATCAGGTAAGATACCATTTTTAGAAACTGTGTGTCCTAGATATAGCATTTCCTTTTGTAGAAATTGACATTTTACGGGGTTTAATTTCAAATTGACTTTCCTTAATCTGGTAAAAACATCAATGAGATTTTGATTATGGGAATTTAGGTTACGGCCAAACACAACCAAATCGTCTTGGTAAATTAGACATTTATCATAATTAAGTCCTGACATAGCTATAGTCATCATACGGCTGAAACTATTCGGACTTGATTTGAGACCCATGGGCATTCTCGTCATTTGGTACTGATTTTTGCCTGTGGTAAAAGCTGTACAAGGTCTACTCTCCTTCTTTAAATTAATTTGATAAAATCCTTGATATAGATCTAAATGGGTGAAATACATCGCCCCTGAGAGAGAATCCAAAATCTCAGAAATATTCGGCAGTGGAAACTTATCGTCTTGTATCTGATTGTTTAATTTACGATAGTCTATTACTACTCTCCATTTTTTTTCACTTAAAGAATCTGACTTTTTTGGAACTAGCAATAATGGACTTGACCATGGACTTCTAGCTTCTTCTATTAATATGCCATCCTTCAACATATTCTGAATTTGTTTTTCTATTTCTATCTTTTGAGAGTTTGGCAATCGATATTGTTTTGTATAAATAGGAATGCTATGTGGCTTTAAATCTATGGATTGGTCGTATACTGGAGTAGTTAGTAATTTATCACCCGGTAAATGGAAAATATCTGGAAATTTTGCACAAATATTCTCTATTGTTTTTTGTTCTTCAATGTTTAATCCCGACAAATTCAACAATGAAAATAATTTTTTAACTCTTTCAGCATTCATAATTGGTTTCTGAAAGCTACAAATAAAATAATTATCTAGCTTCCTAGCATTTAATTTAAAATAATTTAGTCGTATCTCTTTATCTCTGGTGTTTAAAATTCGAATAGGTATTTTTCCATTTTCCGGTTTTACTAGCGTACTCCCTAAATAAACACCTTCACATAATTCTTGAGAGGTTATCAAGCAATCTCCTTTCATTTCAGTATTCACGTAATGAGTTGATTCACACCTCGGAGGTATTACTAAATACGTATTTTGCATAGGTGTCATGTACTCAAAATGTATAGTCACACTGTTATCAGTTTTAGTGTATAATTGTAAAGTATTTAATTCGAAATTCAAGACTGCTCTATATGCTGTGAAAAAATCCTGACCCAATATTCCGTCAGTTTTACAAGGTAATTTTTTTAAAACTAAAAATTTATGTTCGAAAGTCTGTTGATTAAAATTCAATTGAAGATAGACATGACCAATTGAAACTAAATCTCCACCAATACCTATGACTCGTACTTCATTTTTATGGAATGGTATTTGTAAACGTTCTACGCTTTCATACTTAATGGCAGAAATTGATGCCCCTGTATCAACGAGCCAGTCGTGACTATATTTGTTAACTAAACAATTGACTTTGCATAGACTGTTACACGCGTACACGTATTTAGGATCGAAAAAAATGACTCAATGATTCATCTGGCATAAATGGATCATCTACATGTGATTCCATTTGTGGATTATCTGATGCAATAGTCTGCTCTGTTGCCATGTAGTTCACGTTGCTACGCGCCTGTTGACTACGACCGCGCGCATATGACCTACTACGGCTGCTACGAAAGCCGTTACTGCGTGAATTATTTTGCGAAAAATGTACTTGCCGAGAACCTTGGTTGGATGCATACTGCGGCTGGTGTCCTCTTGATCTATTGGAGAAAATGCGAAAACCTCGTTGTCTCGGTAATCGTCCTCGCTGAAATCCGTGTCTATGAAAATAAAAATTAGGAGTTTGTTTGTACATACCCATCACTCCTTCTGACGTGGATGGAGAAGAAATCTCTTCATCGAGCGCCGCCTGTATGGCATCTGATAAAGAATTAAAATTACGCGATGCAATAATCGTACTCAACCGACTATTTCGCAATCCGTTGCTAAAAGTTTTAATGGCCTGTTTCTCGTTCAATGGCCTTAAGACATTGTGTTTATTTGTATCGCCTTCGGCCTGCGAAATGGTCAAGTCGACAAATAATTCTGATAACTCGTTCCCAAATTCTGAAACAGATCTATTATTTTGTTTACATTGCAATAATTTTGATTGCAGCGTTGTGAAGCTTTTCTGTGGCAATAACAATTTTTTCATGTCCTTTATGAGCCCATCGATAGTATCATATTTATGAGAAAGTTTTAACTTAGCTTCCTGGGATAACCTAGTCTTTAATACAAACTGCATCAATTTATTTTTGCATTCTGGTGTCGACAAAACAGAACTATAATACTCTATCCCTTCTACTAATTGTTTAGTATTTTCAATGTCGTTAGTCATAACAGGTAAAATGCTTAAAACAGTTTTCAAATCAAATTTATCGCTAGCCATTTTCGTTTCTGATACAAGAGAGGATTTTTGCCCTTCCGAAATTGAACACAGCTGTAAAACCTCTGTAAATAACTTGTCAAATTCGTCACAAATTTTATTAAACAACGATACTTCACTGCTATTAACTTTCTCTAACTTTATGTTGTCTTTAAGTATCGCAATATAATTATTATATTTTTCTAATACATCATTTGCCTCTGACTTCTTTATTTCTAAGATTTGCCCTATCCTTCGGCTAGGCCCAATTTTTATCAAATAGTTTCTAATCGACTTTAATTAATTCAAAATTAAATTTAGTTCTTCAGCCATTAACTTACGATATCTGATACAATATTGAGGCTATTTATGGCTTAGTCATCGACTAATTTCTATTCCTTTACATATTATTACATTTATAAAATTGCGCTGAATGGTATACTGAGAATAATAAGCGTTTAAACATAACTATCTAGTAAAAGTTACAGAAAATAATGCAAGTTATAGATAAATCATAATTATACTCGTAGATTATATGAAGAGTAAAAATACATACGTATAAGCCGTAAGTGCGCACTTCACTTTCACTTTACAGAAAGTCCATTTCACACTACACTGTTCTTCACGTTATTTTGGCTGCCCTCTAGCTCCTTTTGACGGCTACGAAGTAGACTGGCATATCTACGCAGGGTGAAGTCATTCAGCTGCCGCTGCACCAGCTTTTTATGACACCTCCTATAGTATTTATAGGCCAGGGTTATCGCGCCGATGCCCAGAATAAGGATGATGCACAACAATGTTATATTTGTGGTGCTGGCGTGGAACCGCAGCTGTTCCAAGTGCGAAGTATTGTCTCCGCCTAACGAAGTCTGTGCGATGATGACTTTGTCATCCTCCTTAGAGTAGGGCTTGCCCATTTTTTATGAGCTGAACAGCAACACGACGCACAGGATGCTCAAAAACCCACAGCTTAACGCCGGGCGCGGAGTTATAATAATCCATTATTTAAAACGATTTAGATCAGTAAGTCTGTTGCACTGTTTACGAACTCCGACCCATACATGGGCGTTGAAATGTGCCGACTCCTGTTACAGGCGCCTCGGACGGCAGGGTCGCCATGTAAAGGATTGCGTTGGAGAGAAATGATAGCCACGACGGTTGATTAAACACTGATTTATTTATGATAGATACGAGTATATATTCGATAATAATGGGTACCTCTACAGTATTGCTAAGCCGGTTCTTAAAATATATTTAATATCCTAATGTCAAACCACAAGAAAGCAATTTTGTAATAATATAATAATACGTTTAGTTCGTGCAAGGGCGATACACGCGCACGCGAATTTTGTTGCAAACTGATTAAGCGACGCTGTTGCCCATAGTACATCGATTTGCTTTTTTTTTTGCCATTTTATAGTAACTTTAAAAAAAAATACTCGGTCTCGGTCTCGGCCGAGACTATTTTTTAATCTCGGTCTCGATTCTCGGTGGAAAGTGGGTTCGGTCGGTCCCTAGTTGCTGGTAACGTTTTATAAGCAACACTCGGTCCGGTCAGGTGTCGGATGGGTGACCGTTAAAGCTAATTCAGGGCGGCCGCATATTGTAAGAAATAAAACATCATGAAGCTTAGATAGCATGCATGCATGCATTCATTAAAGTAGTATAATTATTTCAAACACAATTGTACGCGAATGTACATTCGCGAAGGTACATTCAAATCACATTTATCTCGTAAATGTAAGGCGATCAAGCTCTGGTATTTGGCGACAAACTCGCTCGAACTACCGACTACACATAGGAGTTATCAGATTTTCGCTACGACCTTTCGTTCTCGAGATCCAGGTAGAAAGGTCTCTACAGCATATCCTCACATATCTTCTAACGCAAGATCGACAAACTCTGATTGTTGGTGACAAACTCCGACAAACTAACGGCTACACACTCGAGTTATCAGATTTTCGCTACGACCTTCCTTTCTCAAGATCCAGGTAGAAAGGTCTCCACAGCGTATCCTCACGTATCTCCTAAACGCAAGACCGACAAAATCTGGATCTTGGTGACAAACTCCGACAAAATACCGGCTACACCCACGAGTAATCAGATTTTCGCTACGACCTTCCGTTTTCGAGATCTGTGTGGCCCAGCCGTAGAGACGTCTCTACAGCTGGGCCACACGTATCTCCTAAACGGAAGACCGACGAACTCTGGTTTTTGGCGACAAATTCCGACAAAATACCGGCTACACATACGAGTAATCAGATTTTCGCTACGACCTTCCGTTTTCGAGATCTGTGTGGCCCAGCTGTAGAGACGTCTCTACAGCTGAGCCACACGTATCTCCTAAACGGAAGACCGACAAAATCTGGTTCTTGGTGACAAAATCCGACAAAATACCGGCTACACATACAAGTAATCAGATTTTCGCTACGACCTTCCGTTTTCGAGATCTGCGTGGCCCAGCTGTAGAGACGTCTCTACAGCTGAGCCACACGTATCTCCTAAACGGAAGACCGACAAAATCTGGTTTTTGGCGACAAATTCCGACAAATTATCGACTTCATCATGGCATAGTCAAAAAGTAAGATTTCCAACTTTTTTTTTGTGGCCCAGCTGTAGTCCGGCACGTGGGTGCATTCTGTAAGACAAATCTCTGAGTGAAGGTGCAAACAAATTATCGGACGCGGCTTACTGCCGCGGCTGATCTGAGGTGTGCAAACTATCGGATGTAGAGGTCGCGGACGTATCCGATAGTTTGCACACCTCAGATCAGCCGCGGCAGTAAGCCGCGTCCGATAATTTGTTTCGGCCTTCATCGATCGCCATAAAGTTAACCATGGAAAGTAATTTGTTTAGAATATTCATTTACTTTTCATGGTTAAAATGTACTTTATGGCGTTCGATGACTCAGAGATTTGTTTGGCAGAATGCACCCAATTTATCGCTTATTATCCCCGCCAATTGGTAATGCACCTGGCGGCCATGTTTTTAACCTCAAAAACGGAAAACAATTTGTAAATTTTTGATATACCTAGACTGAAAATAATAATTCAATAAATAATAATTATATTACATTACCTATTAAGAATTTTCTTATTTCATGGCATTTTTAGTTGCGGATTACGCCGATGTGGATGTTAATGTGACAAGGTTATTCGTTCTAAATTGAGGAAAAATAAAATAACGGTCACTAACAAGTTTTTTTTAATGAGAACATTGCAAATAAAGTATCACAACTTCATATTTATTTTTAAGTGCGATTTACTAGGTGCGTGC
Source organism: Agriphila tristella (assembly GCA_928269145.1). Classification (NCBI taxonomy): domain Eukaryota; kingdom Metazoa; phylum Arthropoda; class Insecta; order Lepidoptera; family Crambidae; genus Agriphila; species Agriphila tristella. The sequence continues at coordinate 11,978,901 of OV743448.1, read as the reverse complement.
TCTAATAAAATGTCGCAAGTCAATAAAACAAATTAAAGTTATATTATTTCAGTTTTTTTATTTTCAATATCATTTCACACCATTAGTTTGTTAATATAATCGATATAAAATAAATCATTTTCTTCTTTATTTGATTATTATTATTCATAATAACATAAAATATAATGCAATTTAGGTACTTATTTATGGGGTCTCATCTCTCATCATTTATTTTTATTTCAGTGATATTCAACAACAAGGAAGTCGTCGCGTTGCCTTTATCAAGTTACATAATTCACTGTTAAATAATAAACATTAAAAGAAATTCACAAATCTTAAAATTCTCACACCAAACTTATCTAAAAACATTAAACAATTTTGAAAAATCTGATCACGTAGGAACTTTTTATGAATTGCTTTATTTGACATTACAGACGCTATAAAACAGCTCTCAAACTGTCAAACCGTGCGTCGTGGTACGCTTCGTCCATACATAAAAAATGGTGAACGGTTTAAGAGCGTGTATTAAAGCAGGCCCTCCGCAGGCCTGCTTAATCGAGGTCATGGTACGAAAAAGTAATGCCATTCAGTATAAGTCCTGCTATAAGAGCTCATAGTAAGGCCCAAGGACGTATAACATAGGTGATCATGTGGGACTGCGATAACAAGATTAAACAACTCTAGGAAAGGTCGTGTATGAGATGGTGACCGTTTGGGTGATTATGAAAAAAGGTCGGGTTTGGGATGGGTGACCGACCGATTAAGCCAGAATTAAGAAATTAATGTTAAACAGCTTTTAGTTTCTTGCAGATAAATAAATATTTATCTAAGATCACCTTCAGATCACACCATTCTTGGTTTCTTCTTTTTTTCACGACTAGGTGAAAATATAAATCGAAAAGAAGAAATAAAGGAAATTGTGATCTTAGATTAATAATCTGTTTCACTTCTGGCTTTGTCGGTCACCTATCTTAACTTAACCCGACCTTTCCTAGAGTTGCTTAACCATGTACTTTTGTACTGACATCAACATGACCGCTAGGACGGAACTCGGAAAAGGGTTAAATAATAAAAATATTATCATTGGAACAAATAAATTTTCCATTGCTGATCTATTTATTTATATATAGATGTCAATTCCCATGTGTCACCAATTAGCTACATTAGCCTCGCAGAATAACTAATATGTCATGATAGTTGTTCCAATTGTCTTTATCTATATATATAAAATTCAAAGTCCTGACTGACTGAGTGAGATATCAACGCACAGCCCAAACCGCTGAACCTAGAGACTTGAAATTTTGCACACAGATACCTTATACAGTGTAGGCATCCACTAAGGAAGGATTTTTGAAAATTCTATCCCTAAGGGGATGAAATAAGGGATGAAAGTTTGTATGAAAGTCCCTCAGTTTTGAAGCTAGGATCTTCAAATTTTGTGTTTAGGCTGATGATTGAAAATAAATAAATAAATGTCTCAGCGTTTTTCAAAATTCTACCCCCGAAGGGGTGAAAAGGGGGATGAAGTTGTGTTTAGAAGATAATCCTTTATTTTTGAAGTACAAATAGCTCAATTTGTAATTTAGGCTTATGGATAGAAATCTAACGCAACGCATATTGTATTGGTATAATTTCAACCCCCATGGTGATGAAATGGGGGTGCAATGGGGTGAATAAACGTAAAAATCGATATGGATATGGATGTCGTTATTGGGGTTTTCTGAGTTGACGATTGCGAAAATAACATTTATTTTGAAGTCCAACACGGTGGACATGATTTAACCCCTAAAGGGGTGAAAATGGGGTTCAAATTTTGTATGGAAAAACAATATTAAATAGACAGTACAACTTTAAACTTCGTAGGAGCACGTCTAAAAATAAATATAAGTACATATATTATTGTTATTTTGAAAATCAACCCCGTAGGGGGTAAATGGGGTAAGTAAACATAAAAATCTATATGGATGTCGTTCTTGAGGTTTTATGGGATAGTGATTGCGAAAATGACATTTATTTTGAAGTCCAACACGGTGGACATGATTTAACCCCTAAAGGGGTGAAATCGGGGTTAAAATTTTGTATGGAAAAAGAATATTAAATAGACATTACAACTTTAAAATTCGTAGGAACACATCTAAAAATAAAAAGGCAATTATATATTTTATTTTGAAAATAATCCCTTAGGGGTGAATGGGGTAAGTAAACATGAAAATCGATGTGGATGTCGTTTTTGAGCTGTTATGGGGACAGGGACGGGGACGAGATACCTACTAATATCTCTGGACCAATTCTGATTATTGTAAAAAACTAGCTTCCGCCCGCGACTTCGTCCGCGTGGATATTAGAGAAAATCCTTAGGGAACCTTCAACCAGGATCCGACCAGCCGTTTTTACGCGATTAGGCGGGTCCCCACCAAGCGAGCAGCCTCGTGCGAGGCCCGCCTCACGCGGCAAACGTCTTGCCTCGCGACGCAGCGCGCTTGGTGTGGACCCGCCTAATCGCGTAAAAACGGCTGGTCGGATCCTGGTTGAAGGTTCCCTAAGGATTTTCTCTAATATCCACGCGGACGAAGTCGCGGGCGGAAGCTAGTCTAAAATAAAAGAATTCCTGAAAATAAGTCATTTACTTATTTGAGATAATAGAATAGAAAAATACATTTTTTATAGTAAGGTTTTAACTTAGAAGTAACTTAAATTAAGCAGCCACGCCGCCCGTCCTGCACGCCGTCTACATCTGTAACAACAAATTAAGTATGAACACACCATCCATACTATAGACTAGTCTTAATTGGACGTTGTTAATTGGAAAGGATCCAACCCACAACTTTATCGAAAATGAGTTAAGTATACCAAAATTAGGAGCAATAAAGTTATATAATCAGCACATTGCTATGTTCTCATATGCAGAGTTTCCGAAGCTGTATTATAAACTGTCATTTCATTATTAGAAATTAAAAATGAATTATAATAGTATAAGGGCCAGACTAACTCCTCCATGAAGTCCCAAGGCCCAGGATCTAGCTAGCTCCGTACCAACATACTGTAAATTACAGTACTGTTGGTACGGCCTGCTTTCGCGGGCCGGATTGTTGGTGCACGCGGGCCGGAGCTGGCCCGCGGGCCGTGGTTTGGAGACCCCTGGTTTAAACGTAAGGCACTAAAACGCATTTAAATTATGTGCGTTTATTAAAACGTTCCGACAACTGATTTATGGATTGCCGGTGGTTATCCCGCCATTTTGATATGAAGATGGCGGGACCACAACCAGCGATGCTGAATATCTTTAAAACTATTAATGGCTTGAATGAACATAGGCACCAAATGGCACTATATCCTAGCCATGAAATATTTAAAAAACCAGGTATCCCGCCATCTTGACATTCACCGTTCCTGCGTGGTCATTTCGTGCTAAAACGAATAGAGTTCGTATGTTTGTTATTATTACTCAACTACGCTAAAACGGCTGAACTGATTTGGAAGAAAGGCACACAGATAGTTTAAAATAAATTCGAATGTCCACGCGGACGAAGTCGCGACATGCTAGTAATATAATAACAGTAGTGTTAATTTCTTTCGTGTACTTACCTAATAGCCACATTGATCGGCAGCGGCTGGCTGGCGGGGTGGTTCATGCTGCAGTGGCCGCGAGCAGGCGGTCCCCCAGGGGGGCAGGGGGGCGAGTCCCGAGTGGCGCGCGCACATGGCGCGCAGGAACCGGGCTAGCGCCTGGTAACTGTGACAATCAGGAAGAGTGAATTAAAAAAAATAACATTAAAAATGCTTAGTTTATTTGTTGTTGAATTTTGAATTTAACTATAATACCTACGTGTCATAGGTAAACATTCTTGACAAAAAGTACCTAGAAATCGTATTGAAAAATTATTTGTAAGTCCTTTCGGAACAGTAAGCTACATAATTTAGCAGTTGATTTTAAGTCAATATTCAGAGTAACATAAGTCAATCAAATGGCTCCGTCGCAGAATGTCCCTTTCGCAAAATGTCCCCTGGTCGAAAAAGTCTCTTTCGCAAAATGTCCCTTTCGCAAAACGTCCCTTTCGCAAAACGTCCCTTTCGCAAAATGTCCCTTTCGCAAAACGCCCCTTTCGCAGAATGTCCCCTTGGTATCAAATAAATATCACTCATGACAAATTTCCATATTGTCCCTTTCGCAATGTCCCCTTTGTATCAAATAAATAACACTCATACCATATTTCCATTTTGTTCGAAATGTTCTATGAAACTCAAAAATATACTACCCACTTGGGAGAATTTTTAAGCTACTCTGACAACACTAAATTGTAATCGTACTTATGAACATTTCGAACAATATGGAAATTAGGCATGAGTGATATTTATTTGATACCAAGGGGACATTCTGCGAAAGGGGTGTTTTGCGAAATCCCTTTCGCGAAAGGGACGTCTTGCGAAAGGGACATTCTGCGAAAGGGACGTTTTGCGACCAGGGGACATTTTGCGAAAGGGACATTCTGCGAAAGGGACGTTTTGCGAAAGGGACATTCTGCGAAAGGGACGTTTTGCGACCAGGGGACATTTTGCGAAAGGGACATTCTGTGACGGAACCGTGCCTCGGTTCCTGCTACAGGGCTGCCAACTGCGACCCAACCTTGGATTGCAAGTTTGCAACCAATAGAACTTTAATAGAAATTTGGTTGTAAACCTTTATCTGCACAGCTGTAAACCACCAAGGTCACCTTGGCTGGGACGTGGTTGGCAGCTGTGTAGGCATTTAATTAGTAATATGCTAGTAACTAATTATTAACTGGATTAATTGTAATAAGTACCTACTTACACGTTTTTCTATTATTCCCATTTCTTCAATCATTTTCGTCATCTTCATTATATTCTTTCCATTTCTTCAATTATTTCCATCATCTTCATTATCTTTTTCACATTTCTTTGATTATTTTCTTCATGACCGTTGAAACTAACATAGAGTTCTTACATTCTTCCCAATTTCTTCGATTATTTTCTCCGTCTTCAATTGATAAGTATTTCACAATTTAATTTTCTGATTTCACCTGCCAAACTTGCCTACCATGATTTTTACCAACTTTGAGTGCACTTAGTCGTTTCTTCATTTTGACATGTATCCATACTACTTTTCTTTAAATATTTACATAAAACCTTTAAAATAATCCTTAAATTACTAAAATGTTGAAAGTAACTCATTCAGTAGCAATTCTTCCTAACTTGAACATTCTGTACTTCAGATATACTTGAGGTAATCACTACATCATTAATATTAGTATTAGGATTACAGTATGCCAAGAGGTTTACAAGCATCCATCAAAATTCTTAAGTCTTCGTTACTCAGGTAACTTAATATGCTTTCAGTACAGTTATATGGTAACCCAGGAAAGTTGTTATAGAGTAAATGGAAAATTTGACAGCCCTGTTCAAGCAATACTTTTCTTTTCATACCCATTCTGAAATTACTTTGTATCAAACTAGCGTATATTGGAAATTTTGTTTTATAGTCGTTCGATTTTAAAACCTGAACTATATTTTGATTTCTCATATATATTGCTAATGAGCTTGTACGTTTTGCCAAGATATCATTAAATGAAGTGGTGAGATCATTAATCTTCTCACTCTTCATTCTTGCCATTTCTTTCTCACATTCAGCCTGAAAATCACTTAATTTATTACTCATTATACTCCTACTCATTGATAGTAAATTTATTTCACTAACATATAAATTTGCGGTTTTCATTTTGACTATTTGACGTTTAAGAGTTTCAGCAGTTACTTCACACGGTAAGACACTACGATCAGAATCATAATAATCCTCATCATCAGAGGCATCAGGCGCCCATATCTCAGCAATAGCATGATCAAGTGGTGTACCATTCTTTTTACTTGTAATATTAATATCAGCGCCATACTCCAGAAGACTTACAACAACTTTATTATGTCCTTCTTCAGAAGCGATGTGAAGTGCTGTTCTGCCATTCTCATCTCTAGAGTTAATATCAGCACTGCATTCTAGCAATACTTTCACAACTTCTTCATGACCTTTCTTAGCTGCAATGTGTAGTGCAGTGGTTCCGTCCTCTTGCATAGCATTGACATTAGCTCCTTTATTCAAAAGCATTATGCTAATTTTTTTATTTCTTTTCTGAGTAGAAAGATGGAGTGGTGTAATGTTATTTTTCATTTTAGAATCGACTTTGGCACCACATTCTAGCAATACTTTTACAACTTCTTCATGACCGATCTCAGTTGCAATGTGTAGTGCAGTGGTTCCATCCTCTTGCTTAGCATTTACATTAGCTCCTTTATTCAAAAGCATTACGCAAATATTTTTATTTCTTTTCTGAGTAGAAAGATGGAGTGGTGTAATGTTATTTTTCATTTTAGAATCGACTTTGGCACCACATTCTAGCAATACTTTTACAACTTCTTCATGACCGATCTCAGTTGCAATGTGTAGTGCAGTGGTTCCATCCTTTTGCTTAGCATTTGCATTAGCTTTTTTATTCAAAAGCATTATGCTAATTCCTTCATTTCCTCTCTGAGCAGAAAGATGGAGTGGTGTGATGTTATCTTTAATCATAGAATCAACTTTGGCACCGTGTTCAAGCAATTCTTTTACAACTTCTTCATAACCGTTCTCAGTTGCAATGTGTAGTGCAGTGGTTCCATCCTCCTGCTTAGCATTTACATTAGCTCCTTTATTCAAAAGCATTATGCTTACATCTTCATTTCCACTCTGAGCAGAAAGATGGAGTGGTGTGACGTCATTTTGTAATCTAGAATTAACATTTGCATTATATTCTAAAAGAGCTTTAACAACTTTTGCATATCCTTTTTGAATAGCAATATGAAGTGTTGTTAGACCATCTTTAATTTGAGCGTCTACATTAGCACCTTTTTTTAAAAGCAGTTTAGCAATTTTTCCCCTAATATTATAAGTATCTTTACCCCAAATATTATAATAAGGATTAGGAAATTCAGCAATATCAGTTTCACTTAAAGCAGTATAATGCAATGCTGTTCTTCCATATTTGTCACTAGCATTAATATTAGCATCGTGTTTCATGAGAGTTTCAACAATTTTAATGCATTCCTTCTTAACAGCAATAATTAATAGCTCAGGACTATCTTTTATATTAGCTCCATTAGTTAAAAGTAGCTTGGTAATTTTTATATCAGCATTTTGAACAGCATAAACTATTGGAGTTTTTCTGAATGTATCTTGAGCATTTATATTGGCTTCATAGCTTATCAACAATTCAGCTACATCTTCCTGTTTGGTTATGACTGCCTTATGTAAAGGTGTAGAGCCTTTTGTATAATACTCTGAATCATTTAACATGTTGACATCAGCACCATACTTTAATAGGTCTTCAATAATTTTCAAATATCCTCCTTCAACAGCAGCATGTAATAACTCAGGATTATTTTTATCTTGTGGGTTAACCATAAGGCCATATTCTAGAAGAGCCTCCACAATATTTTTATATTCTTCTCCATAGCCGAGCACTGCAATTTTAAGTGAGCTTCTGTTACTTTTATTATAAATATCAGGACAATATTTTAAAACTTCCTTAACAATAGTAAAATATCCTTTTTCAACAGCGAGGTGTAGTGTGGTTTTGTTATCTTTATCCTGACTATCAACTTTAGCTCCATTTTGTAAGAGCAGCTTTATAACTGTTTCACGTCCTGTTTTGGTAGCAACATGAAGTGGTGTTAAATTACCTTTAGTGCTAGCATTAATATCAGCACCTCTATTCAACAATAATTTCACAGCTTCTTCATTACCTAGTTCAGATGCAAAATGTAGTGGCGTATATCTTTCTTTCAATGTTAAGGAATGAGTACACGCACCATGGTTTAACAGATCTTTGGCAGTACATATGTATCCCTTCTTAGCAGCAATATGAAGAGGAGTTATATTATCTTCCCCTTTAACATCAACATCAGCACCACTACTTAGAAGCAAAGTGACAACTTCTTTATTACCTTTCTCAACAGCAAAGTGCAGTGGTGTATAACTTTTTTTCCATGTTGAAGTACACACACAATTAACATAAGCTCCATATTTTAAAAGTTGCTCAACCAATTGATCCGAACCTGACTCTCCGACCAATTGTAAATACCCTATCTCAGCTGCAACATGAAGCGGAGTTGTACCATGATTGTCTCCAGCATTCACATCAGCTCTATGCTTTAAAAGTAATTCAGCGACTTTCATTTCCCTATTTTCAATTGCATTGTGGAGTGGAGTTCTACCATCAAGATTTTTAGCATTAATATTAGCACCTTTGTCTAAAATCATCTTAACAAGTTCTATGTCGCCATTTATAACAGCGAAGTGAAGAGGAGTATTCATATTATTTATGTTGTTGACTCTACAACCGCTTGTTAAAAGTAGTTTAGCAACTGCTGCATGTTTATTCTTAACAGCATCACAAAGTAAATAATATCCTTCTAACCATTCTGGTGAGTAAAACAGCCCATAATTATTGATTAACTCCCTTGTTTTTTCTAGTCTTCCTTCACGAACTGCAGAAATGAAATTGTAGTTTACATCCTGATGATCCATTTCCAACCACTAATTAAATTAATTTCTAGATTAGAGATCAGAAGAGAAGAGTTTGATGGATCCACAGACTATTAGTGTTAAGTACTTGGTTCATAGAATTTTGATCACAATCTGTCATTCTGTGGATTGCCCACTCACATCGGCTGGAAAAGAGAATATAATATATAACTATTTCTCAAATAAAACACTTTTTAACGCATACTAGCACGGTTTTCTTGAAAGTACTTTGGTAATTAGTTGGTATTTGGTTTGATTTATTATTTTTCTTTTTTCAGTCACCCATGAAAAAAGGAAAAATTATAAATTCTTCAGTCTCTGATTCCCAGTTTTCTTCAGTCCCCCGTGACCACGGCAGCTGCAAAGCTACCGAAACGTCGGGAAAATCATAAATCAAACCTAATACCAACTAACTACCAAAGTACTTTCAATAAAACTGTGCTAGTATCCATTAAAAATTTTATTTCATGTCTAGTGAGCGCGTAAGCTTGAGAAGTAAATATTCAACTAATCGTTTACGCCAATACTGTTTTAACCTTTTGGCCGCCAACCCATACCGAAAGCGGTTTGTCTTCTATCGCCAAGCTTTAAATGTATAAACTGTTTAGGCTAATGTAAATTGATGTATGTTGCAACTACATCTAATTTATGCTGCATGTTTCCCAAGAAATAAATAAAATATAAATAACGACTCTATAGTAAAAAGTAGTGATGGGATTAATTATTATATCGATAATTGTTAATTTAAATTGTCTTCTAATAAAGACGTGGCGTTGAGGGCACGAAAAAATTTGTCTTCTATAGAAGACCGTGGCGCTCAAAAGGTTAAGTAGGAATGTAAGTATATTAGCATTATGATGGATGGAAAGCTGGGAAACAGAGGTAAGTTTTGTGTATCTCCCAGAATTCTCTTAAAACGTTATCTGTTCTTTCTAGATATCAAAACATCTGGCCCAAAATAAATTATGTTCCTCTTACCCTAACTGATCTTAAACATATTTTTTATTTATTTTATTTTATTATTAAATGAAGTTAAGACTAGGTAGTCTGATTAGACATAGGTAAGCAAAACACATTTGTGTGAAATATGGCAAAGTCGCATTTCCGTACCTAGGTACAGTCAGCGTCAAATTGATATGAGCATCTAGAGTAGTCAAAATGATCTGAAAAACAAAAAATCAATTTGATCTACGAGAATAATTTTTGTTTTTCAGATTATTTTGACCGCTCTAGACGCTTATATCAATATGACGCTCACTGTACCTATAAATATGAATTAAGTCATCAATGAAAATCTTAGAAAGTAGTAGTATTTGTCAATGAAAGCTAAACATCATCATTATGTTTGTAATCATTGATAATAGTATAAAACTATGTGAGTGCAAAAATAAAGAATCTTTATAATGGTAATAAATAATTTTTAAAGTAATTTTATTAAGATTGATAAAATCTCCAAAACTATGCATTTTTGGACCCCTGTCCAGATTTAAATCTTTGCCCCCGTCACCATCATACACTTAATTCACATGAGCTAAGTCACCTGGGTGCACTGACCACATGTTCTAGGAGTTTTTGATTATTTTAACCTATAGAATATAACCTGAGTTATGGAATATCAAACACAGATGAATATACTAGTTAAATATCAGAAAATACAGGTTGTATAACGACTGAGGAGCGCCACATGCGCGACATTTTTTGTGGAATTTTTCATGACTCCAAGCCTCATCAAAACTTATTTTTTTACAATGTACATATTGAAGTACTGGAGAGATTCGAAGAACAACGATTGAATTATATTATTATTATTATGAATGTGTTGAATATTATGAATAACGCGTTCTTTATTTTTAGAAAATGTCTTTAAGACTACAAGATTAGTAAAACTTTTGGGAAATTGAAAAAGTTTTGTAATCCTACTACTTACCTACGTATAAAAAAAAGATCTGTTTACCTTTTGACTCTTCATTTACACTTAAAAAGATTAAATTGTGATTCCAATGGTATTAAATACACGTCTTATAATGTCCTTAGAAACAAATTATGAGTTGAGTTGAGTTTAATAAAATAAAAACAGCATTTATATAAAAACATCGCGCGAGTGACATTGACATGACAAACAAAGAGAATATAATCACTACTGTACTATTATGTATTCTGTGTCACTACTATCCCCGTCAATGGGGAATGTCCGAAAAAAATCAAATTGGCTGAATATTTTTCTATAGGTAGGAATAAGGTCCCTTAGTAATAGAAAAAAGTTTCAGAATTTTCGGTTTGGTAAAATAGTTTTTAAAAATCAAAGTCTCTTTGACTTCACAAATGTATGAAAGTAACAGCAGAATGGAGATTATACCTTTGCCGCTAACTGCCACAAACACAACACATAGACACGTATTTAAAAAAAAAAGGTTTGACATTTTGTCTTGAAACTTTTTTTTTAATACCATGATGTGTTCGTGGCAGGTGTTGGCAAAGGTACAATCTCCATTCTGCTGTTACTTTCATACATTTGTGAAGCCGAAGAGACTTTGATTTTTAAAAACTATTTTACCAAACCGAAAATTCTGAAACTTTTTTCTATTACTAAGGGACCTTATTCCTACCTATAGAAAAATATTCAACCAATTTGATTTTTTTCGGACATTCCCCATTGGTAATGCGCTGGAACCTTGTCAAATTAACATACACATAATCGTCATCCGCAACTAAAAATGACAAAAAACCATCAAAAAACAGTAAAATTCTAATAGGTAATATAATATATTAATTATTGAATTCTTATTTTCAATAAGAAAGGGTCTAGGTATATGAGAAAATTACAATTGTTTTTCGTTTTTGAGGTGAAAATAATGGCCGCCAGGCGCATTACCAATTGACGCGGATAGTACCAGTGGGTCGACACTTTAACTTTATCAACTTCATACAAAAAATATTAATATGGAATTATGAACGTACTTTGTGCCAACATTAAAATACGAAACAATCCTACCAATGAAAAAAGGTAGTTAATCGTTTTGTCTTATTGTACCAGCCATGACTCGGTAATTTAGCTGCATTATACGTCAAGTTATGTTGTGGTCATGTTGGCCAGCATGTGACGCGCCGCCAAAAATTAAATTTTTGCAGAAGTTTCAGTAAAATTAATTTACGCATTTTAATAAAACAAAATTGTAATAAAAACGTGTTAAAAAGATATAATGGGTGGCAAATCTTTGCAAGAGTGTGAAATTTGTGGTGTCCGAAGAGTGAGAGGGTCGAGTAAGGACATATTTTGACTAGAATTCCCGCTTGATCCGAGCAGGTAATTTTATTAACTTTTTCTAAGTTTTAAGCTAATTTGAGAAAAAAATATTGTTAATAATAGTAGTAATATCGGTAAATATATAGGTTTTAAGTGACATTTCAACGAAATTAGCGATAAATCACGTCATCATTACATTGTCATAGTGCTGTGCTAAAGTTATCGATATTATTTTATTTTAGATGTTGATTATGGGTTGAATACTACCTAGGTACTGTATTTATGACTATCTTGTGGGTAGTTAATAATGTTATATAATTTTTGTTGCAGCCTCCAGCAAAGGACTGAAATTCAGGCCAAACTAAAGTCCAGTTTTAACAGCGAGTCATTCTTGTCACAATAGAAAAAAATGAACTCGCTGCTGAATAAATTACTTGATTCTTACCTTTCTTTTATTTAAGAAAGTAAGCGATATTCCATTCACGGCATGTCATCAAGACAGAAATTCCAGATTTTTATTAGACAAATATGTACCTACCTATACATATCATTTAATGTTGACAATTATTACGAGTATAATATTATTATGGATTTTGCTGTCGTGTTGTGTTGGGATTTATCGCCTGCTTTTATTTCCAATATATGAAATATTATGAGGTTTATGAGTATAGACGCCTGGAAGCATTTTTTATCGATATCGATGTCATTTCAAGTTGGTAAGGTACTTCACTATTCTTTTGACATTTCCCCTGTTTATGTTGGTAGTACGATTCTATTTATTAGGTTGGTAGAAACTACGTTCATAATTGTGAAGTGCCTACTCTTAAAACGTAGTGATTACTTACTCAGTGGATAGTACGTTTAAGTAGGCTTGTTGAAAAAATATCGATACATCGATATTTTTTGTTCGATATATCGATATTTGTAGCCGATATATTTCTAACCGATATATCGATACAAAATAACCAATATTGAAAATCGTATCAAAAACGATATATTTTTGGAACGGAAAAAACTTATCTGTACATTAATAATAATTCATAGTTTATTTTAATATTAAAACCAAGGAGGTTCATATAATAAGGAGTGAGTACTCTACAAAAATTCTCACTATGCGTTTAAAAGAAATTCAACTTTATTCTCTGTGTCATAGAGTTGAAATTCTATCGACGACATCGACTGAAGACTCTACTGTGTGAATGAAACATCACCAAGTAGATGAGGATGTCTCGTTCGCACAATTGCCATTACTAAACAATAATACCACGATGGTAGGGAAAAAAAATTTACGTTACCAATCACGTAGTGTATCAAAGTTAAGGATTCGGAGTGGAATATTGAAAATCTACTACTTAAATATTAATTTAGAATAACATATCGTAATTGTAACATAAAACAGAACTTACACTTTTGATTTAATAAGATTTCTACAATAATGCTAATCAGCATTATTGTAGTTGTATAAATTCAAGTGTCAATCCTGGCAACTCCGATCCGATTTTGACTTTGGCGCCGAATTTCAATTTTAGAATTTCAATATTCAGGAAATATTTCTTTACAAAACAAGGGTGACCATAAATTCTACACCATTTCAGATATCCCAAAAACGAAATTGTTCTATCAATTGGAATAACTGGAAGTCGCAGGCGAGGGCTAAATAAAATTAATATTAATAATCAAATTCATGTTTATGCGCCGATTTCGATGAAACTCGGTTTATGGTACTATTTCGAAAAGAAAATAATAACGCAGTGTTGAAAATATTAAAAAATCCAAGATGGCGGCCAATTTTTAAGTTTGTAGGCCGATTTTTTTGTTTGTGGGCCAAGTTCGATGAAACTCTTCTTTTGGCACTATTTTGATAAGAAAATAACAACACATTTTTTAAATATTAAAAAATTCAAGATGGCGGCCAACTTTTTTGTTTATGGGCCGATTTCGATGAAACTCGGTTTTTGGTACTATTTTGATAAGGAAATAACAACGCAATTTTTTAAATATTGAAAAATTCAAGATGGTGGCCAACTTTTTTGTTTGTAGGCCGATTTCGATGAAACTCGGTTTTTTGTAATATTTTTTTGACAAGAAAATAATAATGGAATGTAAACAATGGAATGTAACAGAAGGTCAAAATGGCAGCCAATTTTGTTTTTGGGTTGATTTTAATATAACTGGGTTGAAAAAAGAACAAGAAAAGAATTTGGCCGCCACCTTGGATTTTTAATACTTTCAATATTGTGTTTGTTTATTTTCTTGTCAAAATAGTACTTAAAGCCAAGTTTCATCGAAATCGGCTCAAACACAAAAAAGTTAAGCGTCATTTTGGATTTTAAATATTTTGAAAATTGCGTTGTCATTTTCTTGCCTAAATAGTACCAAAAAACGAGTTTCATCGAAATCGGCCTACAAACAAAAAAGTAGGCCGCCATTTTGATTCTTTTTATATTTTCAACATTTCATTGTTATTTTTTGTCAAAATATTACTAAAAACCGATTTTCATCGAAATCAAGCCAAAAACAAAAAAAGATTGGCCGCCATCTTGTTTTTTTATTTTTAACATTGTGTCGTTGAAAATCGCTTCCACCCATTTTTGTAATTACACTAGTAAAAAATTGGTGCAAGTATTTTAGACCTTATTGATATATTTACCAAAATAACAGTTTTTAATGAAAGAGAATAATTATGGTAGAAAGCAACCGAATTTTAAACGTCAATAAAGTCGAAAATCGTTTGCACCTGTTTTTTTTTAACTAAAGATGACTAGACCTACTTGTTTTTCCGACATTCATTTGATTTCCGAAATTCACGCACATTGTATTTCTATCAAAATTGCAATAAACTTTATAGTTATGTCATTATTTACACTTGATTTTTTGTAGATATTGGTTGATTAACCATATTTACAAATATTTAATATATATATATATATATATATATATATATTTATATTTATATTTATATTTATATTTATATATATATATATATTTATATTTATATAGTAATATTTACAAACAAGAAAGCAACCTAATAAAACGTAATAAAAAATAATGAAAATGTATTTTTAGTAAATTATTATTTTATTTAAAGTATACCACCTCCTATCGGAGCACTCGTCAAGACGAATCAATCGAGCTCAAACTTGATGGGGTTGCATGATTTTATTACAAAGTTTCAATGGCCTTCTTCCGGCTCCTTCATCAGCCCCTTGGATATTATTCCCCAACAGAGTACTTGCCAAGATGATTCTAACGAGCCCAAACACGATGGGGTTGTATGGTTTCATCATAGTGTTCCTGTGGCGTTCTACCGGCTCCATCGTCAGATCAGCTCAATGATACCATAATATTACATAACCTTCTAGTTCTGACCTGTGTTGAAAGTTTCAAGTCTCTCGTTCATCGGGAAGTGAGTATAAAATCGTTTGCAAAATTTGTACTCAAACAAACAAACGAAAACACAAACAAACAAGCAACCTTATAAAAACGTGGCAAAAGTATTCATTGTAAATATAGAACTACGTACTTAAGTTTATATTAAACAGTTTAAAGTAATAAGTATGTCTCCGACCAACCATACAGTTTGGTCACCGTAATGAAGAAAGAGATAATAATAATAATAAATAATAAAAGAAATTTATTCACTTCTCACAAGGTTTACATTTTTTACATTCCAAATTAATTTAACGCGTATTTTTCTTGTCCTTGTGAGAGTCTGGAGTCCGAAATAGGACGAACCTGTGCTACAGATCTCCAGGCTCTCCCGGGTATACATATATTGCAACAGTCTACGTAGTTATTACAATTTGTTATCTGTGAGGTGATTAGAATACTTAAAGTTAAATAGATTAGATTAGGGATATTCTAAAATACTATAGTTTTGTGGGTTGAATGCACATACGTGTATTGGCACGTGTGATTATATAGTAGTAATTATTTATTTAAAACTGTTATTACTTCCATTATAATTATAATTTATACTTATACATTTTATAAACTGTCTATTATGTAGGTACTAATCAAAGAAAAAGGTAGGTACAGTATTGGTCTACCAGTAAGTTAATTCTACTGTGTGTGTGTGTGTGTGTGTGTGTGTGTGTGTGTATGTGTGTGTATGTGTGTGTGTATGACTCTGTGTGTTAAATTTTATATATTGTTATAATATTATTTACTTTAATATATTGAATAGGTTTTCTGTCTCATCATATGACAAAGTGAGTAGCCACATCATAAGCTTCTTTTTACATTGAAATTTAGTGTTAGAATAAATTGATAATTGATGGTTTGCTTTGTTATATAGATATGGGCCTAAGAAGCCATAAAATCTCTGAGCAAAGGATGTGTGATATTTAGTTTGTTGTTTACATACATTATAAGTATTTCGCTTACGCAGTAAATCTGGGTCAAAAATAGTTTCCCCATGTTGCTTTAAGATTACGGTTTTAACCGTATATACATATAGTTGTCGAATGGTTAATACTTCGCATTCCTGATATAAGAGATTAGTTGGATAGAGAAAGGGACGAAAGTGTGATATTTTAAGAATAGCTCTTTGTGATACTTCAAGAGGCTTCAAAATTGTTTTACCAGCATCTCCCCATATTAGGATGCAGTAAGTACTAACTGATTGGCAGAGGGCAAAATATACTGATTTCAAGAGTCGCGCGTCAAGAACGTGTCGCAAATTTTTGAAAATTACTATAAGTCTACGTATTTTATTAGAAACTGATGCAATATGTTGTTTAAATGATAGGTTACTATCTATAATGACTCCTAAATATTTTAAGTGTGTAGATTGTTCGAGCAAGGGACAGCAGCAGGGAGTCGTACCATCACACTCATGGACACGTAATTCTAAATTAGTAGTAGGCTGAAAGTTTCTAATCGAGAAGCAGAGATACTTTGACTTTATGGTATTTAGTGATAGGACATTTTGCTTCAACTTTGCTGACAGTTGGTTTAAACCCCTTTGGGCCTCTTCATAGACTTTGGCCCATGTATCAGCAGCAAAGATAATAGCAGTATCATCAGCGTATGCTAATAGCTTACCATTGGTAAAATTTGTTAGGCAAAGGTCGTTTACATATACAAGAAACAGGGTGGGACCCAAAATGCTCCCCTGAGGAACTCCATATGTCACAGACACATCTGAACTTGCATATGAGCCTATATTTACCCGTTGTGATCGATTAGACAGGTAGCTTTCAAACAATTGCAGCTGTATGCCTCTTATACCAATATCCTCCAGTTTCTTTAGTAGGATAGGGATAGAGACCGTATCGAATGCTTTCACTAAATCAATAAAAATGGCTAAACATTTCTTGCCTTCATCAATATTTTCAGTTATAAATTCCATAAATTTATGTACAGCATCTGTGGTCGATTTTCCGCGACGAAAGCCAAATTGATTGTCGGATAGTAAGTTATTTTTTTCAAGATAATTGATTAGTCGTAAGTTTATTATTTTTTCTAAAATTTTAGATATAGCCGGTAACAAAGATATAGGCCTGTAGTTTTCGATACGATCTCTATCCCCATTTTTATGTATAGGTATTATTACTGACTTCTTAAGAGATGACGGGAAAATTCCCTTGGTAAGACAAACATTGAAAACGAAAGTAAGAGGAGGTACTAAAAAAGATTTTAATTCTTTCAAAATTCTATTAGAAATTTTGTCCCACCCCACTGAACATTCATTTTTTAGCCCCATTAATATTTTTTCCACTTCATCCTCGCTTGTTTCTTCTATAACAAATGAGGAGAGCATTGTTTTACAAGAATTTGAGTTTGTATACCTCGAAGCATCTGTACTATTATTATTTAGTTTTTTATGTATTTCACAAGCTAAAGTTTTTCCCACATCAGCGAAATAATCGTTAACTAAATTTAATGAAGTTTGGGGATTTGTAGCTACTCTCAAGAGTTCGTTAGAGACATTAAAGATAGAATTATCTACTTGACCTCTCTGTCGGCTCGTTTTGGGGCGAAGAGCTCAATCTGGTTTATACCAAAGGGATTTGCTACATCTATGATTAAAACATAATATTGTCTATGACTGGTATGTTTTTTGTGCTGCGTTGAATATCTTATGTGATATATATATGAGATATTTTTATTGAGATTTTCATACATTAAAGTAAAGGTATGATTCCGATGTCAGCAGCACTGCTGCGCGACACTGCTGCCTGCCGCGCCCATTCCGAGCAAGGCAGCAGTGTTGCGCCGTTTTATTGAGTAGACAAAATGTCGATTGATGACCAACTTTTATGCATAATGTTGGAATAGGAAGAAGATGACGATGATTTGTTGTTGTTTTATGCCTAAAAGTAATTAAATTATTACGATAATTAGCCTGACTGCTATCGTAAAGGGCTGGGAATATCACTTATTTAATTAATTGTTCCTCTGCTGAAATTTAATTATCAACATTCACGTAATTAAGTGTTGTTGCTGTGACATCGGACAAGTAACTTTTTTTCATTTATTTGATAACTAATTTTCCAAACAGAGACATATTTTTAAAAGTGACCATCATCATCATCATATCAGCCACACGACACCCACTGTTGGGTATAGGCCTCCCCTAAGGATCTCCACGACGATCGGTCCTGCGCTACCTGCATCCACTGGCTTTCCGCGACCTCCACCAGATCGTCGGTCCACCTTGTCGGGGGCCTACCCACGGAGCGTCGTCCGGTGCGCGGTCGCCATTCCAGAACTTTTCTGCCCCAACGGCCATCGGTTCTTCTCGCTATGTGTCCCGCCCATTGCCACTTCAGCTGAGCAATCCTTCGAGCGATGTCGGTTACTTTAGTTCTCCTGCGGATCTCCTCGTTTCTGATTTGATCACGTAGAGAAACGCCGAGCATGGCTCTCTCCATTACACGCTGAGTGACCTTGAGCCTCCTTATGAGACCCATAGTTAGCGACCACGTTTCACTGCCGTAAGTCATCACTGGCAACACACACTGGTCATAGACTTTCGTCTTGAGACACTGAGGTAAGTCGGACGCGAAGATTTTTCGAAGCTTCCCGAATGCTGCCCACCCGAGTTGGATTCGACGAGAGATCTCTTTCTCGAAGTTGGACCTACCTAACTGGACTGCCTGTCCTAGGTATACGTAGTGGTCAACAACTTCAAGTGTAGTGTTCCCAACATGAACTGGAGAGGGTACAACATGGGCATTTGACATAATTTTCGTCTTATCCATGTTCATCCTAAAGGCTCAATTACATTACACAATTTTAAGCACGCGATTTCAAGACTAAGCATGGTGTAAACGGACTAAGACAGTAAGAATCTTAAAATCGTGCGGCCTAGCCCGCTCGGTAATAAGATTCTTAAAATTGTGTCAACGAACTAAGATCTAAGGAAGCCTAACTCCTAACAAATATTGCATAAAAAATGGCACCTTCACATATTCTGTAACACAAAAGGTCGCAAACTCAACAATGAACTAGTAAAAACATACCTTATTACAATGCACGCATAATCGGCATTAGATTGTATTCTAACGCATATGACGTTTTCTATTGGCTGGGGTTTGAACGCAGATCAAACATGATTGGATATTTGACTCGCCTCGTGTCACTCATTGGGCCGTTGTCGTGCCTTTGTCATTGAGGCGAGGACGGTGTAACGTAGAATGCAGTCAGTACACCTAACCTACTACGGCGCGCTGGGCGGCATCATAAAATTGTTTTATGAAATTAGTACATTATTGTTTGTTAGATATAATGTTTGTTTTATTATGTAGACGGACGACTTGGTAAAGACCGCTCGAATACGCTTGATGCAAGTCGCCTGTAACTAGTCGCTCTAAAAAACTAAAGGAGACCTATGTCAGCAGTGGACGTCTTTCGGCTGTGATGATTTTATTGTTATTTTATTTTATGAAAATTATAAAATGATGATGTTGATGAATGATAATCATATTATTTGTCACGAATTGGTAAGACATATGATTTCAAGAAGGACTAAAATTAGGCAAGCTATTGAAATAAAATAGGTATGCTTGATAAAAGACAATGTATTCTGTAAAGATTTTTTTTTCATAACATGTAAGTACATATTATGTAGATAATTATCATCACATTTGCGCGAGCAACACCTTAATACGTCTTTTAGAGGTGTGACTGATAAAGAACAACAGTATTAATATGTCGCTTTATTTTTATTTTTTACTTAAAAAAGCATGCCTTAATTGGCAATACAAAATTCTTATAGCGACACCTTTTTAACCGACTTCAAAAAAGGAGGAGGTTCTCAGTTTGTCGTAATGTATTTTTTATAGCAGCGTATTCCACCAAGTCAAAGTTTATTCTTGTCAAGATCTTTTTCAAATGCAGACTATTTTAACATGCTTATTGACCGGTGCGCAAATACCTAAACTAGCAATATGGGTGACGGTGGATTGGAAGAGGTGAACCAACTCCGTAGCCAGCGCGATCTCCAGATTTGACACCCCTTGATTTTTATTTGTGAGGTCATGTTTACAGTTGATGTTTAAAAACATTTGTGAGAGTGAATCCGTAATGCGTTTGCAACATTTGTACTAATTAAGTGGAATACAGGTGTGCTGCAAAGTGTTCGGGACAATCTAGTGCACCGTTGCTAGGCATGTATTTCTATTGGTGGGGGAAATATAAAGTAGCATTTTCGCAGCAGATCTCACATTAGGGTTCCAGCAGAATGATCCGCGGATCAAACTCCATATTAAAAAGCTGTTTTCAGAGCTGCATAAAAATCATAGTTTCTGGAAATTGTCATTACTTTGTGTTCTGATCTGACGGTCTTGACCTCATGACGTCACTACTTGTCGTGCCACTCTGCTGCCTTCGGTGTTGCAATGTGAGTTCTCCATTTTTTTTATTCTATTTTAACCAGGGATTTTTACTCATTAATCAAAGAGGATTGCGTGAATAGAATCTATATAGGTACCTACCTAATCATCCCTTCACGGATTGGACAGCGTTTTTGTTACACCCTGTATAATAATAAAAAACAAGGAGATTACATCAGATTACTCGTTTTCTATGTATTGCATATTGCAGGACGCGCCATTTTTAGCATTACAAAATTTTGATTTAAATTTTCCTTTTTTTTTGTTGTACTGAATTCCATGAGAGAGTTTTATTCTTGTTTAAAAATGTGTGATAGCAGTGAATGTGAAGATTTGACTCTGCCCCACAAAGCGACTGAACACTTGTTGCATAATAACGACCATATTTTGTATGTATACGCTCATAGATATTTCTAAAAAACGAAAAATATGTTACTTTCATATGTTATGTTATGTCTGTATAGTTTTGCTGCCTTCTTTTGGTCTTTTTCGCCACTTGACCACACATGACGTCATTTTAATCATTTTTCTAATTATTTTTTTGTGGTAACGCTAACGACTGTCGCCGAGCGCGTGGCAGACATGACTAATCGTGCTTCGCTAGTACTTTTTTAGCCCCGCCCACTCTGTGTTAGTTTGCGTGGTGCTATTTTTTGAGCGGAATTACACTTCCTTAGTATCTTAGTTCGTTGAATTGTGTCGTCTAAATGCACGCACGATTTCAAGACAGTCTAACTGTATCTACGACGGCACGTCAGACGTAACAGTTGTACTACAAAAACCAACTTTATACCTAAGGCATAAAGGCGTTCTCAAGGTCAACGTGTAGAGGTAATGTGACAGACAGAGACAGACTCTGTCTGACTCGCGACAGATAGACGATACTGCCACAGTACAAGATAAGTTCAAAAAGGAATGTTGGTTTTTTAACACGTTTTCATGTGGACGTTTTCTTGTTTATTTATTTATTTATACTATTAATATTGATAAGTAGGTTCGTTTATTTGTTTGTCCGTAATTTTAGAAAAGAGTATTTTATACTAGGTAAGTACCTACCTACCTAGCTTCCCGATGAGCTAGAGACTTGAAACTTATAGGTAGGTAGGTTGTTTTTAACACGCTTTTATTAGGTTGCTTTCTTGTTTGCTTGTGTGTTTGTTTGTTTATTTCTCCACAAAGTTTGCGAACAATTCAAACTAGCTTTCGGATGAGCTAGAGACTTGAAACTTTGAACATAGGTCAGAAATAGAAGGCAATGCAATGGGCTGATCTGATGATGGAGCCGGGAGAAGGCCACAGGAACTCTATAATGGAACCATACAACCCCATCGTGCTTGGGCTCGTTAGAATCGTCTTGATGAGTACTTTAAAGGGAGATGAGGTCCAGGCTCTGATGATTTAGCTGGAAGGCCATGCCATAGGAACTTAATATTGAAATCGTGCAACCCCATTGAATTTGGGCTCCTTTGATTCGTCTCGACGAGTGCTTTGTTGGGAAATAGTGTCCAGGGTCTGATGATGGAGCCGGAAGAAGGACACTGGAACTCTTTAATAAAACCACACTACCCCATTGAGTTTAGGCTCGTTTGAATCGTCTTGGCGAGTACTCTAATGGGAAATAGTGTCCAAGGATCTGATGATGGAGCCGAAAGAAGGCCATAGGAACTCTATAATAAAACCATGCAACCCCATCGAGTTTGGGCTCGTTTGAATCGTCTTGACGAGTACTTTGTTGGGAAATAGTGTAACGTATAATAACGCGATATCTAGGTAGGTCGGTACGTGCGCGACCGACAACAACGACGATGTGCACCTTCTGAGCCGGACGCCGTGGGCGGGCGTGGCGCGGGGTGGGTCACGCCGAGAGGCGGGCGGGTCACGCCGAGGGGCGGGCGGGTGCCGCTGCCGCAGCCCGCGCGCGAGCCGTCGCGTTCGCGTTGGTGTGCAGTGCGGTGCGGTGCGGCGTGTGTGTCCGTCGAGTTAGTCATAAGAGCGACAGTCTTGTTTTGTTTGATACGATTCTTGCAATTTGCATTAAGTAAGTACCTACACATCAGAGGTTTTTATCTACTTAAATAAAATGATACTAGGTAAATATACCTACTACTACTTCATACCTACTAGGTAAAATATTTCTATTCGTGAGCCTTTCGAATTTTCAACCTAGTCAGATATTAATGTTATGTAGGTTTCTAATAGGTAGATAATAGTTGAAAAAAATGATTGATTAATATATAAGTAAGGAGATAGGTACCTAAAATTTTATTTGACACGACGACTGCAAATTGAAAATATTTATAATTAACCTCTTAACAAACAATGATTAAAGAAAAGGAATTTGGTATTAGGTAGGTGCTTAAAGAACTAAAACAGGAAATAAAACAAATACAAAAACTACAATGTAAATAACTCCAATACTACGTTGATTGAAAAAGACATTAGAGACTTACTGCCTTCTCTTATACTATGACAGTAAGCACGGCCGAGCGTGCTAGAAATTGTGTGGTGTAAATGCGCGCATTCTTAGTCGTTTTCAAGACAGTCTTAAAATCGCTTGCTTAAAATTGTATAGTGTAATTGAGCCTTTAGACCCACTCTTTGGGAAGCACTACGGAGATCTTCGAGCATTGTGTTCAGGTCTTCCATGGTCTCAGCCATAAGGACTATATCATCGGCAAAACGAAGGTGTGTTAGGTACTCGCCATTAATGTTGATGCCGAGTCCTTTCCAGTCCAAGAGCTTAAAGATGTCCTCCAACGCAGCTGTGAACAGTTTCGAAGAAATAACGTCTCCCTGTCTCACACCACGCTGCAGTTGGATAGGATTTGTGTTCTGGTTCTGTACTCGGATCGTCATGGTTGCATTTTGGTATAAGTACCTCAACACCTCGATATACCTATAGTCCACTTGGCACCTTTGGAGAGACTGCAGCACCGCCCAGGTTTCAATCGAATCAAATGCTTTCTCATAGTCCACGAACGCCAAGCAAAGTGGCTCATTATACTCCTCAGTCTTCTGTATAACCTGCCGCAGCGTATGGATGTGGTCTATGGTGCTAAAGCCTTTTCGGAACCCGGCTTGTTCGGGAGGTTGGAAGTCGTCGAACTTGCGAGCGAGACGATTCGTAAGGACTCTCGAAAACAACTTATAGACATGACTCAGAAGCGAGATGGGTCTATAGTTCTTTAAGAGAGGCTTGTCACCCTTTTTAAAGAACAAGATCACCTCACTTATGTTCCATGACTTTGGCGTTCTGCCCTGGACGATGACGGAATTAAAGAGCTTCTGGAGGACTTTGAGTATCGGCTTACCGCCCGCTCTCAGAAGTTCTGTAGTGATTCCATCGTCACCCGCCGCCTTGTTGTTTTTCAGCTGTTTGAGAGCCATACTAATCTCGAACAGGCTGACGTCCGGGATATCTTCGGTATAGTGTCGGGTAAGCTTGGCTCTGGGGTCTTTAGCCTTGCTTTCAACAGGTGTCTGCGTGGAATATAACTGCCCATAGAAGCTCTCGATCTCCCTCAGGATTTCAGGCTTTGATGAAATGATGCGTCCGTCGTCAGTTTTCAGCTTCGTCATCTGGCTTTGCCCAATAGACAGATCTCTTGCGAACACTTTGGAGCCTTTATTCCGCTCGATGGCCTCTTTAATACGATTCGTATTAAATTGGCGAAGGTCGCTCGTCAAAGACTTAGATATCTGTCTATTAAGCTGCCGATAACGATTAGCATCTACTGAACTCTGGAGCCTCATTTTACGTCTCTGATCCATGAGTAGGAGTGTGTGGTCGGAGAGTTTCTTTATCTTGGGACGGCGGGTCTTAAAGAGCTTGGACCCTACCGTACGGACAGTATCCACCACCATGTTGTTCAGATCGTCCACATCTATGCTGTTCTCAAGGGCTTCGAAGCGGTTTTGGAGTTCGAGTTGAAAGCTCTCGGGGTTTTGAATATGGGCCGGCAATGGTCGAATTGTTGATTTTATCAGTCGAGATCTTTCCAGCTTTGGGTTGATATTCAATGTGCCACGTATCAATCGGTGATCGCTCCCCGTCTTAACAGCGTTGATCACAGTGACATCATTGAATATTTGCTTTTTCGTCGACATGATAAAATCTATCTCATTTCTGACTTTACCGTCCGGACTGACCCAGGTCCACTTCCGGCTTTCCGGTTTTCTGAAGGAGTTCATCATAAAGAGGTTCTCCTTCTCCATAAAGTCAGCCAGCATCTGGCCTCTGTCATTCCGTTGCCCAACTCCAAATTGCCCCACTCTCAGCTCATCACCGCATCGTTTCCCCAACTTTGCATTGAAGTCCCCCATCACAACAGTGTAGTGGGTTTTGTAGCTATGCATGGCTTTAGAGATCTCCTCATACATAGCCTCCACTTCGTCATCTTGGTGTGTCGAGGTCGGTGCGTAAACCTGTATAACATTCAGCGAACACCGTTTGGATATTCTGAGTATAAGGTACGCCACCCTGGTCGACACACTTCCGATGGTAATCACGTTGTTGACAAGGGACTTGTGGACGATGAACCCGACACCACCTTGGGACTGTTGGTCGCCCTCCCGGTAGTAAAGCAAGTTACCGGATTTGAGGATTATCGAGTCCTCTCCCGCTCTTCGGACTTCAGATAACCCGATAATGTCCCAGTGTACCTTGCTGATAACTTCTTCCAACTCGGTTAACTTCGCGTCGGTCCTTAGTGTGCGCGTGTAGGTTACCAGGTGCAGTTGTCGTCGTTTTTGGTAGCCGAGCCGCACCCGGGGATTCTTAGCACCCCCTGCCCCGCCGTTACCGTAGCCGCTACCGTAGCTAGGAATAGCGGGGCTGCTGGGGACTGGGGGCCAATTTTTTGATCCATTGTGCATGAGGGGGGGGGGGGGGGGGGTTTGCCATAATCGCCACGCTTGGCAGGCGGGTTGGCGATCGCAGTAGGCCGAGGTTTTTTGGAGACGCTGCTGCCCGTCTCTTGAAGGCTATGCTCCCTTAGTCGCCTTTTACGACACCCACGGGATGATAGGGGGTAGTGCTATTCTAAGCCGGCACATACACGGCACGTGACCAGTGGCATTTATTTAAATGTCGTAGCTAGGGCATGGAATAAAGGAATGATTTTCATACCGGTATTAATACCGGTATTGAAATTTCAATTACCGGTTTACCGGTATTTCGGTATTTTTTCGGTATTTTTTTAAAAACTGCTAGTTACCTACTTTTTAAATGATTCTAGAAACGATTAGTAAGTCTTGTTTGTGGAGAGTGATTAAAGCAATTTTCTACGCTATACTTTATGGCAGAAACACTCAAACTATTTACCAACTGCCTAGAAACCACAAAATGAGTTATTAAAGTAATACCTAGGTAATAAAGAATACTAAAGAATATACGTTATTTGATTCAATTATTATTGAAATCAAAAAATATCAAAATCCCATAGAGAAGATGGTTGGAGAGTACCACCGGCTTAAGACTCTATAATTTATCAACTAAAATCCCATCCCGAATCACACACTGTACGATCTAATGTTACAGTTAGTTCGTTTTGTAGATAGGGATTAAAAGGGAGGTCGACATAACCTCTCTGAGTATTCTTCCGCCAATTTTTTCTCTGAGAGGCCTCCTAATTTGTGAACTGGTGGTAGATTCAGTAGCTAGATCGTGTTGTCTGGCACAATATAACTCAAGTAAAACGTTAGATAATACTTTTAATATTTTGTTCTTTAAAAATGGGAATAAGCCCCTCTTAAAGAACTACAGACCCGTCTCACTTCTGAGCAATGTCCTTACGAATCGTCAAGCTCGCAAGTTTGACGACTTCCAACCTCCCGAACAAGCCAGGTTTCGAAAAGGGTTTAGCACCATAGTTTAGAGTTCTAGACCACAAATCCAACTGCAGCGAGGTGTGAGACAGGGAGACGTTATTTCTCCGAAACTGTTCACAGCTGCGTTGGAGCCGTTGGAGGACATCTTTAAACTCATAGACTGGAATGGACTTGGTATCATATTAATGGCCAGTACTTACCTATTATTTGAGTGTTAGGGGCTATGCAGCTCAAGATGAAGCTGTGGTAACTCGCCACCTAGTTAGGTATAGTAACTCGTTGAGCCCAACGGCTTCCAAGAATTCTAGAATCTTCCTGGTTTTAAGAATTTTTATTTCCTCCGGGTCGATTATGTGTCGTCCCAGATGGATGCTACGCCGGTGGATTAAAGGTCCACAGTCACATAAGAGGTGCTTGGGTGTTTCTTGTTCCTAATTACAATATCTGCAGACGTCAGTATCACTCATTTTCATATGAATCAGGTGTCTGTTTAGTTTGGAGTGTCCAGTTAAGGCTGGCTAGTACCTAACACACCTTCGTTTTACCGATGATAGAGTTCTTATGGCTGTGACCTTGGAAGACCTGAACACAATGCTCGAAGATCTCCATAGCCAAAGAGTGGATCTCAGGATGAACATGGATAAGACGAAAATCATGTCGATTGCCCATGCTGTGCCCGCTCCAGTTCATGTTTGCAACACTACACTTGAAGTTGTTGACCATTACGTATACCTAGAACAGGTAGTCCAGTTAGGCAAGTCCAACTTCAAGAAATAGATTTCTCGTCGAATCCTTCTCGGATGGGCAGCATTCAGGATGCTTCGAAAAATCTTCGCGTCCGACTTACCTCAGTGTCTCGAGACGAAAGTCTATATATAAAGATAATTAAGATAATTTACGGTTAGTGGTCTTTAACTATGGGTCTCATCCCAGCATGCATTGGAGAGAGCCATGCTCCGCATTTCCCTGCGTGATCGAATCAGAAATGAGGAGATCCGTAGGAGAACTAAAGTAACCGACATCGCTGGAATTATTGCTCAGCTAAATTGGCAGTGGGCGGGACACATAGTGCCATAAAAAGTGGCACTGGATAGACTCAATTCTATCAATGTGATTGTTATAGAAAGGCAACCAAACGCTAGAACAATATTCTTAAATACTCCTAACCAAAGATGTATAAAGTATTACTATTGAATTCGGGTTTTTGAATGGTTTGGATTGTCTTATTATAAAAGCAAGCATCCTTTTAGCTTTACTACAAATATGATCGTAGTGTTGCCTAAACGACAATACTGAATCATACATTTCAATGACTGAATCAAAAAATACACCCAGATCACGAACAACGGTTACACGATCCAAGACTACTCCATTTATATCGTAATTGTAAAATATTTGATGTTTTTATTTCGAAACTGACATCATTCTTACTGTTAAGTGACATATAATTTTTACAATACCAATTTAACAAAATATTAATACCATCTTGCAGAGATTAATAAGTAACTTTGTAAAAGTACCAGTGTTATGATATGACGCTTGCATTTCAGGTAAATAAATCAAAATTAAACTAATTGATCAATGGGGACTATAATTATTAAAGAAGGTTCAGTAAGTTGCAGATATTTTGGCTTATCTTATCAGAAATTATAGATAACTGTAATTCAAAAATTTATTCTGAATAGTATTTACTGTCTGTTAATAAATTGTTAAAAATTAAACAGATTGTCTTTGCAGATTTCTATTTTTCGAACTAAGTCACAAATATTTTTAATATTTGGAAAACGAAAATACATAACTATTTCGAAAGTGTTTAATTGATGCCTTCAAAATATTATTAGTACTATAAGAAACAAATTAAACAATAAATGTCTGCGATTATTCTTTAAATGATATTTTTTCTTAGTTACGTTTCAATACGAACGTTATTAATTGCAAAATAAGGTCGTAATTT
This sequence comes from Agriphila tristella, assembly GCA_928269145.1. NCBI lineage: Eukaryota > Metazoa > Arthropoda > Insecta > Lepidoptera > Crambidae > Agriphila > Agriphila tristella. Next base: position 11,950,486 of record OV743448.1, on the reverse strand, counting down.
CTTTGTGTATCAAATCTCGACCGTGCTGTCCTGAGTCGCGAGCACTCGCGATTTTATTATAGGCCATAGTCAAGTCAGTGATAAGTAGTCCGTTCGTTTCGGTCGGGTTATCAGGTATTAATTATTAAGTACCCTGAGCAATTTAAAAAAAAGTGTAGGTAGCCCCGCTTTTCGCCCTGGCCCTCGGATTTCTTCATTTATATTTTTGTTATGAAGGACTTCTAGCAAAATAAATTCGTTTATTTAGGTGAAATAAGCATATTATAAAATATATAATCTACGTTGTCTTTTATTTACATTTACGAAGATTAAAACGTTGAAATGAAACCCATCGAAATGAAAAGTGTGTGCGAGCGGTTTCAAATGTCAATGTCAGTTATTGAATGCTTAAATATTAGTTAAAAGTTTCATTAATTTATTTTTAATAATTTCTATCAAAAATAAATTGTTACAGTAAAATCGAAAATTTGAACGAAGCGGAACATTCAGTTTTGTGACCACTTTTTTTAAAGAAAATCTTCTCATTGTGTAAAATTTCGGATGGAAATGGCAACGTTTTATTCGACCTTTATCGTGAGACGCTATTTTAATTACATTGTAAAACTGATTTTAGTGTCAGCGTCGATTTACTGTTGAAGTGATCAGTGTTTTTTTGCTCAAGTATGTGACCAAGTTTTGCCATTAAAATTATCTTTTCTTTAATTATTGTTATTGTGGATACATAACATAAATTTATATAGTATTTGATATCAAAAAGTTAATAGTGCTAAGTGCGATCAGTAATTATTAAACAATTCAAAACTATAAGAAAGTAGAATAGCATTATATGACTTTCGTTTTGTGACTTATTCTACAGTCACATATATTGGAACGACAAGTCACAACAGGTCGGAAATCATAAACTTATTTCACATTGCAAATTCTTACCCACCAAATTATGAATTACTAAGTGTGAGTTGCACCAAAACGCTGTCAAAGTTAAAGTTATCGTCAAATGATGATGCTACCTATTTGTCACGTCAAACTTGTCAAAGGGCATCATGCTGGCTGGCACTTCTTTTTTTGGTTAACTTGTTTAAACGGTACTTTAACAAGCTTATTATTCACTTCTCAAGCTTACGCGCTCACTAGACATGAAATAAAAGACTTTAACGGATACTAGCGCGGTTTTATTGAAAGTACTTTGGTTTTTCTTTTATTGAAACGAAATACCAACTAATTACCAAAATACTTTCAATAAAACCGCGCTAGTATCCGTTAAAAAGTATTTTATTTCAAGCTTATTAAAGTTAGGTGGTGCAACTGAGCCTAAAACTACATAAAATCTGTTTTTTTTAATTAAGAAAGAATATTTAAAGTTATTGTTTTATTTCTTTTACGTACTATTCTTCTTGTATAACTACTTGTTTCGATAATTTCACCAGTTATTTTATTTTAACTGAATAAATACTTAGTGTGAGTTGCACGTTGCACCAACACGCTGTCAAAGTTAAAGTTATCGTCAGATAGTAATGCTACCTATTTGTCACGTCAAACTTGTCAAAGGACATCATGCTGGCTGGCAACCTCTTTTTTGGCTAACTTGTGCTTAACACCGGTAAAATAAAGTACCGACTTTATTTTATTATTTTTATTTGGGATAACAAACAGTTGATACAATATTATATTATAATTTACTTGTATTAGGTATTTAGGCCATCTTTAAACAATTTAAACGCAGCTTTGTTAACTTTAAAACTTTTGTAACTGACCATTATGTCACTGTCTCTTCCAATTGATGGAGTTAATGTGTAAAATTAGACGATTTTTACTTTTAAAATTGTGCGGCTCCGAAATATGATTAGAGTAAATGTAAACACTTTTCGAAAAAGCGACACATATCACATAAAATATTATGTTTTTAAGGTAAAGTTATAAAATAACTCATCAAAAAGTGACAGAGTCACATAACCGAAGAAAAAAAAAACGATAATTTTGTGTTAATCCTTGAAACTAGAGCTATTTTACTATATTTTAAATCCCATGTGTAATTAAATTAGTTAATAAAAAAGGCGCATTAGTTTCACAGTTTCTCTTTTTATGCTTTTAAATTTAGTCACCCAACGGATTACGGTGCCAGTTTCGCAACAAAATTAGTTATGTTTCGATATTATCGCGAAAATACCTCGCATTTCGCGTTCCTTTTTAGTTTTCTCTATAACTAACATTATGGTTAAAGAATAATGGGAAAAAATGTATGGACCCCGTCCCCAACAGTGTAGCACTTTTTATCATATATCATACGAAAGAGCGTAAAATAGACATCATGTGCTACAAGAGTGGGGAACTGGGGACGCTTTATCCCATTGTTATTTGTAAAAAAAATCACTTTTTTTCAGTCACTCATATGTACAGTCAGCAGCACGTCAGACAATACATGTTGATCTTGAAACCGTCTTTATGCTGTACGTTATAAAAGCTGTTTTCGTAGTTCAACTGTTTAACAGTATCCAGTATCTATCTCTTGACCATTTATTGTTTAAGTTGCTTGCTATTGCTCTTTAATGCTGTTCATACTATACTATAATATTATGCTGCTTACTATTATACCTTCACTGTCATTATCAGAATTTTCTTCTTCTAATGCATTTACCTTTTTCTAGGTATACATTTTTCTTTTATTTTTGTTTCTACACACTCTGACAAAATGACCGTATATGCTGCATATTATAAATTTTTCCCAAAGGCAAAGCAATTTCTAACTTCATGTTTTTTACCACATCTTTTACAATCTATTTCTCTAATTTTTAACTATTTCCTTAGCACTCAGCTCTATTTTTTACAGCATTCACTTGTCATTTTTTTTCCATACTGTAGTTTATGTATTTGTTATTTACCTGCCTCTGCTGCTCTGCAGATATCGATTGCAGTATTTAATTTTAGGTCAGTTTCTCTCAGTAATCTTTCTTTCTTCTTCTTAGCGTGTCGACTCGGTATATAATTATATTTTTGAGGACCAGAACTCAGCCACTGATATAGCATTATCAGTGGCCTTGTAAAGATCCTAGCGTGTGCAGGTGTTGGGACACGCAGGGCATGACAGAAGATGTGCCATTGTCTGGGGGGAAATACCACACAGACATACGCTCTCCGAGCTGTAGCCCCACCTGAGCATGTTCTCCTTGCTTCGGCCTACTTGAGTCTATTTAAGGACTTTCAAGTTGCCCAAGGTAGATCATGGCCAGGGGGTAGTTGTTCCGCCAGCTCAGTACTTGGGTCTTTGAGGTATTTCTCCTTCCAGAGCTTTAAACGGGTGTCTTTAGCTTCCCCGTCCAGAGGAGTGTGATTGTTCATCCAACCACAGGCAGTCAGGCGTCCGTCAACCCGGAAAGACAGGAGAGGCAAAAGGAGTCCCTGGATACATGAGTGACTTTCATTATCTCAGCTACAAGAACCACATCGTGGGCAAACCGTTAATAATAATAATCATCATCATCAATAATCATCATTTATTGCAGGCAACAGAAATATCATTTCCAATATTAGGCCCGTAAAATAAATACCTTACAGACTTACATACATAATATTACAGTATAGAAGGCAGCGACGTGTTACGCAACGTAGTGTCCAGGGGTCGACCTCTAAACCGACGGAATAGGACCCCCTTCGGCCAAAAATCCTCCTTCATGAAGGTCGACAGATATTCAGTCGGCACCCTCACCCCAAATGAATTGAAGTTCACGTTATGGCGAGACTCCATCCAACCGCTTGACCCTCAGCGTATATTTGGCTTTTATTCTGATTGTACTGACAAAGTCATTGGATTGTGTTGAGTAATGCAGGCGGGACACGTACACCGGCGTTGTCAGGATAGCCGGCCGCAGCAGGTGATTGTGTTCAGTCGGGGCAGTGCCGCACAGGTTACGATATGACGAGAGGCCTTCTTCTTCTTTTCCACCTTTTTGAAGCCATCATCATCTCATCGTGCATCCTGTCTCTGCCGTGGCGCTGGTTGCTCAGCTTTGGAGACCGATCCTTGTTTGTTTCCCTCGTTCGTAGCCCGGTCAAGATGATTAGCGGGCTTGTTGGTAGCATTAACAGCAGCGTAAGCACGTTGAGGTGTAGACGTGCTCACGCGTGACGTTTTCGCCGGAACGGAGGAGCTGGTGGCGGGGCGGGGTGCATCGCTAGCTGCGGTGGCGGCCGGTGACGCATCCATATGCGCCGACTTCAAACTGCAGATGGAAGCATTTTGCGCTTCACGTTAAGTGTTCACATTTGTGGCCTCATGTGACCTGAAACCGCAGCGGTGTTGCTTAATAACACCACTTGGGCACGCAACTCACTGATGGTGTTGTCTGAGGCCTCCAGTTTGCACATTACTTCGGCCAGACTTATTTTCAGGGAGGTGATGTCCTAATCTCAAATATCTCAGTATACCTTTCTAAACCCAGTTCCAGCTAGCTTTCGAGAAAACGCGAAGGCCGTTCAAACCATATCGACCAATTTCTGCATGCCCCCTTCCCGATCACCAACGGGAAGGGAAGCGCGTAAATGCGTTTTTCTTAGGCATACAAAAAAAAAGGGTATGGGTGCCCGCATAACAAAGCAGGTTCCAGGACAGGGGGCCTACTCCCACCTTTTTTATAAGTAAGCTTATATCCAGCAAGCTTGTTACAAGCTCTAAATGATATCACTCAAATTCGTACCACGACATCAAATAACAATCTTGTTTTGTGCTGGGAATGAACGAATGATTAGGTACACATAAAAAGAAAAGAAATTATGCTTTGTAAATAAAAGTATACCATTTTATAAGAAATATATGTACCTACCTAGAATAAAACTTTATGTATAACTAGCGGCCGCCCGCGGTTTCACCCGCATGGTTCCCGTTCCCGTGGGAATATCGGGGTAAAAAGTGATCTATGTTTTAATTTAAGCTATCTACTATCTGTGTGCCAAATTCCAACCAAATCCGTTCAGTACTTTTTACGTGATTGAGGAACAAACATCCAAACATCTAAACATCCAAACCCACAAACTTTCACATTTATAATATTAGTAGGACTAGTTTCCGCCCGCGACTTCGTCCGCGTGGACATTAGAGAAAATCATTTGGGAACCTTCAACCAGGATCAGACCAGCCGTTTTTACGCGATTAGGCGGGTCCACACCAAGCGCACTGCCTCATGAGGCAAGACGTTTGCCGCGTTTGGCAGACCTCGCACGAAGCTACTCGCTTGGTATTAGTTATTCTGTGGCTTGGTGGGGTGCCTAACCACGTAAAAACGGCTGGTCGGGTCCTGGTTGAAGGTTCCCAAATGATTTTCTCTAATATCTACGCGGACGAAGTCGCGGGCGGAAGCTAGTTTATCACAATAAACAGAAATGGGTCGAGAGATATAAAAATCCCGTTCCCGTTTCTTTACCCTTTCCCGTTCCCGTTTGGACCCGTCCCCGTTAGGTGCAGTGCAGTTCCCCTTTGTGCTCGTTCCCGTTCCCAATCCTGTTCAGAATTGAATCCACATATGTCTCCTCTCCCTCTCACTCTCCCATCCCCCATCCCGTCTATTTGGGCGACAATAAATTCCCATTTTGGGTATCAAAAATACTGAACATAGCGTACTGAAATACTAAGTGGGTGAAGGACCGAGGTCGACTACAGATATTGAAAATGGGTGACTTTAAAATACAAATTGGGTAACGGGCGACCAAATTACTATTTGGACGACAACCTTAGGGCACACAAAATATAAAAAAAAATGGCATTTATTTTATTTAAAAAAGATGACTACTATCCTAACCGATATGACAAAAAACAAACAAACGAGAAAGCAGCCTAATAAAAACGTGTTAAAATACCATGTTGGGCAGCTTAAATCAGTTATAATAGTTATCTACTTGGTATAATAGTTGCCCACTCAGTATTTTTGTCACCCATTTAGAGTTTCCTCTGCTAACTTAAATTATTTATCACCCATATGTAGTCGCCGGTTTTGAGTATTTTTGTAAGTTAGTAGCCCGTTTAGTTATTTTGTCGCCCAAAAAATAAACTGCTGTCCAGTTTAGTGTTTGAATATCCCATTTACAGTCGCCTTTAATTATTTCCAGTCACCCATTTAATTAATTCCCTTTTTCATGTCATCATTTCATAACTCGTTCACTCAATCCGTACCATAAATCCGTACCATGAGCTGCCTTTTTGACAACTAGCAATCTTGTTTTACGTCAATTATGTCAAATCTAGCGATCTTTCAGCGATCTTAAAAAAGGTGTTTTTGTGCGACACAATCAACATGATTTAAAGTAAAATGTTCCAAAAGTAGATTGTTAATAGTGAACAATATATGCATAATTTACTCATATTTCTAGGCATATTGAGTGAACTTTCTTTAAAATATGACTAATAAATAAGTTATCTTTTACAATTATTTTTAGATGACAAAAAAATGGTACGAAATCACGAAGATTTACTGTGAAGAAAAAGGCGTCGTATTTAACCACGCCCAGAATGTGAATTTTTTTAACTTGAAGATTATTTGTTCATCAGGTGATTTCATTTGTAGCAGAACCAGCTTGTTCATAATCTGTGCGACAATTGGAGGCTTGTGATGAAAAATCTTAAATTCTACAAGTATTTTCTTCGTGAGTTCTCTTTCTGTGAGTGAGCTTGTGCTCTTATAAATCTACAAAACTTCCTTTTAAAATAAAACAGTACATGTATTGTATTATTGCCTTTTTATTGATCATCTTCTAATGGGAACATATTACTAAGACAAGTTGTCCCTACTAAATAAACAAAATCAACATTAATTACAGCACGCCCACCTATGATAGTGCTAAGCTATATTAAGGTAGGTACCCAAGTTTTTTTTCGTAGAACATGCACAAAACCAAACTACAAATTTTACAAAACCAATTTATAAAAATAAAGTCACGGCCCCTTTGCTAAGCCTAGCTATAGCTAGCGCAATGGTACAAAATAAATAAGAGCAAAGAAAATGATTACTTTATTACTTGATATGGGTATTTATTTATGATATTCACTTTTCAAAATGAAACATCTTTTCTATAAGTATCTAATAAAATTGTCACAGTATTGTTGTACAAAATTATCCTTTTTAAGTCGGAAGCTTATGGCGTTTATGGGTTTATCACCGTATGATTCCCTGGCAAACCTGCAAATAACCAAAAATAATGTAAGTAGGTAGTTAGATACTCTAACACAATTCAATCAAGCGGTTACGAGCACTTCAGTATAAAACGACTTATTTACACTAGGTACTTGCTCTTAAGACCATAAAACAATAAATATAATACACCAATTTACTTACATGAACTTAAAAGACGTTGTGACGATATTCAGCTCTATGAAGTAGAATCCTATCCTGTTTACTGCAAAAGTATTAAATTGTCCACTTTTAAGATATCACGTGTGTGGTTGATTTATCAATAAATTATTAATACGTGGTTATAAATTATATCAATCGAAGGATTATAGCTGTTTAGTGTTTAAGTAAATATTTTTTTGTTTTTTTTTTTTTTTTAATATCTTCTTCCCGTCAGTTGGGAAAGGCAAAGGCAGAGCCATACAGCCATTGTCTTATTTAAAATAATTTCAACTACAAGAATTCCAGCCTCTAGATTTCATTTTTCTGTAATTGAGTTTTGTAAGGCCAAAGCCACTTCTTTAATTATTATTTTCTCCGTGTCCAGGTAATGTAAGGCCAAAGCCACTTCTTCAATTTTCTTTTTCTGTGTCCGGGTTATATAAGGCCGTAGCCACTTCCTATTCCATTTTCCTTGTCATCTTCAGTGTGATATAAATCTTCAAAGTCTTATCCATGTTTATAGTTCCAAATCCGATGATACAACAAAGTTGTATAAATCCTTATAAGTTTCAGGATTTGTGAGAATGTCTTGAATGTCGCGCGGGATGCTATAAGATGTCTTATATATTTCTAATAATCTGTCCACCAGGACTAATCTCTGAATGTTGTAAGCAGGGCAATCAAAAAATATATGATTAAGAGTCTGATCCACACCTAAATTGCATTCAGTGCATGTTGGAGATGTGATAATACGCATTCTATGTAAATGTGAGTTAAATCGACAGTGTCCAAATCTCAGGCGTGTTAGGATAGTATAAAACTTTCTGCTATGGTATTCTGCTGATTTTGTGAACCAAGGACGACAGCCAAGAACATTATTAATCTTCGCATACCAAGTTCCTTTTACTGTTAGAGTTTCTTGCCAATGAGTGGACCAGTCTTGTTTTGACAAAAGTTTAAGTCTTGGTAGTAAATCAGAGTACGGTATAGCAACATTTTTAATGTCAATGTTGACATTTGCGGCGTCATTTGTAATGGCTCTAGCTAACTTATCGGCACTTTCGTTTCCAGATACTCCAATATGCGACGGAACCCACATAAAAACTATATCAATATTATTACTTTTGAGCTTGAAGTAGGTTGTTTTAATATCTTGTAGAATATAGTTACATCCGGTATCAAATCTGGTATTTTGCAAAGCTTTGAGACAGCTCATGCTGTCTGTTAGGACTAACCATTGAGTGCATTCTTGGGTGTTCTCCTCAATAAACTGTAGCGCAGCAAGAATAGCAAGACACTCCGCGGAAAATATGCTCATTTGGCCCGGGAGTTTAATTCCATGACCCGTTTTCAAATAAGGTATGTAAACAGCCATCGAAACATTATCATTATTTTTGGAACCATCTGTATAGATATGTCTATGCTGAGGGAAATTATCAGTAATTTCATATACTTCTTCTTTATTCTTTAAATCAGGGTGAATGTGGATATTCAGGTCACAAAAATGTGTATCATAAGATCCTGTGTAACATATCCAATTATTCTCAGTTTTATGAATGTTATACTGCTGATTGAACTCTACGATATCCGAGAAGTCATGAAACAGATAGGGGATTCGGGGTACATTCAAAGGAGAATATGTTGTATAGAGAAATTCAATTTTTCTGAGTAGGTGATGAGTAGACAGTGAAAGTAGTTTTAACAAAAACTTTGATTTTAAAAATTTGAATCTGAATTGAAGTGGAGGTATATTGCATTCCACCTGCAAAGAGTTAATGGGAGTAGTCTTCATAGCACCAGTAATGCATCTCAGATTATGATTCTGCAGGATATCTAATTTTTTTACTAATTTGGGATCAGACCCAAAACAAAAAAAGCCGTATTCAAAATGACTCCTCACAATTGATTTATACAACATTAATAGAATTTTAGGATCAATTTTTGATAAACTTTTAATGACATTGAATGCCTTATAGGCTTTACCCAGCAAATATTCTATATATTTATTCCAAGAAAGGTTATTAGCAAATATGACACCCAAGAACTTGACTTCACTTTCCAATGGCAGACTAATATTATTATATACAATATCAACATCAAAATCACATTCACCAAACACAACAACTTTAGACTTTTCTGGACTTACATCTAAGTTTAGGTAACTGAAATAATTATTTAATTTTTTAAGAGCAGAATTAACTATAGAGGATACTTGTCGAATATCAGATCCAGAGAAGTAAATAACTAAGTCATCAGCAAATTGCAAATTTTTTACTTGTGGACCTAATATGTAGTTCAATTTATGTACATATAGTATATATATCAATGGGGATAATATGCCCCCTTGACACACACCCCTGTATGAATATCTTGGTCCAATTAACTGATTATTTGATTTCACATAAACCTCACGACCATGCAAAAATTCAAAAATCCAATTAACCAATTTTTCAGGAATACCAAGAGAAAGAAGTTCACCAGCTAAAATATGGTGATTCACATTATTAAAAGCACCAACGACATCGAAGAAGACACCAATAAGAACATTATCTTGTTTGAGAGAATCAAAAATATCAAGTTGAAGATGTGCTATACTCTCTCTAGAGGATCTACCCCTACGAAAACCAAACTGATTTGAAGGTAAAAGATGATTACTTTCAATGAAGAATTCAAGCCTTTGTTTAAGAAGTTGTTCAAACACTTTTCCCATGCATGATGTTAAAGCTATTGGCCGATATGAATTTGCTTTGGTTTTATCTTTGTTCGGTTTTAGAATAGGAACCAGACAATCCTTTTTCCAATCCAGAGGTATGGCAGAGGTAGACCACAACAAATTATAAACTTTCAAAATGATATTTTTGGCATTATCTGTAGTATGTTTTAACATTTTATAAGGAATACCATCGAGGCCATGTGCTGTATCTCGTCGTGAAAAAATTGCATTTTTAAATTCTTGAAAATTAAATGGTGCTAATAAATAATTACTATTACGTACAGGATTAATACTATTTACATATTGTAAAGGGGCCTCAACAGTATCTGGTGTATATTTTTTAAGAAATTCTGGAATCCAATCTGTATAAACATTTTTAAAAGAAACAGGTTGACCATTAAACCTCTTAGCAATCCTCCAGATTTTAGATATGGGTGTAGATCTATTTAGTGACTGACATAATGAAAGCCAACTTAAGTTTCTTTCTTTTTTTAAAACAATTTTTTTAACAGCTTGTAGCCTTTTAAACTTAAGAAAACTTTCTTCTGTAAGACTGTTTTTAAACTCAATATATGCCTTTTTACAATCTTCTACTGCTTTTGCACAATTTTTATTCCACCATGGTAGTGGTATACGTTTTTTGCGGATTCTGGACTGAAATTTCCTAACCGATTGATTTGATTGGTCAACAGAGAAAGACCTATTGCTGATAATAGCTGACTGCTGCAATGCAAGATCTAATAACGCAACCAAATTAGAATAACATTTTAATGGATTAGTTTGATCAATGTAAAAATTTTGTAATAAGTAATCAACGTTTTTGCTATATTTTTGCCAGTCTACTAAACGAAAATTGTAAGAAGTAGGAGGTGTAAGATAATCAGATGAATCATTATTATTATTACTAATAGTGATGTTTATAATTACAGGTAAATGATAGCTGCCCATAGGGTCGTCATGGACCGACCACTCACATTGCAATGCCAGAGAAGGTGATACCATAGTAAGATCCAAAGCATTCCTTTGCCATCTACTAGAACCAACAGTTGTCAACTGACCATCATTCAAAAGAACCAAGTTATTGTCGTCGATGCTTTCAAGAATATCACGACCACGTGTATCAATATTACTACAACCCCATGCTGTGTGCCGTGCGTTAAAATCGCCGGCAATCAACAAAGGGCCCGGTAAATTAGAAATTAAATTATTAAGTTTTATTTTAGAAAATGAAACATCACAATTACCAGGACTATACAAGGACATAAGCGAAATTTCTTTGTTGCCATACTGCAATCGCACAGCTATATTTTGAATTGAATCATCAAAAGAAGTGTCTATTTTAGCAAATTGTAAACTATTATGAACTAAAATGGCTACACCATTATGTCTTGTACCAGAATCTAATCTAATTATATTATAACCTTTCATATTAAAACGAATGTGAGGCTTTAGCCATGTTTCACATACTAAAGCTACATGAATCTGATACTCTTGCAAAAAATTTAATAATAAATATTTATGTGCAGGTAAACTCTGAGCATTCCATTGAACTATTCTTAAAATATCCATAAAAAAAATTAAATAATTTATTTCTTATTTTTTTTAATTGTTTCTAAGAGAGTATCTTTAATACTCTGAGTGGAAATAATTGTATCATTAGTTTTATTCATTGTTATCAATTTAACAACAGACTCAACAACCATATTCAGTATTTGATCAGAATTCAGGAGTGAAGCTAGCATTTCAATGGGATTTTGTTTCAGAGGAGGGAATGACTTCTCGTTTAATACAGCAGAATATGTTTTGCTTTGAGCTTTTTCTCTATTTAATTGTATTTTCTCTTTCTTAACAGGACATTGTGATGAGATGGCAACATGATTTCCCTTGCAGTGACAACAGATGGCTTCTTCAGGTGATTTCAAGCAGAATTTAAAATTATGAGACTCACCACATATGGAGCAGCGTTCGGAGTTCTTGCAATATTTGGCAATATGCCCATACCTCAAGCATTTGAGGCACTGCTTCACTGGAGGAATGTAAGGACGCAGCTCGAAGCGCCAGCTGTTGAGATCGACGCTTTCAGGAAGCACCGGGCACGAAAAAGTAATTGAAACTGTTTTTGTGGGTTCTAATTTGATTAGCCCATTATCCATCTTTGACCTTCTCATGAATCGCCTAATACTCACAATATTTTTGGTTGTAGTCAGTGCGGAGTAAATCATTTCATTTGATAAATCTATTGGTACATGTGTAATTACTCCTGTTACCTCGCTGGCCGCCGCAGGGATGCTGGCAGCCAAACTGTAAGCGTCCAAAAATTTTTTATTTTGTAGTGCCGCATTAGCCAGGCCTGGCCGCTCAAAAATTACTCCAATCTTGTGTTTGTTAATTCTTTGCAATTGTTTGACGCCCTTGTTGTATTTCTTTAAACAATTAGCCAATGACATCATGTCACGGTTGCCTATAGGTTGGTCACTTTTCGTACTCTCTATGAATACAACATATTCAAAATTGCCGCCTTGTTCTGGATAAAACCGAACATAATTTGGGATTCTAAAATCTTTGTACTTATCCTCTTCCATTTTTTCTTCCAGGGACTTCGTGGAGCAGGTATCACTGAAGTCGGACTCTCCACCTTCGCCTCCACTCCCGTCTTCAAGTTTTTTCTTTCGTTTTCGCCCACTCTTCTTCCCCATATTTACAGTTTTATTTTATTTACAACAATGAAATATTGATTATTTACACCTTTTTTATACAAATTATATACAAATTGCAACAATTAAATATTTTTTAGTTTTATTTGTTTGAAAAGACCGTCACTCCCGTCAAACGTTCCCGCGCTTTTTTTTTTTTTTTTTTTTTTTTCAATATTTTTTTGATCACGAGACGAGTGACATATTTACGCTACGCATGACATAAGTAGGTAGGTACCTCTTTGTTCATGTCTATTGTTGAAACCACAGAATAAATAATCACAACATAGCGTATTTTTTCCTATATCTAAGCAAGGTATAGACAAATTATTAGTAAAATTATTCGTTCTTTCCCAGTACTTTGCGGGAATAATATAAGGTTGTTATATTATCATAGTTTGTTTGACAGAAATGTCATGGTACGAATCTATGTAGAGCTCATATCAACATCGCTGGAAAAAAGATCGTTTTGAAAAAGGCTGGTTTAAACAAGCTGTTATTGCTTTGTCATTATAACACATTACATTTTGCATTAATAATTTTCATCATCAAGACTTCCTCATCACGAGCACAAGTAAGTCTTTGTTATACAAACGAAAGGCCTCCACAGTGTGCGTCAAAAATCTTCTAAAATATTTTGTTGTTCAGTGTGAAAGTGTTGTATTTATAGTGTTCGTGTTCATTCTGATAATTTATTTAAAAATAATAATAATAAATTACGCTTTATTGCACACAAGTAGAAATATTACAGAAAAGGGGACAAAAATACAAAGAAGAAAGTATAGAAGAGGCGGTCTTATTGCCAATCAGCAATCTCTTCCAGGCAACCATTGGGTGTAAAATAAATAGAAAAAATTAAATATAGGGGAGTGGGTGCAATGATAAAAAGGGAAGAACAAGTGTGTTATATGAATACAAACAATAGTTATACCTAAAGATATATACAATTAAAATAAAGGAGAAAATAAATAAATGGTCAATCAGAAGAAGAGGAAAGGAAATGCCTTCTAACTCTATCTCTAAAGGACTTGGGAGTCTGAGATTTGTGTTTACACGGACAGTCGCCATCAGTATATCGTAGCAGACAAGGTGACCAAATACTTCTGATCAGTTTAAAATGTCAATAAGTTCCATGCACTACAAGTTACCTTTACAAGTTCTGATGGTGACTGTGCGAACCAAATAAATATTCGTAAATGTTCGTGTTCATCATGCTCTTGTTCGTTCGTGTCTACACGCCTTAATAATTTTGATTCCATCCTGCCTGTCACTTTTATGATCGCCAAAGGATCGCTAGATTTGACGTATTAAAATGTATGCTTAGGGTTGCTAACAAGAATCTTATATTAATAAGATTCTTGGTTGCTAACCAACATAGTAGATATATTGTATCCGGCGTTATTTTATCTTTTTCATGGGTAGATACCTACAAAATAAGTATCGAAAATACTTTATACTTAGATAGACTTACTTAGACGTATTAACGCTTACGATTATGGGAAGAATGTTAATGTTAAGAATGGGACGGATTTCTGTGAGCGTTAGAATGGCTGGTTGTCTGTATCGATTCACGTCAGGCTGGACACCAAAAGTTGCTCCCTATTTGCTACCATTTACGATTTACCTACAGTCAAATAATTGCTAAACTTTGAAACAAAATAAAGGGACTTCAAAATTACCAGCCATTTGGATATCAGGCATAAGAATAAATAAAACTTATTCTTATGTATCAGGATAGCCGGTCAAATCCCGGTTGTGTAAACTATTCAAATTCTGGGCACTCGTTGTCTACACCATTAACTCTAAAAATTCATGTTATTATTTACTTGAGTAATTACTACCTGTATGCAGAACAAAGAAAATATGATTTGTGAGTTTATCCTTACTATACTTGGTATCGACTATAAGTTGACATTCTTATGACAACTTAGTTTCGTTATAGAACTTGTAAAAGATAGTTACTTACTTAAACTTGCGTTAAGTTGGCAACCTTAGATATTTTTTGACAAAGAGTGAACAAGTTAAAGATGATCGCAACAAAATTGCTAAGAAATTTGAGGTAGAAACAACCTTCTTTATAGGACGTCGTGGTACGAAAAGTCAATGTAAGACCTAAAAGACATTGCTATAAGAGCTCGTTGTAGGCCCGGTCGGTACTAGTCAGTACAGGTCGGTACTGGTCAGTACAGGTAAGTACCCATCGGTAAAGGTAAAGTAGCCCCATACTTTTCTATGGGAGGCCGCATAAATAAAACAGATTGTCGGTACTGGTTTGCCCAAACATCCGCGGCGCAAACTATGTAGTAGCAACATGACCGAAAAACCTATATCCTTTTATGTTTGCACCCTATGGATGAATACCTATGCGGACAATAACCAGTCTTTTCAGATACTGCCTTTTTCGGAAGGTCGGTTGGAAGTAGGGCTTGCAATTCGAATATTCGAATACTTCGAATATTTGGCTTATTTTGCTATTCGAATACTCAAGTCGGTGATATTCGAATATTTTCTACTTTGTTAGATTTAGGCGAAAGTCATTCATTAAATACCCGAATAGCGCTAGAATGAAGCGTTTGTTAAGGTTCACTTTCACGTTTATTTCTTTGTTGACCTAATGTTCTTTATTTGTCCAGAAATTGTAAACGATTTTAATCTTTCTTCAAGATGAGCAAAATACTTGAAACTTAAAACAGGTTAGAAGTCATAACTGGAAGACAATAAAATAATATACTGTCATTGAGCTGATCTAATGGTGGAACCCAAAGATGACCACAGGAAATCTGTAATAAAACCATACAAATCCATCGAGTTTGGGCTCGTTTGATTCGTCTTGACAAGCAATTTGTTGTGAAGCATTTTGTTACAACATTTTGTTACTATTTCACAACAAGCATTTTGTTGTGAAATAGTATCCAGAGTTTCATGATGAAGCCGAAAGAAGACCACAAGAACTCTGTAGTAAAACCATGCAACCCCATCTAGTTTGGGCTCGTTTGATTCGTCTTGACAAGTTCTCTGTTGGGAAATTCAATAGTGTACAAGATTTGATGATGAAGCCGGAAGAAGGCCGTAAAAACTCTGTAATAAAACCATGCAACGCCATTTAGTTTGGGCTCGTTTGATACGTCTTGACTAGTATTTTGGTGGGAGACGATTTCCAGGGTCTGATGATGGAGTTGGAAGAAGGCCACAGGATATCTGTAATAAAACTGTACAACTCCATAGAGTTTGTGCTTGTTTGATTTGTCTTGACAAGTACTCTGTTGGGAAATAGTTTTCAGGGTCTGATGATGAAGCCGGAAGAAAATCACAGGAGCTCTGTAACGAAACTATACAAATCCATCGATTTTGAGCTTGTTTGATTTTTCTTGACAAGTACACTGTTGGGAAAATAAATAGTGTTCAAGGTCTAATGATGAAGCCGAAAGATGTCCACAAGAACACTGTAATAAAACCATGCAACCCCATCTAGTTTGGACTCGTTTGATTAGTTTTGACTAATGCTCTAATAGGAGACGGTTTCCAGGGTCTGATGATGGAGCCGGAAGAAGGCCACAGGAACTCTGTAATAAATCCATGCAATCCCATTGAGATTTTTGCTTGTTTGATTTGTCTCAATAAGTACTTTGTTGGGAAATAGTGGCCAAGGTCGGATGATGAAGTCGGAAGATCACAGGAAATCTGTGATAAAACCATACATACCAATCGAGTTTAAGGTCGCTTGATTCACCTTGACAAGTACACTGTTGGGAAAATAAATAGTGTTCAAGGTCTGATGATGAAGCCGAAAGAAAGCAACAAGATCTCTGTAATAAAACCATGCAATCCCATCTAGTTTGGGCTCATTTGATTCATCTTGACTGGTACTCTAATAGGAGACGGTTCCCAGGGTTTGATGATGGAGCCGCAAGAAGGCCACAGGAATTCTGTAATAAAACCATGCAACCCCATCGAGTTTTTGCTCGTTTGATTTGTCTTGATGAGTACTTTGCTGGGAAATAATGGCCAAGGCTAGATGATGGAGCCGGAAGAAGATCACATAAACTTTGTAATAAAATCATACGAATCCATCGAGTTAAAGCGCGTTTGATTTATCTTGACAAGTACTCTGTTGGGAAAATAAATAGTGTTCAAGGTCTGATGATAAAAGCCGGAAGAAGGCCACAAAATCTCTGTAACAAAACTATTCAACGCCATTTAGTTGGGGCTCGTTTGATACGTCTTGACTAGTTTTCTGATGGGAGATTAAATTGAAATTGAGATAGTATCCAGGGTCTGATGATGGAGTCGGAAAAGGGTCACAGGAACTCTGTAATAAAACTATACAACTCCATAGAGTTTAGTGTTCGTTTGGTTTTTCTTGATAAGTAGGTACTTTGTTGAGAAATAAAGTCCAGGGTTTGGTGATGGAGCCGGAAGAAGGGCACAGAAACTCCATAATAATACCATACAACACAACCCCATCGAGTCTGGGCTCGATTGATTCATTTTGACAAGTATTCGGATGGGTGTTAGACCTACCTTGGTCTGATGTTGAAGCCGGAAATACCACGGAAAAACATAGATAAGACTAAAAAGCAGAATTTATATTTTTATTGACAAAAAAAACAAAATAAAAACACGTTTTAAAAACGAACTATAAAGTTAAAAAATCGAACTGAAAACCCGTAACGATTTATGATCATATACAGAAGTTAAACCTAAAAACGTGGGGAAAATGCAAAAGTCAATGATGATAAATCTTCCAAAATGCTTCCCATTAAACGTAGCATTTAGGTTTAACTTGAAAAATAAACAATATTTATTAATTACAACCATTTTTTAAAATTTACAGAAATATTCGAATAATATTCTAATATATTCGAATACCTCCTTAAAAAATATCGAATATTCGAATAGTGAATTTCATCGAATATTTGCAAGCCCTAGTTGGAAGTCGTCAAACCCGTTTTTTAATAGCGCCCGTTATATTTTTTTATGGCTCAGACAAAGTGAGTCACTCATCTACAAGAGTGTCTGATTTATCATTTTCCATACAAAACTTGAACCCTATTTTCAGCCCTTTAAGGGTTAAATCATGTCCACCGTGTTTAACATGAAAATAAATGTCATTTTCGCAATCACCATCCCATAAAACGTCAAGAACGACATCCATATCGATTTTTATGTTTACTTACCCTATTTACCCCTTGAGGGGTTGATTTTCAAAATCACAAATAATTGTTTGCTTATTTATTTTTAGACGTGCTCCAGCGAAGTTTAAAGTTGTAATTTCGATTTGATATTTTTATCCATACAAAATTTGAAACCCAATTTTCACCCCTTTGGGGGTTAAATCATGTCCACCATATATTGGACTTCAAAATAAATGTTATTTTCGCAATCATCATCCTAGAAAACCCTAATTACGATATCCATATCGATTTTTGGATTTTATTACCCCATTTCTTATAGGGGGTTAAAATACTAACAGTAGGCTGAATATGTGGCTATATAATGGTTTATTTAACATTTGTCTTTATTGTCAAATGTATCATGCTGGGAGAGGACTTTGTTTTCCATAACACAGACAAATGTCTACTGTGAAAGACAGATGAATAGAATGATTGTTACAAATTATTTGTACAATAAAGCATTTTTATTATTATTAATATATGTGGCGTTAGATTTACACCCATAAGCCTAAATAATAAATTAAGCGATTTTTGATTCGAAAATAAAGAATTTTCTATACACAACTTCGTCCCCTTTAGGGCATGGAATACCGGAATGATTTTCATACCGGTATTGATACCGGTAATGAAATTTCAATTACCGGTATACCGGTATTTCGGTATTTTTTCGGTATTTTTTTAAAAACTGCTAGTTACCTACTTTTTAAATGATTCTAAGAACGATTAGTATGTCTTGTTTGTGGAGAGTGATTAAAGCAATTTTCTACGCTATACTTTATGGCAGAAATACTCAAACTATTTACCAACTGCCTAGAAACCACAAAATTAGTTCTTAAAATAATACCTAGGTAATTACGAATACTAAAGAAAATACATTATTTGATTCAATTATTATTGAAATCAACAAATATCAAAATTTCCATAGAGGAGATGGTTGGAGAGAACCACCAGCTTGGGACCCTATAATTCATCAACTAAAATCCCATCCGAAATCACACACTCCAGGATCTAAAGATACAGTTGTTAGTTCGTTTTGTAGATAGGGATCAAAAGGGAGGTCGACATAACTTCTCTGAGTATTCTTCCGCCAGTTCTTTCTCTGAGAGGCCTCCTAATTTGTAAACTGGTGGTAGATTCAGTAGCTAGATCGTGTTTTCTGGCGCATTAAAACTCGAGTAAAAAATTAGATAATACTTTTTTATTTTGTTCTTGAAATACTGTTTGTTTTTAATGCATTGTCATTCATTGCCATCCAATGTCTATTGGAGCTAACTCATACGGCAACAACTAAGCGATACGTAATAGAGAACAACTTGTTACTGCAAGAAATTGTTTTACGAATGCAATGTGGGTAAACTAACAAAAAATGTAATTTTATGAACTTGTCTGCTGCACTTACTAGTTTCTAAGTTTTAATTTTAAGATTATAGTGTAGTTCTCTTATAAGTGAATGTTAATTTTTTTAGAGAAATAAATGTCTCAAACCTCAAACCTCTACTTTAAAAATGGGAATAAGCCCCTCTTAAAGAACACAGACCCGTCTCACTTCTGAGCCATGTCCTTACGAATCGTCACGCTCGCAAGTTTGACGACTTCCAATTCCAACCTCCCGAACAAGCCGGGTTTCGAAAAGGCTTTAGCACAATAGTCTACAGTTCCAAATCACAAATCCAACTGCAGCGAGGTGTGAGACAGGGAGACGTTATTTGTCCGAAACTGTTCACAGCTGCGTTGGAGCCTGGAGGACATGTTTAAACTCATAGACTGGAATGGACTTGGTATCAATATTAATGGCCAGTTACTAACTATGTAATCGGCAAAACGAAGGTGTGTTAGGTACTGTACCTAACACACCTTCGTTTTTCCGATGATATAGTTCTTATGGCTGTGACCTTGAAAGACCTGAATACAATGCTCGAATATCTCAAAGAGTAGGTCTCAGGATGAACATGGATAAGATGAAAATCATGTCGATTGCCCATGTTGTGCCCGCTCCAGTTCATGTTCACTACACTTGAAGTTGTTGACCATTACGTATACCTAGGACAGGTAGTCCAGTTAGGTAAGTCCAACTTCAAGAAAGAGATTTCTCGTCAAATCCTATTCGGATGGGCAGCATTCTGGATGCTTCGAAAAATCTTCGCGTCTGACTTACGACTTACCTCAGTGTCATTAGACGAAAGTCTATATATAAAGATAATTTATCTATATTAAAAGATAGTTTACGGCAGTGAAACATAGTCGTTAACTAGAGGTCTCATAAAGAGTAGGTCTCAAGGTCACCCAGGTCCTAGCATGCATTGGAGAGAGCCATGCTCCATGTTTCCCTGCGTGATCGAATCAAAAATGAGGAGATCCGTAGGAGAACTAAATGAACCGACATCGCTCGTAGGATTGCTCAGCTGAAATGGCAGTGGGCGGGACACATAACGAGAAGAACCGATGGCCGTTGGGGCGGAAAGAGTGGTGACCGCACACCGGACGACGTTCCCCGACAAGGTGGATCGACGATCTGGTGAAGGTCGCGGGAAACCTCTGGATGCGGGCAGCGCAGAACCGATTGTCTTGGAGATCCTTGAGGGAGGCGGAGATCCTTGAATAAGACCAGCAGTGGTCGTCGTGCGGCTGACATGATGATGATGCAAACATTAAACAAACAACTAAAAGGAATATTATTAAATACCATCTAGATACTAGCTATATGCATGCAGTGTTTAGCGTAGTTGATTTAGTGGTGATTTTTCCTATATTTCATATTTCCTATAATTGTGATTATTCGTGATTCGTTGAGTTTTCATATCGTAAACTCATCTGCAGTATGAACAACACTGTGAACCATAGAAATTGAACGTTCTGCATAGACTTTAAACAACCTTGCAAAAATATATATCTTTTTTTTCGAAATACCGAAATACCGGTATTTTACTCTCAAATACCGGTATCAAAATACCGAAAAAAACTACCGGTATACCGGTATTTCGGTATACCGGTATCCATGCCCTAGTCCCCTTTTCACCCCTTTGTAGAATTTTCAAAAACGGTGAGACACGTGAATATTAAAATTCAATTGTTAGCCTAAACACAAAATTTGAAGATCCTAGCTTCGAAACTGAGGGATTTTCATACAAACTTTGGACCCCATTTCACCCCCTTGGGGAGTGAGTTTGCACTAGACATGGGCGCCGCTTTAAAAAATTGCGGCGGCGGCGAACTTGCAATTTTAGGTCGGCGGCGGCGCGGCGCCGGCGGCGTGGATTTTTTTAAAGCTTAATTGACATGAATAGGTATAATGGCTTTAGATAACGCTGCATGATACAATTTATCACTTTCAGGGACGGATACCGTTATCCAAATAATACCGGTATCTTACCAAAACATAACGTTATCGTAACGTTACTCACGAAATACCGCTACTTATCAAGTAGCGTTACTAAAATACCGATACCATAACGTTATTATGATAACGTTATTTTTAACGTTAATGTTGCGACCTGATAACGGTATTTTTAACGTTACCGACCGCTCGCGCATCCGCCCGCCCGCACGACACCCCCCGCCCCTCTCGCGCGCGGTGTTTGCTTGTTTACTTACTCGGCGTCTATAATAAATAAATAAGTGCCCGCGCATCGCACTGTGTTTACAATCTGTTTAATTAAAGTTCTGTTTGTGGTAACTAACTACGAAAAATGGGACGGAAGAAACAGAATAAAGTACTTATACCGATACTTTACGATAGCAAATGAAAATAAAAATTCTACGTGTCTACTGTGCAACAAAATATTAAATAGGTATTTTGCTGGAATATGGTTAAATTAATAATCCAATATAATTAATTAGTAATCCATAATAAATCACTTAAAACTAAAGTTGTTCTTATGCAATGGATGTCATGTATAATGGCGTTCATAATTTTTATTTTAAGACTTCATTAATATGTCAATGTCGAACGACTTTGATGAGTGAGTATTGATTGAATGGTCCGTGCGATAACCGGTTGCAATCTGGTACAGCTCGCGCGGCGAGTTAAGAGCGCTCGGCAAATGTAGAGGGGGTATGCGCAGTAGGAATTTGTTATTAAAAAATGATACTGCGCATACCCCCTCCAGACTGCCGAGCGCTCTTAACTCGTTGCGCGAGGTATATCTATGTTACCACACGGCGACGTAACTGAGAAACCAAATGTTAGTGTGTCGACTCTTCCCCATTTTCAGTCGTCGTTACGTAACAAAGACGGAACGGCGACCAGGGGGGGTATTACAACCTCTTAAAACTTGCCAGGTTTATGAATTGCTATAGTTACATCTCTTTTTTGCTGTATAGCAATTTAAAGAGATAGATTGATAGCCAGTCAGAAAACTGCCAGGAAATAAGAGGTCATAATACATCCCCTGTTCTGGACTCAGCGTCAACACAAAGGTGTCGTAACGGTTACGACTAGTGATGAAAAAGACTCAAGTCTTTTAAGTCCTTTTGCAAAGACTCGCCGCATTTTAACGCCTCACGACTCGACGAGTCTTTTAAACCCTAAGTCTTGAGTCAAAAGACTCGAAGCTCAAGACTAATTTGAGTCGAGCTCTTTTACTTCAGGCCTCGAAAGCTGAGTCGCTTCTTAAAAGGTTTAAAGGACTTAAAAGACTCGAGCCTTGTGGCTTCGGGAGTCGTAAGTCATGAGAGGCGTTTACCAACCAATATACTGACCGACTGATACATATCAAAAAATTGATCTGATTGAAATTAAAAATAAACAAAAAAGAAGTTTTTATTAGGGAAAAAATTGAAACAAAAAAAAGAATTAAAGTAAAATAAATATAAAATATAATACTTAATAAAAACCTAAAAAAATCCGATACCGAGGGCCAAGGACTCAATTTTTAAAATACTAAAAATCCAAGATGGCGGCCAACTTTTTTGTTTGTGGGCCGATTTCGATGAAACACGGTTTTTGGAACTATTTTGACTAGAAAAAAAATAATGGAATGTTGAAAATATTTAAAAAGCCAAGATGGCGGCCAACTTTTTTGTTTGTGGGCCGATTTCGATGAAACTCGGTTTTTGGCACTATTTTGACAAGAAAATAACAACGCAATGTTGGAAATATTGAAAAATCCAAGATGGCGGCCAACTTTCTTGTTTGTGGGCCGATTTCGATGAAACTCGGTTTTTGGTTCTTTTTTGACAAGAAAATAACAACGCAATGGTAAAAGTATTGAAAAATCCAAGATGGCGGCTAACTTTTTTGTTAGTGGGCCGATTTCGATGAAACTCGGTTTTTGGTACTATTTTGACAAGAAAATAACAACGCAATTTTTAAAATACGTAAAATCCAAGATGGCGGCGAACTTTTTTGTTTTTGGGCCGATTTCGATGAAACTCGGTTTTTGGAACTATTTTGACAAGAAAAAAATAACGCTATGTGAAAAATATTGAAAAATCCAAGATGGCGGCCAACTTTTTTGTTTGTGGGCCAATTTCGATGAAACTTGGTTTTTGGTACTATTTTGGCAAGAAAATAACAACGCAATGTTGGACATATTGAAAAATCCAAGATGGCGGCTAACTTTTTTGTTAGTAGGCCGATTTCGATAAAACTCGGTTTTTGGTACTATTTTGAAAATAAAATATAAAACTAAAAATCCGAGATAGCGGCCAACTTTTTGTTTTTGGGCCGATTTCGACGAAACTCGATTTTTTGTACTATTTTGACGAGAAAATAACAACGCAATTTTTAAAATACTAAAAATCTAAGATTTTTAGCGACCAACTTTTTTGTTTGTGGGCCGATTTCGATGAAACTTGGTTTTTGGTACTATTTTGACAAGAAAATAACAACGCAAAGTTGGACATATTGAAAAATCCAAGATGGCGGCCAACTTTCTTGTTTGTGGGCCGATTTCAATGAAACTCAGTTTTTAGTACTATTTTGACGAGAAAATAACAACGCAATATTGGAAGTATTGAAAAATCCATTATGGTGGCTAACTTTTTTGTAAGTAGGCCGATTTCGATCAAACTCGGTTTTTGGTACTATTTTGAAAATAAAATATACAACTAAAAATCCGAGATAGCGGCCAACTTTTTGTTTTTGGGCCGATTTCGACGAAACTCGATTTTTTGTACTATTTTGACGAGAAAATAACAACGCAATTTTTAAAATACAAAAAATCTAAGATTTTTAGCGACCAACTTTTTTGTTTGTGGGCCGATTTCGATGAAACTTGGTTTTTGGTACTATTTTGACAAGAAAATAACAACGCAAAGTTGGACATATTGAAAAGTCCAAGATGGCGGCCAACTTTCTTGTTTGTGGGCCGATTTCAATGAAACTCAGTTTTTAGTACTATTTTGACGAGAAAATAACAACGCAATATTGGAAGTATTGAAAAATCCATTATGGTGGCTAACTTTTTTGTAAGTAGGCCGATTTCGATCAAACTCGGTTTTTGGTACTATTTTGAAAATAAAATATAAAACTAAAAATGCGAGATAGCGGCCAACTTTTTGTTTTTGGGCCGATTTCGACGAAACTCGATTTTTTGTACTATTTTGACGAGAAAATAACAACGCAATTTTTAAAATACTAAAAATCTGAGATGGCGGCCAACTTTTTTGTTTGTGAGCCGATTTCGATGAATCTCGGTTTTTGGAACTATTTTGACGAGAAAAAAATAACGCAATGTTGAAAATATTAAAAAATCTAAGATTTTTAGCGACCAACTTATTTGTTTGTGGGCTGATTTCGATGAAACTTGGTTTTTGGTACTATTTTGACAAGAAAATAACAACGCATATTTTAAAATACAAAAAATCCAAGATGGCGGCGAACTTTTTTGTTTTGGGCCGATTTCGACGAAACTCGATTTTGACGAGAAAATAACAACTCAATTTTTGAAATACTTAATATCCAACATGGCGGTCAACTTTTTTGTATGTGGGCCGATTTAGATGAAACTCGGTTTTTGGGACTATTTTGACAAGAAAAAAATAACGCAATGCTGAAAATATTTTAAAATCAAATATGGCGGCCACCTTTTTTGTTTTTGGGCCGATTTTGATGAAACTCGATTTTAGTACTATTTTAAAGAGAAAATAACAACGCAATGTTTAAAATATTGAAAAATCCAAGATGGCGGCCAACTCATTTATTTGTAGGCCGACTTAGATGAAACTAAACGAAATAACAACGCAATGTTTAACATTGCGTTGTTATCGAAATAACAACGCAATGTTTAACATTGCGTTGTTATTTTCTTGTCAAAATAGTTCCAAAAACCGAGTTTCATCGAAATCGGCTCACAAACAAAAAAGTTGGCCGCCATCTTAAATTTTTAGTATTTTAAAAATTGCGTTGGTCTTTTCTTTTCAAAATAGTACCGAAAACCGATTTTCTTCGAAATCGGCCCACAAACAAAAAAGTTCGCCGCCATCTTGGATTTTTCAATATTTTTAACATTGCGTTGTTATTTGCTTGTCAAAATATTTCTAAAAACCGAGTTTCATCGAAATCGGCCCAAAAATAAAAAAGTTGGCCGCCATCTTGGATTTTTCAATATTTTAAATATTGCGTTGTTATTGTCGTGTCAAAATAGTTCCAAAAACCGAGTTTCATCGAAATCGGCTCACAAACAAAAAAGTTGGCCGCCATCTTGGATTTTTTGTAATTATAAAATTGCGTTGTTATTTTTTTGTCAACATAGTACCCAGAACCGAGTTTCATCCAAATCGGCCCACTAACAAAAAAGTTTGCCGCCATCTTGGATTTTTTAATATTTTTAACATTGCGTTGTTATTGTCTTGTCAAAATAGTTTCAAAAATCGAGTTTCATCGAAATCAGCCCAAAAACAAAAAAGTTGGCCGCCACCTTGGATTTTTGTATTTTAAAAATTGCGTTATTTTCTTGTCAAAATAGTACCAAAAACCGAGTTTCATCGAAATCGGCACACAAACAAAAAAGTTGGCCGCCATCATGAATTTTTTGTATTTTAAAAATTGCGTTGTTATTTTCTTGTCATTATAGTACCAAAAACCGAGTGTCATCGAAATCGGCACACAAACAAAAAAAATGTCCGCCATCTTGGATTTTTTATTATATTAAAAATATCGTTCTTATTTTCTTGTCAAAATAGTACCAAAAACCGAGTTTCATCGAAATCGGCCCACAAACAAAAAAGTTGGCCGCCATCTTGGATTTTTCAATATTTTAAACATTGCGTTGTTATTGTCGTGTCAAAATAGTTCAAAAAATCAAGTTTAATCGAAATCAGCCCAAAAACAAAAAAGTTGGCCACCATCTTGAATTTTTTGTATTTTGAAAATTGCGTTGTTATTTTCTTGTCAAAATAGTACCAAAAACCGAGTTTCATCGAAATCGGCACACAAACAAAAAAGTTGGCCGCCATCTTGGATTTTTCAATATTTTAAACATTGCGTTGTTATTGTCGTGTCAAAATAGTTCAAAAAATCAAGTTTAATCGAAATCAGCCCAAAAACAAAAAAGTTGGCCGCCATCTTGAATTTTTTGTATTTTGAAAATTGCGTTGTTATTTTCTTGTCAAAATAGTACCAAAAACCGAGTTTCATCGAAATCGGCCCACAAACAAAAAAGTTGGCCGCCATCTTGGATTTTTCAATATTTTAAACATTGCGTTCTTTTTTTCTCGTCAAAATAGTACTAAAAATCGAGTTTCGTCGAAATCAGCCCAAAAACAAAAAAGCTGGCCGCCATCTTGAATTTTAGTATTTTAAAAATTGCGTTATTATTTTCTTGTCAAAATCTTTTTATTAAAATAAACTTGTTAATTAAGCGCTTTTGAATCGTCTATAAGTTTATAATATTAGTAAGGATTATTTATTATATAACGAAGTTCCACTGATGTTCATTATTTCATTAAACACACAACTACTATTGTCCGTCCGTCAATTGGTAATGCGCTTGGCGGCCATGATTTTAACCTCAAAAACAGAAACAATTGTAATTTTTTCATATACCTAGGCCATTTCTTATTAAAAATAAGAATTCAATAATTAATTTATTATATTAGGTACCTATTAGAATTTTATTTATTTATTTTATTTATGTTTATGTTAATTTGACAAGGTTCCAGCGCATTACCAATTGACGGGGATAGTACACAACACATATTGTTTTTTTTAAACCGTTAAATTGAAGAGCTCTCATTCACTTTACAACCGAATTGAAATTAAACACTTACCGTTGCTCATTTTAGAGCCGGTGGATTGCTTTCAAGTTTTCGCAAAACTTCACAGCACAGTGCAAAAAAAGCTTTTTAAAAAAAAGAAAAACCGCCTTCAAAAAACTGAAAACAAAAACAGCTTAAAAATTAAATACCTCTAAAAAGCAACAAAAAAATATTCGAATCATTCGTTACACATATCAATATTAATAAAACACGTCTATTGAAGTCGGGTGGGGCTGGAGGACAACTTCATTTTTTTCTTAAAGCCCCACCCGACTTCATTAGACGTGTTTTATTAATATTGATATGTGTAACGAATGATTCGAATATTTTTTTGTTGCTTTTTAGAGGTATTTCATTTTTAAGCTGTTTTTGTTTTCAGTTTTTTGAAGGCGGTTTTTCTTTTTTTATAAAAAGCTTTTTTATTTTCAACTTTTTAGTGGTAGGTATGTAAGCGCAGCGTGTAAATATTTTTTTACTTTATATTATAATATTTTCAATGGTAAAATGCCCAGAACTCAATTTCCAAATTTACGCTGTTTATTTTTGAGGAGTTCCGTTGTGTCATCGTAGTCCAAGTCTAGTCCAGAACGTTGCATCGCAAACCATGATTTGGTTTGTTTTGGATTGCCATAAACTTACCAAAAACTAAATCACTTTACTTATACTATTTGATTTTGAAGAGTTCCTTTATGTATCTTCGAAGTTCGAAGTCCAATAACAATGAAATTAAATTGTGACCACTATTGAAGTATACCCTTTCAAATAAAAAAAGAATCATCTAAATCGGTTCATAAATTTTTTATTTATTTATTTTTTTATTTATTTATTTTATTCATAATTATACATTACATGTTTTCACATTTTTCTATCTCGCCAAACTGCAGTGCAGTTTGTTGGCAAGTAAGTTTACACCCATTTTTAAATAATGTATAGTTACACAAATCAAAAACTTTAAATCTATGTTAAACAAAATACATGCATTCACGTTATTGCTTTTCAAGATTTACAAGCAAAAATGATTTAAGTTTCTTTTTTAAAGTTAATTTACAGATATTTATATTTTTTCTTAAAAAGTCTATTCTATTATAAATACTTGGCAGTACATATTTATTAGTTCTTTTACCGTAATAATTTTTGACCTTAGAACACACATATTTATTTTCCCTTACCCTTCTTGTATTATATTTATTCATTACTCGTTTCATAAATGTATTATTGTAATAATTTTCCATTATAACTAAATATTCAAATTTGGCTTCAACAGGTAGAATTTTGCAGTAGGTAAACAATTTTTCATAGTCTCCATTACATTTCATTTTTGTATTATTACAAACTAAATATTTAAGAAATCTTATTTGTAAGTTTTTAACATCTTTGAGGTATGTATCAAAGGTTCGTCCATAACAGCTCAAACCGTAGCTAAGAAACGAATCAACTAATGCATGATAAATCATTCGTAGACTAGGTCTATTTAACACTGACTTCAGATGGTAAAATTTTCCCAACAATACCCTAAGCTTCGTACATACCTCACCGACGTGTACCTTCCAGTTAAACTTACGGTCAACATGTAAGCCTAGATATTTAAACGAGTCAACAAACCCCAGGCGAGCGCAGCGGCAGGCGCTCGCGCCACCATGCAGGCACTCGTAATTGTGACACATTAAATTAATTTCATCGAGATTCAATGACGTCGCGGACCGGTTGTAAGGCGAGTGTATATGTATGCATTTTGTTTTAGTCTGGTTGATTATAATACCATTATCATGCGCCCATTTGGTTATGTTATCCAAGTCAACTTGCAAACAGCTTATTATTTCCGCAACGTTCTTAGATGAATAAAGTAAACACATATCATCCGCATACATATACACCCGGCAATACTGAACTACTCCAGGCACGCTATTGACGTGCATAATGTAGCCGATCGGCCCGTATACTGAGCCAGTGGGAACGCCCAGCACGACATTGCGCTCGGCACCCTCCACGCCGCCGACCACCGTACGGATAGTTCTGTTGCTAAGATAATTTCGAAACCATTTATTAGTCGGACCGCGTATGCCACATTCATCCATGGATTGCAGTAATATTTCGTGGTCTAACGTATCAAACGCCTTTTTATAGTCGATAAAAACACATACAACTTGCTTACCGCTGTCCAGGCAGGTGTTAACATCATCCGTAAAGGCCGCCAGCGCCGTGGAGGTGCCGCGCCCTTGTCTAAAGCCGTGCTGTGCATTCGTTAATGAGCCATTTTTCTCTAGGAAAGAGCTCACCTGGTCAACTATGACTTTTTCCACCAACTTGTTTATCACTGAAAGAATTGCTATGGGCCTATAATTAGTATACTCATAATGACTTCCCTGTTTAAATATAGGACGTATGATCGATTTCTTTAAGTCGTCTGGATATAGACCCTGAGTAAGACATAAATTTATGAATAATGCAAGTACTGGACTAATATTCTTTTTTATATGTTGGAGGTCTTGTACACGAATTCCATCCAAACCTGGTGACTTTCTCATTCTAAGGTTATTTATATATTTTTCAACCTCCCTACTAGTAACTTTTTTATATCTAAATGATACATTACACGGTTTTACGTATTTATCTCTGTCTAAGAATTTAGTACAACAGTTGTGCTTAATTTTTGTTATTTCGTCAGTAAATGTATTCGAAAAATTTGTACAAACATCATATAAATTACCTTGTTTACCTAAATATTTTAATATTATTTTATCTAAACTAATTTTATTCCGTCCTATCCATTTGTTAATATTAATCCAAATCTTTCTTATGTCACCATTACATTTCCTGATTTCCTCCTGTCTATATTTATTTTTAGCCTTACTTATTAGTTTATTGACCTTATTTCTATAGCGAGTATACATTAATCGATTACACATATTACTAGGACTCGACTTCCATATTCTAAACAAGTTATCTCGATGTTTTATCATATTAAGTAATTGCACATCAATCCAAGGTTGCGTAATCCTTTTCTTTCTAACAGGTTTTTCAATTTTACTGTCACTATAGATTTTATAAAAAATATCATAAATAGCTTTGTATAACAAAGAAGTTATGTCCGAAATTCCATAAAAACTCGTGCGATGGCGAGCTAAATAATTGTTATTTTTCAGGATTATGAAAAAACTACTGGCCAGGGGGGTTATTCACGATTGTCGGAAACCAACTTTCCGAATCGAATCGGAAAGTCTATAGTCTTGGATCTTATTTTTTACCTTATGCTACCTAACTTTGTAAATGCATTGGGCTTTCCCGTCGGAAAGTGAATCGAATGCCAGTCGAATGTATTTGTGAATTGCTATATTTTTGTAATATTGGAGGATACGGATTCGAATCGAATGCTTTCGACTAGATTTCCGACAATCGTGAATAACCCTACTGATCTCTGTAAAAAAATTATGGGACCACACACGAACTATGTTCTTTGAGTTAAAAAAAGAATTGTACAAATCGGGTAACAACTGACGAAGCTATGTTAAAACATACATAAAAAAAATTAAAAAAAATACCGTCGACTTGAGAACCTCCTCCTTTTTTTGAAGTCGGTTAAAAATCAAAATATTAAAAATATTACACTCGCGCACGCATGGCGAACTGAACCTGAACTGATGTTAGGCGACCGACAAAGCCATGCCGGCCGGCTACGGACTTGAGTAACGTTACCATTACCGTTACTTAATTACCGATATCTCTAACGTTAATAGGGTAACGTTACTAGAAAGAGACAACTTAATAATTACCGATACTAATACCGGTATTATTTACCGTTATCAGAAACGTTATTTGTATAACGTTATAACGTTACTGATAACGTTATATGATAACGGTACCCAAAAAATACCGGTATTCCTGTCCCTGATCACTTTGCGTTCATTAGAACTCTGTAAGATGCAGAAACGCCACACCTAATCTAATGTAAGGCCTAAAGACCAGAACCAAGCTAACCAGATTTAATACTCCAAAAATATCCCGGACGTCAGCCTGCATGAGATTAGTACTGCTTAAGCAACTAAACAGTAACAGGGCAGCAAGGATGCCGAAATCACAAAAAAAAACATGAAAACAGGCCGTATGCTTAAAAGCTCTACAGAAGAAGCTTTAAATTAGTTCACCCTTGGGGGTAGAAAGCCTAAGCCCTAAGGCACAGTATTATAAGACTGTGCCTAATACATGTACCTAACAGGTCAAGTGATTCTGTTGTGGGACACTCTTGAAGAACTAATAGATCTCACTTAATTTGCCTGAGCAATATCTGTAAGAGTTTGTTTTCGCGGGTCTGCTGTCTCGCGGGTTTGACGACTTCCTACTTACAACCAACTGCTTGAATAAGCTGAGTTCCGAAAAGACTGGTTATTGACCATATCTAGGTATATACGCTACGGCGGGATTGGTCGAGAAGGTTCGTTTTACGATCCTCGTTTTCTCCGGAAAGCCAGCAGGGTATGCGTTGGAAAGTTCTACTGAGATATTTGAGTATAACAGTTTGCCGATCATGTGGTTCTTGTAGCTGAGATTTTGAAAGACCTGTACCTGCACAGTTTTCCCCTAACTTAGGGTCTCCCACGTGTCGAGTCCCAGGCCACACTTTGCCTTCCCGGACAGACGAACAGACTTCACGGACTTATATGCCGTGGGTGGATAATCACGGTAGTGTGCACAACGATTCCCGTGGCTCCACCAGTTGCCAATGCTACTTTGAGTAATTTGCAGTCAAATGACGTCGAATGGTTCGATAAAGCATTGTTCCAAGACGATTCAAAAGGACATTGACTGATTATAGAGGATATACAACACTGGTAGGTCCCAGTGACCTTCAGGCTTTAGCCATCTCCCGAAGCTAGGACATGCATAAAGCATTTTCCAGTCGTAAAAAACATACAGAATACTGAGGAGAATCTGCTATTTAACTTAGCATTCGAGGACTATGAAAGCCTTCCCTTTGATCAAGGCATGGGGGTGCTGCAGTTTCTCTAAAGGTGCCAACTACGAAGTGCTGTGTTGAGGTCCTTAAAAAAATCAATACTTCGGTTAAAATTGCAAAAAATTCAAAACCAAAGTTCAATTCCCATAGTATCGCGACAAGGAAAAGTTTTTTCTCTGAAACTATTCACCAATGCAATATTTTAAAGTTTCTGTATCCGGCTGGACTGGAAAAGAACTGTGAAATACTTAACACACCTTCGGTTTGCCGATGTTTAAATTCTTGCGAGATCTTGGAGGACTAGCGCTCAAATATTAAGTAGTGCTTTACAAGAAACCAAGAAATATCTATAGGCAATACAACACTCGAAGTTGATGACCATTATGTTTGTGCAAGATAGTACAAACACAGTCCACTTCGACAAGTCCAACTTTTTAGAAAAAGAGATCTTCGTTGAATACAGCCCAAGAATACAGCACATACAGGGCAGCATCATTTGGTAAGTTACGGAAAATAACGAGTCGTCAAAAAACTGACACAAATAGTAAAACTTTCGACAATAAGTTTGTATTTTGGCCAAAAATCCACGCCACGCGGCAGAGTCGGCGGCGGCGGCGGCGGCGTGCCGGTAACTCAAGGCGGCGCCGCGCCGGCGCGGCGCCCATGTCTAGTTTGCACCCCTAGACCTCATAAGGAACCTATGTGCCGAATTTGGTGTCTTCAGACCCAGGGGTTTGGGCTGTGCATTAACACGTGAGTCAGTCAGTATCTTCTTTTATATATTAAGATTACACGATTTTTACCTTTTAAATTTGTGCGGCCATAAAATATGATTACAATAAATGTAATAACTTTTCGAAAAAGCTACACATATCACATAAAATATTACGTCTTTAAAGTAAAGTTAAAAAATAACTCCTTAAAAAGTGACATAGTCACATAACAGAACAAAAAAAAACGAAAACCTTGTGTTAATCCTTGAAACTAAAGCTATTTTATTTGATTTATTATTATTTGATTGATATATTTTATAATCATACATAATAATTAGTCTAAATAAATTTTGAAAAGGCGCATTAGTTTCACAGTTTCATTTTATTATGCTTATAAAATTTAGTCACACAACGGAGCCAGTTTCGCCACAAAGTCAGTTTTGTTTCAATATTATCGCGAAAATACCTTGAATTCCAAGTTCCTTTTTAGTCTTATTTATAATTAATTATAATGATGTCCTATTAAATTATAGTGAAATTTGTAAAAAAAAACATAAAATAAAATTTTAAAGTGGGGTACTTACTTTTACTTTTTTTTAATTGCTCATATGTACAGAAAACTTCAAGTAATAACTAGGTATTTAGTAAAATTTCCTCTCAACAGTTACTTACTTACTACCTACTTCAATACTTCAAGATTTATGTTACCGTCTTGTCGGTACGGTAGTCGTGTTAGGTACTCCTTACTCCAGTAACTTTACTACATAATTATAGTAGGTACTACCGTTCTTTACTGTAAGGTAATTGTGCTTTTTAGGGTTCCATAGCCAAAGGGTAAAAGCGGGACCCTATTACTAAGCTTTCGCTGTCCATCTGTCTGTCTGTCACCAGGCTGTATCTCATGAATCGTGATAGCTAGACAGTTGAAATTTTCACAGAAGATGTATTTCTGTTGCCGCTATAACAACAAATACTAAAAATTTAATAAAATAAATATTTAATGGGGGCTCTCATACAACAAACGTGATTTTTCTGCCGTTTTTTTGCCTTATATTAATAAGGAAAAGAGTTAGACAGTTGAAATTTTCACAGATGATGTATTTCTGTTGCTGCTATATCAACAATAACTAAAAACCGAATAAAATAAATATTTAAGGGGGCTCCCTTACAATAAACGTGTTTTTTTTCCTTTTTTTGGTACGGAACCCTTCGTTCGCGAGTCCGACTCGCACTTGGCCGGTTTTTTTATTCACCCACAAAAAGGTACCTACTAAATAGTTCCTTTTTAGGGTTCCGTACCCAAAGGGTAAAAACGGGACCCTATTACTAAGACTCCGCTGTCCGTCTGTCTGACTGTCTGTCTGTCTGTCACCAGGCTGTATCTCATGAACCGTGATAGCTAGACTATTGAAATTTTCACAGATGATGTATTTTTGTTGCCGCTATAACAACAAATAATAAAAGCAGAATAAAATAAATATTTAACGGGGGCTCCCATACAAAAAACGTGATTTTTTTGTCGTTTTTTTTGCTCGAAATTAATAACGACAACAGGTAGACAGCTGATATTTTCACAGATGATGTATTTCTGTTGCCGCTAAAATAATAAATACTAAAAACAATTTAAAATAAATATTTAAGAGGGGCTCCCATGAAACAAACGTGTTTTTTCCCGTTTTTGGTACGGAACCTTTCCTGCGCGAGTCCGACTCGCACTTGGCCGGTTTTTAAACTTTGCAAAAGATAGGTACGGTACGAGGTAGGCCAATAAGTACTAGAATATGTCATCTCATCAATCAGTCAGACTGTATACGACAATAATAACACAGTAAAATCAAATAAGTACCTATCATATATTCATTCGTATTTAACTCGCTCGTATAGGCAACCGACAAGATGACAGCCAAGTAGCCGCCACGCCACCGGCTGCAGCGCGCCCCGGCTCCCGCCCCCCCGCGCGCGCTTATCCTGCACTTTGCGCCAGAAGGTCCTGTTTTTCAACTTACTGTATGTAATATAGATTCCATTGATAAAATCATTTTTATTTTTTATTAAAAACGACACAAAATAGTTAATAGTGTTACGTACGTTAAATGTTTTAAACATAGTCGACGTGCGGGCGGCGGCGGCGGCGCGCCGGCGGTGGCGGGTGGTTCTCCGCCCCGCACGCACCCATCGCATGCATTCTGCTCCACTACTTGCTTTCGCGTGTTTACAATTAAATTGTAAATTTCTTAAACGTGACATTAACATGTTTAATTTTGATGAAAACATGATCGTAGTACACAAAAACCTATTATTAAACAAAAAAATTACCGTTATGATTTTTAACTACTGAGAAATACATTATTATAAAAACGTAAAACACAAATGTTTAATTTTTGACTTAAATGTCTAAAAAGACGCATTATAGCTTTATAAGACACAAGCATCATAGTTACCATTTTGGCTTATCGAGAAATTGAGATTAGATGAATATTCTGAAAAAAAACCAACATGCGACTTTGCTTTTAGTTTAATTTTGCTATTAAGTGATGGCATTTGAATGCACCTTAAAATTATACAAACAAGGTATTTGGTTACTTATTTTACTTTTAGGAAAAGGTTAGGTAGTGTACGAAATCTCATGATTTTTATATAAAAGGGGTACCACCCTGGATTTTTTACATCATATATCTAATTAATATTTGACACTTAATATCAATATCCGATAGAATAATAAAAATTGCGAGTTTATTAATTTTGTCCAGATAAAGCTACTTTTATGCGCCTAGAACTCCAATATTTTACAAGTTACATGCATAACAATGCGGCATTTTCTCAGTATAAAATTAAAAAGTGCAATACTCCAAGAGATTCCCATATGTTTTGACACTTTCTTTGAGGCGGCCGTGTACCAAAGACCGACGCCACCTATCGGGATAAAATTGCGCTTCTCCTCCCCATTAGATAATCAGCCCGCCGATTTGTACAATTCTTTTTTTATCTCAAAGAACATAGTTCGTGTGTGGTCCCATAAAATTTTATCAGAGATAAAATTTTATGGGACCACACACGAACTAGTTTTCTCATAATCCTGAAAAATATCAATTATTTAGCTCGCCATCGTACGAGTTTTTATGGAATTTCGGACAAAACATCTTTGTTTATGAACCGATTTAGATGATTCTTTTTGTATTTGAAAGGACTTCAAGAGTGGTCACAATTTAATTTCATCGTTATTGGACTTCGAACTTCGAAGATACACAAGGGAACTCCTCAAAGTCAAATAGTATATGTAAAGTGATTTAGGATTTGGTAAGTTTATGGCAATCCAAAACAAACCAAATCATGGTTTGCGATGCAACGATCTGGACTAGATTTGGACTACGAAAACACAACGGAACTCCTCAAAAACAAACAGCGTGAATTTGGAAATTGAGTTCTGGGCATTTTACCATTGAAAATGTTATAATATAAAGTTAAAAAATATTTACACGCTGCGCTTACATACCTACCACTAAAAAGTTGAAAATAAAAAAGCTTTTTAAAAAAAAAGAAAAACCGCCTTCAAAAAACCTGAAAACAAAAACAGCTTAAAAATTAAATACCTCTAAAAAGCAAGAAATAATATTCGAATCATTCGTTACACATATCAATATTAATAAAACATGTCTAATGAAGTCGGGTGGGGCTTTAAGCAAAAAATGAAGTTGTCCTCCAGCCCCACCCGACTTCAATAGACGTGTTTTATTAATATTGATACGAATGATTCGAATATTATTTCTTGCTTTTTAGAGGTATTTAATTTTTAAGCTGTTTTTGTTTTCAGGTTTTTTGAAGGCGGTTTTTCTTTTTTTTTAAAAAGCTTTTTAACCCCTCGTCTACTGCGAGCAAAAACGGGAGTTTGCGCGCATCTGCCGCGCTGTTTTCGAAAGTTTTGCTTGATAATACTGCGTGTCACTAAAACTGCGATTTTTCAAGAAACTTGTATGAAAACTATACATAAGTCATATGTTTTTAGAATCTTTATGAAATAAACTATCTAATTATGTATCATTGTTTGCAATTCTATATTTTAATGAGTTGTAATTCGTAGATAAAAGTGGAATCAGCCATTTTTTCCCCGTTTTTTGTAAAAAAGTGTTTTTATCATAAATAAAAGCCTGTAATTGTACTTTATTTATATTTTATTTATATAAAAATGTAATCATTCACAAAAATCAATGGAAAGAACACACCTTCCGATACATTTTTTTTACACCACAAGCCTAACAAGAGTGCCCCTTAAATACGCGTACCAAAATCAGAGCAGAAAAACGGTATGCATTTTTACGTCGGTTCCCAAAATACTAGAGACCAAAATGCTTATTTATTCAATTTATCCTGTAGTTTAGTTCTTCTGCATCATATATACTGAGTTTTAACTATGGAAAGCATTTAGTTTACGAGAAATATAGATAATACAACACGCATGAAAATAACCCCTAAAAAGGTAATGTGAAACTATGACTCATACAAAGAAATATATTCAGTTTGTGCAAGATATAATTTTAATTTCTTAAAGTTTAGGAAATTTGCTATAGGAATCAATCAATAAAAAGACCAGCTGCACTACTTTTTTTTATTTTCTTTACTTTAAAAACATCCAATTTCTGTACAAAAATCACCTTGTACACGCTATGGTAGTATGGATAAGACTTCGAATGTATAAACAAAATAACTTTTTAATCTGATCATGAAATGAATATTTCATTTCAACCTTTAATTATTATGATTAAATACAACTTATTATTATTATTTTTTTAGAAAAAAAATGCGTGTAGTTACTTTACTTTTTTAATTCTTCTTTTTATACAATTGAATAAATGCACAAATTTTCAAAAGAATACAGTAAGTGTAAGTTATTTTTCCTTTATTATTATAATTAATATTTTATGATTATTAAATAATAAGAAATAAAATACTGAATTATAAAAAAGTACCATTTAACACATTATGTATATGTATATTATTATATCGAAGTCGAGATATAAGTATATCCGATATATTTATATCTCAACTTATATATCCAACCATACAAACATCCAAACTATCAGTGTGCCGAATTTCATCTAAATTCGTTAATGGCGTGACTAAGTAACATCAAAATATCCAAACATCCAACAAACTATCTGTGTTGCAAAATTTCATCCATTTTTGTTTAGCCAAAACATCCATACATGAAATTTAATCTTCCATGAAAAAGAAAAAAATTAGAGGCAGTAGAGAATAAAAACAATAAAAAATCAAATTTTCACATTTTTAAATAGGTATCATTATTGATTCCAACAAACAGCCCACAAATAAAAAATATACCTAGTTGGTTACTAAGTTCTGTTACTATGGAAAACATGAATAATACAAAATTTACAAATAATGCTACAATGAATTATATACCAAATGAAAGCACAAATATTTA
The DNA here is from genome assembly GCA_928269145.1 of Agriphila tristella. NCBI lineage: Eukaryota > Metazoa > Arthropoda > Insecta > Lepidoptera > Crambidae > Agriphila > Agriphila tristella. Next base: position 11,912,291 of record OV743448.1, on the reverse strand, counting down.
AGATTATCATGTATTAAAATTATTCGAAATGACCGCCTCTGGCATAAATACACGCCTTTAGACGACGAGGCCAGTCATCGATGGCAGCACGAACTACCACCATATCCAATTCTGCGACTGCCTTGAGAATAGCGCGCTTAAGAGAGTCGAGATTCATGTGGGGCTTAGCACATGCTTTCTCCTCAATAAGTTGCCATATGGCATAATCCAGAGGATTTAAGTCTGGGCTGGAGGATGGCCATTCTTCCTGCGCGATAAAATCAATTTTGTTAGCCCGAAACCATGCTTGTGTAGATTTTGCTTTGTGCGCAGGGGCAGAGTCCTGCTGGAAGACCCATGGCTGGTTTTGAAATAAAGTGTGGCTTAAGGGTTTGACAACATGTTCCAGAACGGTATCTTGATAGACTCTAGCGCCAGTTTTCACACCTTTTTCACAGAAATGAACCTTACTTAGCCCTGAATAGGACACCCCCAGCCAAATCATCACTAATGAGGGGTGGTGACCTCGTTGGACCCTCGGAGCAATCATGCTGGCTTCTTTACTATTCTTAGCGTATACTCTATCATTTTGACGGTTAAAATTTTCTTCGACTGTGAAGATTTTTTCATCAGTAAACAAGATTTTTCGATGGCCGTTTTGTGCGTACTGCTTTAGTAGAGCGCGACTTCGTGCTAACCTCATAGCCTTTGATCGTGCGTTTAGCAGATGGCCCTTTCGTCTACGGTAAGCGTGAAGCCCAAGGTCATCATTGATAATTTTTTTAAGGGAACTTCTCTTCACAGTCATCTGTATTGCCAATAACTTTTGCTTCCGGACGGGATTTCTCGTGATTCTCGCCTTCACTGCCTTGATCACAGCTGGTGTCCGAACGGTGCGTGATCTTCCTGATCTTTTTCGGTCATCGACGGTCAAGGTATTACTGTACCTATGGATAGTGCGATAAATAAATTGCTTGTTGATTTTCAACTTTTGTAGCAACTTGAAAATCATATTCGGTGGCTGCCCACATTTGTGCAGAGCAATTACAGCGACACGATTCTCCTTCAACCCCCATTCCATGGTGAAATAAACAAAATATGATATACGTGTGGTATGGAATTATAGCTTATAAAACTGTCAATAATATGTCATTTTTATTTTTTCTTTTCATTTGTTTTAATGGCCAGTAATCGATAAAGAAACTCAGTAACAGAACTTTTGACCAACCTGTGTATATATCAATGAACATTAAAATAATCTCCTCCTTTTTTGATGTTGGTTTAAAAAGTCTTATCCACTTATCGACAACATCGAGCAAATGCACCACGTGACCCAAAATGCAGACAAATGCTGGCGGCCCGATTCGGGCCGCCAAAATTACGCATTTTTTTAATCAAGTATTCATCCAAATACTAGACAAAATTATTCAAATGTAATGATTATTTTAAACGAAGATATGTTTAATGATATGATATAAGCAACAATCTTCAATCAATACACAGACATTTAATTATCAAAAATGAAAATGTGCAGTCATGGCAAAAAAATGGTCATTTATTTGCCCACAATGTTTCGAAAATGTGAAAACTTTTGCCTAAATCTTATTTGAATACTCAATCTATTGATAAAAAATTGTTTATTACTTACTTTTCCATGTTAAACACTTTTTCATAACACTTTTAAACAGCAAAACACAAAATGCAGAACACAATTAGCCGATGTCAAATGCAACTAAAAATCAAATAAGGTTAACCGTAAACAAAGGGTCATGACATTTTTGTTATACTCTCTTCGTTAAAAATTTTACATTTAATAGACTCTATATCGCACTAGCTAAGGTCTCTTAAAGTTTGGCAAGGATCGGTGCAGTATTAATCTGTGTCACTGACTTTAAAATGAGCGGGAATTCCGAGGCCCGATTCGGGCGTCTAGCATAAGTCTCACTTTTTTTCGAGGCCCGAATCGGGCTTGTTAGCACACGAGGGGTTAAATTAGATGTCAACTGTATGTCAATCCAATGTCATTCCAGTAGACCGACCGCTGAGTCATCGATCGCCACGATTGTTAGCCTTGGACAAACATGTAGTCCAGTAAATGGTTTGTGTAGCGCGCTGACGCTTTGTCTATAGATTAGCTATACGCCACACACATCCCATGGGAGCGAAGTCATGGGAGCTAGCACAGAACAAAGAAATGGAGCTAGTGTCCGGAGGGCACGGCCGTGCGTCGTTTCTTCAGTCGTCGCAAGGTCTTACAGCAACGGTAAAAGAGGGCGTGTATTGTATGTACTACAAGATGGGCCACAAAGATAACACTTTGGGCCTGCGATTACGAAATTAAAAGCAACTCTAGGAAGGACCGGGTTTGGGATGGGTGACCGTTTGGGACTGCAATAATAACTAATGTTAAGCAATTCTAGGAAAGGCTGTGTAGCCCGTGTGTGAGATGGTTGACCGTTTGGGTGACTTTGAAAAAAGATCGGGTTTGGGATGGGTGACCGACCGATTAAGCCAGAAGTAATTATTGTTGGGCAGTTTTTCGTTTCTTGCAGATAAACAAATATTTATCTAAGATCACACTATCCTTGGTTTCTTCTTTTTTTCACGACTTACACTTACGTGAAAATATACATCGAAAAGAAGAAAAAAAGAAAAGTGTGATCTTAAATAAATATTTATCTGCAAGAAACGAAACGCTGTTTTACTTCTGGCGTCGGTCGCCCTTCCCTAACCTGACTTTATTTCAAAGTTGCTTAACATTCTTTGTCGCAGTCACAAACGGTCACCCATCTCATACCCCGCCTTTCCTAGAATTGCTTAAACTTTTGTACCGACATCAACATGGCCGCTGGGACAGAAGCTTTAAATAATAAAAACATTATTAATGGAACAAATAATGGCTGATATATTTACTTATAAAGTCTGTCCATCCTTACTTGTCTTATTTAGTAAACAGTTTTTGACAGTTGTCATGCGTCTTTTAAACTTAAATCATTATTTAAAAATATGCTAGTAACTTTATGAAATTGTTGTTAATTTATTAACAATTTATTTCGTAATCTATGTGTGGAAAACCATTTGTTGTATTTTATAAATGATTATTTCAATAAAGAGTTGGGTGAAGATTGTTTACCATATAAGACAAGTAAGGATGGACAGACTTTAGATGTCAATTCCATGTGTCACCAATATGGCTACATTAGCCTCGCCAAATAACTAAAATGTTATGTAATAGTTGTTAAAATTGTCTGTATCTAATACAAAATACTTTTCTGAAAATTAGAAATTTATTTGAGATAAAAGAATAGAATAAAGTTTTTTTCTTAAATAAGTTAATAGTAACTTAAATTAAGCAGCCACGCCGTCTTGCACGCCGTCTTCATCTGTAACAACAAGTTAAGTATGAACACACCATCTAGTCTTAATTGTACACACGACAGCATTTCAAGTTGAACACTTGGAACTGCGAAAACAGCAACTGCAAATTATGTAGGGAGGGCATAAAGGTCTCAAGATCAACAAAGTCATGTTACGTCTGATGTGCCGATATAGGTACAAAATCTTTTTTAATAAGTAAAAATAGCATTCAAAGATTTTAAGATTAAGGTGGATAGCTTACCGAAAGTGGCGCCCTCAGAGGCTTTAATTTAATAAGTTGTTAATAGAAAAGGATTTTAATAAAACTTTTCGAGGACCCATAGTCTATTAGGTAGGTACTTATTTTTAGATGGAATCAACTACATTCGTAGACATTCGTAGAAGTAAATAGCAAATGTGTCTAAAACTAACACTTTTAGCACTTTTGCTATCTAATTCGGGGTAATACTCACGCGTGCTTGTAGCGGCGGGCGCCCCCTGCGCGGGCAGGTGTAGAGGCTGCCTGGGGGGGCGCGCCCGGGCAGGGGTAATACTCACTTGTGCTTGTAGCGGCGGGCGCCCCCTGCGCGGGCAGGTGTAGAGGCTGCCTCGCGCGGGCCTGGGGGGGCGCGCCCGGGCAGAGGTAATACTCACGCGTGCTTGTAGCGGCGGGCACCCCCTGCGCGGGCAGGTGTAGAGGCTGCCTCGCGCGGGCCTGGGGGGGCGCGCCCGGTCAGGGGTAATACTCACGCGTGCTTGTAGCGGCGGGCGCCCCCTGCGCGGGCAGGTGTAGAGGCTGCCTGGGGGGGCGCGCCCGGGCAGGGGTAATACTCACTTGTGCTTGTAGCGGCGGGCGCCCCCTGCGCGGGCAGGTGTAGAGGCTGCCTCGCGCGGGCCTGGGGGGGCGCGCCCGGGCAGGGGTAATACTCACGCGTGCTTGTAGCGGCGGGCACCCCCTGCGCGGGCAGGTGTAGAGGCTGCCTCGCGCGGGCCTGGGGGGGCGCGCCCGGTCAGGGGTAATACTCACGCGTGCTTGTAGCGGCGGGCGCCCCCTGCGCGGGCAGGTGTAGAGGCTGCCTCGCGCGGGCCTGGGGGGGCGCGCCCGGGCAGGGGTAATACTCACGCGTGCTTGTAGCGGCGGGCGCCCCCTGCGCGGGCAGGTGTTGAGGCTGCCTCGCGCGGGCCTGGGGGGGCGCGCCCGGGCAGGGGTAATACTCACGCGTGCTTGTAGCGGCGGGCACCCCCTGCGCGGGCAGGTGTAGAGGCTGCCTCGCGCGGGCCTGGGGGGGCGCGCCCGGGCAGGGGTAATACTCACGCGTGCTTGTAGCGGCGGGCGCCCCCTGCGCGGGCAGGTGTTGAGGCTGCCTCGCGCGGGCCTGGGGGGGCGCGCCCGGGCAGGGGTAATACTCACGCGTGCTTGTAGCGGCGGGCACCCCCTGCGCGGGCAGGTGTAGAGGCTGCCTCGCGCGGGCCTGGGGGGGCGCGCCCGGGCAGGGGTAATACTCACGCGTGCTTGTAGCGGCGGGCGCCCCCTGCGCGGGCAGGTGTAGAGGCTGCCTCGCGCGGGCCTGGGGGGGGGGGCGCGCCCGGGCAGGGGTAATACTCACGCGTGCTTTTTTTATTATAACAAACTTATTAAACAAAATATTTAATAAATCCTCTTTGGGCTCCACCTTCGGTATAGGATGCACCCTTGTGTTAAAACGAATAGAGTGTGTATGTCTTTTCGTATTGCTACTCAATCACGCTAAAACGGCTGACTTGATTTGGAAGAAAGGCACACAGATAGTTTAAAAAACATAAAAACATTGGATACTTTTAATCCTCTTCGTATTTTTCGAATGTCCACCTGACGAAGTCGCGGACGGAAGCTAGTAATAATGCACTTACCTAATAGCAACATTGATCGGCAGCGGCTGGCTGGCGGGGTTGTTGAAGCTGCAGTGGCCGCGAGCAGGTCGGGCCCCCAGGGGGGCAGGGGCTCGAGGCCCGAGTGGCGCAGGAGGCGGGCCAGCGCGTGGTAACTGGTGGCAAATGGGAAGAGTGAATTTAAAAAGATAACATTAAAAATGCTTTGCTGGGGACAAATGGGAAAAAGCTCAATTGAGAAATGGGATCAATTTGAAAAAATCAAATATTGAAAATAACATTAATTAATTAATATTGACGATTAATTAAGACGATTTATTTCTTGTTGAATTTTGAATTGAACTATAATACCTATGTGTCATGTCATGGATAAAAATTCTTCACAAAAAGTAAGTAGGTACCAAGAAATTGTATTCAAAAATTATTTTTACTCCTTTCAGAACAGTAAGCTACATAATTTAGCAGTTGATTTCAAGTCAATATTCAGACGAACATGAGTCAAATGAGAACCATGCTTAAAGGGCCAAACATTGTAGAGAAAATTTATTATTTATTATTATTATTGTACCAGTTCCCCTACATGTGTTAGTAATCATTCCACTTACTAAATGAAATCCTAAATCTAGTCAGAACTTTAGTTAGATACAAAAAGTTGTTCTAATTTACTATGACTTGATTATGAGAAAAAAATATCTTATTTGAATTACCATGGGGAAAGTGCCTGCTACAGGGCTGCCAACTACGACATGAAAGGTCATGCGGTCATTGCAAACTTGCAATCCAAGGGGATTGCAAGTTTGCAACCGACAGAGCTTGAATAGAAATTTGGTTGAAAACCTTTATCTGCACAGCTGTAAACCACCAAGGTCACCTTGGCTGGGACGTGGTTGGCAGCCGTGTAGCAGGCACTTAAGGCGCCGTACTACCCACTACTACACCGCCAATACATTTATTTTCATTACTCGTAAACTATGTCAAAATTTAAAAAAAGCTCAGATCATGCCCTCCTAAATTGTCTCTAATATTTTTTGAATAACACTTCAATAGTTTTCATTCTTTCTGTAAGTTTTAAAATCCATTCTCGCTAAATTGAGCTAAAATGGATATTAAAAATTAAAGAAAGAATGCAACTGTTGAAGAATTATTCAAAAAATATTAGAGACAATTTAGGAGGGCATGATCTGAGCTTTATTTTAATTTTGATTAAACGAGTAATAAAAATAAATGTATTGGCGCCGCTAGTAGTGGGTAGTAGGGCGCCTTAATGCTTAAAACTAGATTCATAGGTATTAAATACTTACGTAGAGTTCTTACGTACATTCTTCCCATTTCTTCGATAATTGTTTTCATCTTCATTTGATAAGTATTTCACAATCACAACATTTTTTTATCACATCATATTTATCATAAAAAAATTATTCTTTGAATGTACTTGCTCATTTTCCTTTTTTTTAATTATTCCCATAAAATCTTTAAAATAATATTAAAATTACTGTTGAAAGTAGCTCATTCTGCTATTCTTTTCTGTACTCGAGATATACTTGAGGCAATCACTACAGTGTTAATTAGGATTACAGATGCCAAGAGGTTTAAAAGCATGCATCAACATTCTTAAGTCTTCGTCACTCAGGTAACTAAATATTTTTTCAGTACACATATACGGTAACTCAGGAAAGTTGTTAAAGAGAAAATGGAAAATTTTATAATCTTGTTCCAGTAATTCCTTTTTTTTGAAATTATTTTCTATCATACTAGCATATATTGGATATTTTGTTTTATAGTTGTCTGATTTTAAAACCTGCACTATATCTTCATTCCTATATATTGCAAATGATCTTGTACCTTTTACCAATATATCATAAAATGAAGTGTTGAGATTATTAATCTTCTCACTTTTCATGCTTGCTATTTCTTTCTCACATTTATCCTTAAAATCACTAAATTCATCAGTTTCATCACTGTTACTCATTGATCGTATTTTTTTTCACTAACATATAAATTTGCGGTTTTCATTTTAACTATGTGGCGTTTAAGATTTTCAGCAGTTGTTTTAAAGTCACTATGTTCAGGATAATAATAATCACCATCAGATTCATAGAACGACTCCATCTCGGCCAAAGCAATATCAAGAGGTGTATCATTATTGCTATTTGTAATATTAATATCAGAGCCAAATTCCAGAAGAAATTTAACAACTTTATCATGTCCTTCTTCAGCAGCGATGTGAAGTACTGTTCTGCCACACTCATCTCTAGAGTTAATATCAGCACCGCAGTCTAGCAATACTTTTATAACTTTTTTGAAACCATTCCGAGTTGCAATGTGTAGTGAAGTGGTTCCATAATTTTGCTTGGGATAAAATTTCATTTTAGAATCAACTTTGGCACCATATTCTAGTAATACTTTTACAACTCTTTCGTGACCATTCTCAGTTGCAATGTGTAGTGCAGTGGTTCCATCCTCTTGCTTAGCATTTACATCAGCTCCTTTATTCAAAAGCATTATGCAAATTTCTTCATTACTTGTCGAAGCAGAAACATGGAGTGGTGTGATGTCATTTTTAATTTTAGACTCAACGTTGGCACCACATTCTAGCAATACTTTTACAACTTCTTTATTACCATTCTGAGCTGCATAGTGTAGTGCAGTGGTTCCATCCTCTTGCTTAGCATTTACATCAGCTCCTTTATTCAAAAGCATTATGCTAATTTCGTCATTTCTTGTCCAAGCAGAAAGATGGAGCGGTGTGATGTAATTTATAATTTTAGAGTCAACGTTGGCACCACATTCTAGCAATACTTTTACAACTTCTTTATAACCATTCTGAGCTGCATAGTGTAGTGCAGTGGTTCCATTCTCTTGCTTAGCATTTACATCAGCTCCTTTATTTAAAAGCATTATGCTAATTTCTTCATTTCTTCTGCAAGCAGAAATATGAAGTGGTGTGATGTCATTTTAATTTTTAGAATCAACTTTGGCATTTCGTTCTTGTAATAATTTTGAAAGTTCTATAAGACCAATATTAGTTGCAATGTGTAGTGCAGTTTTTCCATCCTCTTGATTAGCATTTACATTAGCATTAAATTCCAAAAGAGCTTTAACAACTTTTGTATATCCTTTTTCAATAGCATAATGAAGTGATGTAGCACCTTTTTTAGTTTGAGCGTCTACATTAGCACCTTTACTTAAGAGCAGTTTAGCAATGTGTTCACTCAAAAACGCATCTTCACCTAAAGCAGTGTAATGTAATGCTGTTTTTCCATATCCGTCACTAGCGTTAATATTAGCATCATGTTGCAAGAGAGCTTCAACAATTTCTATGCATCCCTTCATAGCTGCAACATGAAGTGGAGTTGTACCATCATCGTCTCTGGCATTAACATCAGCTCTAAGCTTTAAAAGTAATTCAGTAACTTCCATGTTCTTATTTTCAATTGCATCATAGAGTGGAGTTCTAACATAACGATTTTTTGCATCAATATTAGCACCTTTTTCTAGGATCATCTTAACAATTTCTATGTCACCATTTATGACAGCGAAATGAAGAGGAGTTCTACCTTCACGATTTTTAGCATCAATATTAGCACCTTTGTCTAGAATCATCTTAAAAATTTCTATGTCACCATTTATAACAGCGAGGTGAAGAGGAGTATCAGATTTATTCTTTTTTTTGCTGTCAACCCTACAACCGCTTGTTAAAAGTAATTTAGCAAGTGCTGCATGTTTATTCTTAACGGCATCACAAAGTAAAACGTATCCTCCTGACCATGACCTTGAGTAAGACAGCCCAAAAGAATTGATTAACTCTCTTGCACTTTCTAATCTTCCTTCACGAACCGCACAAATTAAACTGTAGTTCACATCCTGACGATCCCGATCACCTCCACATATTGACATTTTTAACCACTTATTTAATTAATTTAAAGAAGAGAGAAGAGACACTACCTACGTCTATGTTAAGTATGATGACATAAATAGAATGGATCACAACCACAAGTGATCATAATTAGTTAAAAACTGATGGATAAATAAATTAAACTCCCACAGTAGAAAACCCAGGGTTTATTAACCTCGGGTTTATACAAATTACAATCTTAAAACAGTTGACCCCTTAGAGCAACGCGGCTACCGTCCTGTACTTAATTAATATAATTGGGTAAAATAAATTTGATAACTCGACACCATAGAATGAATAATAGTACTGACTTAACTACATTTTTGTACGATAAGTAAGAGTGATAAAGTACGGACGCACGACACGACAGCACGGTAGGTCAAATATACAGTTGAACTACGAAAACAGATTTGATTACGTACGGCATAAAGACGGTCTCAAGGTCAAATGGTGGTCAAATGGCTACATTAGTCTCGCAGAATAACTAAAATGTTATGTCATAGTCGCACAGACAGACCATGCAACAATACTTATTTTTTCCTGTTTATTCTGTGTCATGGCGATCTGTGTATTCACAATGAAGGTGACGCACATTTGTCTGACGCCACGTGTGAACACGTCGTCAGATGACATCGGTTTTCATAGTAAATGTATATGTTACGGCTAATACCCGAAGTGCGGCTAAACCTAGTTATAGCCGGCTAAAACTAGGTGTAGCCGATAGCTGTTGGCTAAAACTAGGTGTAACCGATCTGCTTTACTCCTGTAGGTCCCGGGTTAGGTTAGAAATTTAAGGCGAGCGCGCAGCGCAGCGGAGCGTAAGCGAAATTTCGAGGTAATTTTTTTTTAACAGACAACAGAAAAAACTTTCTTTATATCCCATGCGGGACCTAATTTTAGCCGGCTACACCTAGTATTAGCCGCGAGCAAATCGGCTACACCTAGTTTTAGCCAACAGCTAGCGGCTACACCTAGTTTTAGCCGGCTAAAACTAGGTTTAGCCGCACTTCGGGTATTAGCCGTAACATATACACTAGGAGCACACTTATAACACGTCCATACAAATACGGCGTGTTAAAACGTGGCGTCAGACATATGTGCCTTAAGCCATTTCCTTGGCTGATCCTTCCTAGATCTGGACTTTTACTGAACAATACTATGTAAAATGTCTGTGAATAGTCGTTAAAATTGTCTATATCTAAAATAAAGGACTTACCTGAAAATTTGAAATTTATTTGAGATAAAAGAATATAATAAAAATGATAACTTTCAAAGTATTTAACTTAAAAGTAACTTAAATTAAGCAGCCACGCCGTCCTGCACGCCGTCTTCATCTGTAACAACAAATTAAGTATGAACACACCATCTATATACTAGTCTTAATTGACAACACGACAGCATTTCAAGTTGAGCACTTGAAACTGGGAAAACAGCTTTTATTACGTAGGGCATAAATTAATAACAAAGTCATGTTACGTCTGATGTGCCGATACAGGTACATAGAAAATAACTTATAAAATCTTTACTTAAAACAAGTAAAACTGCAAGCAAAGGTTTTTGAAAAAATTAAGAAGAAAGTATTTACAACATTTTTTAAATTAAAGAACCATTTTTAGGGCTCCGCCCGTAAGCCTACCCATACATGGAACTGCTGAACATTTTTTTTTTTTCACCAAACCAATATAAACCAAACCAATACGTGCGGGGTGTCTGCCTATAGATAAGTATTTAAAAATGATATGGAGGTTCCAAGACTATTTTTTCTCAAAGTCAACCGTTTCAAAGATATACTACCAAAATGGTAAAATGTGTGTCCCCCCCCCCCCCTAACTTATATTATATACTTATTATATGTATTATACAAAAATAGTATATGCTATAGATCTTAATAAACACTTTCAACGAAAATTGGTTTGAAGGAGATATAGTAATCAGTTTTCGATATAATGTACAGGGAGTGTTAGGTAATAGCCTTATAAAGCCGAATATGGCGAATAGGGACCATCTATGGACCAACTCTGAAATCGCGAAAAAAAAAACAGCTGTTTCATAAATATTGATATTTTCCTTAATTTTTGTATGAAACAGCTGACTTTTGTCGCGATTTCAGAGTTGGTCTAATAGTAAAAGTTGTTCAGTTAGATCCACCATGTGACCATAGTCAAAGTCAAGTTTTTGTTAAGTTATTAAATAAACACCTTAGAGGGCGCCACTTTCGATATAGAATGCACCTTAAATAAAATTTCGTGGTCGTGTTAAAACTAATTGAGTTCTTATGTTTGTTATTGTTACTCAATTACGCTAAAACGGCTGAACGGATTTGGAAGAAAGGCACACAGCTTAAAATGAACATAATAGGATAAGTGTAATCCATTTGCATTTTTATTTTAATGCCCACGCGGAGGAAGTCGCGGACGGAAGCTAGTAATATAATAATAATAGCGTTAATTTCTTTCGTGTACTTGCCTAAAAGCCACATTGATCGGCAGCGGCTGGCTGGCGGGTTGTTGATGGTGCAGTGGCCGCGAGCAGGCGGTCCCCCAGGGGGGCGGGGGCTCGAGGCCCGAGTGGCGCGGCACATGGCGCGCAGGAGCCGGGCTAGCGCCTGGCAACTGGTGACAATCGGGAAGTGAATTTTAAAAATAACTTTTGAAAACATGGGGTCAACTGGAAAAATTAAATATTCAAAATAACATTAATATTGACATAAGACGATTTATTTGTTGTTAAAATAAAATTGGAATTGAACTATACCTACATGATGTGAGAACGCGAAATATACTTCATAAAAATATATCTTAACACAATGGCGTAGAGTACCTACAAATAAATCATGTTCAAAAAATATTTTAAAGTCCTTTTGGCACGGCACTAGTGAGATATCACAAAGGCGGTGAATTTAACGAGTTTCAACCTTATTGCATTCCCTTAAGAGTGTTGACACCCTCTACTACATAATTCAGCAGTTGATTTTATGTTAATATTCAAAGTAACAGGAGTCAAAGCGAGAACCTAGCTTAAAGGACCAATCATTGTACCCGTTCCCCTACATGTGTTAGTAATCATTCAATCACTAATTTAAATCCTAGACCTAAAGTCAGTGCTCTTGTTAGATGTGACAAGTTAGTCCAATTTACTATGACTTGATTATGAAAAAATATCTTATTTGGATTACCATGGGTAAAGTGCCTGCTACACAACTGCCAACTGAGACCCAACCAAGGTGAACTTGGTTTGCAACCGACATAGCTTGTATCGAAATTTGGTTGTAAGCCTTCATCCACACGGCTGTAACCCACCAAGGTCACCCTGGCTGCGTCGTGGTTGGCCGCCGTGTAGCAGGCACTTCAATAATACTATAAGCAATTATGGTAAATACTTACGTAGGGTCATTCATTACATTCTTCTCATTTCTTTGATTATTTTCTTCATTTTCATATGATAATTATTTCACAATTTAATTATTTTGATTTCACCTTCCAAACTTGCCTTCAATTATTTATTTAATGTTCCCCAACTTTGAGTGCACTTGCTCATTTCCCTCAACTTGACATATAATTAAATACTTTCATAAACCTTTAAAATAATCTTTAAATGACTTGAAAGCAGCTCATTCTGTTATTCTTCCTTAACTTAAATGTTCTGTACTTTACTTGAGATATACTTGAGGATGCTTGAGGTAATCACTACATCGCATCGTTAGTATTAGTATTAGGATTACAGATGCCGAGAGGTTTACATGCATCCATCAAAATTCTTAAGTCTTTGTCACTCAGGTAACTGAATATTTTTCCAGTACAGTTATATGGTAACTCAGGAATGTTGTTAAAGAGACAATGAAAAACTTTATAGCCTTGTTCAAGTAATTCTTTTTTTTTCATACCCTTTCTGAAATTACTTTGTATCAAACTAGCGTATATTGGAAATTTAGTTTTATAGTCGCCCGATTTTAAAACCTGCACTATATTTTCATTCCTCATATATATTGCTAATGAGCTTGTACCTTTTGCAAAGATATCATAAAATGAAATGTTGAGATCATTTATCTTCTCACTCTTCATGCTTGCTATTTCTTTCTCACATTCAGCCTGAAAATCACTTAATTCATCACTGCTACACATTGATAGTAAATTTTTTTCACTTACATATAAATTTGCAGTTTTCATTTTAACTATGTGGCGTATAAGAGCTTTAGCAGTTACTTTAGCACTATCAGGATCGTAATAATCCTCATCATCAGAGCCAAAGAACGTCCTTATCCCAGGCATAGTAAGATCAAGAGCTGTATGATCATTTCTATTTGTAATATTAATATCAGCGCCATACTCAAGAAGAGTTACAACAACATTTTTATGTCTTACTTCAGAAGCCGCGTGAAGTGCTGTACTGCCAAACTCATCTAGACCGTTAATATTAGCACCAACTTCTAGCAATACTTTTACAACTTCTTCATCACCATTCGAAGATGCAGTGTGTAGTGCAGTGAGTACATCCTCATGCTTAGCATTTACACTAGCTCCTTTATTAACAAGCATTATGCTAATTTCTGTCTGTATTCTGGAAACAGAATAATTGAGTAGATCGATGTAATTACTTATTCCAGAGTTAAATGGATCATATTCCAAAAGAACTTCAACAACTTTTGCATATCCTGTGTGAATAGCAGCAATAATTGGTGTTACACCATTTTTAGTTTGAGCGTCAATATTAGCACCTTTACTTAGAAGCAGTTTCGCAATATCACCCCTAATATTGTTATAGATACGTAGTTTATCATTAAAATCAATATTAAAATAAGGATCATCTTTAAAAAAAATATCATCTAAAACAGTGTAATGCAATGCTGTACTTCCATATTTGTCACTTGCGTTTATATCAGCATCATGTTGTAAAAGAGCGTCAACAATTTCTATGCATTCCTTCTTAACAGCAATATGCAATAGCTCAGGACTATCTTTTATATTAGCTCCATTAGTTAAAAGTAGCTTGGCAATTTTCAAATCACCATTCTCAATGGCATAAAATATTGGAGTTTTTCCAGTCTGATCTTGAGCATTAATATCAGCTTCATAGCTTATCAACAATTTAGCTATTTCTTTCTGTTTGTATATGGCTGCTCTATGTAAAGGTGTAAGACCTTTAGAATATTTTGAATTGTTTAACGTATTAACATCAGCACCATACTTTAATAGGTCTTCAATAATTTTCAAATGTTCATTTTCAACAGCAGCATGTAATAACTTTGGATTATATTTATCTTGTGGGTTAATCATAAGGCCATATTCTAGAAGGGCCTCAACAATCTTTCTATACTCTTCTCCATGGCCTTGCACTGCAATTTTAAGAGAGCTTCTGTTACTTTTATCATAAATATCAGGACAATACTTTAACACATCCTTAACAATCGTTGCATTTCCATTTTCCACAGCGAGGTGTAGTATGGTTTTGCTATCTTTATCCCGACTATCAACTTTAGCTCCGTGTTGTAAGAGCAGCTTTACAACTGCTTCATGTCCTGCTTTGGTAGCAATATGAAGTGGCGTTAGTTTTGAAGTACACACACAATTTACATCAGCTCCATATTTCAAAAGATGCTCAACAATTTGTAAACATCCTATCTCAGCTGCAACATGAAGTGGTGTTGTACCCCAATTGTCTCTAGAATTAACATCAGGTCTATGCTTTAAAAGTAATTCAGTAACTTCTATTTTCTTATTTTTAATTGCAAAGTGGAGTGGAGTACTACCACATTGATTTTTAGCATCAATATTAGCACCTTTGTTTATAATCATATTAACAATTTCTATGTCACCATTAATTACAGCGAAGTGAAGAGGAGTATTCCAAGGCTTCCTAACATTGCTGTTAACTCTAGAACCGCTTGTTAAAAGTAGTTTAGCAACTCCTGCATGATTATTCATAACGGCATCACGAAGTAAAATATATCCTTCTGACCATTCTTGTGAATAAGATAGCCCAAAAGAATTGATTAATTCCCTTGCTATTTCTAGTCCTCCTTTACGAACTGCAGAAATTAAACTGTATTTTACATCCTGATCTTCCATTTCCAACCACTAATTGAATTAAAGATGAGAGGAGATCAGAAGAGAAGAGTTTCTTGGATCCACAGACTATTAGTGTTAAGTAGGTACTTGGTTGGTTGGTTCATTGAATTTTGATCACAACCTGTGGATTGCCCTCTCACATCGGCTGGAAAAGAGAATATAATATAAAACTAATTGTTTTGGCCACTACTGTTGTAAGTAGGTATGTACGAGTATATTAGCATTATGATTCTTAAAATATGGAAAGCTGGTAAACAAAGGTAAGTTTTGCATATCCCAGAATTCTCTTAAAACATTATATTCTGTTCTTCCTAGATAGGTATCAAAACATCTCATCATCTCATCTCAACCCACCCAACCCAATATAAACTACCTATGTTCCTCTTACCCCTTAGAGTAAGACGGGCTTCTACAGAAAGAGAAGCCATACGAAGCGTTTCCCCTCTGCCGAAGTACAAGCCCAAATGGGCATACGCGTTAGTAAAACCAGTTGCGCCCGGATTTCTTTCTAGACCGAGTCCAGTCGCGCATGTGAACGCTGCTCTGTTTAAAATGTCGAATTGATGAGTTTTTTGCTGTTAAAAGAGATCTTGAACATCAAGTATACAAAAAGACGGTTTTACATTTCACATAAAAGTAATTTTTTACCGTATTATTGCTATTTGTTTACATTTAAACATTAAATTCGTATATTTTATTCTTGATTATTCGTCAAATTTGTTCAGTGACATCGGGTCTGCTAGTCCATGGCTCGTCCGTACAAATTTCAGATCTGTCGCTAGATAAATCCGAGTTCTCGCCGATGGGCAACTTAGTGATGTTACCGTTAAATAATGTTTGTCGATAAAGTGTTGGTCAATCTGGCCCTGATTCTGCGCTAAATTCAAATACTTAAAACTTAACTTAACTCAACTTAAAATCGCTTATTATTCACTCTTATGGTTGAATTAAACGCACTTTTTAGAGTGGCGATGGTAAAATAGTAGATTATACAACAAGTGAAAAAAGAAGGAATTTAGTTCGAGGTACTATGTTGGATCCCGAGAGCAGCGAAGGATTCAAAAGTAGAATCCTGAGCGAAACGAGGGATACAAAGGACCGAGATGAAATTTTTTTTCACGAGTTGTGTACTCTACTTTTTACCATTGACTGCGAGAAAACATAATAGCACTAGTACGTACACCTATAGTACCTATTTATAGTTATCAAATTTTATTATTTAGCTAGGTACCTAATCGGTAATTTAACCGTTAGAAAATAGTGAAACTATAAGTTTTCCAATGACATAAAACAACCATGCTATATGAGGGAAATTACATGATCAGTCTGACATCAGTCCATTTCATCAGTTTGTATAGACTTTGAATTTTTACAGACTGAAGATCGTACCAGACTGATGGAATGGACTGATGCAAGACTGAACATCTAATCTCCCTCTAATATAAAGAAAAGAACCCAAAGATAAGACACTAAAAAGAACCTTATTATATTGGCGAGAAATTTTTTTTAGAAAAGAACCCAAAGATAAGACACTAAAAAGAACCTAAATAAAATTGGCGGGATATTTTTTTTTAATTGTATAACTATGGCATAGATATAGTATATTAAAAAGGGGTAGATGCGCCACCGAGCGACCGGGTGTAAGGGATAGATATATTATGACGTCAAAATATGGGGCTGCCATGATCGCAAAAAAAATACCCTAAAATGTATTTGGAATCGTTACAGTACTTGAATTCCGTAGTGAGTGAAAGTCAACATTTTGACTCGCTAATTAAACAAAGTATTGCAAGCGAAATCGCGAAAATAAGTGGTCCCGACCAACCACTCTTTTTGTCCAGACCGACCCTAAGTTATGCCCAGGCTTAACAGCTATATAACAGAAAAAGTTTCATTCGAATCCATTCAGTATTTTCGGAGATTAGCGTGTTCAAACAGACAATTAATTTTTTTTTTAAATATAATATGTAACTAGCTGATGCCCGCGACTTCGTACGCGTGGACTTTGACTTGCGCATGCATATGAACTTATGTAGTTACATAAGAAAATACTTGTAGCAGTGTTATAATGTTAAAAGTTACTAAATCAACAAAAAATGTTCCATCCGTTTTCATCCGAATCCGTTCAGTATTTCCGGAGATTAGCGTGTTCAAACAGACAAACAAACAGACAAACAGACACTCTTTTTTTTTCAAATTCCTACTCTACTAATGTATCCATCGCCCCAAATATTTTTTTTGAAATATATGTAATGTACAGACACACTTTTTTACTGTTTTATTATAAGTAAGGATGTACAGACACACTTTTTTTACTGTTTTATTATATGTAAGGATAAGGATGTACAGACACACTTTTTCTACAAATCAATTCGTGTGTACTTATGCCAATTCTTTTTTCCAGTTGCTTCTATCCATTTCTCACGAATTTTATCTTCCGTCGGAAATCTGGAAAAATCAAATCGCTTGAAATTCCCTGAAATATGGGGTAAATTTTGGGGAAAAATTTCTATATGGGTAGGCATCCGGAAATCGATTTATAAACCTACTGATTTTAGTGGACGTCAATGCTAAGCTGGCTTATATTACGTAGATTAATACGCAATTTTCCTGGTTTGCATGTCAAATGTTTCCGAGGTTATTTTTAGAAATAATTTTTAGAGTTTTCCTATTTATCAGGTTTTTCATGATATAACTAATGATTTAGCTCAGAAACTTGGTTCCTGTGAGGTTTGAGAAAGAAATACGTGATCAATATATAGAAAACAGTGTACTTACGCATGAAATGTAACACCCGCTTCTTTTCTTTATTTGTTGCTTGTGCAGCCAAATATTGAACACCCCACCATTTTGTTGGCTAGACACAAACACTACACATTCGATTTATAATAAATTTTATGTATAAATTAGGTAGTAATCCACAAAACCTTTAATTTCTTTGGCACTTTTGATATAACCTCACTTGTTTGTTTTGCCTAGTTGAACTGTGCCTATAACCCGACCATGAAAAAAAGTCCGGTCGGTGATAGAGATAAAACATGAAACTCTTCTTTATTTCCTCCTATAGGAATCTCAATAAGAGTATCTCGCTCTATCAAAGCATGTCAGACCCTTGAACTATGGCTTTATCTATGGAATAGCTCCATACTTTCAGCACGTTTTATTTTTTTTTGTACATAATTCATACGATGCGCGCTTGTTCCAAATTCAAATTATTTTTATTCACTTCATTCAAAGACGTGAAGGCGTAACAAACAAACAAACAAACAAACGGACTTTCGCATTTATAATATTAGTAAGGATTACACGCGAATGCTCGTCAGTCAGGGAGGTATCTTCTTCTTCTTAACGTGTCAACTCGGTATATGTATTATTGTAATGTAATGCTCAAAGACGAATCTATAATGTTACATTACACGCGAATGCTCCCGGTGAGAGAGCACCTTTAGATCACACTATCCTTGGTTTCTTCTTTTTTTCACGACTTACGTGAAAATATAAAACGAAAAGAAGAAATAAAGAAAAGTGTGATCTTAAATAAATATTTATCTGCAAAAAACGAAACTCTGTTTTACTTCTGGCGTAAGTCACCCATCCCTAACATGACCTTTTTTTAAAGTTGCTTAACATTCTTTGGCGCAGTCCCAAACGGTCACCCATCTCATACCCCGCCTTTCCTAGAATTGCTTAAACTTTTGTACTGACATCAACATGGCCGCTGGGACAGAAGCTTTAAATAATAAAAACATTATTAATGGAACAAATAATTTTCCATTGCTGGCTGATCTATTTACTTATAGATGTCAATTCCATGTGTCACCAATATGGCTACATTAGCCTCGCAAAAGAACTAAAATGTGATGTAATAGTTGTTAAAATTGTCTGTATCAAATATAAAATACTTTTCTGAAAATGAGAAATTTAATTGAGATAAGAGAATAAAGTTTTTTTTCTTAACGAAATTAATAGTAGCAGCCACACCGTCCTGCGCCGTCTTCATCTGTAACAACAAATTAAGTATGAACACACCATCTCTTTTGTACACAAGACAGCAGCATTTCAAGTTGAACACTTGGAACTGCAAAAACAGCTTTTATTACGTAGGGCATAAAGATGGTCTCAAGATCAACAAAGTCATGTTACGTCTGATGTGCCGATATAGGGACAAAATCTTTTTTAATAAGCAAAAATAGCATTCAAAGGATAGCTTACCGAAAGTGGCGCCCTCAGAGGCTTTAATTTAATAAATTGTTAATAGAAAAGGATTTTTATAAAACTACGTGGACCCATAGTCTATCTATTAGGTAGGTACTTATTTTTAGAAAGAATCACTACATTCGTCGTCATTCGTAGAAGTAGATAGCAAATGTGTCAGACGGCCACTTTTAGCAGTTTTGCTATCTACTTCTAGCAGTGGCAAGGGACTGGAACGATACCGTCTAAACATGCTAGACTATGGTTCTTAAAAATTCCACGAAAAGTTTTATTAAAATTTTGTATTAGAATTACAATATTAAATAAAATTGACCGCGGCGCCATTTTCGGTCAGGGTACCGTCTTAAGTAGATGCAACAACATTTTAGAGACTTTAACTGAAAAAAGTACATCGTTATTTGTGGTAAAATAGCTCATGTACCTATAATTAAGTATTGTAAACAACTTTTGTGAAGAGTAAATAAAGATTAAATACAAACCTCACAGAGCGCCACTTTTGGTATAGGATGCACCTCAAATTAAATCTCGTGTTAAAACGAATAGAGTTCGTATGTCTTTTCGTAGTTACTCAATCACGCTAAAACGGCTGAACTGATTTGGGAGAATGGCACACAGATAGTTTTAAACATAAAAACATTGGATACTTTTAATCCTCTTTGCATTGTTCGAATGTCCACGCGGACGAAGTCGCGGACGGAAGCTAGTAATATAATAATAATAGCGTAAATCTCTTTCGGCCTTCGAGCAACAAAAGGCTTCGTTTGTAGAAGCCCGTCTTACTCTAAGCTTTCGGCACTTACCTAAAAGTCACATTGATCAGCAGCGGCTGGCTGGCGGGTTGTTCATGCTGCAGTGGCCGCGAGTAGGCGGTCCCCCAGGGGGGCAGGGGGGCGAGGCCCGAGTGGCGCAGGAGCCGGGTCAGCGCCTGGTAACTGGTGACAATTGGGAAGTGTGACTTGTCTTGACAAAAAGTACGTAAAAATCGAAATCAAAAAAGAGAATGGGCAATTTTATATGAAGAGTGTCCCAACCCTTGTAGCAATATATGACATATATTTAAATGTTATATATGTTGTCCTCATCACATATAATTAGTATATTTTCTTCTAAGTAACGTCAAAGTCAGAAAAAATATGTTTGAAAATAATTGAAAAATAGCATCAAGAACAAATAATATCGGTTTTTGCTACGTTTTTGTCGGAGTTTTTTTTAGTATTGTGTATATTAATGATTACTATGAGGCTCTCCTTGCCGATTTCAGCCTCGGTGGTTTCTCTGCTAGGTGTCAGGGCTGATCCACTGATGAGCTCTGTGTATTTTTTTTTTTGTTTGCATAATCCACAATCAGTTAGCCACTTTAAGTGAATGCGTTATCTCAATCATTGATTGCGACAAGTATGCCCTCCATTAAGAGCACTACTACATATGATGAGCACTATGCACATGTACTCTGTATAAGGCTGCCCGTCCATTGACGGGGGGCGGGGCAGCGGAACGAAGAAACGAAGAAATATTAACCAATAGAACAGCGGAGCAGAGATTTTATGCAATCCTATTGCTAATATTGCTTCGTTTCTCCGCGTCAATGGACAGGCAACCTAATATGATGAGCTTTAGTGTTCTATTTTTCTGTATTACCGTGGCGAGTAAAGGTTTAGAAATATAGAAAATCAGAGAATCATGTTCATTGACCATAATTTTTTTATTTGACACTACACTTGAAGGTTTTGACCATTAACTATAGGTCAGACGAAAAACCAGTTAGGTGGGTTCAATTTCGAGAACAAGTTCTCTCGTCGAATACAGTTCGGATGTGTAACATTCGGGAAGCTTCGGAAAATCTCGGGTCCTACTTAGATACCTCAGTGTCGCAACAGGAAAGTCTTTGATCAGTGTGGGTTGTTGGTGACGACATACAAGAGTGAAACGTAGTCACTAACGAAACGATGGGTGTCATAAGAAGGCGCAAAGTCACCCAAAGTGCAATAGAGAGAACCGTGTTTGGCGTTTCGTGAAAGGCGACTAAGGCAGCACAGCCATTAAGAGATGGGCATTAGCGTCTCCAAAAACCTTGGTCTACTGCGATCGCCAACCCGCCATCTAAGCGTGGAGATTATGGCAAACCCCCACATGTATGATGGATACACAAAAAAACAAGGAACTTTTGAGAGCGGGCGGTATATAAGCCGATATATACTTAAAGTCCTCCAGAAGCTTTTCAATTTCGTCATTGTCGAGGGCAGAACGCCGAAGGCATGGAACATAAGGTGATTTTGTTCTTTAAAAAGGGTGACAAGTCCCTCCTAAAGAACTACAGACCCATCTCACTTCTAAGCCACGTTTATAAGTTGTTTTAGAATGTCCTACGAATCGTCTCGCTCGCAGGTTTGATGACTTCCTATCTCCCGAACATGCCGGGTTCCGACTACGATTTAGCTCCATAGACCACATATATACACAATCTCATACCTTCTTCCCCATTTCATCTTTGGACTACAAGACCCAGGGTGGCTTTTCATCTTTATGTTGTCGATATTCCACGTACCCGCACGAAATGCTTCGGTTCCAACTTTTTAATTCCAACAGCTAAGATGTGGAATGCCCTCCCTGCGTCTGTATTCCCCGACAATATAACTTAGGCGTCTTTAAAGACCTTAGCCTTAAGGTCAGAGTAAATAGGCATTTGACTGACTGCGTGCTCAATCTTCGTCCTCCACTTCACTTTCCATCAGGTGAAAGTGAGGACAAACGCGCAGACAGTCTATTCATAAAAAATAGACCACATCCATACGCAGCGGCAGTTTATACAGAAAACCGAGGAGTATGATCTGCCATTTTGCTTGGCGTTCGTGTACTATGAGAAAGCCTTCGATTCGGTAGAAACCTGGGCGGTGCTGCAGTCTTTCTAGACGTGCCAAGTGGACTTTAAGTATATCAAGGTGTTGAGGTACTTATACGAAAATGCCACCATGTCGGTTCGAGCACAGAATCAGAGCACAAATCCCATCTAACTGCAGCGAGGTATGGTTACAGGGAGACGTTATTTCTCCGAAACTGTTCACACAACACACCTTCGTTTTGCCGATGATTAGTTCTTATGTCTGAGACCTTGGAAGACCTGAACACGATGCTCGAAGATCTCCGTAGTACTTCCCAAAGAGTGGGTCTCAGAATAATCATGGATAAGACAAAAAACAAGTCGAATTCCCATGTTGTACCTACCTACCCGCTCCAGTTCATGTTGGGAACGTTATACACTTGAAGTTGTTAACTGCAATGGAGAGAGCAATGCTAGGCGTTTCCCTGCATGGTCGAATCAGAAATGAGGAGATCCGTAGGAGATTACGGAGATGGATAGCTCAGCTAAAGTGGCAGTGGGCTGGACACATAGCGAGAAGAATCGATGGCCGTTGGGGCGGAATGGTTCTGGAATGGCGACCGCGCACTGGACTCGGCTCCGTGGGTATGCCCCCGACAAGGTGGACCAACGTGAGGGCGAAGGTCACGGAAAGCCGCTGGATACGGGAAGTGCAGGACCGATCGTCGTGGAGATCCGTGGGGGAAATATCACGTAATTTTTTTCTGCAGGAACAGTATCGCGGATAAACTAGGTTAAATAAAGTTAAACATTTTTCATTCCAAAATATGGCTAAACCCTAAACAATAATGTTTTTTTAAATAAATTCAAAGCAAGCAAGCACAGATTAACGTAATCACACTAAAAATACACGTTTTGAAAAATCACACGTGAGATTTATAGGGGGGGGGAGAGGGTCGAGCCAAATCTCACGACATCTCACCGAGGGGGGGGGGGGGGTCGAAAAATCACCAAAATCACCTCACGTAATTAATGGATGCCCCCTTATCTACACGGCTGTAAACCACCAAGGTCACCTTGGCTAGGTCGTGGTTGGCAGCCTTGTAGCAGGTATTTAATGCTATAAACTAGATTGATTGTTGTACTTACGTAAAGAGTTCTTACATTCTTCCCATTTCTCTGATTATTTTCTTTATCTACATTTATTTTTTTCCATTTCTTTGATTGTTTTCTGTATCTTCATCTATATTGCCATAAAAACTTAAAAAAAACATTCAAATTACATGCTTAATATTGAAGCTCATTCTGCTATTCTTCTATAACTTAATCATTCTGTACTTGAGTTGAGATGTACTCGAGGTAATCACTACATTTTTAATATTTGTATGAATTACAGATGCCAAGATGTTTACAAGCATCCATCAAAATTCTTAACTCTGCGTCACTCAAGTAACTAAATATTTTTTCAGTACAGTTATATGGTAACTTAAGAAAGTTGATAAAGAGAAAATAGAAAATTTTTTGGCCTTGTTCAAGTAATTTCTTTCTTTCCATACCCCTTTTGAAATTATTTTCAATCATACTAGCATATATTGGATATTTTGTTTTATAGTTGTCTAATTTTAAAACCTGCACTATATCTTCATTCCTATATATTGCAAATGAGCTTGTACCTTTTGCCAAGATATCATAAAATGAAGTGTTGAGATTGTTAATCTTCTCACTTTTCATGCTTGCTATTTCTCTCTCACATTCATCCTTAAAATCACTTAATTCACTGCTTCCCATTGATAGTAAATTCTTTTCGTTTACATATAAATTTGCGCTTTTCATTTTAACTATGTGGCGTTTAAGAGCTTCAGCAGTTACGTCGAAGAAACCATGATCAGGATTATAATAATCGTCATCATAATCATCAGAGTCATAGGACGACTCCGTCCCAGCCAGAGCAAGATCAAGAGGTGTATCATTAAAGCTATTTGTAGTATTAATATCAGAGCCAAATTCCAGAAGAAATTTAACAACTTTATAATGTCCTTTTTTAGCAGCGATGTGAAGTGCTGTTCTGCCATACTTATCTTTAGAGTTAATATCAGCACCGCATTCTAGCAATACTTTTATAACTTTTTTGAAACCGTTCCAAGTTGCAATGTGTAGTGAAGTGGTTCCATCATTTTGCTTAGTGTTTATATTAGCTCCTTTATTTAAAAGCATTATGCAAATTTCTATATGTCCTCTCTGAGCAGAAAGATGGAGTGGTGTGATGTGATAATATTTCATTTTAGAATCAACTTTAGCACCATATTCTAGGAATACTTTTACAACTCCTTCATGACCATTCTGAGCTGCTATGTGTAGTGCAGTGGTTCCGTCTGTTTGTTTAGCATTTACATTAGCGCCTTTATTCAAAAGCATTATGCAAATTTCTATATTTCTGCTCTGAGCAGAAAGATGGAGTGGTGTGATGTCAGTTTTCATTTTAGAATCGACTTTGGCACCGCATTCTAGCAATAATTTTACAACTTCTTCATGACCATTCTGAGTAGCAATGTGTAGTGCAGTGGTTCCGTCTGTTTGTTTAGCATTTACATTAGCTCCTTTATTTAAAAGCATTATGCTAATTTCCTTATTTCTTCTCCGAGCAGAAAGATGGAGTGGTGTGATGTCATTTTCTAAAACAGAGTTAATGTTTGCATTATATTCTATAAGAGTTTCAACAAGTTTTGAATATCCATTTTTAATAGCAGCATGAAGTGTTGTTTCACCGTTTTCAGTTTGAGCATTGACATTAGCATTTTTACTTAGAAACAGTTTCGCAATGTCTCCGTTAATATCAGGCATTTCTTCATAAAAATAGTCACTTTTAGATAAAGCAGTATAATGCAATGCTGTTATTCCATATTCGTCACTAGCATTAATATCAGCATCATGTTGTAAAAGCGCTACAACGATTTCTATGCATCCATTCCTAACAGCCATATTCAATAGCTCAGGCCTATCTTTTATATAAGCTCCATTAGTTAAAAGTAGCTTGGTAATTTTTAAATCAGCATTCTCGATAGCATATGATATTGGAGTTTCTCCAGCTATATCTTGTGCATTTATATCAGCTTCATAGCTTATCAACAATTTAGCTACTTCTTCCTGTTTGTAGTTGGCTGCACTATGTAAAGGTGTAAGACTTTTAGAATACTTTGAATTGTTTAACATATTAACATCAGCACCATACTTTAATAGGTCTTCAATAATTTTCAAATATCCATTTTCAACAGCAGCATGTAATAACTTAGCATTATTTTTATCTGGTGGGTTAACAACAAAGCCATATTCTAGAAGAGCCTCAACAATCTTTTTATACTCTTCTCCATGGCCGTACACTGCAATTTTAAGAGAGCTTCTGTTACTTTTATCATAAATATCAGGACAATACTTTAACACATCCTTAACAATCGTTGCATTTCCATTTTCAACAGCGAGTTGTAGTATGGTTACGCTATCTTTATCCTGACTATCAACTTTAGCTCCGTGTTGTAAGAGCAGCTTTACAACTGTTTCATGTCCTGCTTTGGTAGCAATATGAAGTGGCGTTAGTTTTGAAGTACACACACAATTTACTTCAGCTCCATATTTCAAAAGATGCTCAACAATTTGTAAACAACCTATCTCAGCTGCAACATGAAGTGGTGTTGTACCCCAATTGTCTCTAGAATTAACATCAGGTCTATGCTTTAAAAGTAATTCAGTAACTTCTATTTTCTTATTTTTAATTGCAAAGTGGAGTGGAGTACTACCACATTGATTTTTAGCATCAATATTAGCACCTTTGTTTATAATCATATTAACAATTTCTATGTCACCATTAATTACAGCGAAGTGAAGAGGAGTATTCGAAGGCTTCCTATCATTGCTGTTAACTCTAGAACCGCTCGTTAAAAGTAGTTTAGCAACTTCTGCATGATTATTCATAACGGCATCACGAAGTAAAACATATCCTTCTGACCATTCTTGTGAGTAAGATAGCCCAAAAGAATTGATTAATTCCCTTGCTATTTCTAGTCTTCCTTTACGAACTGCAGAAATTAAACTGTAGTTTACATCCTGATCATCCATTGCCAATCAAAATTAATTTAATGATGAGAAGAGATCAGAAGAGAAGAGTTTCTTGGATCCACAGACTATTAGTGTTAAGTAGGTACTTGGTTGGTCGGTTCATTGAATTTTGATCACAATCTGTGGATTGCCCTCTCACATCGGCTGGAAGAGAGAACATAATATAAAACTAATCGTTTTGGTCAATATTGATGTAATTAGGTAGGTACCTATGTATTGTATATTAGCATTATGATTCTTAAAATATGGAAAGCTAATAAATAATTATTTTCCGCAAGTACGAAGTCGCGGTCGACAACTAATATTAATTAATAATGGAAAAAAATATATATTATTTTTATGTGATTATACTCATACTTACTTAATTTAATTACCTTACCTAATTTGTTTTTTAAATTAATAAATAATTCTTTAATTTTTTGTTGTTTTTAATGTATTTATTTATTTAAGTATGGTGGAACTACTGAGAATATTCCTTCTCACTATTTCCATTGCCAAGTGCAATGGCACTACTGAGAATAAAAAGTATTAGTAGTTCCATGGGAAAGATATCAAGGCCGCGTTCCGAATCACGCCAACAGCACTGTTAGCGTATAATCCATTAAATAAAGTAGGTACTCAATAACCCTATTTGTGTAATATTTTGTGACTACCTATTTAATTTGGTCGGATACGCGCTAACAGTGCTGTGAGCGTGATTCAGAACGCGGGGCTAATGGAACTATATAGTGAGAATGATCGGCTTTTTTGACAAAAGTCTCACATTTTGAAGCATTTAATCAAAAAAGTTGGTATGACAAAGTACGAAAGTGTTAAGCGACTTTCTTTGTTGATCGTACCTACTTATTGAAGTACTGGAGATTCGTAGAACAACTATTGAATTATTGAATATATGAATAACTGAAGCAGCGTTCTTTATTTTTAGAAAATGTCTATAAGATTACAAAATTACTAAAAGTTTTGGAAACCTAATAAGTTTTGTAATAATACGTTTAAAAAAACGATCTGTTTACCTTTTGTCTCTTCATTTACACTTAAAAAGATTAAATGGTGATTCCAATGGCGTTATACACGTCTTATGTCCTTAGGAACAAAAATTATGAGTTTATTTCAAAATAACTTAAAAATAAAAACATCGCGCAAGTGACAAAACAAACAAAAACAAAAGGCACACGAACGAATAACCTGTCAATGTCAATCCATTCTTCCAG
The DNA here is from genome assembly GCA_928269145.1 of Agriphila tristella. Lineage (NCBI taxonomy): Eukaryota > Metazoa > Arthropoda > Insecta > Lepidoptera > Crambidae > Agriphila > Agriphila tristella. The sequence continues at coordinate 11,884,772 of OV743448.1, read as the reverse complement.
TAGACCGATCGCTGGGTCATCGATCGACACGATTGTGAAGGAACTTCAACTTTCATGGTGAATGGCGGCGTCTCGTTTTACGTGACGATTCTGCCAACGTCCGAGTAAAGAGTAAAGGTACATATGTCTGACGCCACGCGTTAACACGCCGTCATATGACATAAGTTTTCATAGTAAATGTATGCACTAGGTTCACACTTATCTTACAACACGTCCATATAAATACGGCGCAAGAACCTTATATATAACACTGGACTTTGCATCACCATTTGGGGCTTGAAGAACGAAAAAATAACCTTGAATGACGTCAAAGATATTTTCCATCTCTTTCATCAGGGTGACAACAATGTTGTCCATTCGTAGGACAGCCAGTAGAAATAGGTACTTACTACAACAGACTATCAACTTTTGCCAATGGCTTAAGTTTAGACAACCAATCCAAACATTCAAAAGTGTTTAGATTCTAAACATTTGAATGTTTAGAATAGTTTAGACGTTTGTTAATGCGAACGTTTGTATGTTTGTGTATCTCTAAACGTACAAACTTTCGCATTTAGAATATTACAGAATTCATAAGATTATTATTAGCTACTCTTGACCAACCATATTATAACCTTTGTATAAAATTCATTCAAACCCCCCTTTTGGTCAGCGACGGCGCATCATAAAATATTTACTTAATGATTATTTTCGGTTGGCTCCTCTCCGGATGGACGATACTGTTTTGGAATGGTGGTCAAACTGGGGGTCAAGTCTGCTATTGTTAACATCATTAGGCTGGCCCCAGACCTACCGGTTCCATTTCTTTGCTTTGCTGTTCTACCATGGACCGCCGGCCAAGAGGCTCATTTTCAATCTATCGCATATTTTGACCTGACCACATTGGCAAGATAGCCATTAGTTTGGTGTTATCAAATATCATCGTCTGGGGTGCGATGAGAAGTTTTAGTTTTCGTTTTAAAAAAAACTGCTGTTTTATACAAAAATTAATAACGAAATTATCAAAATGTATGAAACAGTTCATTTTTTTCGCGAGTTCAGATTTGGTCCCATAGTAAAAGTTGTTCAGTTTTATTATGGTCCCTATCTACCATATTCAGTTTTATAGGGCTTTACCAAACATCTTGTATAAATAAGCGATCGAGTTATTTTTAACGATCGGAGTCCATGTTCAGGGTGGCATATCGCCTAAAAGCTTCCTACTTCGCAATCCAGGCGATGATATTTGATAAAACCAAGCTAATGGCTATCTTGCCAATTTGGTCTAGTCCCAAAATGCGATAAATTGAAAATTACCCTGGTTGGCCGGCGGTCTTTCAAGCAAGGTAGCACAGCAAAGCAAAGAAACGGAACCGGTAGGTCTGGGGCCAGCCTTAACCAGCCGTACCGTACATGACCAGGGGGTGATTTTGTAATTTTGTTGCAATCAACTCTGACAGAAATCGCACTTACATCGCTGCTTTAGTAAGAACCAATGTGACAACTATCTTAACTAAAGCAGCAATGCAACCGCGCTTTCAATCGATTTCAATCGAGAATTGTTAGCAACAGCTTTACGTAATCAAGGTACAGGGGGTCAAGTCTGCTATTGTTAACGCCATAATCGTGTTTCAATGGTGTTTGAATGGTAATGCTTTTCGACACAGTTCTTGATTTTTAACCCAAAACTGAAACATTGTTGTGTCTTACGGGTTTGGGTTTAAGAAACACAATGTGTTTCGATTTTGGGTTTAAAAAAACAAGAACTGTGTCAAAAAGCATTATCATCCAAACACCATTGAAACACGATTTTGGCGTTAACAATAGCAGACTTGACCCCCTGGTCATGTACGGTACGGCTGGTTAAGGTGGTACGTCAAGCTCAGTAGCGCCACCAATGGAAATAAGGTGGCCAAAAGTGGCCACTTTTGGCAATTCATAACTTATTGATTATATTTGAGGCCATGAAAAAATATATAAATATTGCACTTTACTCTTCTATTTGCGCAAAATAACTAAATCTTTTATTCTAAGCCCTTGATAAAACGTAAATGATCTATTTCCATTGGTGGCGCTACTGAGCTTGACGAACCACCTTAAAAGTCAAAACTTGGGGATACGTGGTGAGGTTTTAGACTTAGCTGACTGAGTCATGGGAAAGTGAGACAGAAATCCGAACACGTATTGAAATAGCCCGAGCAGCGTTCGAGAGGAAAAAAGAAAAGTTTTGTGCAGTAGAGAACTCTCCATCAAGCTGCGCACAAGGATTCTCCAATGCTACGTCTGGCCTCTTGTACTATACGGTTGTGAAGCGTGGACCTTGAAGGAAGACCTACGAAAGAAACTGGAAGCGTTTGAGATGTGGATATACCGCAGAATGCTACGCATAAGTTGGACGGACCATATTACCAACGTCGAGGTCCTTAAGCGCATGACCAAAAAGGTGGAGTTGGTTCGGACCATTAAAATAAGAAAAGTCGCATATCTTGGTCACATCCTGAGAAATCCGCAATACCGTCTTCTCCAGACCATCATGATGGGGAAGATTGCCGGAAAGCGCATAGTGGGAGGACGCAAAATGTCATGGCTTCGTAACATCCGCCAGTGGACCGGCGTTAAGACGGTTGAACAGTTGTTCAGACTCGCTATGGACAAAGTAAAATTCAAGGAGCTGACGGCCAACCTTCAATAATGAAGCGGCACCTTAAAAAGAAGAAGACTTAGGTACACCTGCCCTTCCACCCTAAAGTCACGTGTATTTTTTTCTACAATGGGGAATGTCCGAAAAAATAGTAATAAAAAAAAGTTTCCGAATTTTCGGTTTCGTGAAAAAGAAAGTCTCATAATCAGTATTGTATTAAAAAAGTTTCAACATAAAAATATGTAAAACTTTTTTATACGTGTTGTGGTTGTAAGAGTGGTGGCAAAGGTATAATCTCCATTTTGCTGTTACTTTTATGGAGTCAAAGATATATTTTTTTCACGCAACCGAAAATTCAGATTATTTTTCTATTACTTAGGTACTTATTCCTACCTATACCTATAAAAAAATATTCAGCCAATTTAATTTTTTGCGGACATTCCCAATTACTTATCTTAATAAAAATGTCCAGGCAAACATGAGATGCAAATTGTTTTGGTTTATAAATCGCGCGTTCAATCTATTATACACACTAAATTTTTTGATATTCCATAACTCTGAGGATAAATTCTATATATTAAAATAATAAAAAAACGGGGAGGGGGACCCAAAACTACCCTTCCCCTCCCAATGTAAAAATGTCAAATAGCCCCCCCCTGAGCCCATTTCATCACCTCACCCTCCTCCTTCCTACCACCATTGCACTAAAAATAATACCTGCTCATGCAGCAAGTTTTAGTATCGATAATGGAACGAGAATAAAAGAATGAAATGGTACTTAATGAAAAACCAGTAGGTATACGTAATAAAGCATTCATTTATTTACATTGTTGTAAGTATCTGGAAAAAATGGCTGTCAAAGATGTCATCTTTTTTGTTGATTTTCTTCAGCAGGGAGTTGATTAACGCCCTCTAGCAATAAATGATATATCATTAGAAAGGTCTTTTAAAGACAAATATTTGCTGTTCATATACTTTATATCAATTGTAAATACTTTTGGAGTTAAAGGTTATTAAAGTATAAAAGTGGTTTATTGTCTATGGGAGTTGATCTACCACACCTATAGAAATGAATGATATATCATAAGAAAGGTTTTTATATGACAAATATTTGCTGCAAACATACTTTCTATTAATTGTTAGTATTTTCGGAGTTTTAGTTCATTAATGTTAAAAAAATTGGTCAAGTTTAGAGCGTTATAACTCTCAAAGTACTAATAGTTGACGTTGATAGTTGTACAATAAAGTGTTTCAAATTTAAATACCTTTCCAATGATGTAAGATAAGATTTATTGCTAGAGGACGCTTAGATCAAAATGCTCATCGTACTAAAGGATCCCCGAAAAGTTCAAATAATTTGACTCAAACCTTATGTTCTAATAAATAAATAATAATAATAAATATAAAACTTTATTGAAATAATCTTACATCACAATTTACAACTAGTTTAAACATAGATAATATAGGAAAAACAAATAATAAATAATTTTTAAAATAATTTTATACTATGTGCTTGACCACATGCGATGTTGCCGTTCTGCTCAACTTCAGGAGGCCGATATAGAAATATGGAAGATATAGAAGGCTATGCAGTGACTGGTCCACCGGCAATGTGTAAAATAAAAAGATTTTGATCTTAGTTGGTAGGGGCCATCCATAAATTACGTCACATGTTAAGGGGGAGGGAGGGGGTCTACGAAGTGTGCCAAGGGGGCGGGAGGGGTCCTTAAGTTCGTGACATCACATTTCAAAATCATTTAAACTGAAATAAAACAAACTGATCTGTTTTTTTTATTTAATAATTATTTCTAGATGAAAAATTGTAAAATATGTTACGTCACACTAGCGAGGGAGGGTCTCACAAATGTGACAAGGACGGGGGAAGGGGGTCAAAAACCATGACATTCGTGTGACGAAATTTATGGATGGGCCCTTACCCCGGTCACTCACATGCGCGCAAAGGTTCGCGAATACGTTAAACCCACATGTGTAGGACGACCTTCGCGAATGACTTCGCGAAGTTTTTAAGACATTCGTACTTTTCCAAGCTGTGTCGGTTTTTTGACGCACATCAAAGCGCGCGAACCTCGAACCTTCGCTTAGCCTCCCACACATTCGTGCCACAGACGAAAGCATTCGTACGACCATTAGTAATCTGTGGTTACGCGTATTTTCGTAGTAGTGGCGACCTTTATTTATCCTTTATTTTCTATATTGAAAATAGTAAGCATATGAATATGAACACACATAAAACAGTCCAACAGCTCTATTAAAATCATCTTCACCGTTCATTGTTCACAAAATCGCAAGTAAAAATAAACATTCGTGAACACAAGTGTAGGAGGAAGTGCAAATGGATTCGCACACTCATATGCGAACCTATTCGCGAAGTTTCGGACTTTGCGAATGAATTTCTGACAGCCACTCACATGCGTGCAAAGGTTCGTACAATGTACGAACCTTTGCGCGCATGTGAGTGACCGGGGTTAGATGGCAGACAAGCTCAAGTCACTACAAGTCACGCGCAAATTTCGAGGTTATTTTTTTATGACAACAGAAATACACGCCTAGTTTACACTCCTGTCATAAAGAAAACCGATGTCATCTGACGGCGTGTTAACAAGTGTTAACGCGTGGCGTCAGACAAATGTGCCCGCACCTTTGCTCAACAGTAATAAGGTTTAAACTTTATTGCAATCATGAGGTGAGTACTATCAAGCAAAAAAGTGAAATTCATATTTTTGACTGTGTCAATGGGAATGGAAACTGAGAAACTAATGGCGCCACAAGCGGTTGTACCAAAACATTTGATTGGTTGTTTCAAATATCAAATGTCATTTGTGGCATATTTTAACCAATCAAAGTATTGATAGCGGTTAGATTAGATTCATTAATTACAAACAATAAGAATAGCGCCATCTCTCGGAAAATAATATCGATTTCTCAGTTATAATTTTAACGTTAGGTACCTATTTAGTGAGATTTATAATAAAATTAGTATCAGTAGGTAGGTAAGTAGGCAAAGCTGGGCATTAACTCGTTAATCCGTTAATCGTTAATTAACGAAGTTAACATTTTGATTAACGGATTAACTTTTAAAAATGTTAACGGACACGTTAACTTCCGTTAATATGCAGAAGTCCGTTAATCGTTAATCCAATGCCTACTATTTACCGCACGGCACCACGGCGCGGCGTGAAATACAGGTGATGGTGATCGTGATCGAGGGATATCCTTTGGCAGGTTGCACCTTCTGAACCCTTAGATCATTTTAAGAAGGGGAGCCATCTTGGATTTTTGTATGGGAGGGAGATAAAATACAATCTTTTTTTGTATGAAATTTGATTTTTTTTTTTCAAAACCCATCATATTGGATATCGGATAAAAGGGATTTTTGAGCTGATTCCAAAAATATATAAAATTATTACATTGCAGCTACCGGTTTAAAAAAAATAAGAAAAAATTTTTCCAAACATACTAAGATTGGGCTCTTGCAGGAAGAAAACCACTAAATGAATTCTTATGAAACATACGCCAAACAACTTCTAATATACTCTTATCTAACGTCTTGGAAGCAATTTTGAAAAAAAAAATAACATTTTCAAATTTTGATCCCTGTATTATTAAATTACCAGAATCAAAAAAATTCAAAAAAAATACTAAATGATATTTTTTTCAAAAATGCTTCCAGGATGTTAGATAAGAGTATATTACGATTTATTTGACGTATGTTTCATAAAAATTCATTTAGTGGTTTTCTTCCTGCAAGAGCCCAAACTTAGTATGTTTGGAAAATTATTTTCCGATTTTTTTTTAAACTAGTAGCTGCAAGGTATTACTAGGTACTTAATATTGTATATATATGGAATCAGCTCAAAAATCCCTTTCATCCGATATCCCACACGATGGGTTTTGAAAAAAAAAATCAAATTCCATACAAAAAAAGATTGTATTTTATCTCCCTTCCATACAAAAATCCAAGATGGCTTCCCTTCTTAAAATGATCTAAGGGTTCAGAAGGTTCACCCTGCCCAAGGATATCCTTCGGAAGGGGAATATGCACCTTATGCCCGACAATTAAATTACACATTTGAATTATACAAGAATTTTGTTTGATTAACCGACTTCAAAAAAGGAGGAGGTTCTCAATTCGGCTGTATGTTTTTTTTTGTATGTGTGTTACGCAATTACTCAGCCAATTATGAACCGATTTGAATAATTCTTTTTGTTTGGTATATCATGCTCCAGAGGTAGTCCCATATAAATTTAATTATATTGAAATCGGTTCAGCGCTTTTTGAAAAAATCAACAAATAACATTTTTTTACATAAGGACTTTAAATTTCTATTTTGAGAAAATAAGACTAAAAAGAGTAAAATAAAATATTTTTTCTAAAAAATAACACCAACTTCAAAGTGGTCACTAAAAGTAATAAAATAATTTGGTTTAAACACGTATTATTGAAGTCGGACGATGTTGAGTCAAAACCACAATGTAGAAATATTTACATACGATCGGCCGACTTCAATAATACGTGTTTAAACCAAATTATTTTATTACTTTTTAGTGATCACTTTGAAGTCGGTGTTATTTTTTAGAAAAAATATTTTTTTCTAACCTGTTAACTTCCAGAACCTAAACCAACAAGTTTTATAAGTTCACTAACGCAACGCAATAAAAATGCAATTTTACACATACCTATTAACGGATTAACGATTAACGTTAACGTTGCGTTAATTCTTCTGAAATGTATCGCTTTAACGTTTAACGAAGCTAACTTTTTTTGTAGCGGATTAACGATTAACGAAGTTAACTATTTGATTAACGGTGCCCAGCTATGTAAGTAGGTAGGAAAGGAAGTAGATAATATAAGTATAAAATATAATAGTTTTTCCCGAATAATTAACTAATTAAATGAACTGAGAGTAGAGTATTGACACAATCAAAATTTTATAAAAAATAACAAAATATTTAATAAAAAAATGAAAAAGAAGTGGGTTGAAAAATATTTGTTTATATCAAATCAATAGCATTGAAATGAGGATATGACTATGGGGTCGGCAACGCAAAACTAATCGCAGATGGCGCCAGTGGCGATCTAACCGCTATCAATACATTTATTGGTTAAGATATGCCACAAATGACATTTGATATTTGAAACAACCAATCAAATGTTTTGGTACAACCGCTTGTGGCGCCATTAGTTCCTCAGTTTCCATCCCCATTGACACAGTCAAAAATATAAATTTCACTTTTTTGCTTGATAGTACTCACCTCATGATTGCAATCAAGTTTAAACCTTATTACTGTTGAGCAAAGTTCAATATTGATCGACAGCATATATTCAGAGTATTATGTAGAAGTTAACATTCGATTTTTAGAAAATAGCAATGAAGAATTCTTTTTTTATTTATATCGTAAGAATCACAATTTCACTAACAATTTTTTGATATATTTATTTGTTTTAAACTTGTACCCGTTTCTCTGGAATCGCCATCGCCAGAAACGTCAAGTTAGCAGCCCACTTTGAGACCGTAATATCTCGGCTTGTATTGAAGCAATATTATTGAAATTTTGCGTATACGATTCACTATTTCCTAACATTTTTTTGGCATATAAATCACATTGATACGAACTGTATTTCTTAGGGTGTCTGCCAGCTTGACGTCAAGTTAGCAGCCTCACCAAGATACTCAAATATCTTTTGAACCATAGTATCACTATTTATATGCTATAGTTCACTATTTATCACTATTTACTAACAATTTTTTGACCTAGTCAAAACCTTATAATTCCATGGTGAGGCTGCCAACTATACGCTAATCTAACGCATCTATACGCCAGTATACGCCACACACATCCATAGGCACCGGCTACACGTCGTGGTAAATACCGTGTCCGTGATCCATCACCCAGAGTACATTTTAAGCATGGAAAGTAAAATATTGAACATTCCATACAAATTACTTTCCATGGTTAAAAAATTGTTTTAAAAAACAAAAAACCGACTTCAAAAACCTGCCTCTAAAAAGCAAGAAATAATATTCAAATCATTAGATACGCATTATCATTGTTATAACAACACGTCTATTGAAGTCGGGTGGGGCTGGAGTACAAATTCCTTTTTTTATTCTAAAAGCCCCACCCGACTTCAATAGACGTGTTGTTATAACAATGATAATGCGTATCTAATGATTTGAATATTATTTCTTGCTTTTTAGAGGCAGGTTTTTGAAGTCGGTTTTTTGTTTTTTAAAACAATTTTTTATTTTATTATTTTTAGTGTAAGTACCTTCTATATTAGGTATATTATTATAGGTATATTATTGGGTAGAAAAATCGGCCCAGCCAAACGTGAGATATTCGCGGAGAAACATACATCCATACAGGTTAAACTGAGGGAGAACCTTTTTTTTGAAGTCGGTTAAAAAGACTACACTAAAAGTACCCCTTTCCCAACAAAAAGAAACATCTAATTCGGTTCATAAATAACAAAGTCGTCATGTGAGTTGATGAAAATCATAGTATTTTCAGGATTTCTCGAAAACTACCGAACCGATTTGAAAAAAAATTAAATGGGACCATCTCGCAAGAAAACTCAATCGAACAAAAGAAGAATCATCAAAATCGGTTCATAAATGACGAAGATATGCGCGAACAACGATAAAAAAAAAAAAAACATACAATCGAATTGAGAACCTCCTCCTTTTTGTGAAGTCGGTTAAAAACTCTATGGCGATGGATCACGATAAATACCACGCGTCTAGCCGGCGCCATAGAATATGAATTTAAGATTCTTGGTCACATCTCAAGGGGGCGAAGAAGATCTTACATCTTTTAATACCAAGTTTAATTGCAAATAAAGATTATGATTTCATGACTTCATAGTCATGGGAGCCGAGTGTCCGGAGGGCACTGCCGTGCGTCGTTTCTCCAGTCGTAGTCGTCGCAAGTTCTTGTACAGCAACGGTTAAAGGATCATTCACACAGCTCCGGCGTGTCAACGGCGCGTCACCGGCCCGTCAACGTCAAAAATATAGTTACATACAAGTTGTACTACACTGTTCACACACATCAGTCATGGCGCGTCAACGGCGCGTCACCGGCGCGTCAACGTCAAACGCATATTGCTACGGCATGGCGGCATGCCGGCGACGCGCCGGTGACGTGACGGCCGGCGCGTCACCGGCACGGCGCGTCGCCGGCGACTCACCAGCAAGGCAAACAGGGTTGCTACTTTTTTGTTTAAATAAATTATTGGTAGCTTTAATCGGTTTAGAAAATTACACTGTGGTATGGAAATAAAGTATTATTTATTTATTTCAACTTTGAAAAACATTTACTTTTACTACTTTTGGTAATATTTTGGTAAATTTATTAGACTTAATTTACACCACCAGTCTAGGATTTAATTACAGATCACTAGACTATGTTTTCCTACCTTCACTTGTTTTACGACATTTATTTGTTTACCCGAAATTCACCCACATTGTTGTATTTTTATTAAAAATCGAAAATTTTTACCATTACTAGAACTTAGTTGAACAGGTGAATTAAGTCTCATAAACTTCCCAAAATATTAACAAAATTAAAAAATAAAATGTTTTTAAAGTTGTTATAAATAAATAATACTTTATTTATTTCCAAACCACAATGTACTTTTTTTCTACCTATTATAACAACCAATACTTAATATAAAAACAAATAAGTGGCAACCCTGTTTGCCTTGCCGGGGACGCGCCGCGCCGGTGACGTGACGGCCGGCGACGCGCCGGTGACGTGACGGACGGCGCGTCACCGGCACGTTACGCCGCCGGCGATTCACCGGCAAGGCAAACAGGGTTGCTACTTTTTTGTTTAAATAAAATTGTGGTATGGAAATAAACTACTATTTATTTATTTCAACTTTGAAAAAAATTTTTTTATTACTTTTGTTAATATTTCAGTAACTTTGAGACTGATTTTTTTAACGAGAAAACATTATCTAGTGATCACTAGTTAAAAAAATGAAAGCAAGCGATTTTCGACCTTATTGACATTTATCGAAATCACGGTTTTTAATGAAAGATCAAATATAGGAAACGAGAAAAAAACAACCGAAATTCAAACGTCAATAAGGTCGAAAATCGCTTGCACCTGTTTTTTTAACTAGAAAACGTTGTCTAGTGATCACAAGTTAGAAAAATGTGTGCAAGCGATTTTCGACCTTATTGACATTTATCGAAATCACCGGTTTTAATGAAAGATCAAATCTAGTAAACGAGAATATGGCAAAAAACCAACCGAATTTCAAACGTCAATAAGGTCGAAAATCGCTTGCACCTGTTTTTTTTAACTAAAAAACATTAATCTTAAATAAAATAAAGCAGTAATGTAAACTAATGAACTTCATTCTATACTTTTCGGGCTTAGAACTGTCTATAAGTTCGAAAATAAGTTTCGTAATAAGGTTGAAAATCGCTTGCACTCGTTTTTCTAACTTGTGATCACTAGACAACGTTTTTTAGTTAAAAAAAAACAGGTGCTAGCGATTTTCGACCTTATTGACGTTTGAAATTCGGTTGGTTTTTTGCCATATTCTCGTTTACTAGATTTGATCTTTCATTAAAACCCGTGATTCCGATAAATGTCAATAAGGTCGAAAATCGCTTGCACACATTTTTCTAATTTGTGATCGCTAGACAACGTTTTCTAGTTAAAAAAAACAGGTGCAAGCGATTTTCGACCTTATTGACGTTTGAATTTCGGTTGTTTTTTTGCCGTATTCTCGTTTCCTATATTTGATCTTGCATTAAAAACCGTGATTTCGATAAATGTCAATAAGGTCGAAAATCGCTTGCTTTCATTTTTTTAACTAGTGATCACTAGATAATGTTTTCTAGTTAAAAAAAACAGTCTCATAAAGTTACTGAAATATTAACAAAAGTAATAAAAAATTTTTTTTCAAAGTTGAAATAAATAAATAATACTTTTTTCCATATCACAATATACTTTTTGTTTACCGATTATAGCAACCAATAATTTATTATAACAAAAAAGTAGCAACCCTGTTTGTCTTGCCGGTGACTCGCCGGCGACGCGCCGTGCCGGTGACGCGCCGGACGTCACGTCACCGGCGCGTCCCCGACATGCCAAACAGGGTTGCCACTTATTTATTATAATAAAGTATTGGTTGTTATAATAGGTAGAAAAAAGTACATTGTGGTATGGAAATAAAGTATTATTAATTTATTTCAACTTTTAATACTTTTTGCATTTGGTAATATTTTGGTAACTTTATTAGACTTTTTTCACCTTTTCCACTAAAGAACCGTTTACACGGATCAAGCTGTAAAGTAATCTAGTTAAAATTAAGTTGTCGGCTTACTAAATTTTCGCATGTAAACAGCCAATAAGAAGTAAATTGGCCATTTAGTGGGCAAGTGATTAAGTAAATAGAATCTAGTCTATTTTTTGGACAAGTAGGTAACCACGCCGCCCACAACTTTAAAGTTGAAATAAATAAATATTACTTTATTTCCATACCACAAAGTACTTTTTTCTACCTATTATAGCAACCTATACTTTATTAAAACAAAAAGTAGTGGCAACCCTGCTTGCCTTACCGGTGAAGCGACGTTGACTTGACTGAAACGAGCCGGCGACGTGCCGGCGCCGGTGATCTGAACTGCTTGTTCACACACATTTTTGACGTTGACGGACGGACCGGTGACGCGCCGGTGACGCGCCGGAGCTGTGGGAATGATCCTTAAAGATTAAAGAGGACGTGTACAAGATGGGTGACCGTTTGGAACTGCAATTACCAACGAATGTTATGCTAAAGTCTAATTATTAATTCACTGGAGTAATCTGACGTTACTAATGGTTGTAGGTACTTAACTATTAGCGTTTGAGGCGAAGCCTACACGAATGGTAAATACTGTGATCCATCAGTATTTAATCAGGGGCCCATTTCATAAAATAATGTAAAACTACAGTTATTTACCATAGTAGTAGTTATTGGGGTAGAATTATGTTTCTTTACTATGGTGCATGTAGCTTGCGCACGTTGAGGCGCGGGTTACTTGCGCGGGGTACGATGCTATTATGGAGCTGCACCCGCTCACGTCTTTCCACGGAGCATGTAGCCTGCGCAAGTGCCTCAACTTGAGCGGGCTACTTGCACCGTGTAGCCCTAAAGGCTCAATTACACTATACAATTTTAAGCAAGCGATTTCAAGACTAAGCATGGTGTAAACGGACTAAGACAGTAAGAATCTTAAAATCGTGCGGCCTAGCCCGCTCGGTAATAAGATTCTTAAAATTGTGTCGTCTAAATGCACGCACGATTTCAAGACAGTCTAACTGTACCTACGACGGCACGTCAGACGTAACAGTTGTACTACAAAAACCAACTTTATTCCTAAGGCATAAAGGCGTTCTCAAGGTCAACGTGTAGAGGTAATGTGACAGACAGAGACAGACTCTGTCTGACTCGCGACAGATAGACGATACTGCCACAGTACAAGATAAGTTCAAAAAGGAATGTTGGTTTTTAAACACGTTTTCATATGGACGTTTTTTGTATATTTATTTATTTATACTGTTAATATTTATAATTAGGTTCGTTTATTTGTTTGTCCGTAATTTTAGAAAAGAGTATTTTATACTAGGTAAGTACCTACCTACCTAGCTTCCCGATAAGCTAGAGACTTGAAACTTATTGGTAGGTAGGTTGTTTTTAACACGCTTTTATTAAGTTGCTTTCTCGTTTGCTTGTGTGTTTGTTTGTTACTCCACAAAGTTTGCGAACAATTTAAACTAGCTTTCGGATGAGCTAGAGACTTGAAACTTTGAACATAGGTCAGAAATGGAGGGCAATGCAATATTATGGTATCATTGGGCTGATCTGATGATGGAGCCGGAAGAAGGCCACAGGAACTCTATAATGGAACCATACAACCCCATCGTGCTTGGGCTCGTTAGAATTGTCTTGATGAGTACTTTAAAGGGAGATAAGGTCCAGGCTCTGATGATTTAGCTGGAAGGCCATGCCATAGGAACTTAATATTGAAATCGTGCAACCCCATTGAATTTGGGCTCCTTTGAATCGTCTTGACGAGTGCTTTGTTGGGAAATAGTGTCCAGGGTCTGATGATGGAGCCGGAAGAAGGACACTGGAACTCTTTAATAAAACCACGCTACCCCATTGAGTTAAGGCTCGTTTGAATCGTCTTGGCGAGTACTCTAATGGGAAATAGTGTTCAAGGATCTGATGATGGAGCCGAAAGAAGGCCATAGGAACTCTATACTAAAACCATGCAACCCCATCGAGTTTGGACTCGTTTGAATCGTCTTGACGAGTACTTTGTTGGGAAATAGTGTAACGTATAATAACGCGATATCTAGGTAGGTCGATACGTGCGCGACCGACAACAACGACGATGTGCACCTTCTGAGCCGGACGCCGTGGGCGGGCGTGGCGCGGAGTGGGTCACGCCGAGAGGCGGGCGGGTCACGCCGAGGGGTGGGCGGGTGCCGCTGCCGCGGCCCGCGCGCGAGCCGTCGCGTTCGCGTTGGTGTGCGGTGCGGTGCGGTGCGGCGTGTGTGTCCGTCGAGTTATTCGCAAGAGCGACAGTCTTGTTTTGTCTGATACGATTCTTGCAATTTGCATTAAGTAAGTACCTACACATTAGAGGTTTTTGTCTACTTAAATAAAATGATACTAGGTAAATATACCTACTACTACTTCATACCTACTAGCTAAAATATTTCTATTCGTGAGCCTTTCGAATGTTCAACCTAGTCAGATATTAATGTTATGTAGGTTTCTAATAGGTAGATAATAGTTAAAAAAAATGATTGATTAATATATAAGTAAGGAGATAGAAAGGCGAATCACGAAAGAGATATACTGTGCGAATGTGGAAGGAACGATTGCACGAGGGCGTCCCAGAAAAACCTACGCGGACCAAATAGAGGTTATTATAAAAAAGGCTGGTGTACGCAGTGACAAAAACCGCAGGGCATGTATGAAAAGAGTGATGGATATGAATGAAGCGAAAGAAGTGTGCAAGGATCGTAGCAGGTGGCGATCCATAGTCTCTGCCTACCCCCATGGGAAACAGGCGTGAGTGTATGTATGTATGTATGTATGTAAGGAGATAGATACCTAAAATTTTATTTGACACGACGACTGCACATTGAAAATATTTATAATTAACCTGTTAACAAACAATGATTAAAGAAAAGGAATTTGGTATTAGGTAGGTGATAGATAGATAGATAGATAGATAGATAAATCGTTTATTTCCATCACATACGTACACAGATGATAAATGACAAAATAACTTATAAAGAAAAAGAAAAACGACTGTGTGCCGCATCGACAGAAAAAGGCAAAAACTCAGTGATATCTTTGCTTTAATTAAAGCAAAGCACTGATTTTCAGTTTTTGCCCAGAAGTAAGCGCGTGGTCGCCTGTGACGACATAGACGTGTATGCAGTTATTAGAAATTATATAAAAAAAATATAAAATCAATAATATAAAATAAAATAAAAATTAATAAATAATAAAAATTAATTAGATTTCATTTATAAAATTCCAAAACGACACAATTATAATTATATTAATACCTAACATATATGTATAATTTTATTTAAAATTATTATTAGGTGCTTAAAGAACTAAAACAGAAAATAAAACAAATACAAAAACTACAATGTAAATAGCTCCAATAGGTACTACGTTGATTGAAAAAGACATTAGAGACTTACTGCCTTCTCTTTTACTATAACAGTAAGCACGGCCGAGCGTGCTAGAAATTGTGTGGTGTAAATGCGCGCATTCTTAGTCGTTTTCAAGACAGTCTTAATATCGCTTGCTTAAAATTGGATAGTGTAATTGAGCCTTAACCTACCTACCCTAAATAGTTAGACTGTAGATGTTAAGCAACTCTAGGAAAGGCCGGGTATGAGATGGGTGACCGACTAAGCCAGAAATGAAGTGAAACAGCAAATTATTTATCTAAGGTCACACTCTCCTTTATTTCTTCTTTTCGATTTGTATTTTCACCTAGTCGTGAAAAAATAAAGAAACCAAGGAGAGTGTGATAAATATTTATTTATCTGCAAGAAACGAAACGCTGTTTAACATTAATAAATTTTGGCTTCATCGGTCGGTCACCCATCCCAAACCTGACCTTTTTTGTTAATCACACAAACGGTCACCATCTCATACACGGCCTTTCCTAAAGTTGCTTAACTTTTATTATCGCAGTCCCACATGGTCACCTATCTCATACCGGGGCCCTACCGCCTAACTCAAAGCGATAGCTATGCTCTATCCGTCCTTATCATATAATAACACGATGACAAGAGGCAAATCAAAGCGAGACTGTAGACCCCGGCCTTTGCAAAAGTACAGTCATCGTCAAATTGATATGAGCGTCTAGAGTAGTCAAAATGATCTGAAAAAAAAAATAAGCTAATAGATATGATAATCACTAGATACGCTTATCATTATAATAAAATATGTCTAATGAAGTCGGTTGGGGCTAAAGGACAACTTTTTAATTATAAAAGCCCCACCCGACTTCATTAGACATAATTTTTATTATAATGACTAGCTGATGCCCGCGACTTCGTACGCGTGGACTTTATGACTTCGGCGAATGCATATAAATGAACTAATGTAGTCACATAAGAAAATTATAATATATCGAGTGTTCCGGCTGGGTAACAATTGATAATAAATTTGTCATACGGATGTTTTCAAACAATTTTAGGCTTAATTATAAGTTAATTTATATTTTTCATTACTGAAATTAATATCTTCGCAAAATTATAAGCATTTAAATAAATCGAAAGTGATTATTTTATTTTATCAACATATTTATTGGTCTCCGGTTGAATTATTTGACTGTGTAATGGTTAATTGTTAATTTTATTAAAATTATTTATTTACCATTTTATATTAATGATCACAAATATTATGACGAACTGTAGTAGTGTAATAGTACATTACGATATTAGTGCGTAAAGATGGTTATAACATGCGAGGCGGAATTTCAGCCCGAGCCGTAGGCGAGGGCGTAATTGAGCCGAGCATGTTATAACCAATACGCACGTATATCGTACGACGTTTTTCAACACATTTGCGAGGAAACAGAAAAAAAAATACGCCAAAACTACATTTTCGGAAAATGACTTGGCATTTTTCATGTTTTTCCACTTCAAGAAATTTTCATACGTGGTTATGTATCTGTCCTTGGATATTGACGGCAGCAAGCTGTCGCATGCGGTTCGCGCTCCTGTTAGTATATCCGTTGATAAGTAATATATTGCTCATCTTCATTATTGAAAGTTTTCATTTTTAGATATTCACAATACAAGTACAAAGAAAAGAAAATTTGAGAAAAATGGCGCGAGGATTATTTTCTGCCGTGGCTGCGTGAAAATGTTGGCAAAGACGCCGCATGCAGACAAGTTTTTAAATTACCGAATAAACTGTTTTTTTTTTAATTTTAAATAAACTCAATCTGTGAATGCACACTGTCTAAAATACATATTTAAAACCGGTGGAATTACATCAGCTTTACGAGCAAGTGTGTTGAAAAAATGTTAAGTAACAAATTATAAGATTTTAGTGCACTGATTAAAAGTATGTAAATTGACGGAAGTGTATTTGGCTTTAGAGCAAGGTTCATTCGTTAAATTTATAGAAATATTAAGTACACTTATTAGCGTGATTCTATTTCAATAACTCTTACTGTCCATTTCAAAATTGTGTTACGTATGCTTTCTTGGAAATTAATGTTTTACAGTTATTATCGAGATAATAAGTAGTGAAATGACTATGGACAGTAACGGTGAAAGAAGTCTCAATTCCCGCCAAGAATGAATGTATAAAAGTGAAATCGAAATAGTGTAACGGGGTCAGTCTGATTTTGTGCCTCGCCGAATAATAAGATAAGTATTGAATACCTGTGTTACATCTAAGATGTTATTCTGTTCAGAACACTTTGTTTATTTGTTTGATTGAATGTGTTGTTTTATTGGCATTTTATGCAATGTTCGTTAGAATGAATAATAAAGACTATTTGTTATTTCATTGTAATACAATAAATTTAAAATAGAAGTGATTACAAAAGTAAAGTTTTATTGTTTATTCATGATGATTAATGTTTTATGATTTGTTTATTGGCTATGCTATTATTCACTATGAATAATAAAGTCTAATGTGTTGTTTTATTTGTAACACAATTTAGAATGTTAGTGATTATAAAAGTTACGTTAAAATATAGTGATTAATAAGGTCTAAGATGTTGTTTCCTTGATAATGCGAGTATTGCTTTTAGTTACTCAAATATATCCATGTTAAACAGTGACTTAGTGCTTTTAATTATGTATGCCTGATCCCTTAATTTTAACAAAATACTTGTAGAAGTGTTATGGTTCTGCATCAGGTGTTCCAGATCTTCAATCTGAACAACTTTTGCAAAGATGTAATTTTTATATTTTGTAAAGTTTAGCTGGACCATTATGGTTCTGCATCAGGTGTTCCGGATCTTCGATTTTTATACCTCAACAAAAAAGGCTCATCAGGCTAAACAACTTTTGCAAAGATGTCATTATTATATTTTGTATAGTTTAGCTGGACAATTATGGTTCTGCATCAGGTGTTCCAAATCTTCGATTTTTGTACCTCAACAAAAAATGCTCATCAGACTGAACAATTTTTGCTAAGATGTCATTTTTATATTCCTTATAGTTAAGTTGGACCATAATGGTTCTGCATCAGGTGTTCCATTTTCCAAAATCAATTATACCCTAAGTTATGCCCAGGCTTAACAGCTATATAACAAAAAAGTTTCATTCGAATCCGTTCAGTATTTCCGGAGATTAGCGCGTTCAAACAGACAAACAGACACAATTTTTTTTTCAAATTCCTACTCTATTACTATGTCTCCGTCGCCCCAGATATTTTTTTTTGAAATATATGTAATGTACAGACACACTTTTTTACTGTTTTATTATATTTAAGGATAAGCGTATCTAGTGATTGGAATTTTAGAGGAATTTCATTTTGAAGCTGTTTTTGTTTCTATTTTCAGGTTTTTGAAGTCGTTTTTTTGTTTTTTAAACAGCTTTTTATTTTATTATTTTTAGTGTAAGTACCTTCTGTATTATGTAAATAATTAGGTACCTACTTCCGTTTATTATTATCATATCTATTATAGTTACAATAGCCTTACGTCAATGGCTCATCACCTTATACAAAATACTGCTTTTCCCGACGCACGCAGGGACGTTAGCTGTTGAGGAGTTCTCCTGGAACTTCACTATCAGCTCCACTTCACTATATGCATTATGACAACCATAAATAACCTAGCAACCATATCAAAGTAATCGTATCGCACCACTGAAATACTTAGTTTTGAATAGTCCCGATGATCATCGATGGTCTTCATCATCAGTGTCACTTCACCAAAATGGTGCTTCCCAAAAGTAAATGCACGAGTTACTTAAGAAAATACAAAAATCGCTATAGGTGTGCCTATAATATTTGAAGAGTTCCCTAGATATCTCCAGGATCCCATAATCAGATCCTGACCTTATGTCAATGAAATCAATTTGAATTTATATGCTTTCAAACAAAAAAAGATTTTTTTAAATCGGTTTACAATTGACAAAGTTATGTGTGTAAGGTAACAAAACTTGGTATTGAATAGTTCCGATGATCATCTATGGTCTTCATCATCAGTTCCACTTCACCAAAATGATACTTTCCAAAAGCAAATGCATGAGTTACCTAAGAAAATATCAAAATCGCCATATGTGTGCCTATTAGGGGTTGCAGTCCCGGTACTGAGGAGAAAAATTGAATTCCCGGTACTGGGCTAACTCTGGTACCGGGAAAACCGGGAAATTTCGGTACTTTTCGGTACTGAGATTTTTACCATTGAAAACGGTTATCA
This sequence comes from Agriphila tristella, assembly GCA_928269145.1. Classification (NCBI taxonomy): domain Eukaryota; kingdom Metazoa; phylum Arthropoda; class Insecta; order Lepidoptera; family Crambidae; genus Agriphila; species Agriphila tristella. The sequence goes on along the minus strand of OV743448.1, from coordinate 11,865,194 downwards.
GATGCAAATCGCCTGAGACGTATTTTTGACCATATCTCCAAGGATTTTAAGAGGATCGAGATGGGAATAAAACCAAAAGTTGAGAAATTTATCGAGACACCTGTGAACGTTTGAATTTTGAAAATCTATTAGTAACTTTTTTGGAATTTTGCAAAATTCCAAAAATTCCGGGTTTTTTGTGGGGTGTTTGTTTACAAAATTATAAATATTTCGGAAATAAAACCGACTTAAGAAAAGGTGAAAAAAAGGGTCCTAGGGTATTAGTTTAGCTACCAAATGGCGAAATAATTTTGAAAATCAATTAATAATTGTGACCTGTAGGTGGTCCCTTTAGATTTGAAATTGTAGAAAAACGGGTGTTTCCGTACTTAAAAAGTGATGTAGCTTTTATAATTATTGACCGATCGTCATGGTAATAGTTTTAAAAGATGAAGAAGCAGACGAGAAGTGCATTTGTTGGAATTTAGAAAATCGGTTAATAATATTTCGGCTGCGTCGAGGCAGTCAGCGGGCGCTTTCGGGCGACAATCGTAAAAATAAATAGGTGGGTACTAGGTAACTTTAAAAATATAATAGGACTTCGGATTTAATTTGATTTTGGTTTTTAGTAAATTTTGGTGTTCATTTTCAATGCTCCGATTGTTGCGGGGACTGTAAAATCTGTGAATTTTTTTTACTGTATCGTTAATAAAGTAAAATAAGTAACTCATAGGTACTGTAGAGACCTCTAATAGGTCTCCAACTCAAATTAAAGAGGGTGCAACTTTAAAAATATATTCACTTAGTGAATTTATATTTTATAACAATTTTATTTTTATTGATCTCGGCCTTATGCCGGTTGGTAACATACTATGTCAAGACATTATGTTGTAAACCTTCTATGAAGAAGGAAGACCTGAACATAATGCCCAAAGATCTCCGTAGTGCTTTCCAGAGAGGATGGATCCACTAAGGATGATACGACAAAAATCATGTTGAATGTCCATCCAAGGTGTGAGTTAGGAAGTAATTTCTCAGAAACGGCTCACCGCTACGTTAGAGCTTGGAGATCATCTTTAATCTCATGGACTGGAAAGGATTCGGTAGGCAAAATATGGGGCGAGTATCTAAGTTACCCTCTTTTTGCCGACGATGCAATTCTTAAGGTTGAGACCTTGGAAGACCTAAACACAATGCTCGAAGATCTCCGTAGTGGTTTCCAAAGAGTAGGACGACTGAGGGTGATAAGAGGAAAATTATGTTGAATTTCCATCCAAGGTGTTAGACAGAAAAACGATTTCACCGAAACGGTGGAGATGTTCTTGAAGCTGTAACGCAGCGGTAAACCGTTTACCGCTGAGTTGGAGCTGGGAGAACATCTTTAATCTCGTTAACTGGAAATAATTAGGTATCAACATCTAGGGTGAGTATCTAAGTTACACTTTTTTTGCCGACGATGTAGTTCTTATGTCTGAGACTTTATAACTTTGGAAGACCTGAACACAATGCTCGAAGATCTCCGTAGTGTTTTTAAAGAGTGGAACTTAAGATGATGAATGTGATGAAAATCATGATTAATGTTTATGTACCCGCTCCAGTTTATGCTGAGAATACTACACTTGAAGTTATTTACCATTATGAATACCTGGACAGAATAGGTAGGTAGACAGTCCAGTTAGGTAATTAAAATTTTGAGAAGGAAATCTCTCGTTGAATTCAGCTCGTATAGGCAGCATTCGAAAAGTTTTAGTAACTTACAACCAACCAACTAACCAACTTACATAAAACTGCGCGCATCATTCATTTATTTTTCTTCGAAGGGCAATATAGCGGCATTTTTAAGCTAATAGACACTTAATTATTGGCTTAATTTTAAGTTATAACAAAAGTACCGAAAGTACCGAATTTCCCGGGAAATCGATTCTCAGTACCGGTACTGCGTAAAGGGTAAATTTCCCGGGAAATACCGGGAAACTCAGTACCGGGAATTCCCGGGAGCATGCCCTAGTGCCTATAATATTTGAAGAGTTCCCTTGGTTGCTCCAGGATCCCATCATCAGATCCTGACCTTATGACAATGGGACCAATTTGTAACTATATACTTTCAAACAAAAAAATAATTTCTAAAATCGGTTTATAATTGACTAAGATATGAGGTAACAAAAAAAATATAAAAAAAATCTACCGAACTGAGAATTTCCTCCTTTTTTTGAAGTCGGTTAAAAAAAGTCAAAAGCAATTTGATATGCAGTTTGAAATCATATTGTTGTAAGTTTAGAGTTAACTTGCTTCTCTAAGGTTGTAAGCACTGCCGGTCTGCCGTGGTCACGAGGCTCCCCCGTGATCACGACAGCTGCAAAGGTGCCGAAACGTCAGGAAAATCAAAAAACAAACCAAATAACCAAATAATGAGCGGTTTTCAAAAGGCAGTTTAAGAAAAAAAAGTAGTTCATAAAATAGAACTAGATGTCGTTGTACTTAGTAGGTAGCTTTTTATGAAAAATATGAAATGTAATTACTTTTTTACTATACGTTTGTTGAGTATGTGGTTTGTTGCTTTGTGCGTTAGTTGTCCGCTGGCGTGTTACGAAAACTTTTCTATGACCAATATGACCATTAGTGGGAAATAATTTTTAAAAAATCGACTTAGTTGAAGTAGCGCCATCTGTCGACATAAAATTATACTAAAATTCTCTGCTGTCAGAAAACCGCTCATTACCAAAGAACTTTCAATAAAACCGTGCTATATCATATCCGTGTTATTTCATGTCTAGTGAGCGCGTAAGCTTGACAAGTGAATAAGTACTTAGTAAGATATTTTTCACACCACATGCTCGACAATGCCGAATTATATGTCATGTAAACCTTACCGAAAGCAAGACATTATATCTCTTGGCTTTAGCCGGGTTATAATGTTCTATTATAACCCGCTGGTCAATAATGTGATTTTCACTTTCATAATTCTTATTGCTATGTCCATAAAGTCTAATTTCACTAAACAGAATGTGTCCTCAGCGGGCGCGGCCAACTCGATTTTCGAAGACCGAGGCCGTGGCCCACTAGATTCGCACTGAGACGAACTTTATTGTTTGTCAAATCGAGTAGGCCACGCCAGCTGAAAGAAGTTGCTATAGCCATAGCTAGTAGTACTACTAGCTTTAGAAAATTCTATAAATATTTCATAGAAAAATTATAACGTTATCTTTCCATAATTGGACTAATGTCTCCAATATCAATTTGCACTTTTAATATGCTGTAATAAACACTATCTACTAAGCCTGGTTTTTTATTGTCTCGCATAAAGTGAGAAAAGTAGAGTATACACCACCGGGATAAAACTGTTTTTTTCTTGGGCGCTTGAATCCCTCACTGCACTCAGGACTCAATCTTAATTCCCTCGCTTTGCTCGGGAATTAACTTATAACACCCTCGCTCGCTGCGCTCGGGAGTTAAATTTGGAGTCCTTCGTTACGTTCAGGATTCAATGTAGCGCCCGTGACATAAAAAGTGCTTTATCCCCTTGGTGTATAATCTACTATTAAACACCTTGTGGGCTTACAACAATATGATGATTCGAACTGCATTTATCAAATTGCTTTTGTTTTTCTGATTATATTGCCTACTCTAGACGCACATATCAATTTGACGTTGACTGTACTTTTGCAAAGGCCGGCGAGTCTACAGTCTCGCTTTGATTTGACTCTGGCTTTGGATATGACGTCAGTGCACTGTCCGTCCTTGTCATCGTGTTACGATATGACAAGGACGGATAGAGCATAGCTATCGCTTTGAGTTAGGCGGTAGGGCCCCGGTATGAGATAGGTGACCATGTGGGACTGCGATAACAAAAGTTAAGCAACTCTAGGAAAGGCCGTGTATGAGATGGTGACCGTTTGGGTAATTATGAAAAAAGGTCTGGTGAGCGACCAATAGCGCGCGCCCCTCTCCCGCCGCCCGCGCCCCTCACCGCTACGCATGCCCAAAATACGCATTCCGCGCAATCCATACCCGATTTCAAGATATATGCCTCGTACTCAACCTATAACTATACCCGCCCATAAGGCCCGTGAGTGGGAGAGAGAGCGCAATACTCCGATGATTTATGACCCAAACTGCACGGAGAAAAAAACTATACTATAAGTTTTTATTGCGGATCTATTCATATATATATAGATCTATGTCAATTCTTATGTGTCACCAATGGCTACATTACCCTCGCAATAACTAAAATTTTATATGTACTTAATAGTTGTTAAAATTGTCTTTATCCGAAATAAAAGACTTTTCTGAAAATTAGAAATTTATAATAGAATAAAGACAACTTTTAAAAGTATTTAACTTAAAAGTAACTTAAATTGAGCAGCCGCGCCGTCCTGCACGCCGTCTTGATCTGTAACAACAAATTAAGTATGAACAACCATCTATAGACCTCAGATCAAATATTTCGTCTGAGCTATACAGGGTGACATGGAAATTCGACCTATTCCTTGAAAGGGGTTATACTAGAGGTCATTAGCAACAAATTAAGTCCAGTGAACCAGGGGTCAAAACTTGATGGTTACCGAGCTGCAGCAGTTCTTCGATATTTAAGAAATTTTCCGACTTGTTACCAAAAACCATTAATTATGAATAAACTACTTCACTCTAAACATTGAATTGATACTTTTCTGAAAGCTGAAAAATAAGTGATCAATTTAAAAAAAAACGTTGGCCCAAAACATACATAATCACAGAAATAAAAGGTCCTAAGTAGCAATAACTTTTATTTTCTGTATTTTTTCCCGAACATCGTCGTAAGTTATTGAAAAAAAACTGTATGAAAGTTCGCGTACAAATTAGTAGAATAACTAACTAGTTTCATTAGCTTTCCAAAAAGGTACAAATGTCATTAACTTTCCCAGCTGTTTAAAAAAAAATCGGCAAAAGAGCGCCGTAGGTCAAAGTTTTTATTTTGAATTGTTAATTGAATTCAGCTCGAAAGTCAACAGTGTTACTCTAACTACACTGTGAATAAAAAATAATAACGATAAGTTGATAAAGTTTAATAAAAAAAACAGTTAACAAAAATTACAAATCCCGTTCAAACTGCCTACCATTGTTGCGTATGCAAGCACGAAGCCTACGACGTCGTACTTCACTCACTTTTATTCGCGTTGAAAGTGAGGTTTTTATTTGTTCAGTAATATTCCAAGATTTTCAATTTTGCCTGTTAGTTAAAAAACAGCCGCGCAGCGCGTTTTTTTAGTCAGTTTCACACTAATCTTGTAACCTTGCTTGTTAGTGGAAAAAAAATGGCCGCGTAGCGCAGTTTTTAGTCAGTTTCATCTGCTAATCTTCGAATTTTGCTAATTTCAGTAAAAAACCGCCGCGCAGCGCGTTTTTTAGTCAGTTTCATCTACTAATCTTGCTTGTTTATAGTAAAGAAAACGCGATTATTAGTCAGTTTCAACTACTAATCTTGTAACCTTGCTTGTTTATAGTAAAAAATGGCCGCGCAGCGCAGTTTTTGGTCAGTTTCATCTGCTAATCTTCTAATTTTGCTTATTACAGTAAAAAAAACGCCACGCAGCGCGATTTTTAGTCAGTTTTATCTACTAATCTTGCTTGTGTATAGCAAAGAAAAACGGCCGCGCAGCGCGATTTTTAGTCAGTTTCAACTACTAAACTTGTAACCTTGCTTGTTTATAGTAAATACCATTTTGGTGCGGAACCTTAAAAATGGCCGCGCAGCGCAGTTTTAGGTCAGTTTTCTTCTGCTAAACTTCTAATTTTGCTTATTACAGAAAAAAACTACCGCGCAGCGCGATTTTTAGTCAGTTTCATCTACTAATCCTGCTTGTTTAAATTAAAAAATAGCGGCGCAGTGCGATTTTTTGCCAGTTTCATTCGTCGCTTGGTCGCTATCACCAGGCAACAATACGATTGATAGTCGACCGGTCGGTGGTCAGGCGTTTTCGGTGCCCCACACACGAGGGCGCCCAGTGCAATCACACCGCTTGCATCGCCCTACTGTCGGTACTGCTGTCAAATAGAAGATTTCTATTTGACGTTTACGATTTGGGGGGGGGGTCATGTCCCCCGTGACCCACTCTACGGACCGCGCCTGGTCAGTTGTATTCAAGTTTTGTAAAAATCCTTTACTAATAACAACTTATTAAATAAAAACCTCTGTGGGCTCCACCCTTGTTTTGTTATAGGAGGCACAGTAAATAAAATCTCGTGTTAAAACGAAAAGAGTTCGTATGTATTTTCATATTTTAATAACTGATTTGGAAGAAAGGCACACAGATAGTTTAAAACAAAAAAACATTTGATATAAATTCTCTTTGCATTATTCGAATGTCCACGCAGACGAAGTCGCGGACGAAAGCTAGTAATATATGCACTTACCTAAAAGCCATTGATCGGCAGCGGCTGCCTGGCGGGGGTGTTGATGCTGCAGTGGCCGCGAGCAGGCGGTCCCCCAGGGGGGCAGGGGGGCGAGGCCCGAGTGGCGCGCGCACATGGCGCGCAGGAGCCGGGCTGGCGCCTGGTAACTGGTGACAATCGAGAAAAGTGAATTTAAAAATAACATTTAATTGCGCTTACGTGGGGCAAATGGGAATAGGTTCAGTTGGGAAAATCAAATATTCAAAATAACATTAATATTGACCTAAGATGATTTATTTGTTGTTTTTCGAGTGCTAACGCGAAATATACCAACTTCATAAAAATATATCTTAATACAATGGTGTAGAGCAGAGTAGGTACAACTCATGTTCAAAAATTATTTTTTCACTCCTCTTGCTCAAAAAGTCCGTCATTGTAAGGTACAAGAGTCAGGATAAAATAGCATAAATACCCCTAGGGGATAAAGTTTTTTCTTTTTTAATGTTTGTCTATTACCAATGAACCTACTAAAACGAAAAAGTCTTTATTCATAATTACGAATAAAAACTCGCTCGATTTTTGAAAATGGAACTAAAAGCAGCGATCTCTTCGGTGAAATCATAGACTTATTTATACTCTGTGACTTTTAGTTTAAAATGCGTGCATTGTGTTTCTTAGCTGCTACAGTAGAAATTAAAAAAGGCACTGGCGCGAAATCTTTAGAATTTTTCTCTAATTCTAAACTGATTGAATTGTGTGACTGTAAGTAAGTAATAGGATAGAAATAATTTTAATCTTTTGCCGTCAAGCACAAATCATTTATTTAAATACTGTATGAAAAGTTTATGAAGTGGAGGATAGAAAAACGAGTGGATTCGTTTACGGAAGTATAAACTATAGGTATTTAATATTGGATTTTATTTTTTCGCAATCGTAGTGAAAAGTAGAGTGTAACACACGACGCTAAAACCCATTGTAACTCGGTTTCTATTTATTCCCTCGCTAAAGCTCGGGAATAAAACTACCTCGTATGCAATGGGTCATTTTAGCGTCTTGTATAACAATCTACTATTGTCCTTTCGGAATGGTAACTACATCAGCGGGCCTACCGCCTGTCGCTTTGACTCTGACTTTGGTTTATGACGTCAGTGCACTGTCCGTCCTTGTCATCGTGTTATCTATCGCTTTGAGGTAGGCGGTCTAGCTGCTGTTGACTTTAAGTCAATCTTCAGAGTAACATGAGTCAAAGTGAGAACTTTGCATATGGGCCAATAATTGTACCCGTTCCCCTACCCTACATGTGTTATGTACCTATAATCGTTCCACTTCCTACTAGTCAGAGCTTTTGTTACATAAGACAAGTTGTTCCAATTAAATATGACTTGATTATGAGAACAAATCTTATTTGATTTACCATGGGCATAGTGCCTGCTACAGGGCTGCCAACTGCGACCCAATGACCCAACCAAGGTGACTTAGGTGACCTTGGTACGCAACCGACACAGCTAGCTCGTTCACTTCATCTGCTCGACTGTAAACCACCAAGGTCACCTTGGCTGGGACGTGGTTGGCAGACGTGTAGCAGGCACTTAATACTATACTAGATACATTATAATAGGTACTTACGTAGAGTCCTTACATTCTTCCCATTTCTTCGATTATTTTCTTCATCTTCATTTGATATGTATATTTCAATTTAATTCTTTGATTTCACCTCCCAAACTTGCTGATCCCAATGATTTATTCAATGTTCCCCAACTGAACTGAGTGCACTTGAACATGTATCATATATACTTTTTAAAATAGTCCCATAAAAACTTTAAAAAAATATTTAAATTAGGTACTAAATATTGAAAGTAGTTCATTCTACTATTCTTCCTTAACTTGAACATTCTGCACTTTAGATATACTTGAGGTAATCACTACATTGTCAATATTAGTATTAGGATAACAGATGCCAAGAGGTTTACAAGCATCCATCAAAATTCTTAAGTCTGCGTCACTCAGGTAACTAAATATTTTTTCAGTACAGTTATATGGTACCTCAGGAAAGTTGTTAAAGAGAAAATGGAAAATTTTATAGCCTTGTTCAAGTAATTCTTTCTTTTCCATACCCTTTCTGAAATTACTTTGTATCAAACTAGCGTATATTGGAAATTTAGTTTTATAGTCGTCCGATTTTAAAACCTGCACTATAGTCTCATTCCTCATATATATTGCTAATGAGCTTGTACTTTTTGCCAAGATATCATAAAATAAAGTGTTGAGATCATTTATCTTCTCACTCTTCATGCTTGCTATTTCTTTCTCACATTCAGCCTGAAAATCACTTAATTCATCACTGCTACTCATTGATAGTACATTTTTTTCACTCACATATAAATTTGCAGTTTTCATTCTAACTATGTGGCGTATAAGAGTTTTAGCAGTTACTTCAGCACGATCAGGATCATAATAATACTCATCATCAGAGCCGTAGGACGTCCTTATCCCCGGCATAGTAAGATCAAGAGCTGTATGATTATCTTTACTTGTAATATTAATATCAGCGCCATACTCCAGAAGAGTTACAACAACATCTTTATTTCCTTCTTCAGAAGCAATGTGAAGTGCTGTTCGGCCAAACTCATCTATAAAGTTAATATTAGCACTGAATCCTAGCAATACTTTTACAATTTCTTCATCACCGCTCCAAGATGCAATGTGTAGTGCAGTGGTTCCATCCTCTTGCTTAGCATTTACATTAGCTCCTTTATTCAAAAGCATTATGCTAATTTCTTTATTTCCTCTCTGAGCAGAAACATGGAGTGGTGTGATGTCATTTTCCATTTTAAAATCAACTTTGGCACCGCATTCTAGCAACACTTTAACAATTTCTTTAAAACCATTCTGAGTTGCAATGTGTAGTGCAGTGGTTCCATCCTCTTGCTTAGCATTTACATTAGCTCCTTTATTCAAAAGCATTATGCTTATTTCTTTATTTCCTCTCTGAGCAGAAAGATGGAGTGGTGTGATGTCATATTTAATTTTCGAATCCACATTGGCACCGCATTCTAGCAACACTTTTACAATTTCTTTAAAACCATTCTGAGTTGCAATGTGTAGTACAGTGGTTCCATCCTCTTGCTTAGCATTTACATTAGCTCCTTTATTCAAAAGCATTACGCTTATTTCTTTATTTCCTCTCTGAACAGAAAGATGGAGTGGTGTGATGTCATATTTTAATACAAGCCTAACATCTGCATTATATTCCAAAAGAATTTCAACAACTTTTGCATATTCTTTTTTAATAGCAACATGAAGTGTTGTTTCTCCATCTTTAGTTTGAGCGTCTACATTAGCGCCGTTACTTAGAAGCATTTTAACAATATCTCCCTTAATATTAATACCAGGCTCTTCATTAATAAGAAATCCAGAAAAAGATTTACTTCCACTTATAGCAGTATAATGCAATGCTGTTCTACCATATTTATCACTAGCGTTAATATCAGCATCATGTTGCAACAGAGCTTCTACAATTTCTATACATTCATTCTTAACAGCAATATTCAAGAGCTCAGGACTATCTTTTATATTAGCTTTATTATTTAAAAGTAACTTGGTAATATTTAAATCTGCATTCTTAACAGCATAAAATATTGGAGTTTGCCCAGTTTTATCTTGAACATTTATATTAGCTTCAAAGCTTATTAACAATTTAGCTACATCTTCCTGTTTGTTTATGACTGCCTTATGTAAAGGTGTAGAGCCTTTTGTATAATACTCTGAATAATTTAACATAATATTAACATCAGCACCATACTTTAATAGGCCTTCAATAAATTTTAAATATCTTTTTTCAATAGCAGCATGCAATAACTTAGGATCATTCTTATCTTCTGGGTTAACCATAAGGCCATATTCTAGAAGAGCCTCAACAATCTTTTTGTACTCTTTTCCAGAGTGGAGCACTGCGATTCTAAGAGAGCTTCTGTTTCTTTGATCATTAATATCAGGACAATACTTTAACACATCCTTAACAATCGTTGCATTTCCATTTTCAACAGCGAGATGTAGTATGGTTTTGCTATCTTTATCCTGACTATCAACTTTGGCCCCATGATGTAAGAGCAGCTTTACAACTGTTTCATGTCCTGTTTTGGTAGCAATATGAAGTGGCGTTAAATGACCCTTTGTGCAAGCATTAATATCAGCACCTCTATTCAAAAACAATTTCACAGCTTCTTCATTATTTAGTTCAGAAGCAAAATGTACTGGCATATATCCTTCCTTCGTTAAAGTATGAAGACAAGCACCATGATTTAAAAGATCTTTTGCAATATGTATATATCCCTTCTTAGCAGCAATATGAAGAGGGGTTATACCATCTTCCCTTTTAATATCAACATTAGCTCCACTACTTAGAAGCAGAGTGACAACTTCTTTATTACCATTCTCAACAGCTAAGTGCAGTGGTGCATAACCTTTTTTCGATGTTGAAGTACAAACACAATTAACAGAAGCTCCATAATTTAAAAGATGTTTAACGATTTGTATACATCCTATCTCAGATGCAACATGAAGTGGATTTCTAAACGGCATCTTAAGATAAGAATATATACCATCATAATAGTCTCTTGCATTTACATCAGCTCCATGCTTTAAAAGTAATTCAATAACTTCCATTTTCTTATTTTTAATTGCATCGTAGAGTGGAGTGCTACATCTATAATTTTCAGCATTAATATTGGCACCTTTGTCTAGAATCATCTTAATAAGTTCTATGTCACCATTCATAACAGCTAAGTGGAGTGGAGTTCTATGATGATAATTTTCAGCATCAATATTAGCACCTTTGTCTAGAATCTTCTTAAACATTTCTATGTCACCATTTTTAACAGCGAAGTGAAGAGGAGTATCAGATAAGTATATATTTGTTTTGCGGTTAACTCTACAACCATTTGTTAAAAGTAGTTCAACAACTGCTGCATGTTTATTCTTAATGGCATCACAAAGTAAATCATATCCTTCTGACAATTCTTGACAGAAAGACAGCCCATAAGAATTGATTAACTCCCTTGCTCTTTCTAGTCTTCCTTCACGAACCGCACAAATTAAACTGTTGATTACATCCTGATCATCCTGATCACCACAAGATTTAAACATTTTCCAACCACTAATTTAATTAATTTAAAGATGAGAGAAGAAGGGACACTACGTCTATGTTAAGTATGAGAACATAAATTAATGGATCACAACCACAAGTTATCACAATTAGTAAAAAAATTGAAAACAAACAAATTAAACCCCCATAGTAAAAAACACAGGGCCCCGGATTTATACAAATCACAATCTCAAAACAGTTGGAATACGGAAAACACCCAACTGATATAAGTTAACAAGTTTCTGCCCAATACAGTAATTATAACTTACAATTTATTATAATTTAGTAGGTATGGACTTGACTGACTCACACTATCGTGTTATATCTGATAATAGATATTTATCAGTAGATAACACGACAGTGTCAACTTAACCACAGAATTAATAATAGTACTGACTCAACTACAACTTTTATTGTACAATACGAGTGATAAGGCGAGTGATTAGGTTAAATATTCGGTGAACTGCGAAAACAGTGAAGACGGTCTCAAGGTCAAATTAGCCTCGCAGAATAACCATAATGACATGTAACTACTTGGAAATTTAAGTACCTACCTAACGGGTGTAACAAGACACTCAACGAAGTCGAAGTCCATGCATTCCGCCCATCATCAAGATCATTTTTGTCTTTTAGACTATACCTGGGAAACCAATACCTACGAAGTATTGAAGGTCAAATTTTTTTTTATGAAATCTTATTTTATTCGTTATTTCCTAATTTTTGTCTACAGAAACATTATCTTTTTTTGCATTTTGTAACAAACACTGGCTTCAAAACCTCATCATTAAATGTATTTCATGAGCACGCACAATGTTGCTTTGCCGCACGCAGCTGTATAGCATTCACTTGCAGGCGCAGTCTTTTGTACGCGTTAGTAATGTATGCAATGCTTTTTTAACACCAAAAGTTAAAATCGTTTCCCAGCAATCATTTTGAACAGAAATAGTCCTGATAATGGGCAGAATACGTAGATCTCGGCTTCGTTGAGGGTCTTGTCTTGTTGCACCCGGTATTTGAGATAAAAGAAAAGAATAAAAAAGATAACTTTTTAAGTAAATACCTATTTTACTTAGAAGCAGCTTAAATTAAGCAGCCACGCCTCGCCGCCGTCCTGCACGCCGCCGCCGCCGTCTTCATCTGTAATAAATAACAAATTAAGTAGGTACCTATGAACACGACAGCATTTCAAGTTGAACACTTGGTCACAGTATAATAAATTACCTACCAGTAAACTGACTCCTTTGTTAATAAACACATGCCGCCACTGCGTAGGTATACGCACAGAAACTCCGTCAAGGGTCAGGGTTGTCACAACAAAAACTACTCAAATATATTACTTAAAAGTTTTGATTTGTAATAACGAAAAATGAAAATAGTCAATAGAGCCTTTTCAAGAATAACATCGTAACAGACAAAACAGAAACAGCAAACATGAAACCACTGATAGATTTTTCGCGATTTCAAGGTTTGTCCCAAGTAAGAGTTGTTCAGTTTGATAGTCCCGATCCAAACCTTGGCGTTGATTAACAATCAAAAACGGAACAAATCAAACTAGAGGAGAATGCGCTCGCCGACTCTGCCGCCCACTTCCCCGCGTACCCCCCATCGTTGCCCTGCGCAAGTACATGAGTTGGAAAACTGTTAGTAATATTAAAACTGTGACTTGGTACTGCGAAAACAGCTTGATAGGTACATACTTATAGGGTAAGAGCCCACGACGGCCAGACTTTCGTCATTATATAAAAGCTAAAAGTTTTTCTGGTAGTGCAGTCTAGTACAGGTAAGAACGATGAGCGAGTATAGAATTTAAGTTGTGGTTACTTACGCAGGTAACAGGTGGTAAAGGTGTATAAAATAGTACCTACATCAAATTCGTTAAATTATAAGGCTCAAATTTTCTATATTGTCTTCGTATTAACATTAGAAATTACGTCATTCATTCCCGGATACTTAGTATAGTTGCAACCCCCTGCCAGACACCCCTAAACTTAAAAAAATATATATAAAATTGTACTTTCGTTATATATAATATCTTAACTTTATATATGTTACTTAGGGACCTATAGAAAGATGCGTTGTTCCAATTTACTATGACTTGATTATGAAAAAAAAATTATTTGGATTACCATGGGGAAAGTGCCTGCAACACGGCTGCCAACTGCGACTCAACCAAGGTGACCTTGGTTTGCAACCGGCACAGCTTGTATTGAAATTTAGTTGTAAACCTTCATCTTCATTCATCGACTGTAAACCAACAAGGTCTCTGGCTGGGACCCGGTTGGCAGCCGTGTAACAGGCACTTAATGCAGATATAGATGATTGAAGACTTAATGCTATAAACTAGATTAATTATAGTAAGTACTTACGTAGAGTTCTTACATTCTTCCCATTTCTTTGATTATTTTCTTCATCTTCATTTGATAAGTATTTCAAAATTAAATTCTTTGCTTTCACCTTCCAAACTTGCCTACGATGATTTCTTTGAATATTCCCCAACTATGAGTGCACTTGGTTATTTCCCCCAACTTAAGACTTATGTAGGTATACTTCTTAAATATTCACACAAAACTTTTAAATTAGGTATTTAATGTTGCTCATTCTGCTACTCTTCCTTAACTTAAATATTCTGTACTTGAGATATACTTGAGGTAATCACTAAATCATTAAAAATTCTTAAATTTTTGTCACTCAGGTAACTAAATATTTTTTCGGTACAGTTATGTGGTAACTCATGAAAGTTCTTAAAGAGAAAATGGAAAATTTTATAGCCTTGTTCAAGTAATTCTTTTCTTGCCATACCCTTTCTGAAATTACTTTCTATCATACTAGCATAACTATATTGGAAATTTTGTTTTATAGTAGTCTGATTTTAAAACCTGCACAATATTCTCATTCCTCAAATATATTGCTAATGAGCTTGTACCTTTTGCCAAGATATCATAAAATGAAGTGTTGAGATCATTTATCTTCTCACTCTTCATGCTTGCTATTTCATTCTCACATTCATCCTTAAAATCACTCAATATACTGCTTCTCATTGATAGTAAATTTTTTTCACTCACATATAAATTTGCAGTTTTCATTTTAACTATGTGGCGTATAAGAGTTTTAGCAGTTACTTCACACTCTGGGACACCGTGATCAAAATAATAATAATCCTGATCATCAAGGCCAGTTGTCAACCTTATCCCAGGCAAAGCATGATCAAGAGGCGTTTGATCATTCCAACATGCAATATTAATATCAGCGCCACACTCCAGAAGAATTACAACAACTTTATCATATCCTTTTTGAGAAGCGATGTGAAGTGCTGTCCTGCCATACTCATCTATACAGTTAATATCAGCACCGCATTCCAGAAATGCTTTTACATCAAGTCCTTTTTGAGAAGCGATGTGAAATGCTGTTCTGCCATACCTATCTCTACAGTTAACATCAGCACCGCATTCTAGCAGTACTTTTACAACTTCTGTAAATCTGTTCTGAGTTGCAATGTGTAGTGCAGTGGTTCCATCCTTTTGCTTAGCATTTACATTAGCTCCTTTATTCAAAAGCATTGTGCAAATTTCTTTCTGGACATAAAAATGTCCACTCTGAGCAGAAAGATGGAGTGGTGTTTTTACTCCAGAGTTAACATTTGCATTATATTCCAAAAGAGCTTCAACAACTTTTGCGTATCCTTTTTCAATAGCATAATGAAGTGTTGTTACACCATCTTTAGTTTGAGCGTCTACATTAGCACCTTTACTTAGAAGCAGTTTAGCAATTTCTCCCCTAACATTATTATAAGGAAGATCATTACGATTTTCATAGTAAAAATCATCATCACTTAGAGCAGTATAATGCAATGCTGTTCTTCCATATTTGTCACTAGCGTTAATGTCAGCATCATGTTGCAAGAGAGCTTCGACAATTTCTATGCATCCTATCAAAGCTGCAACTTGAAGTGGATTTGAACCATATCTGTCTCTGGCATTAACATCAGCTCTATGCTTTAAAAGTAATTCAGTAACTTCTATGTTTTTATTCATAATTGCATCGTGGAGAGTTCTACCATATAGATTTTGAGCATCAATATTATCACCTTTGTCTAGAATCATCTTAACAATTTCTATGTCACCATTTCTAACAGCGAAGTGGAGTGGAGTTATACCATCAAGATTTTCAGTATTAATAATAGCACCTTTGTCTAGAATCATCTTAACAATTTCTATGTCACCATTTCTAACAGCAAAGTGAAGAGGAGTATTCATATTATTTATGTTGTTAACTCTACAACCGCTGGTTAAAAGTAGTTTAGCAACTGCTGCATGTTTATACTTAACGGCATCACAAAGTAAATAATATCCTTCTGACCATTCTGGTGAGTAAGACAGACCATAAGTATTGATTAAATCCCTTGTTTTTTCAAGTCTACCTTTACGAACCGCAGAAATTAAACTGTAGTTTACATCCTGAACATCCATTTCCAACCACTAATTAAATTAATTTCTAGATGAGAGATCAGAAGAGAAGAGTTTCTTGGATCCACAGACTATTAGTGTTAAGTACTTGGTTGGTTCATTGAATTTTGATCACAATCTGTGGATTGCCCACTCACATTGGCTGGAAAAGAGAATAATAATATAAAACTAATCATGAAATAAAACACTATTTAACACATACTAGCACGGTTTTATTGAAAGTACCTACTTTGGTAATTTGTTGTTATTTGGTGTGATTTATGATTTTTCTTATTTGAGTCCCCCATGAAAAAAGAACAAATTCTTCAGTCCCTGATTCCCAGATTGCTTCAGTCCCCCCCGTGACCACGGCAGCTGCAAAGGTGCCGAAACGTCGGGAAAATCATAAATCAAACCTAATACCAACTAACTACCAAAGTACTTTCAATAAAAGTGCGCTAGTATCCATTAAAAATTTTTATTTCCTGTCTAGTGAATGCGTAAGCTTGAGAAGTGAATATTCAACTAATCGTTTTGGCCAATACTGTTTTAACCTTTTGGCCGCCAACCCATACCGAAAGCGGTTTGTCTTCTATCGCCAAGCTATAAATGTATAAACTGTTTAGGCTAATGTAAATAATTGATGTATGTTGCAACTACATCTAATTTAGGTATGCTGTATGTTTCCCAAGAAATAAATAAAATATAAATAACGACTCTATAGTAAAAAGTAGTGATGGGATCTTAGAGTAAGACGGGCTTCTACAGAAAGAGAAGCCATACGAAGCGTTCCCCTCTGCCGAAGTACAAGCCCAAATGGGCATACGCATTAGTAAAACCAGTTGCGCCCGGATTTCTTTCTAGACCGAGTCCAGTCGCGCATGTGAACGCTGCTCTGTTTAAAATGTCGATTTGATGAGGTTTTAGCTGTTAAAAGAGGTCTCGAACATCAAGTATACAAAAAGATGGTGTTACATTTCACATGAAAGTAAATTTGTATCATATTATTGCTATTTGTTTACATTAAAACATTAAATTCGTATATTTTATTCTTGATTAGTTGTCAGATTTGTTCAGTGACATCGGGTCTGCCAGTCCATGGCTCGTCCGTACAAATTTCAGATCTGTCGCTAGATAAATCCGAGTTCTCGCCGATGGACAACTTAGTGATGTTACCGTTAAATAATGTTTGTCGATAAAGTGTTGGTCAATCTGGCCCTGATTCTGCGTCAAATTAATTTGCGACATTTTTGCATGATTTGCTCTGCACTGGTGTGAGCGAGACAGATATCGCGAAATAAATGTCGAAATAGTAGATTATACAACAAGTGAATAAAAAGGGAATTTAGTTCGAGGGACTAACGGCCGTTTGCACTAAACTTAAGAATCGCCTAGTTTTTTCCAAAGTACAACTCGAGCAAGATAATTAGGCGCATGATAGCTGCATGACAGCTAAGTTCATGACACCGTTTTAATTTGGTCGAGTTAGGAAAGACTTATGCGATTCTTAAGTTTAGTGCAAATAGCCGTAAGTATTATACAAGGAACCGAGATGAGTTTTTTTTTCACGAGTTGTGTACTCTACTTTTTACCATTGAAATCATATCTCGTGCCGTGCATTCAACGGTCGGTCAAAATTCAAATTGTTGGGTGGCAGTACTGTCATGGAGCGATGTTCAGTGTCAGCATCCTGAGCCCAACGTCCCTGGGTACACATTAGTCACAACCCAATCACCTACACTCTCGAGCTTTTTGTATAAAGCTCATAAGCGTATAAAAATGACCTCTTTGTTGTTATTCACCCCATCGTAAAATGATTGAGTTTGTAACCTTTATTCCTTTTTCCGTATCGATATTGCTGCATCGACAGTTGAGCCCAGCCCTTTATGTCAAAAACGTGTCATATTTTGATGTGTGACTCATCCGTACACAAATTTTTGCTGTTTTGTTTTATTTTTTATGTGTGAGTGTCGTCATTACAGTGTAGTGTTTGTATGTGGGTATGCGGAACTGCACTTGTGTGCATTTTCCCCCCCCGCAAAAAATGCCAGAATAATTTTAATAGAGTAATATCGCTAAGGCTTCTCCCTTCGTGACAAACGAAGCCTTTTGTTGCTCGAAGTCTTACCCTAACTGATCTTAAACATTTTTTTATTTAGTTTTCATACATTCAATAATAATTCAATAAAGTTAACACTACCTATGCAAAACACCTTTGTGTGAACAATGGCAACATCGCCATTTCCGTACCTACCTATAAATATGAATTTTATTTTTTGTTTTTGCTTATTAAAGAAACATACAGCTCTTATAATACAGGTAGGTATAATAACTATGACTGGATCATTAGCTAAAACAGTTTCCAACAAAGAGAAGTAATTTTTTTTATAAAGTCTTAAGAAATAAGTCATCAATTATATTATTAACTAGCTTCTGCCCGCGACTTCGTCCGCGTGAATGTTAGAGAAAATCCTTAGAGAACCTTCAACCAGGATCTGACCAGTCATTTTTATGTTTCCCGTTCTGGTTCTGGTTCCCGTTCCCGTTCTATTCCCGTCCGTTCCCGTCCCTTTCCCGTACCCCTTCCGTTGCCATTTCCGTTCCCGTCCCGTTACCATCCTGTTCTCGTTCCCGTTCCCGTACCGTTCTCGTCCCGTTCCGTTCCCGTTTCCATTCCATTCCTGTTCCGTTCCCATTCCGTCTCGTTCCGTTCTCGTTCCCGTGCCGTTCCCGTTCCGTTCCGTTCCCATTCCGTCCCGTACCCCTTCCGTTCCCATTCCCATTCCCGTCCCGTTCCCGTTTCCGTGCCGTTCCTTTCCCGTTCCCGTTCCTTTCCCCTCCGTTCCCGTCCCGTACCCGTCCCGTTTCTTTCCCGTTCCCGTCCCATTCTCGTTCCGTTCCTGTTTCATTCCAGTTTCGTTCCCGTTCCCGTCCCTTTCTCGTCCCGTTCCGTTGCCGTATCGTTCCCGTTCCGTTCCCGTTCCTTTCCCCTCCGTTCCCGTCCCGTTTCCGTGCCGTTCCTTTCCCATTCCCGTTCATTTCCCCTCCGTTACCGTCCCGTTCCCGTCCCCGTGCCGTTTCTTTCCCGTTCCCGTCCTATTCTCGTTCCGTTCCTGTTTCGTTCCAGTTTCGTTCCCTTTTCTTTCCCGTTTCGTTCCCGTTCCGTTCCCGTTCGCGTCTCGTTCTCGTCCCGCACTCCTTCCGTTCCTTTTCCCGGTACCATTCCCGTCCCGTTCCTGTCCCTTTCTCTTTCCCGTTCCATTCCCGTTTCGTTCCAATTTCGTGCCCGTTCCGTTCCCGTTCCCATTCCGTTCCCGTTTCATTCCTGTTCCCTTCCCGTTCCGTTCTCGTCCTGTTTCCGTTCCCGTTCTTATTCCCATGCCCGTGCCCGTTCCCGTTCCCTGGATGTACATGTCCAGGTCCAGGTCCATGTCCATGATGTGTCATGTCCACCGTGTTGGACTTCAAAATAAATCTCATTTTCGCAATCACCATCCCATAAAACCTCAAGAACGACATCCATATCGATTTTTATGTTTACTCACCCCATTTACCCCCTAAGGGGTTGATTTTCAAAATTACAAAATATATGTTTGCCTATTTATTTTTAGATGTGTTCCTACGAAGTTCAAAGTTGTAATGTCCATTTAATATTTTTTCCATACAAAATTTGAACCCTTATTTCACCCCTTGAGGGGTTTAATCATGTCCACCGTGTTGGACTTCAAAATAAATGTGATTTTTGCAATTGTCATCCCAGAAAACCCCAATAACGACATCCATATCTATTTTTAGGTTTTTTTACCCCTTTTCAGCCCCATTTCATCCCCGCAGGGGTTGAAATACTAACAATAACAATATACGTTGCGTTAGATTTCCATCCATAAGCCTAAATTATATACTTAGCAATTTTTACTTCGAAAATAAAGGATTTTCTTCAATACACAACTTCATCCCCTTTTTGACCCCTTCGGGGATAGAATTTTGAAAAAACGTCGAGACCCGTATTTATTAATTTTCAATCGTCAACTTAAACACAAAATTTGAAGATCCTAGCTTCAAACCTGAGGGACTTTCATACAAACTTTCATCCCTTATTTCATCCCCTTAGGGATAGAATTTTCAAAAATCCTTCCTTAGTGGATGCCTACACTGTATAAGGTATCTGAGTGCAAAATTTCAAGTCTCTAGGACCAGCGGTTTGGGCTGTGCGTTGATAGATCAGTCAGTCAGTCAGTCATTCAGTTTACGATTTTATATATTAAGACTAGATTCCGCCCGCGACTTCGTCCGCGTGGATATTAGAGAAAATCCTTAAGTAACCTTCAAACAGGATCCAACCAGCCGTTTTTACGCGATTAGGTGGGTCCCCACCAAGCGCGCTGCCTCGCGAGGCAAGACGTTTGCCGTGTGTAGCGGGCCTCGCACGAGGCTGCTCGCTTGGTGGGGACCCGCCTAACCGCGTAAAAACGGCTGGTTGGATCCTGGTTGAAGGTTACTTAAGAATTTTCTCTAATATCCACGCGGACGAAGTCGCGGGCGGAAGCTAGTTTATTATCATAATCAGGATTGGGTCCAGAGATATTAGTAGGTATCCCGTTCCCGTTTCTGTTCACTTTCCCGTTCCCGTTCGCGTTCCCATTCCCGTTCCTGTTCGCGTTTCCGTTCCCATTGCCGTCCCCTGGGGATGAATCATAACGCGTTGGACTTCAAAATAAATCTCATTTCGCAATCACCATCTCATAAAACCTCAAGAACGACATCTTTATCGATTTTTATGTTTACTTACCCCATTTAGCCACCAAGGGGTTGATTTTCAAAATCACAAAATATATGTTTCTCTATTTATTTTTAGACGTGCTCCTACGAAGTTTAAAGTTGTAATGTCTGTTTTATGTTCTTTTTCCATACATAATTTGAACCCTTTTTTCACCCCTTTAGGGTGTAAATCATGTTCACCGTGTTGGACTTCAAAAGAAATGTCATTTTCATCGTCATCCCAGAAAACCCCTATAACGACATCCATATCTATTTTTAGGTTTATTTACCCCACTTCAACCCCATTTCATCCCTATAGGGGTTGAAATACTGCCAACAACAATATACGTTGCGTTTGATTTCCATTAATAAGCCTTAATTATAAATTTAGCGATTTTTACTTCGATAATGAGGGATTTTCTTCTAAACACAACTTCATCCCCCTTTTCACCCCTTTGTGGGTAGAATTTTGAAAAACGCTGAGACACGTATTTATTAATTTTTAATCATCAGCTTAAATATAAAATTTGAAGATCTTAGCTCCAAAACTGAGGGACTTTCATACAAACTTTCATCCCTTATTTCATCCCCTTAGAGATAGAATTTTCTAAAATCCTTCCTTAGTGGATGCCTACACTGTATAAGGTATCTGTGTGCAAAATTTCAAGCCTCTAGGTTTAGCGGTTTGGGCTGTGCGTTGATATCTCAGTCAGTCAGTCAATCAGTCAGTCAGTCAGTCAGGACTTTGAATTTTATATTAGACTAGCTTCCGCCCGCGACTTCGTCCGCGTGGATATTAGAGAAAATCCTTAGGGAACCTTCATCCAGGATCCGACCAGCCGTTTTTACGCGATTAGGCGGGTCCCCACCAAGCGCGCTGCCTCGCGAGGCAAATCGTTTGGATCGTGTGGCAGGCCTCGCACGAGGCTGCGCGCTTGGTCCGGACCCGCCTAATCGCGTAAAAACGGCTGGTCGGATCCTGGATGAAGGTTCCCTAAGGATTTTCTCTAATATCCACGCGGACGAAGTCGCGGGCGGAAGCTAGTTTATTACAATTATCAGAATTGAGTCCAGAGATATTAGTAGTATCCCGTTCCCGTTTCTTTATACTTTCCCGTTCCCATTCCCCTTTGGTCCCGTTCCTGTTCCCGGATTCCGTTCCCGTTCGCGTTCGCTTTCGCGATCCCGTTCCCGTTCCCGTCCCCTGGGGCTGAATCATGTCCACCGTGTTGGACTTCAAAATAAATGTGATTTTCGCTTTTCTCATCCAATAAAACCTCAAGAACGATATCCTCATCGATTTGTATGTTAACTTAGCCCTTTTACTTTCTAAAGGATGATTTTCAAAATAACAAAATATGTGTTTGCTTAATTATTTTTAGACATGCTCCTACGAATGTTAAAGTTGTAATGTCTATTTTATATTCTTTTTCCACACAAAATTTGAACTTCGTTTTTCCCCTTCAGGGGTTAAATCATGTCCACCGTGTTGGACTTCAAAATAAATGTCATTTTCGCAATCACCATCCCATAAAACCTCAAAAACGACATCCATATCGATTTTTAAGTTTACTTACCCCATTTACCCCCTAAGGGGTTGATTTTCAAAATCACAAATTGTATGTTTGTCTATTTATTTTTAGACGTGCTCCTACGAAGTTTAAAGTTGTACTGTCTATTTTATATGCTTTTTCCATACAAAATTTGAACCCCATTTTCACCCCTTTAGGAATTAAACCATGTCCACCGTGTTGGACTTCAAAATAAATGTCATTTTCACAATCGTCATCCCAGAAAACCCCAATAACGACATCCATATCTATTTTTAGGTTTATTTACTCCATTGCACCCCCATTTCATCCCCATAGGGGTTGAAATTCCACCAATAACAATATACGTTGCGTTAGATTTCCATCTGTAAGCCTAAATTACAAATTTAGCGATTTTTATTTCCAAAATAAAGGATTATCTTCCAAACACAACTTCATCCCCCTTTTCACCCCTTCGGAGGTAGAATTTTGAAAAACACTGAGATACGTATTTGTTTATTTTCAATCATCAACCTAAACACAAAATTTGAAGATCGTAGCTTCAAAACTGAGGGACTTTCATACAAACTTTCATCCCTTATTTCATCCCCTTAGGGATAGAATTTTCAAAAATCCTTCCTTAGTGGATGCCTACACTGTATAAGGTATCTGTGTGCAAAATTTCAAGTCTCTAGGTTAAGCGGTTTGGGCTGTGCGTTGATATCTCACTCAGTCAGGACTTTGAATTTTATATATATAGATTAAGAATTAAGTCATCAATGAAAATCTTAGGGTGGGAACTTAAAAAAAAATGTTTATCTTGTGCTGGAACAGTGCATTAAATAGCAATTTCAAGATTATTACATGTCAAAATATAACAGAAACCGTCAAAAAAACATAGTAGGTTACCGCTTTGTATGGTGGATTCAAAGAAGTTGCATTTTTCATAAGTGAAATATTAATATCATAATTTATTCAACAATTAATTAACACAAGAGTTTAAACACTAAAATTATTATGCAATTATTTATGTGGTTGGAGTGACCCAAAGGGTGCAACAATTTAGCAGTGCTACCAACTTAGTCTGCCGAAAAAAAACGTAAATTAATTTTAAAAAATTTCTATTATCTTTAAACGCAATATTTCTAAGAAACTATAATGTTCACGAAAAAAGTGACAAGAGTAAAAGTTCTTTAGTTTTGTCCAATTTAACCGAAAGATTCATAAAACGTTTACAATATCATAAAACGAAAACATTTCAAAATTATTCTGTCTTTTTTTCCTTGCGCACCCTTTGAGACACTCTGACCGCTTTTTGACAAAAGTCTCACATTTTGAAGCATTTAATAAAAATAATTGGTATGACAAAGTACTAAAGTGTTAAGCGACTTTCGTTGTTGATCATACCTACTTACTGAAGTAGGTACTGGAGAGATTCGTAGAACAACGATTAAATTATATAAGGTATTATGAATGTGTTGAATCATAGCCTTCTCTATTGTCCAAGCCATGAAGTTGAGCAGAACGGCAACATCGCATGTGGTCAAGCACATAGTATAATATTATTTTAATAATTATTTATTATTTGTTTTTCCTATATTATCTATGTTTAAACTAGCTGTAAATTGTGATGTGAAATTATTTCAATAAAGATTTTATATTTATTACTAGAGTCTGACCGCGGCTCCGCCCGCGTGGACGAAACTAAGTTTTTTTTTTGACAACATCACATATATTGCTCCAATTCCAAAGTAAGTAGCTATAGCTCTATGCTATGACAAACAATTATCATAGTATACTATGACAAACAATTTATTCTTTCAAAACCACAGTGATCATACTAAATAGTTAAACTGTTTATGCTCTGAAAAGATTTTAATGCATAAATTGTTATTTACATGATAAATAATGTTCAGGTTTAAGAGATTATTTACAAATTAGTAACAATTAATTTACAGAAAATGAACAGTTTAGGACCTACAGTACATGACCTCTACCATGTACATCCTCTACTACCTCTATGTATGGGAGGTATGCCTGTCTAGGATGCACAAAACTACAACAAAAAGAGGCGCGATTTTTAGTCAGTTTCAATCACTTATATCTCGAAATCTAGCCTGTCAAGCTATAGATAAAAACGGCCGCGCAGCGCGATTTTTAATCAGTTTCATTCACTATTATTGTAAAGTGTTGTTCCATCCGCGAAATACAAAAATGCCTGTCTCATTTTCAGCTTGAGCTTGTATCGGCTGCACGTCTGTCTAAACCGTAACAAGCCTATCAAATGCGGCAAAAGTTTCTCAGATTGTAACTTCAAACTAAAAACCAAATTAAAACGTGGTCCACGTTTTTAGATTATAAAAAAGGCAAAAAAAAACAGCTGTGCATCGCGTTTTTCAGTCAGTTTAAACTACTTATCTTGTAATCTTGCCTGTCTTTAACAAAAAAAATTGCCGCGCCACGCGATTTTTAGTCTGTTTCATCCTCTAATATTGTATCAGTAGTTTCATCCGCGAGAAATGTCTGTCTCTGCTTTAGTGCCGGCCGAACGCCTGTCAAATGAGGCAAAAGCCTTTCATCAGTCTATTTTTCGCTTCGCTTGGCCGCCCCTAATATCTGGCCGCTCTAGGCCCGGGCCTACTTGGCCTTAGGGAAAATCCGCCACTGTGTTTAATATACAAAGCATTTAAATAAAAGAATTAAATTATATTCATATTTTAAACCTCACACGATTACTACGAAAAAAATATCGACCTCTTAAAATTGAAATATTCCCATACATTTAGCACAGTATAAAAAAAGAAGGTGCATTTAGTATGGAGACTGGCCGACGACATGACCACGAACTGACAGTAACAGACGTTGTCAAACTTATGTTCACGGCTTGGAAATAAAGAAGGCTATGGTTGAATATATGAATAATGGAAGCAGCGTTCTTTATTTTTAGAAAATGTCTATAAGATTACAAGATTAGTAAAAGTGTCCCCCGTGACCACGGCAGCTGCAAAGGTGCCGAAACGTCGGAAAAATCAAAAATCAAACCAAATACCAACTAATTACCAAAGTACTTTCAATAAAACCGCGCTAGTATCCGTTAAAAAGTCTTTTATTTCAGATTAGTAAAAGTTTTGGAAACCTAATAAGTTTTGTAATCCTACGTTTAAAAAACGATCTGTTTACCTTTTGTCTCTTTAAATACACTTAAAAAGATTAAATGGTGATTCCAATGGTTTTATACACGTCTTATGTCCTTAAGAACAAAAATTATGAGTTTATTTAGAAATAACTTAAAAATAATAAACATCGCGCCGCGCGACGCGACGAGTGACACTGACAAGACAAACAAAAAAACAAAAGGCACGTTCAATTAGGGATGTTCGATCCGATCCGATACTTGCGTGGATCGATACAATGCGTTACGATCCATTCGATTTTTGTATCGATACAATAGTATTCGATCCTTTGGCGGATCGATACACATACCTGGAGGATCGGATCGAAATATCGTATTATGTATTTATCGTATTATATATAGTAATTACTTAGAGAAACTTTTCCTTTGTTTAAAATACTATAGTATAGCGGGCGAACAGATCCATAGGTATTTTCATATTTAAAATTCTCTTATCAATTATTGTTGCCATATCATATTTCAATATACCATCAAATTCGTCATTGCTATTATATTGCTTTTTGTTTAGTTTGAGAACAATTTAACTTCGTTAAAAACGTTTTGACAACCAGCAACTTTTAACTCGTCAACGCCCGGAAAACAAGACAATAGATTTTCTATTTAATTGTAGTCCGGTCGCCGGCGACCGCTCGGGCGTTGATGAATTAATTTTATTTTTGCGTACTCTAAAATTTAAATATTGGCAAAATTAAAAATATTTTATTAATTTATTAATCTTCAAGCGGGCGTGCAAACATTTGTAATGAAAGCGGTCGCGCATAACCTTAAAGATCTACTGTCTTATTCAGAGTGCATTCGTTAAACTAGGGCCAAAGTTAACATGGCGTTAGACTGCGGACTAACGCCATTTTAGCGCAAATCGTATTCAGAGTGACAGTTTAACGCTTAGTCCCACCGTTTAAGGATTAAAAGGTGCATTGTGATTGGTTTACAAACATTAAACCAGGTTTTGTTAAAACAGTCTTGCACCCCAGTTTTGTGAAACATCTCTGAATAAGACAGCTATGGGATATCCCATAGATCTTCATGGATTTAA
Organism: Agriphila tristella; assembly: GCA_928269145.1. Lineage (NCBI taxonomy): Eukaryota > Metazoa > Arthropoda > Insecta > Lepidoptera > Crambidae > Agriphila > Agriphila tristella. Next base: position 11,838,745 of record OV743448.1, on the reverse strand, counting down.
AACACTAATTAGTAAATAATAATTTATATTTTTGTGTACCAGAAACACTATTTAGGATACAATTTATGACAAAAAAACCGGCCAAGTGCGAGTCGGACTTGCGCACGAAGGGTTCCGTACCAAAAAACGTCAAAAAAATCACGTTTTTTGTATGGGAGCCCTCCTTAAATATTTATTTTATTCTGTTTTTAGTATTTGTTGTTATAGCGGCAATAAAAATACATCATCTGTGAAAATTTCAATTATCTAGCTATCACGATTCTTGAGATACAGCCTGGTGACAGACAGACAGACGGACAGACAGACAGACAGACGGATAGCGGAGTCTTAGTAATAGGGTCCCGTTTTTACCCTTTGTGTACGGAACCCTAAAAAGGTTAAACTCAGAAAATAAATATTAAAATGGCCTTTTATGTTTTGATGTAGTTTTACTTGGATTGGATGGAAGGTTCACCATCGTAACTTTCTTTGAAAAAAATATTTTGTCAGTTTTATTCCCAATTCGTGCAAATAACTTCGCCTAATATGTATTACAACTTTATTTGTTCTCAAAAGTATTTTTTATTAAAAGAAACACTACATCGACTATAACCAAAAATATCTTGCGTTGAGGGTCGCGCGTAGTCTTTTCGACGACAGGCACAACAAATGCGATTTATGCGCTCCGGGGGGTGTGGGGAAGGGAGGTTATCTATTTATTTCATGCACAGTAATATAATGACAGGCTACTAGAAATGAGATATGCATACGACAAGAAATAACAATATTATGAACGAAAATATACTGAGTGCGGTCGATTTGACGCTGCGCGACCGCTTGAAGGTTAAACATACTTAATATCACGTTTATAATAAAGTGTGATAAAAAATTCGACTTGTCTAAAATATTTAATTCGATACTGGATCGATCCAAAAAATCGTATCAATTTTAATGGATCGATCCATGGATCGATACAATGGATTACGATCCTTTGCGATCCAGAATATCGATACAAGGTACCCGGATCGAACATCCCTACGTTCAATCAATAACCTGTCAATGTCAATCCAATGTTCCAGCAGACCGATCGCTGAGTCATCGATCGTCACGATTGTGAAGAAACTTCATGGTGTGAATGGCGGCATCTCGTTTTACGTGTCTGATGTCATGCGTTAAGGCCTGGGCACACCGGATGCGTAGACACGCGCGTGGTTATGCGTGCGTGTAACACGCGCGTAGTTACGCACGTAACCCTCTGACACACCGGGTTACGCATACGTCTACGCGGCACGCAACGCAACCTGTCCCTTGCGTACCCAGCCGCTGTGGCAGCCATGTTTGCGACTCTAGTGCGCGATGTCAGACGAAGATTGAGTAAATGGACTAATTTTTTCGCACTATTTCAATTAGTTTTTCTTTAATATCGTTATTCATTACTTAAAAACAAAATAAAACACCACTTACTAGCGGTAGTACCGGTACTATTTGTAAACAAATACAACTGAATGCGTAGTCACGCGCGTGGTTACGCGCGTAGTGACGCGCAGGAAAGATACGTGCGTGTTCGTATTTGTTCGGTGTGACGTCCAATAGGGAATGCCATTGAGTACAACGTCATCATGGCGTTCCGCTCTGCGTAAGTACGCAGCCTGGTTGTCTCATGAGAGCTGCAATGCGTAGGGTTACGCATCGGTCTACGTGCACGCGCGTACGTTACGCAAGCGGTGTGCCATGTCTCATAAGGTTTCAGAGATTACAACGTCATTGTACGTCTACGTGCACGCTTACGCATACGCTTACGCATCCGGTGTGCTGGAGCCTTTAACCTTTTACCGCATGGTGTGCCAAATTTGGAACACTTACAAAATTCCCCCATAAATCATTAATTTCGCAATATTTACATTTAAATTGCTAAAATTTCGGTAAAATGAGGGTATATTTATAATTTAAGAATGAACCTGACTTATTTACGGAGCTCAGTCTTATCGTTTTGCCGGTACAAACTTGTCGTGTGCATCATATTGTGAACTGGAACTCAAGAAATTTTCATACTTTGATGCTGAATTTCGGTAGTTTTTCATCCAAGTAGGAATAAAACAAGTGATTAGTTCAACTGAAGAATGGGTCCTTAACGTTTTTATGTCAAAAAACGTATGTATCAATAAATGCATACTATTAATTTTGTCGATTAAACTTTGTTCCGAATTCGGAACACTATGCATTAATGCATTTAAACAGTGGCCAAATTTGGAACATTATGTAGTGTGGTTATTAAACTTATGTGATCAAATTTGGAACACCATGCAGTTACATATTCAGGGTGTTTCATAGTAACCATTAAAATTTTATTTTTATTTGTATGGAAAACTACAGTGTGTTTTCGATAATCAATCTCATCACTAGGCAAAAGTAAAACATCATTTAGATTTAGGGTTTCCAGTTGCCACTACGTAGTTTATCATGAAATAAAAAAGTGTGGTTTTTAGGATTTATAATTTGCCGGGGGTTGTAAGCATGGTACCTATGCATGCATGCATGCATATTTGTATTACAGATAGTAGTGAGGACGAAAATATATCTATCTGATGATGATCGAACCAATTTGAAGAATTTTTTATCGGATCATGATCAAGTATTTAACGTAAATTACATTTTACGAATGTAATTAATGCATGTTGATTAATTTTGTTACTTCTTTTTCTCATTCAAATAGTTCTCACTGCATAATGTTCCATAAATGGAACATAGATTTTTTTGCCATAAGTGCATAGTGTTCCAAATTTGGAACAATTTGTTTTTTCTAAAAAAAACTTTTAAAAACAATTTTTTTTTTATTATTTTTCCCATGTTACATTTAGTTAGTAAAAACTTGTGTATTTTTTTCGACCGATTTAAAAATTCAATGCGGTAAAGGGTTGACACGCCGTCAGATGACATCGGTTTTGAGCGCGTAAGCTTGACAAGTGAATAAGTACTTAGGTAGTAAGATATTTTAAACACCTTGTGTGCTTACAACAATATGATGATTCGAACTGCATTTATCAAATTGCTTTTATGTTTTTCTGCTTATTTTGCCTACTCTAGACGAACATATCAATTTGACGTTGACTGTACTTTTGAAAAGGCCGGCGGGTCTACATCTACAGTCTCGCTTTGATTTGACTCCGGCTTTGGAATATGACGTCAGTGCACTGTCCGTCCTTGTCATCGTGTTACGATATGACAAGGACGGATAGAGCATAGCTATCGCTTTGAGTTAGGCGGTAGGGCCCCCGGTATGAGATAGGTGACCATGTGGGACTGCGATAACAAAAGTTAAGCAGCTCTAGGAAAAGCCGTGTATGAAATGGTGACCGTTTGGGTGACTATGAAAAAAGGTCGGGTTTGGGATGGGTGACCGACCGATTAAGCCAGAATTAATTAATGTTAAACAGCGTTTCGTTTCTTGCAGATAAATAAATATTTATCTAAGATCACACTCTCCATGGTTTCTTCTTTTTTCACGACTAAGTGAAAATACAAATCGAAAAGAAGAAATAAAGGAAAGTGTGATCTTAGATAAATAATTTGCTCACTTCACTTCTGGCTTAGTCGGTCACCCATCTCATACCCGGCATTTCTTAGAGTTGCTTAACAATGTACTTTTGTTCTGACATCAACATGGCCGCTGGGACGGAAGGGTAAAATAATAAAAATATGATTAATAGAACACATACAGTACGAGGCACGTATCTTGAAATTTTGTCGACGGAGTGGGGATAAACTCGCGCATGTGCTCTTGTGAGCGACCAATAGCGCGCGCCCCTCTCCCGCCGCCCGCGCCCCTCACCGCTACACATGCCCAAAATACGCATTCCACGCAATCCCTACCCGATTTCAAGATATATCTAATCTATGCCTCGTACTGTCGTACTGTACCTAAGTTTTCATTGCGGATCTATTTATTTATAGATCTATGTCAATTCCCATGTGTCACCAATGGCTACGTTAGCCTCGCAGAATAACCAAAATGTTATATGTACTTACTTAATAGTTGTTAAAATTTGTCTTTATCAGAAATAAAAGACTTTTCTGAAAATTATAAATTTTTAATAGAAATTTATAACAACTTTTAAAAGTATTTAACTTAAAAGAAACTTAAATTAAGCAGCCACGTCGTCCTGCACGCCGTCTTAATCTGTAACAACAAATTAAGATGATCACACCATCTATAGACGTCAGTCTGAGCTATACTATAGACCAGGGATGTTGCGGATGCAGGCGGATTTTAAGAGGCTCACATCCGCGGATGTGGATGCGGATGCGGATCTGTGCAAAAAACTTAAGTGTGGGAGAAAAAAAATAACAAACGTGCGTCTCAGATCTTGCCACAATACAAACAATAGCGAGGCGCGTCACCGTCACCGTTCACCGAAGTGCAAAACAAAATTATTGCTTATACCTATTGGTCAATCAGCACGCGCCGTCGACACGCGCCACTCGCCGGGCCCGCCCCTTTCTTGTCGTAACCTGCTACACATCCGCATCCGCATTAGCTCCGCATTGATTTATGCGGATGCGGATGCAGATGCGGATGTCTAAATTAATGCGGATGCGGATGCGAATATTCGCAACGTCCCTGTACGTGTGTACAATCAACATACAAACAATAGCGAGGCGCGTCACCGTCACCGTTCACCGAAGTGCAAAACAAAATTATTGCTTATACCTATTGGTCAATCAGCACGCGCCGTCGACACGCGCCACTCGCCGGGCCCGCCCCTTTCTTTCTTGTCGTAACCTGCTACACATCCGCATCCGCATTAGCTCCGCATTGATTTATGCGGATGCGGATGCAGATGCGGATGTCTAAATTAATGCGGATGCGGATGCGAATATTCGCAACGTCCCTGTACGTGTGTACAATCAAGACTAGTCTATAGTATAGACTAGTCTTGATTGTACACACGACAGCATTTCAAGTTGAACACTTGGAACTGTTAAAACAGCTTTTATTACGTAGGGCATAAAGATGGTCTCAAGAGCAACAAAGTCATGTTACGTCTGATGTGCCGATATAGGGACAAAATCTTTTTTTATAAGTAAAAATAGTATTCAAAGATTTTAAGATTAAGGTGGATAGTTTACCGAAAGTGGCGCCCTCATAGGCTTTAATTTAATAAGTTGTTAATAGAAAAGGATTTTAATAAAACTTTACGTGGACCCATAGTCTATTAGGTAGGTAGGTACCTACCAGTGGCGAGGGGTGAAATTATGGCGAAGGTAAGCCGCTCTACATAAAATATGAAAATTTTTATGATCTGCATAGTGGATCAGTGGGGTAGGATTTCCAAAAGGTAAGCCGATGGGAATCGGATTGTATGGACCCTTCGCCACTGGTACCTACCTACTTAATTTTAGAAGGTCTAAAAATAAGTAGGTACCTACGTCTTCTTCTAGTCTAGTAGATAGCAAATGGGTCAAAAACGGCCACTTTTAGCAGTTTTTATATCTACTTCTAGCAGTGACTACGAGGGAATGTTATTATACCGTATGAATAGACTATGGGCCTTAAAAAGTTCCTCGTAAAGTTTTATTGAAAAAGCATTTTTTAACATACCGACCGACCCTTCAAAAAAGTTGGCCTCGACCCCCTCCGACAATCTGCAGCTAGACCGCCTATCTCAAAGTGATAGCTATGCTCTATCCGTCCTTGTCATATCATAACACGATGACAAGGACGGACAGTGCACTGACATCATGAACCAAAGCCAGAGTCAAAGTGATAGAGTTAAGCGGTAGACCCACTGGCCTGGCTAACCTATGGTGTCAGTTGTATTCAAGTTTTGTAAAAATCCTTTTCTAATAACAACTTATTAAATAAAAACCTCTGTGGGCTCCACCTTCGTTATAGGAGGCACCCTAAATAAAATCTCGTGTTAAGGCTCCCTTACGCGAAATCATTCGTCTCTGTCGTGGGGCAATGTTAAGAAAGAAATGCATATTAATTTATATTTTTGGAATAGAAATTTACTTTATTTATTAACATAGGTATATGAAAATAAACCTTAAAACAAAAATTTCACAGCAACTCGCTTTTCATTATTGATTAAATAAGACTTTAAGAAATCAATATTACGTTTGAATGAACTTCGTCATTTCTTTGAAATATTCATCAATTATTGATATTATATCGAATAATTAATAACCATTATAGACAAGACAACTACCGATAGTAACAAAATACTCTTTTTGTTGTCAGAAATTACCACTTTATTTCTTTTAACTTGGCCTTTTAACTTATTTTTTATCGCTTACCCTTTGTGGCATAAAGGTCAAACCGCACTACAGCGGAGCGGCGCGGAGCGGCGCGGAGCGGCGCGGCGCGGCGCGGCGCGGCCAAATATTATTTCTATTGATTGCAATGATGCAAACCGCACTATAGCGGAGAGGCGCGGCGCGGCGCGGCGCGTACCGGCGCGGCGCTGCAGATTTGGGTGCAAAAGAATATTTTGCCGCGCCGCGCCGCGCCGCGCCGCTCCGCGCCGCTCCGCTGCCGCTAGTGCGGTATAGCTCGCGGCGCGGCGCGGCCGAATATTCTTCATAATCGAGCTTCAGTCTATAGAGGGTATTTGGAAATATCTATTTCTCAGATATTTCAGTGTACAAATTTTGATTAAACTACAAAGTGGTATTTTACGTGATCATTTCATAAATCATCATAATCATAACTCATCACAAATAAATAAATAAAAAATATGAGGATGTGTTGCTAAATCGTTCCTTGGAAATTCGTTCTAGGGAACGCGTGACCGAGCGTTCCCTTTTCGTTCGTGCGTCCAACTTCAATGAAATCTTTCCACGTCTGGCAATTTCTGGCAATTTGAGCCGCGCCGCGCCGCTCCGCTGCCGCGATAGTGCGTTTAGGAGAGGCCGCGCCGCTCCGCTGCAGTGCTGCGCCGCGCAGCGCCGCTCCGCTGTAGTGCGGTTTGACCTTAATATTATAAGTTATCTTACTTTTTAAACATTTGTGCATAAAAGTCTTAAAACATTAGCGACTAGCGTTCATGGTTGTTTAATAAATTATGAAAATGTTAGTATGGAAAATGCAACTTTTTTTTAATTCTCCATACAAAACACTAATTACATAGGTAAAGACATATAAAATTATGAATCGTAATGTAACCTACTCGTAAAATAATGAAATAAAATTGTGGTAGATATTTGAAATCCGGGACAGTAGGGTGTAATTCCTGGACACGGGACAAGGCACGTAATTCCGGGACAATCCCGGAAATCCAGGGCGTCTGGCAACCCTACTTGGTGCCCATGGGCACCAAACGCAATAGAGTAATTTTCAAAAAGTTGTCCTGTCACGAAATTGTCAGTAAATTGTATCGTCAAGAAATTTCAAGAAAAATAATGGTTTATGCACGATGAACTAACGTAAGATGTACTTAACCAAACAAAAATAACGTTAACTAAGTTCTAAAAGAAAAAGACGATGTTTGAGGGCTAAACAAAAGAAAAGTAAACCCATTCAAATCAGGGTTACAATTTCTTGACGTCATGAAATGTCACGAAATTGTGTCAAGAAAACATCACGAAATAACATCAATTGTTAATCCTACTAATATTATAAATGTGAAAGTTTGTGGGTTTGGATGTTTAGATGTTTGGATGTTTGTTCCTCAATCACGCAAAAACTACTGGGGGCTTACCATCAGCAAATAAGAAACCGTTCAGTTCAAAAGCAGGCCTTAAACAAAACTACTTACGGCCTGCTTTCATACTAACCTTTGAGGTCATAGTACGAAAAAGTAAGGCAGTTCAATATAAGTCCTGCTATAAGAGCTCATAGTAAGGCTCCAGAACTGATTTGGTTGAAATTTGGCACACAGATAGTAGATAGCCTAGATTAAAACATAGAATACTTTTTATCCCAATATTCCCACGGGAACGGGAACCACGCGGGTGAAACCGCGGGCGGCCGCTAGTTTATTATAAAATTATCGCAATTATTCATATTACAAACGCTGTGTAATGTTTATTTAACGAATTTAAAGTAATAATTAATACTAAATAAGAACAGTACTTACTTAAGTTTCCAAAACGCAGTCAGGAAAGTATCAAGTCCTTGACACGTGCAGTTTATCCAAGGTAGTTTTTCTCTCTGACAGCAAATTTAAAATGACAGGACAAGTTTGGGCCTTGTCTATGGGCTACTACAGGGTTGCCATATTTAAAATTAAACGGTAGTATAAATAGGACACTATTATTAGTAGAAAATTTCGTCACGAAAATTTTGTTACGAAATCAAAAAATACTGCGGACATTTATAGATTATAATTTTTAAGTATTAATTAATATATTTTACTATGAAAATGGTAATGAAACAATTAAAAGTGTTATTTTTTAATAGAAAAACACAAATGATTTCATAATTTACAGTACGGAGCAAAAAATACAGTGCATCAAACTCTACAAAACGCGGTGCGGACATAAAAAAATTGTATGAAACGAAATATTCACTCATTTAAGAATAAATATATTACACACATAGTATGTTGTTGGTCACATAATTTCTTATGTAACGATAGATACGTATGTTAGGTTTTAATTTTAATGCTTAAAACTCTAAAGAATAATGTCTTTGTAATTATTTTCACAGTTTAACCATCAGGACATAATTTTTCAGAGAAAATGGACAACTTTTTGAAAATTACTCAATATGCGGTCAAACGCCCCTCTCACGGATTTATTTTAGTACCAACCGCCACTCGTTTACGTCATAATCAGATTTTTTCACGGATTTTCCGCGATTTTTACAGAACTTGTTATTACTCGAGAAATACATATGCTAGCACAACGAAAAAAATATCCACAAGAAGCTAGTTTTATAGGTATTCATATTACATTGAACTAAATTACAGCTTTACTTAACTCCAAATACCAATTGTTATTATACAAAACCGATTAGAAAATTCACAATTGCCCCAAAAAAAGGACGCCAATTTTTTGAAGAAAGATTTGACTACTTTGTTGGTTTCGTAATCGTAACATCCATACATTAATAGAAAGTACACATTCTAATAATAATTTTGATATATAATACAGTATACTATCCCCGTCAATTGGTAATGCGCTGGAACCTTGTCAAATTAACATACACATCAACGTCATCCGCAACTAAAAATGACAAAAAACTGTTAAATTCTAATAGGTAATTTAATAAATTAATTATTAAAATCTTATTTTCAATAAGAAAAGGTCTAGGTATATTAAAAAATTACAATTGTTTTTCGTTTTTGAGGTTAAAATCATGGCCGCCAGGCGCATTACCAATTGACGCGGATAGTAAAATATGTACTTACTCCATTATTATGATGTTTTATAACACACACAACACGCACAATCACTTTCCGAGAAAATATCAGATCAACTTGTCAACTTTGACATTTATTTTTTCCTAATCGGTGAGTCGTAGGGAAGATCCGTTGATACCATAGAGTCATAAATATCGATACAAGATAATCGTAAAACATTCAATTGAATCGGACGCAGCAAAACAGACTGAATGGAAAATGTCTCACCTCTCGAGGGCCTCGAAAAATGGTGCCCACAGTAACCGGTGACGTTCAACCGGATAATGCTTTTGGTAAATGTGGACACCGGTGGCGTGTCAATGCATTTTTTTTTATTTAGTGGCGTTCAAGTGGATAAACAAATTTATGTTTGTAGCAACTAGATAAACTCTTTAGCTTGTCCTATGATTTTTTTGGTGGCTACAAGTTTACGTTTTCTATATAAAAAATTGCCCGCGCAAACCATGTTATCCTATTACCGCCCCTTAAAGTGAATAGAGTTCGTATGTATTTTCATATTATTACTTAATCACGCTCAAACGGCTGAACTGATTTGGAAGAAAGGCACACATATAGTTTAAAAAAAATATATAGAAATTCTCTTTGCATTATTCGAATGTCCACGCAGACGAAGTCGCGGACGAAAGCTAGTAATATATGCATTTACCTAAAAGCCACATTGATCGGCAGCGGCTGCCTGGCGGGGGTGTCGATGCTGCAGTGGCGCGCGAGCAGGTTGGTCCCCCAGGGGGGCAGGGGGGCGAGGCCCGAGTGGCGCAGGAGCCGGGTTAGCGACTGGTAACTGGTGACAATCGGGAAGAGTAAATATAAAAAGATAACATTAAAAAAAAACACACAAACGAGAAAGCAACCTAATAAAAACGTGTTAAAATGCTTAGTTGGGGACAAATGGGAAATGCTCAATTGAGAAATGGGGTCAACTGGAAAAAATCAAAAACTTATTTAAAAAAGCATTAATTAATCAATATTGACGATTAATGAAGACAATTTATTTGTTGTAGAATTTTGAATTGAACTATATACCTGACACTTCATAAAAATTCTTGACAAAAAGTACTATGGGCAACAGCGACGCTTAACCAGTTTGCAACAAAATTCGTGTGCGCGCGTATCGCCCCTACACGAACTAAACGTATGGTTGTGACGGCGCGGCGTGCAAGCGATTTTGACCTTAGCAGTGGTTAAGCGTCGCTGTTGCCCATGGTACCTACCTAAAAATCTTTAAAATAATATTAAAATTATACTGTTGAAAGTAGCTCATTCTGCTATTCTTTTCTGTACTCGAGATATACTTGAGGTAATCACTACAGTGTTAATTAGGATTACAGATGCCAAGAGGTTTACAAGCATCCATCAAAATTATTAAGTCTGCGTCACTCAGGTCACTAAATATTTTTTCAGTACAGTTATATGGTAACTCAGGTAAGTTGTTAAAGAGAAAATGGAAGATTTTATAGCCTTGTTCAAGTAATTCTTTTCTTTCCATACCCTTTCTGAAATTACTTTCTATCATACTAGCGTATATTGGAAATTTCGTTTTATAGTAGTCTGATTTTAAAACCTGTACTATGTTGTCATTCCTCATATATTTTACTAATGAGTTTGTACCTTTTGCCAAGATATCATAAAATGAAGTGTTGAGATTAATAATCTTCTCCCTCTTCATGTTTGCTATTTCTTTGTCACATTCATCCTTAAAACTAATTAATTCACTGCTTTTCATTGATAGTACATTTTCTTGTGTGCGTTACCCCAGCAAAAAGTTGTGCTTTAGAGAGATGAGACCTTATCAGATAATTAGTGTGTCATGAGGAGAAATTTGTTTACTAATAGCAAAATTTGTGTGAGTTGTAGTTTTTAAGATATATGAGAAAAACAGATTTTGCTGGGGTCACGTTTTAAACATTACCCTGGCAAAAAAAGTTGTTTCAGCCTGGAACCAAATATATATATTTCTCACCATTTAAACCTTCCCCTGGAATACGACAAACATTTTAAAACCAAAATCGGTCAAGCCAATCTTGAGTTTTCGCGAGACTAACGTACATTATATATTTAAAGATAATCTGACCAGCAAAGTTTTGTACGCAACTGTACTAACAAAAGATCCATAACATCCCGTTCATTTAAGATGGTTACGCTTATGTATGGCGCGGTCGCTTTTTAGTAACCTTTACAATTTGGTCGGCTTATTCAAGAATTGCTGTCGTAATCTTGTTTTTGTTAAAACTTTCATGATAGGCGTAATTGAAAGCTGAAATTAACAAGAAGTAATGTTAATGAATTACTTAAATTTGTTTAATGTATGCCATGTGTCTTAATGTTATGGAAACTGTGTATTCGATCGCTAAAGTACGACCGGTCTAAAATTTATTAAATTTGTTTATATCTTTATATCGTGTAAAGTTACAAAGCCTAAAATTCTTGACGTAATAAGTGTCTACCACGGCTATTTTTAACAGCTGTTTATTTGATTATAAGTGTACTAGTTTACTTGCAAATTAGTTTTTTCTGTTTTTCGAAACCATTTAATTACGTTGGTTTGCGACAACCAAATCAAAAACTAACAATTAAACAAATTTAAACAAATAAAGGTCTCTTAGTGGTATTTTTTTCAAACTTCTGCGTTGAACCGTTTTCGAGATCTGGGAAAACCCAAAACGTTACCCCAGCAAAAACTTAAATAACTCGAGAACCATAACACACACAATTTTTGCTATTTGCTAACATTTACTATGCAACAAAAGCTATCTATTCATATATTTGGTTCCAGGCTGAAACAACTTTTTTTGCCAGGGTAATGTTTAAAACGTGACCCCAGCAAAATCTGTTTTTCTCATATATCTTAAAAACTACAACTCACACAAATTTTGCTATTAGTAAACAAATTTCTCCTCATGACACACTAATTATCTGATAAGGTCTCATCTCTCTAAAGCACAACTTTTTGATGGGGTAACGCACACCATTTTCTTCACTTACATATAAACTTGTAGTTTTCATTTTAACTATGTGGCGTATAAGAGTTTTAGCAATTGCTTCCAACCGTGAGAATTCACCACAATAATAATTATACTTATCATCATGAAAATTGCTGCTGCTGCGCCATGTACAGAGTGACTTTATTTCAGTCAAAACATTATCAAGAGGTGTTTGATTATCGCTACTTGTAATATTAATATCAGCGCCATACTCCAGAAGAGTTACAACAACTTCATCATGTCCTTCTTGAGAATAAGCGAAGTTAAGTGCTGTTTTGCCATCCTCATCTCTACAGTTAATATCAGCACCACATTCTAGCAATACTTTTACATTTTCATCATGCCCTTCTAAAGAAGCCAAGTGAAGTGCTGTTTTGCCAGACTGATCTCTAGAGTTAATGTCAGCACCGCATTGTAGCAATACTTTTACAACTTCTTTGTATCCGTCCTGAGATGCAATGTGTAGTGCAGTGGTTCCATTCCCTAGCTTAGCATTTACATTAGCTCCTTTATTCAAAAGCATTATGCTAAATTCTTTATGTTCACTATCAGCAGAAAGATGGAGTGGTGCAAGAACTCCAGAGTTAACATTTGCGTTATATTCCAAAAGAGCTTCAACAACTTTTGCATATCCTTTTTCAATAGCAAAATGAAGTGTTGTTTTACCATCTATAGTTTGAGCATCTACATTAGCACCTTTACTTAAAAGAAATTTAGCAATTTCTCCCTTAATAATATTAATATAAGATATTGAAAGTTCATTAGAATATAAAAAAAAATATTCACCGTCACTTAAAGCAGTATAATGCAATGCTGTTCTTTTCCAATCGTCAGTAGCGTTAATATCAGCATCATGTTGCAAGAGAGCTTCAACAATTTCTATGCATCCCTTCATAGCTGCAACATGGAGTGGAGTTTCACCATTCCTGTCTCTGGCATCAATATTAGCACCTTTATCTAGAATCATCTTGACAATTTCTATGTCACCATATAAAACAGCTAAGTGAAGAGGAGTTCTAGAAGGCATTTTATTAATACTGTTAACTCTAGAACCGCTTGTTAAAAGTAATTTTTATTTTATTTTATTTTTATTTTACAAATCTTCGGAAAACTTACAGCTAGGTTAAAATAAAGTAGGTCATTTAAATAGTTATTGAAAGCCAATTACAAGTTTCCACATATAACATATAGTAAATACAAAGATTGCCTACGAAAGGATAGAAAAAAAAATACAATATAAACCAATTGTTAATTCTTAATTTGGTGTTTGTTAGTGAAATAATGCCAGATAGCGTAGCACTACACTAATTACAGTTAGTTGTTCGAGAAGTATACATTACTTAATAGTCGCTTGAGCTTGTTACAAGGAGTGTTAAAAAGATCTATGTCAAATTGCTTTGCCACCGTGTTAAAACATTTGCTCGTTCTTATAAGAAATGAATTTTGCCTATAATTAGTTTTGCTTGGGGGAACGTGAAGTATATTAGGCTTACGGAAGGAGGCTACTGGAACTCGCAAACCAATGCTACTTAGGAGTTCAGGACAGTCAACGACGCCGCTCGCTATGCCAAGTAAGTACGATACATCGGCGATGCGTCTTCTCTCTACAAGCGGTAGAAAGTGGAACCTACGGCATCGCTTATCGTAATTATGAATGTAAGTCTTGGATTTAAACTGCAGGTATCGTAAGAACCTTCTCTGGATCATTTCAATCCGCGTGTCGTATAAATTGTAACGGGGGTTCCATATTTGAGAAGCGTATTCTAAATGACTGCGTACATAAGCACAGTATAGTATTTTTAATGTTTTTACAGAATTGAAATCGTGTGACATCCGCATCACAAAACCGAGTGCCTTAGATGCTTTAGCAACAATTTCATTTATGTGACTATCAAAGAGCAGTTTGCTGTCAAAGGTTACTCCTAGGTCGCGTATGGTAGAAACTCTAGTGATATTAACGTCTAAAAGCTTGTAGGATGATAAAATGGGTTCCGGTTTCCGAGAGAAAGTGCAGACATAGCATTTGGAAACGTTTAGGTCGAGTTTGTTGATCTGGCAGTAATGTTCAAACCTTGTCAGGTCCTCCTGAAGATGCTGCGCATCTAGAGTTGAGTTGATGGGCATTAGTACCTTCATATCATCGGCGTACATAATGATTTTAGCGTAAGTGAAACAAGACGAAATATCATTTATAAAGATGTTAAAGAGTAAAGGTCCTAATATTGAACCTTGAGGCACGCCCGATGGTATAAGCATGGGAGAAGATGTGTAGCCGTTAAGTACAACAGTCTGGCATCTGTCTTTTACATAAGAGGAGAACCATCTAAACAAGTTACCCTTAATACCCATGGCGCTCAGTTTACGCAAAAGTATAGTGTGGTTAATACGATCAAAACATTTGCTATAGTCCGTGTATACTACATCGACCTGAGACGGTACAGACATGTGTTTTGCTAGGAAGTCGCTACATAAAATAAGGTTAGACGTGGTTGATCTGCCCTTAATAAAGCCGTGCTGTTCCGGACATAGCGATTGCTTGACTGATGCGTAGACCTGTTTGTAAACAATTTTTTCCAGTATTTTGGCGAATAAGCATAATTTTGAAATCGGTCTATAATTAACGACTACATCCTTAGGCCCCTTTTTATGAATTGGAGTAATAAAGGCGGATTTCCAGATTTCAGGCACAATGCCTTCACTCAGTGATCGCCTAAATAAAATACTAAGAGGGACTGTAAGTGACTCACAACACCTCACAATAAAAAAGGCTGGAATATTGTCAGGACCAGGAGATTTATTTGCGTCAAGAGAAGCTAATAGTTTCGAAACATCAGCTGTGTCGACTTCAATGTCACCAATGTCACAAGAAGAGTATGCTCCGTCGTCGTCGAATGCAGGAACGGTCCGAGTATCGTGCGAGAAGGTGGAGTGAAAGTAATCACCAAACATACCACAAATAGCTTCACCATCTCCCGATGAACGCTGTTCATAGTGGAAAACAGAGGGATACGTGTTATGTTGATTCTTCATTTTCACGTACGACCAGAACGCTTTAGGGTTGGATGAAATAGACTTTTCAATATTGGAGATGTAATCATCAAACATTGATTTTTCTAAAGTTTTTGCACGATCTCTTAAAGTAGCGAAAGAATGAAGGTCATGACAGTTTTTATAGGTTTTGTATTTCACGTGATGTTTATGTTTTTCCTTCAACACTTTTATAAGGGCTCTTTTATACCAAGGAGGGTATTTTAAAGATGGCGATATTAATTTGGAACGTATAAATTTAGTACGAAGATCTTCCAAAATACTGTAAAGAAAAGAAACGGCTTCATTAAGAGATCTACAATTCAGTTCGGTATACCAATCAATCTTGTTAATGTTTAAATTAATGGAATCGTAATCTCCAGATTTATATAAAAACTTAGTATAAGGGCGAGGTTTAAGAGTATGAAGTTGCATGAAATTAGCAGAAACACACAAGGCAGGGTGGTATGAATCCTCAGGAACCAATGGATTAGACGAACGACTAACTATTACTTCACTATTAGAAAGAACTAAGTCTAAGATTTTATTAAAATTATTGTGAACCAAATTGTATTGAGATAAATTACTTACATTAAGAGAATCAAATAGATCGAGCTGGATTGGTCCCTGAACATTCTGCGGTATATAGGTGCTAGGAATTATTTCATCAGACACCCAAGTCAAATTAGCCATATTAAAGTCACCAACCACAATAAATTTGTCGCAAGGATTTTGCGAAACAATATCTGAAAGGTTGTCAGAAAAAACAGCCAACTGGTCAGAGAGTGAATTACTAGTATTTTGGTTACAAATATATACGGTGCATAAATGTAGTTTATAAACTACACTCGGTTTCCGAAGTTGAAGTGTGAGGGTAACCCACAAATCTTCGGCGTTAGAACACCACTCATCACGAACGGCCGCGGTAAGATTCCTGTGTACGGCAATTAACACACCCCCACCCATTGCTTGCCGAGTCTTGACATAATCCCGATCACGTCTCCATACTATGTACCGATCATCGAATAATTCGCTATCATTTATACCCTCCAACAACCAAGTTTCCGTTAAGCATACCACATCGAAAGAATTGATGCAAATGTTTCTATAAAAAACTGATGTTTTTGTACGTAAACCACGTACATTCTGATAGTAGATGTTAAGGAATGAAAAAACAATAATGATTTAGATATAGAATTTAGCAACATCTGCATGTTTATTCTGAAGGGCATCACGAAGTAGGTAATTCATATCCTTCTGACCATTCTTGTGAGTAAGACAGCCCATAGGAATTGATCAACTCCCTTGCTCTTTCCTGTCTTCCTTCACGTACTGCAGAAATTAAACTGTAGTTTACATCCTGATCACCTCGTTGAAACATTTTCCAACCAATAAATTTAATTTATAGACGAGACAAGAGAAGTGATACGCTGTAACATAGATTAATATTATATACTGGTTACGCTCTTAGGCCTCGTTTACGGAGACGCGCGTCGCGTGCGGCGGCGCGGCCCGCACTAAATTCAAACATATGGCGTTGTATGAGTGTGTTTA
This sequence comes from Agriphila tristella, assembly GCA_928269145.1. NCBI lineage: Eukaryota > Metazoa > Arthropoda > Insecta > Lepidoptera > Crambidae > Agriphila > Agriphila tristella. Next base: position 11,821,839 of record OV743448.1, on the reverse strand, counting down.
CGGAGAGGCGATTTTACACTCGTTTGCTTGAAATGGGGCGGCGCCCGCGACGGCAATTCTAGTTGAAGCGATACCCGCGGCCGGCGGAACCTTCTGCCAGTCTCTCGCTAAACTAAAACTAAAATTAGTCGGTTTGATTGAGCGCCGTCCCCGCCCGCCGCAGCGGGGCCCGTCGCGTGCATCGCTAGCCGTTTGAAGATTCGCCGCGCGGGCACCGCCACGCTGCCCGCGACGCGTCTCTATGAACAGCATCATATGTTTGCGTTTACGCGTGCGATGCTAAGTGCCGCCTCTCCGTAAACACAAAAAACGTCCAACGCGCCGCGAGAGGCCCCGACGCACGCGCCGCCTGACGCCCCGCGTCTCCGTAAATGAGCACTAAGGATAGTCTCTAATATGCACGCGGACGAAGTCGCGGGCGGAAGCTAGTTACTTATAAAATAAGAAGGCTCAAATGGCGATGGGCAGGCCATATGGTGAGGGGTATGGATAAATGGAGTAAAATCGTTACACGGTGGTATCCCAGAGAGGGCCACAGAAGGAGAGGTCGACCACAAAAGAGGTGGGACGACGACATTAGGAAAGTAGCTGGAGTCAGTTGGAGCAGAGTGGCGGAGAACCGGTGGGAGTGGAAAATGTTGGAGGAGGCCTTTACCGATTGGCAATCAGACTTACAACATATAATCAAAGCCCAAATACTTAATTAACAGATGTCTTAAGCAAGAGGCTGAATTGATATATCTGATTTAATGGCATACCTATATTAAAACTATATAAAAATTATAAAAATCCAATTAAATTAAAATAAATATGATCAAGACAACTAATCAACTGAAATTTTGTACAATAAAATAAGATTATTCAATGAGATTTAAAATTTAAACTTATAAAATAATAAATATTATAATTAAAAATACAAAATTTAATGAAACAAATATTACTTTTTAAACTTTTATTTATTTCCTTGAATAAATAAAATAAATATAGAAGTAAATATAAATCTTAAATAATAAAATTATGATTGCATTAATAATGAGTAAATAAAATGTATACCTTCCTCCCTTCTAATTTGCTGCGCCCGACAGGGCCCATAATGTACCATTTTGTTAAATTAAGACCGAACAACCATTGTAGACTAAGCTCCCATTGCATGAAACCTTACCTCACAAGGTGGAAAAGCAGAAATGTGTTGCAGTAATAGATATTACTTAGGAACACTGGATTTTAGTGGGTTGCCATCGCATATCCTGGAAGAACATATATTTTTTTTCGTTTTCGTACCGCAATTTTGACCAAAAATTACATCATGAGGTGGAAGATCGAAATGTTTACCCATCGAAAGAGAAACATTTGGAGGTCAAAACCCGCATGGGTTGCCAGCCCCTACCCTGGCAGGTTTCAAGGTCAGCCAAGTTTTATGAGGCCCAAAAATGGGGTCACTTACCTCATCAGGTGGAAAGATAAAATTGATGCAGATCGATAGCCCTCGACGTGCCATTCATGAATATATAGGGTTGCCTGCCTTCAGCCTGGCAGTTTTTCTGGTCAGCCACCTCAAACAATCTATATCAATATCTTGAAAAAACGAAAAAGTCATGTAAAGATGCTATGATCAAGGGCAAACCCTCATATTAAATTAAAGTCTACGCACTGGCAGCCTTGCGCCTATTATGGAGTTGAAATAATAGGGTAAATGCACCAGTTATGGACATTTCTCATTGGTATAATCAAATATTGAAAAAAGTAATGTAGCTGTTTAACGTCATCAGGTGGCTCAATGAAACTGATGCAGATCGATAGCCGTAGACGTGCCGTTCATGAATATATCGGGTTGCCTGCCTTCAGCCAGGCAGTTTTTCTGGTCAGCCACCTCAAACTATCTATATCAATATCTTGGAATAACAAAAATGATATGATTCAGGGTAAATTTAATAAAAACCATGATATGAAATTAAAATCTACGCACTGACAGTCTTGCGAAGTATATTATGGTCTTAAAATAATAGGGTAAATGCACCAGTTGTGGGCATTTTCATTGGTATCTTCAAATATTGAAAAAAGTAATGTAGCCGTTTAAGTTCAACGTAATACCACGTTGGTGGTATTCGAAGTGAAAGGAGACGGAGACCCGGCCTTTTATGCTTAAGTTGTTTAATTTTTAATATGTGATTTTTGTGTGTTTTGTGACAGCTCAATGCCGGTTACCTTTCTTTAGATCGACTTTTGTGTTGGACTAATTTCATTTACCGACAACTTTTCGTCTATTTTCGTTTCGCCTTTTTTTACTTCGTCGAAATCACGTTTCCCACTGTATCAGTCGACCTAATATTAATTCGATTTATTTTGTTACTTCGACGTCTCATTTGGCCGAAAAAATTTTTACCGAGGTAATGTTCGTACGTTCGTTCGAAGTATTATATTCCTGAACATTCGTATACACCACTGATTTGTTTGCCATAATTTCAGTTCAACAATCGCCTTAAAAACTTGTAGCACACTATTTCCGATTTCTAATCTTCGTAGCGAGTCGTATTTTTTCTAATAAAATATTTAGTATTCTAATGTTATTAGTTGATTTCCAAAATCGTTTTAAACTGAAATCGGAAAAAATTTCGTGATGTTCTGAAAATTAATTATTTATTAATTTAAATTATTTTCTGTTTGACTCAATAAATATGCATGCAAAATAACTACCAACACTCGATTTTAGGTTAACTGATATTTTCTCAAATTTTATACGCATGCAACAAGCAAGCAGGCATGCAGCATGCATGCAGGCATGCAGCACGCAAGCAGGCATGCAGCACGCAAGCAGGCATGCAGCATGCAAGAAAGAATGCAGCATGCAAGAAAGAATGCAGCACCACCTCGCCTTAAGTTGATAATTTTATCTGAAAATAAATGTCATCGAACCACGTGAAGTGTGAAGCACGACCAGTGCGCAGAAGGTGGTAAATGAAACGTCAATGTTACAATTTACCAAGATATATTGAAAAAAAAAGGTCTCAAGGGGGGTACACAGATCTTCGTTTCGTGGTAGTCGCCTTGCAGTATAAAAAGTACTTAGCTTAAATTTTGCCTAGGAGAGGCAGAAGTGCATGCGCGGCACGAGCGCTACGTTCGCTGGGGGAGCAGTTGGTTCAGCCTCAGCAGGAGGGTGTGCTCGGAGAAAAGTGGGTGCGCAGGCTCGGCGTGGGTGTTGCTCCGGGGTAGGCCGGAAGCAGCAGGTGGTGACTCGGGCAGGTAGGTGCCCGGAGGTGTGGAGGTAGGTGGCGCAGGAGGATCCGGTAGGGGAACTCCTGCCCGTAGATACGACCCCTAGCCGGGGGAACGCACAAAAACAGAGTTTAATTGAACTTAGGTAAAAGATTACAAGAAATAAGAAAATGAAAGGATTCCACGGATCCGTCGTATTTATAGCAAAAATAAGCTACGAGAAACCGCTCGAAGAAACGTGAATAATCTAGAATGATTGCTCTTTTTCTATTGGTCGAGCTTGACGTAACGAAAATGGATGTCATTGAAGACAATGACATAATCTGTCACTATGTGACATTAACGTCGCGTTCCGAGTCGCGATTTGGAATAAGGCAGAGGTCAGAACTTCCCACATTCCACAGGTGAAGTGAATGTAATGAATTTTTAAGAAAAATACGACAATAAGTATTAATTATAAGTGGTAGGTTTTTAGAAACCGTTACACTTGTAAGGGTCATATTTAATTACTTTACTTACTTAATAGGTGATTTTATTTGCTTTGGTAAGCGATGTCGGAGCTTTTAAAGGCAGATAATATGATTTATTTTATCCACTAAACCCCCCACATGTTGGGGTCTATCCAGGGGGCTAATTGTCTAATTTCAAAATCTATCGCAATAGCTTTCAGGATGTAACACATTGATGCTTTTCTTTGGCACAAATAAAAACTTACTAAAGAAATGCAGCAATGTCTCACATCCATCTGTCAAATGAAAGCGATTGCGATAGATTTTTAAATTAGACAATTAGCCCCCTGGATAGACCCCAACATGTGGGGGGTTTAGTGGATAAAATAAATCATATTATCTGCCTTTAAAAGCTCCGACATCGCTTACCAAACATATTGCATGATTCAAATTGGTCTTATATTAAAGCCAAAATATTTGATACATTGATCGAATGTTCTGTCTTAATTTATCGTGCATGTACAAAAAAATAAAACGATTATGAGTATTTTTGATATGGCAACACTCTGGAAACATCGAGTAAGTACCTAATCAAAAAATCGCTATCCATACAGTTTTCAAAGGGCGGAAAAGTCACTTTGAAATGTAAAAACGTCGCTGCATTTACCATAATTAGTTTCCTTTTTAAAAATTAAGAAAACTAAATATCAATTTAACTTCATATTTGGCATTGAGCTGTCACACAACACACAAAAATCACATATTAAAAAAGTGAACAGCTTAAGCATACAAGTTCGGGTTTCCTTTACTTAGAATACCACCAACGTGGTATCACGTTGAACTTACATTACTTTTTTTCAATTTTTGAAGATACCAATGAAAAATGCCCACAACTGGTGCATTTACCCTATTATTTTAAGACCATAATATACTTCGCAAGACTGTCAGTGCTTAGATTTTAATTTCATATCTTGGTTTCTATTAAATTTACCCTGAATCATGTCATTTTTGTTATTCCAAGATATTGATATAGATAGTTTGAGGTGGCTGACCAGAAAAACTGCCTGGCTGAAGGCAGGCAACCCGATATATTCATGAACGGCACGTCTACGGCTATCGATCTGCATCAGTTTCATTGAGCCACCTGATGACGTTAAACAGCTACATTACTTTTTTCAATATTTGAAGATACCAATGAAAAATGTCCATAACTGGTGCATTTACCCTATTATTTCAACTCCATAATAGGCGCAAGGCTGCCAGTGCGTAGACTTTAATTTAATATGAGGGTTTGCCCTTGATCATAGCATCTTTACATGACTTTTTCGTTTTTTCAAGATATTGATATAGATTGTTTGAGGTGGCTGACCAGAAAAACTGCCAGGCTGAAGGCAGGCAACCCTATATATTCATGAATGGCACGTCGAGGGCTATCGATCTGCATCAATTTTATCTTTCCACCTGATGAGGTAAGTGACCCCATTTTTGGGCCTCATAAAACTTGGCTGACCTTGAAACCTGCCAGGGTAGGGGCTGGCAACCCATGCGGGTTTTGACCTCCAAATGTTTCTCTTTCGATGGGTAAACATTTCGATCTTCCACCTCATGATGTAATTTTTGGTCAAAATTGCGGTACGAAAACGAAAAAAAATATATGTTCTTCCAGGATATGCGATGGCAACCCACTAAAATCCAGTGTTCCTAAGTAATATCTATTACTGCAACACATTTCTGCTTTTCCACCTTGTGAGGTAAGGTTTCATGCAATGGGAGCTTAGTCTATTGTGGAATAGCAATAAAGCATTAAATTGAATTGATTGACTGAACTATAAAATGCCTGCTACACGACTGCCAACGACCCAACCCAACCAAGGCGACCTTGGTTTGCAATTGACACAGCTTGTAATAAAATTTGGTTGTAAACCTTCATCTTCATTCATCGGCTGTAAGCCAACAAGCTCACCTTGGCTAGGTTGGCAGCCATGTAGCAGGCACTTAATGCTATATAGATTAATTGTAGTAAGTATGAGTTCTTACATTCTTTCAATTTCTTTGATTTATTTCTTCATCTTCATAATATGAAATACTTGTCATTTTATGATAAGTATTTCACAATTTAATTCTTTGATTTTACTTTCCAAACTTGCCTACAATGATTTATTTAATACACCCCAACTTTGAGAGCAATCGCTCATTTCTCTTAACTTGTCATATGCTTAGAAGTACATATTTTTTAAATATTCACATAAAACCTTTAAAATAATCTTTAAATTATACTATGTTGAAAGTAGCTTATATGTCCTATACTTGAGGTAATCACTACATTGCATCATTTATATTAGTATTAGGATTACAGATGCCAAGAGGTTCACAAGCATACATCAAAATTTTTAAGTCTGCGTCACTCAGGTAACTAAATATTTTTTTAGTACAGTTATATGGTAACTCAGGAAAGTTGTTAAAGAGAAAATGGAAAATCTTATTGCCCTGTTCAAGTAATTCTTTTCTTTTCATACCCCTTCTGAAATTACTTTCTATCATACTAGCGTATATTGGAAATTTATTTTTATACTTGTCTGATTTTAATACCTGCACTATATTTTCATTCCTCATATATATTGATAATGAGTTTGTACCTTTCACTAAGATATCATAAAATGAAATGTTGAGATTATTAATCTTCTCACTCTTCATGCTTGCTATTTCTTTCTCACATTTATCCTGAAAATCACTTAATTCATCAATGCTACTCAATGATAGTAAATTTTTTTCGCTAACATACAAATTTGCAGTTTTCATTTTAACTATGTGGCGTTTAAGAGCTTTAGCAGTTACTTCAGCACGATCAGGATCATAATAGTACTCATCATCAGAGCCGTGTTCCGTCCTTATCCCAGGCATAGTAAGATCAAGAGCTGTATGATCATAACTATTATTAGTAATAGTAGTATAACTATTAATCTTAAGATTATCTCCACTTGTAATATTAATATCAGCACCATACTCTAGAAGAGTAACAACAACATCTTTTTTTCCTTCTTCAGAAGCAATGTGAAGTGCTGTTCTACCGTACCCATCTCCTATAGAGTTAATATCAGCACCAAATTCTAGCAATACTTTTACAACTTCTTCATCACCGTTCCAAGTTGCAATGTGTAGTGCAGTGAGTGTACTGTAGTACTCAGCATTCACACTAGCTCCATGTTGTAATAGCAGCTTTACAACTGTTCCATGTCCTGTTTTGGTAGCAAGATGAAGTGGAGTTGTACCATCATTGTCTACGGCATTAACATCAGCTCTATGCTTTAAAAGTAATTCAGTAACTTCCATGTTCTTATTTTCGACTGCATCGTGGAGTGGAGTTCTACCATCATGATTTTTAGCATCAATATTAGCACCTTTGTCTAGAATCATCTTAACAATTTCTATGTCACCATTTATAACAGCGTAGTGAAGAGGAGTATTAGAAGGTATTTTATTAATGCTGTTAACACTAGAACCGCTTGTTAAAAGTAGTTTAGCAACTTCTGAATGATTATTCTCAACGGCATCACGAAGTAAAACATATCCATCTGACCATTCTTGACAGTAAGACAGCCCAAAAGAATTTATTAACTCCCTTGCTCTTTCTAGTCTTCCTTCACGAATTGAACTAATTAAACTGTTGATTACATCCTGATGGTCCTGATCACCACAAGATTTAAACATTTTCCAACCACTTATTAAATTAATTTATAGATGAGAGAAGAAACACTAAGTCTTTGTTACGTTACGTATGATAAAATTAATAGAACGGATAATCAACCACAAGTAATCACAATTAATAAAATCGGATGATAAATTAATTTAACCCCACAGTAGAAAACCCAGGGCCCCGGGCTTAAGTATACAAATTATAACCTCAAAACAGTTGACCAGTTACAATACAATAGGGAAAACACCCAACTGAGTTAAAGTAAGAAATATTTTGCAATGTTTGTTATTGATAACACGACGCGACAGTGACAACTTAACCACAGAATTAATAATAGTACTGACGCAACTACAACTTTTTTGTACGATACGAGTGATAAGGCGAGTGATTAGGTTAAATATACAGTTGAACTATGAAAACAGATTTTATTACGTACGGCATAATGACGGTCTCAAGGACAAATGGCTAAGTCTCGCAGAATAACTAAAATGTAATGTAATAGTCGCACACACAATGCAACAACGGAAAATGTTTAAGAATAGCTGTTGTTTAAATTGTCTAGGTATATCTAAAATAAAGGACTTACCTGAGAATTAGAAATTTATTTGAGATAAAAGAATAGAATAAAAAATATTTCTTTTAAAGTATTTAACGTAGCAGTAGCTAAAATTAAGCAGACACGCTGTCCTGCACGCCGTCTTCATCTGATACAACAAATTAAGTATGAACACACCATTTATACTTACAGCTTGACCAGGCCCGCCGCTAGCTGTTTGAGCGCCCGCGTGCAAGAGACCAATTTTGCCGCCCCCTACTACAAGTGGGTGATTTCTTGAAAGATGCCTTTCTTTTCTTTCTTTCGTTTATTTGGGATAACAACAACCATAAATTTACATTTATTGACTTAGGTCTAATTACTACGGCTAAGGTCAATAATAGTTATCCTCAGTTTTTAATCACATAGGTTGCCGAGAAGCAATGTTCTTATATAAAAAACATGAATATGATAAAGTAGAAAAACAAAAATAATGAAGGTAGAAAAACAAAACCACGAAACAGAACTACAATGAATTATTCTCGACTTGTGTCGGTCGAACGGCAAGAAGCGGCTCCTGAGGTGGGGGGCGACATCGTCGTCGTCCATTCATCGTCGTGCCTTTATCTTTCTTTGTACCCACTCCTTATGTAGAAGTCTAGTCGCGCGCTTCGGGACGTGTGGCGATTTGATTCTTCCCCGTGCTTAGTTTTTGCAAAATTCTACACAAGTAGGTGGTGTCCTGAAAGATGCCTTTATCTTTGTACCTAGGTACTTCTTATGTAGAAGTCTAGTCGCGGCGTGCGAAGCGCGCCGCGCGCTCCAAGACATGCGACAGTTATGTTTCCGGACAAAATCATTACAATCAATGTGCAATGATTTTGTCCAAGCGCGATGAAAAATCAGGGGAACTATTTTTGAATCCTTCGGCTAATTTTCTCATTCATTTGAGTTAAATGTCGAACGAAAATCAGTAGAAAAGAGCGCTCTACGCCAAAAATTTAACTTTTAATTTATTATATAAATAAATTAATTATAGAATTAATTTGAAAGTAATATTTTATATTTTAAGGGGTAATCTTTAAATTAAATTTGCTAGCCGAAGGATTCAATAATAGGGCCCCTGGGGGCTAATTGTCTAATTTCAACATCTATCGCAATCGCTTTCATTTGACAGATAAATGTGACACATTGCTACATTTCTTTGGTAAGTTTTTATTTCTGCCAAAAAGAAGTATCAATGTATCATAATCCTGAAAGCGATTGTGATAGATTTTGAAATTAGTAGATAGGCAGGTCTTGAATAAAATCCGAGCGGAGTTCGGTTTAAACTCATAAAATCCAGTATAGATCCCTATCTATCCCCGCTGCCAGAACACGATGCGAAGCGGTATAGGCAAGAAAAATAAATTCTTTATTTCTAATAAATTATTTAGCTATGGGTCATTCTCGGCATAACCTCACAGATGGAGCCAAAGAGCTGCATGCAGCTCGCGAGCCGCGGTTTGCCGTTGCCGCTTCTTCACAAGTGGGTACAAGGATAGATACAACTTTCAAGCTTCCTGAATATTAGGTACGTAATGGATCTGGCGTCGTAGCTAGGTTAGGGGCTGGCAGGGGGGGACGTCTGCCAGTATTTTCTAGCTATGGGTCAGCAAATTGAGGATTGCGCCCCATCCTCAATTTGCTGACCCATAGCTAGAAAATACTCTTTAAGTCTTGGGACGCAAAATTCAAATCTTGCCTGGGGCGCACATTATCCTAGAAATTAGTTTTGGGGCGCAAAATTCAAATCTTGCAAGTGTCGCTCAAGATCCTAGGAATAAGCCTTGGGCCGCAAAATTCAAATCTTGCCAGGAGCGCTCATATCATGACCCTTCTTCGACCCTAGCTTCGTCGCCTGGATCGGTCGATTTGCCGCCCCCCTAGACGTGCCGCCCGCTTGCGGCGGGCCTGAGCTTGACCATAAAGAGTTGACAAAAATTGAGGGCACCACTTTCTATGTAAACACGTCAAAATCACAAATAAATTGGCAACACTTACTAAATTTTGTACTGAAAAATTTTAGTTCCATTTTATTTAATTTCAACTAGGTCAAACTGTAGACTACACGACAGCATTTCAAGTTGAACATTTGGAACTTCGAAAACAGCTTTTATTACGTAGGGCTTAAAGATGGTCTCTAGATCAACAAAGACATGTTACGTCTGATGTGCCGATATAGGTAGCGGCGGCCGAATCCTGTACGGCCTGTACGGGCAGATCTAAGGCGACGGCTACAGGCTGTGTGGTGTGATATAAATCAGTATTTAATCAGGGGCCTATGCACTACAGCGGCGCGGCGCGGCGCGGACCGACGCGGCCATATATTGTGTATGCAAATCTTATTATAGCAGCGCCGCACCGCGCCTCGATAATGCGGTTTACATCATTGCAATCAATAGAAATAATATTTGGCCGTGTCGGTCCGCGCCGCGCCGCTCCGCTCCGCTGTAGAGCGGTTTAATCTTTATTCACCATAGTAGTTAGGTAATAATCATAATTCTACCTTAATAACAACTACGGTAAATTATTATAGTAAAAGACATGTTATTCGCTCCTATATCATTTGACTCAATATTCTCAAAAATAAAAATCTACAGTCATGGTCAAAGAATTAAGTCAGAGTAAGTATTTTACTCTCGAATGCATGCACAAGTGTGTTTTTTTGAGTTAAAACATTTTTTCTGTCACTATATTTTATCATGAAAGTACTGTTCATGAAAGTATTTTGTGGATAAAATGATAATTTTGTAACTGTTTTTTCTAAAAATGAAACAATTTTTTACTGGTACTAAACATAAATAAAATGTAATTATACTTAGCATTTTTTGAAGGTAATTAAATAAAACATTTATGTACAAGCACAGAATAACTAGTAGTAATAGCCTTCTATACCTTCCAAGCCATGAAGTTGAGCAGAACGGCAACATCGCATGTGGTCAAGCACATAGTATAATATTATTTTAATAATTATTTATTATTTGTTTTTCCTATATTTTCTATGTTTAAACTATTTGTAAATTGTGATGTAAGATTATTACAATAAAGTTTTATATTTATTATTACTAGTGGCTCCGTGAGCTGTAGACCTCGCGTTAAAAAGTAGCTCAAGTTGTATGTTTTTTAAAAAATAATCTAAAAGATGTCACCACCACTTTTTGCCCCACACTGTTCACGAGCTTTTCAAAGCACGTAGTAGGTACCTGCGTGCTGTTTGGTATTATTTGGTAGGTATAATCGCAGCTAGATGGCGCTTCTAATTTTAAACATTTTCCGAAATGGTGATTTTTGGTAAATATCTTCTTGACGCCGACCCGGCCGCATGAGGCCAGCTAAAAATTATTTAAGCCATTCTGTCAACGCCGAGCCGGCCGCATGAGGCCAGCACTTTGTTTACGTTTTCTTCTATTGTTCTCTTATCTTCTCTGGTGATAATAATTTTAAGAATTTTTAACCGGGTATAGGGCCGGCGCAGATGGGATATACTGGCTAAACTAAAAAAATCTATATAATCATCGAACCTGCTCACAAAATTTCACGAGAATCTGTTGAAAAATGCGACCTGTAGAGGAAAATGGACAGCTGAAAAGTCGGACTGAAATATGTTTTTTTTACATTTCTCCGTCATTTATTAATTTATTAGAACATAAGGTTTGAGTCAAATTATTTGAACTTTTCGGGGGTCCTTTAGTACGATGAGCATTTTGATCTAAGCCTCCTCTAGCAATAAATCTTACATCATTGGAAAGGTATTTAAATTTGAAACACTTTGTTGTATTACTATAAACGTCAACTATTAGTACTTTGAGAGTTATAACGCTCTGAACTTGACTATTTTTTTTAACATTAATGACCTAAAACTCCGAAAATACTAACAATTAACAGAAAGTATGTTTGCAGCAAATATTTGTCATATGAAAACCTTTCTTATGATATATCACTCATTTCTATAGGTGTGGTAGATCAACTCCCATAGACAATAAACCACTTTTATACTTTAATAACCTTTAACTCCAAAAGTATTAACAATTGATACAAAGTATATTAACAGCAAATATTTGTCTTTAAAAGACCTTTCTAATGGTATATCATTTATTGCTAAAGGGCGTGTTAATCAACTCCCTGCTGAAGAAAATCAACAAAAGAGATGACATCTTTGACAGCCATTTTTTCCTGGTTAACATTGATATTTTTCTTATTGTTTAATATACAAAGCATTTCAATAAAAGAACTTAATTATTATCATATTTTAAACCTCACACGATTACCAAAAAAAATATTGACCTCTAAAAATTGAAATATTCCCATACATTTACTATGGAGACTGGCTGACGACATGACCACGAACTGACAGTAACAGACGTTGCCAAACTTATGTTCACGGCTTGGAAATGAAGAAGGCTATGGTAGTGCTAAAGGCGCGTTCCCACTTCCCACCTCTTCTATTCTATGATCTATTTCATAGAACTACTCTTTCTATATAGAAAGGAATAAGTCGAGCGTTCACACTATTCTATCAGATAGATTGATTCTGTTGGGGCTGAGTTGGATGCAGAGCGGCTAAATATGGCGCCGAATTCAAGAGTTGCTCAAGCGCATTATTCGCGCTCTGTGTAATATTACGAGAAGAGGTTGGAAACATATTCCAACGGCATAAAAAAAGGTTTTTTAATTTTATGTCTTCAACCGTTAATCCCGGGATTGACTTATCTTCCTTCAACAATTCGAAGGCCCGATCACATTTAATTCACATTTAATATTCCACAGGCATTTATACTTCCTTTAATATTCTAAAAGCATTATAATATCACTATCGCTCTATTTATATGGCACTTTTTTGCTTGACATTGTTGAAGAGGCAAGGCAGGACAAGTGTGCAATAGACTGCGTACCCGCTGCGACTGACGTTCACACGGTTCTATTGCTGGTCTATTCTATATAGAATAGAATCAAAGTTGAAGGTAGTTTAATATTGACCTTCTATTTCTAGCGACTATTCTATCTCATAGAAAGCCAGTTCACATTGATCTATTTCATAGATTCTAGCAAATAGATCATAGAATAGAACAGGTGGGAACGCACCATTAATATTGAGCTTCTATTTCTAGCGACTATTCTATCCCATAGAAAGCCAGAGGGCCTAGTACGAGTTGGTTTTTTGTTCTCACTTCACTTTGCGAATAGTTAACTATCGTCTTCTCTTTCACTCGTTCACTCACTCGCATAATTTCATCTCTTTCACACGCTACTATTCGCAAAGTGAGGTGAGAAACACAACTCATACTAGGCACTCTGTTCACATTGATCTATTTCATAGATTCTAGCAAATAGATCATAGAATAGAACAGGTGGGAACGCACCTTAATAGAGCTGACGTTTATTTATTTCCATATTCTATCATTATAAGGGAAGGCAAAGAAATTAATGTCCATAATTCCATAGAGCCAAGTCTTTTTTCAGTTTGCATTAGTGCTCGTTTACGGCGACGCATTGGCGCTGCGCGTCACGTGCGGCGGCGCGGCCCGCGCTAAAATATGGCATTGTATGAGAGCGTTTATGGAAAAGCAATTTTACACGCGTCTTTTAAAAATACTAGTAAAATTCCACTTAGGTATGGTTTTGTTAAAATTTCTTTTTACAACTTATTAAACATAAATCTCTGGGGGCGCCACTTCCGGTTTAGGACAGGGTGCACCTTTAAGGGTGCATCGTGCGTCCACTAGCGCCGCCAATCAAGAAAACATCATTACAACGAAATAACTATGTTAAATAAAATTCTGAAAAAAATACTAGTTTTTATATTTTTCCGAATTTCATTAAACATAGTTATTTCGTTGTAATGATTTTTTCTTGGGTGGGGGCGCTAGTGGAGGCTCTGTGTACCCTTAAGGTCTCGCCGCACAGCCGGCGGCGTGGAGAGACGAGACGGTCTGTGTGGCGACGACGGCGACGTCCGTAATATCTAGTATAAACAACTGCTCAGCATCGCGTCGCCGTCCCGTCCCGTCACGCCAAGCCGGCCGTGAGGCAAGACCTTAAGGCACTTCGCTGCGTCAAGCAGGATCCCGCCGCGGGTACACGGCGCGGGAATATAGATTGCTGGTTTTCTGACGGACAGATGCTTGCGCAGTGCATGAGTAAGCTCTAATCTATGCCGCCCCGCGCGCGTGTCCCGCTTTACGCAGCGGAGAGCCTTAATAAAATCTCTTGTTGAAAAACGAATTAATGGAATCATTTATATTCTTCGGATGGAGTTCGTATGTGTGTTATTGTTACCTACTCAATCACGCTAAAACGGCTAAACGGATTTGGATGGAACACAGATATTTTAAAACATAAAACAAATATCCTTTGTTTTATCCTCTTTACATCATTCGAATGTCCACGCGGACGAAGTCGCGGACGGAAGCTAGTAATAAAATAATACTATATTAGTGTGAATGTCTACCGTGTACTTACCTAAAAGCCGCATAGATCGGCAGCGGCTGGCTGGCGGGTGGTTCATGCTGCAGTGGCGCGCGAGCAGGGCGGTCCCCCAGGGGGGCAGGGGGGCAGGGGGGCGAGGCGGAGGCGGGCTGGCGCCTGGCAACTGGTGACAATCAAGAAGAGTGAATTTAAAAAAATTACAGATTGCAGGTTGTTTGATACCCATTGACTTCTATATATTCCACTAGACTGGCTGCTGTCAAACTGTTCTTGTGCCTATTTGATTTCCGCCATTTTGGCGCTGTAGGACGTAGCGTGAGCATAGCGTGAGGGACATGGTACTAAAGTCTGGTGTCATCACGGCAACCATTTTCATTGTGTACGTCAAAATTAGTTCTTTGGATCCACGCTAGAGGCGTGTCAAATAGGCACAAGAACTTTGTTGTCAAATCATACAGACAGCCAGTCCAGTCAAATAGAAAAAAAATTTTTCATGTCAGTGACCAGTGTTGATACCTCACGTTGAATAGTAGCGCCCCACCTAGCTAGTATGCTATAGGTACATTAAATCTAATATTTATTTTTATAAAAAGAAATATTAGAGGGCCAACCACTGTACTGTCGATTTTGACGGCCAATCACAAAGAGAATGTAAAAAAACTAGACCAATCAATAAAATAGTGTTTCACAATATTCAATAACAATTTGAACTTTATTTGCACCGAGTTATGAGTTACTATGTCAATGTCATAACGTTAAGGTAAATAAAAATTGACATGGCCAATCATTGTGCTTTTGAAGCGATTGACCACTGCCAATCATTGTACTCGATTCGATCAGCAGAGGGCCTAGTACGAGTTGGTTTTTTGCTCTCACTTCACTTTTCGAATAGTTAACTATCGTTTCCTCTCTTTCACTCATTCACTCACTCGCATGATTTCCTCTCTTTCACTCGATACTATTCGCAAAGTGAGGTGAGAAATACAACTCGTACTAGGCCCTCTGGTAGCTAGATTAACAAGTTGCCAGAAGAAGTGATATCTGCACAGAACACAAATCAGTTTAAGAACAGATTGGACAAATATTTAAAAACTTATGATAGATAAACTCAGCACCCATGATATAACTGGATACAGGCTCTTATCAATTGTCTTAACTGCTTGCCTGTCAATTAATAATAATAATAATGACATTTGTCGTGCAAAAATGTCATTATTATTATTATTTGGGGGTCAATAATAGGTACTTTTGGGTGTAACATAAATTTCTCATAACAATATAATTTACCTAACACAATGGTGTAGGTGTAGAGTACAAATCGTGTTCAAATTATTTTTAATTCCTTTCGGAATTGTTTGTCAATATTTAGAGTACCATGAGTCAAAGCAAGAACTTTGCTTAAAGGACCAATCATTGTACCCGTTCCACTACATGTGCTAGTAATCATTCCACTTACTAATTTAAATCCTAAATGTTGAGTAAGAGCTTTTGGTAGATGCAACAAGTTCCAAATTACTATGACTTGATTATGGGAAAAAAATATTAATTGGATTACCATGCCTTCGGTAAAGTGCCTGCTACACGGCTGTCAACCAAACCAAGGTCACCTTGGTTTGCAACCGACAGCTTGTAACGAAATTTGGTTGTAAACCTTCATCTACACCCTTCTGTACACCACCAAGGTCACCTTGGCTGGGTCGTGGTTGGCAGCCGAGTAGCGGGCACTTAAATCTTAATGCTATAAAAATGTATAAGTACGAACTTACATAGAGCCTTTAGATTCTTCCCATTTCTTAAATTATTTTCATCATCTTTATTATATTCTTCACATTTCTTTGATTATTTTCTTCATCTTCATTTGATGCTGACATGAGAATTTTTACTTTCTTCCCATTTCTTCGATTATTTTCTTCACTTTCATATGATAAGTATTTATTTCACATTTTAATTATTTTGATTTCACCTTCCAAACATGCCTACAATTAAGTACCTACTTGAAAGTAGTTCATTCTGTTATTCTTCTCTAACTTAAATGTTCTATACTTGAGATATACTTGAGCTAGGTAATCACAACATCGCATCAATAATATTAGTAAGTATTAGGATTACAGATGCCAAGAGGTTTACAAGCATCGATCAAAATTCTTAAGTCTGCAGCATTCATGTAACTGAATATTTTTTCAATACAGTTATAAGGTAACTCAGGAAAGTTGTTATAGAGTAAATGGAAAATTTTTAAGCCTGGTTCAAGTAATTCTTTTCTTTCCATACCCTTTCTGAAATTACTTTCTATCATACTTGCATATATTGGAAATTTTGTTTCATAGTCGTCTGAGTTTAAAACCTGCACTATATTCTCATTCCTCATATATATTGCTAATGAGCTTGTACCTTTTGCCAAGATATCATAAAATGAAGTGTTGAGATTATTAATCTTGTCGCTCTTCATGCTTGCTATTTCTTTCTCACATTCATCCTGAAAATCACTTAATTCATCACTGCTACTCATTGATAGTAAATTTTTATCACAAACATATAAATTTGCAGTTTTCATTTTAACTATGTGGCGTTTAAGAGCCTCAGCAATTTTTTCAAAGCCATATCCTTTGCGTAGCCAGCTGTTGAAATGTCCATGTTTTATCCCATCCATAGCATGATCAAGGGGTGTATGATTATTGTTACTTGTAATATTAATATCAGCGCCATACTCCAGAAGAGCTACAACAATATTTTCATATCCATTTTCAGAAGCAATGTGAAGTGCTGTTCTGCCAGACTTATCTCTAGAGTCAGTATCAGCATTGAATGCTAGCAATACTTTTACAATTTCTTCATGACCGTTCTGAGTTGCAATGTGTAGTGCAGTAGTTCCATCTTTTTGCTTAGCATTTACATTAGCTCTTTTAATCAAAAGCATTACTATGCTTATTTCTTCATTTCTTCTCTGAACAGAAAGATGGAGTGGTGTGATGTCATTTGCAATTTTAGAGTCAACGCTGGCACCGCATCTTAGCAATACTTTTACAAGTTCTTTAAGACCATTCTGAGTTGCAATGTGTAGTGCAGTGGTTCCATCCTCTTGCTTAGCATTTGCATTAGCTCCCTTATTCAAAAGCATTATGCCAATATCTTCATAATTGCTCTTAGCAGAAAGATGGAGTGGTGTGATATCACTTTTAATTTTAGTGTCTACGTTGGCACCACAATCTAGCAATACTTTTACAAGTTCTTTAAGACCGTTCCGAGTTGCAATGTGTAGTGCAGTAGTTCCATCCTCTTGCTTAGCATTTGCATTAGCTCCCTTATTCAAAAGCATTATGCCAATATCTTCATAATTGCTCTTAGCAGAAAGATGGAGTGGTGTGATGTCATTTTCAATTTTAGAGTCAACGCTGGCACCGCATCTTAGCAATACTTTTACAAGTTCTTTAAGACCATTCCGAGTTGCAATGTGTAGTGCAGTGGTTCCATCCTCTTGCTTAGCGTTTGCATTAGCTCCCTTATTCAAAAGCATTATGCCAATATCTTCATAATTGCTCTTAGCAGAAAGATGGAGTGGTGCGATGTCATTTTTAATTTTAGCGTCAACGTTGGCACCACTATCTAGCAATACTTTTACAAGTTCTTTAAGACCGTTCCGAGTTGCAATGTGTAGTGCAGTAGTTCCATCCTTTTGCTTAGCATTTGCATTAGCTCCCTTATTCAAAAGCATTATGCCAATATCTTCATAATTGCGCTCAGCAGAAAGATGGAGTAGTGCAATGTCATTTTTTAATACAGAGTTAACATTTGCATTATATTCCAAAAGAACTTTAACAACTTTTGAATATCCATTCTCAATAGCAACATGAAGTGTTGTTGAGCCATTTTTAGTTTGAGCGTCTACATTAGCACCTTTATTTAGAAGCAGTTGAGCAATTTCTCCCCTAATACTATTATAACGATATTCTTTACATAATGATGAAAAAAAATCAGTAACTCTTAAAGCAGTGTAATGCAATGCTGTTCTTCCATGTTCGTCAGTAGCGTTAATATCAGCATCATGTTGCAAAAGAGCTTCAACAATTTCTAAGCATTCTTTCTCAACAGCAATATACAATAGCTCAGGATTGTCTTTTATATTAGCTCCATTAGTTAAAAGTAGCTTGGTAATTTTTAAATGGTCATTCTCAATAGCATAAAATATTGGAGTTTTTCCAGTTTTATCTTGAGCATTTATATCAGCTTTATAGCTTATCAACAATTTAGCTACTTCTTCCTGTTTGTATTTGGCTGCACTATGTAAAGGTGTAAAACCCTTTATTGCATTGTTTAACACATTAACATCAGCACCATACTTTAATAGGTCTTCAATTATTTTCAAGTATCCTTTTTCAACAGCAGCATGTAATAACTCAGGATTATTTTTATCTTGTGGGTTAACCATAAGGCCATATTCTAGAAGAGCCTCCACAATCTTTTTATACTCTTCTCCATGGCCATGCACTGCGATTTTGAGAGAGTTTCTGTTACTTTTATCATAAATATCAGGACAATACTTTAAAACATCCTTTACAATTATTAAATTTCTTTTTTCAACAGCGAGGTGTAGTATAGTTTTGTTATCTTTATCCTGACTATCAACTTTAGCTCCGTGTTGTAAGAGCAGCTTTACAACTGTTTCATGTCCTGTTTTGGTAGCAATATGAAGTGGCGTTAAATTACCCTTTGTGCTAGCATTGATATCAGCACCTCTATTCAAGAATAATTTCACAGCTTCTTCATTTCTCATTTCAGAAGCAAAATGTAAAGGCGTATATTCTTCCTTCAATGTTATAGAATGAGTACAAGCACCATGGTTTAGAAGATCTTCGGCAATATGTATATATCCCTTCTCAGCAGCAATATGAAGAGGGGTTATATTATCTTCCCCTTTAACATCAACATTAGCACCACTACTTAAAAGCAAAGTGACAACTTCTTTATTACCTTTCTCAACAGCAAAGTGCAGTGGTGTATAACCTTTTTCCCGTGTCACACAATTAACATAAGCACCAAATTTTAAAATATGCTCAACAATTTGTAACCATCCTATCTCAGCCGCAAGATGAAGTGGAGTTGTACCATCATTGTCTCCAGTATTAACATCAACTTTATGCTTTAAAAGTAATTCAGTAACTTTCATTTTCTTACTTTTAATTGCAATGTAGAGTGGAATTCTACCATCATGATTTTTAGCATCAATATTAGCATCACTATTTAAAAGCAAAGTGATAACTTCTTTATTACCTTCCTCAACAGCAAAGTGCAATGGTGTATAACCTTTTTCCCGTGTCGCACAATCAACATGAGCACCACATTTTAAAAGATGCTCAACAATTTGTAAACATCCTATCTTAGCCGCAAGATGAAGTGGAGTTGTACCATCATTGTCTCCGGCATTAACATCAACTTTATGATTTAAAAGTAATTCAGTAACTTCCATTTTCTTATATGCAATTGCAATGTAGAGTGGAGTTCTACCATCATGACTTTTATCATCAATATTAGCACCACTACTTAAAAACAAAGTGACAAGTTCTTTATTACCCGCCTCAACAGCAAAGTGCAGAGGTGCATAACCTTTTTGCCATGTTGAAGTCCTTGAAGTACACACACAGTTAACATTAGCTCCATATTTCAAAAGATACTTTGCAATTTGTAACCATCCTCTCTCAACTGCAACATGAAGTGGAGTTATACCATGATCGTCACTGGCATTAATATCAGCTCCATGCTTTAAAAGTAATTCCGTAACTTTCATTTTCCTATTTTCAATAGCATCGTGGAGTGGAGTTCTACCATCGCAATTTTTAGCATTAATATTACCACCTCTGTCTAGAATCATCTTAACAATTTCTATGTCACCATTTATAACAGCGAGGTGAAGAGGAGTAATAATATTATTTATGCTGTTAACTCTACAACCGCTATTTAAAAGTAGTTTAGCGACTGCTGGATGTTTATTCTCAATGGCATCACGAAGTAAAACAAATCCTCTTGCCCATGCTTGTGAGTAAGACAGCCCATAAGTATTTATTAATTCCCTTGCTCTTTCAAGTTCTCCTTCACGAACCGCACAAATTAAACTGTAGTTTACATCCTGATCACCTCGTTGAGACATTTTCCAACCACTCTCAAGTGAAACTGTAACGATGGATCACAAAGAGAAATGGATCATTCACAGATGAATACACTATATTTTAATCACCACCACGTCCACCACCCACACAGTAGAAGTCTTACGTAATTATTTATTGCTTTTTCTGTGAGTAGAAGAAATTCATCCAGGCACACGAGAAGAACCAAGTCTTGGTTCCAATCCAAGAAAGTAAACAAACACCATATTATCGGGGACAGACAGGGGGGACCAAGAAGCTTATCAGGGGACACCAGAGTTACCAAACCAAAAAATTAAAAATCGGTAGAATCAGAGTCAAAAAATCGGTAGAATTCGGTAGATTTTTTTTTTTTAAGAAAAGACCTCTTTAAACGTTGCATTATTGAATGTTATGTGGTTTAATAATGTTAGCGCTCAAGTTCTCTGTCAAAACCATACAAAATCACCGATTCGGAACGCATTTTAGCGTGATTCGGAATCGAAGTCAGAAAAATGTTATGTTAAATTTTTCTTCAAAAAGGTGTAAATTTTTATGTTTTAACCGAACGCTGTGTTTTTACAAATTGAAAATAAGGATGCATTTGTTCTTTTTACCATTTATTAAGGAATTTCGGTAGAAATAAGTGGATGGGGTTAAAAATTTCGTTTGTTTTACCATTTATATGAAATTTCGGTAGAAAATGAGTGCTGATCGGTAGATCGGTAGATGAGGTTAAAAATCGGTAGATCTACCGAAAAATCGGTAGGTTTGGGAACACTGGGGGACACCCCTATACAAAGACAATATAGACAGCGCAGCAAAGAGCAAAATAGTAAATAGGGAAAAGAGCGCCCACTCGTGCCAATTTTTATTTAAACACCTATTTGAAGGCCATCAGCGCCTCTGGAAATCAGTGCGGAACTACTGACGTGAAATTAATTATATGAAATTGATGTTTTTTTTTTCTTTAGCCGAATATGGTAGATAGGAACCATCAAACTGAACAACTTTTACTGTGGGACCAACACTGAATGCGAAAAAAATCAGCTGTTTCATACAAAAATAATAACAAAAATATCAAAATGTATGAAACAGCTGATTTTTTCCGCGATTTTAGAGTTGGTTCCATAGTAAAAGTGGTTCAGTTTGATGGTCCCTATCTACCATAGGTATTCGGCTTTATAAGGCTATTGCCAAACACCTTGTATAAAACAAAAATGTTAATAAAAAAGGATGAATCGACACAAAAAATACCAAAAACAAAAAATGAGACCTTTGCTAGGTTTGAAATCTGTATTCGTCAAACGCTAATAGGTCATAGAAAAGTTTTCGTAACACACCATCGGACAACCAACGCACAAAGCAACAAAACACATACTCAACAAACATATACTAAAAAAGTAATTACATTTCATATTTTTCATAAAAAGCTACCTACTAAGTACAACGACATCTAGTTCTATTTTATGAACTAAGGTGACTGGGTCAAAGTGCGCCATACTTTTTTCATAGTTGACTTTGGTGCAATATAACATGTTCGTCATTTCGGGTGTACCTTACTCCTTCTGGCTTGTGAGCTATAAAATCCTTCAGTGACGGATAAACGATTTCTTATTTTAGTATTCAGAACAAACGTGACGCTAGATTTTATGAATGATTTACGATTGAACAAGGTCCTCACGAAATGACGCTGCAAATTATGGATGCTGAAAATAACAAAAACTAGTTAACGAAAGTCCAGTTTCACTCCCTAGATGCTCAGTGACGGAAAAATAAATAAGATTTAACACACAAACATCATTCAAAACAGAACAGATCTCATAAAATCGTTGTTCAAACAAGGGCCACACGAAACTGTGTGGCCCAAATTTCATTTGTCAAAATATCGACAATTGTACCATTTGGAGTCATATAAAGCAGTCTAGCAGCGTCACGTTTGATAAGTGACAGTATACAACACTTTGAATCCGTTCGCATAACAACACATCAATAGAAAAAGCAAAAACAATATTTCGACCCATCAGGCTGTGTGGCCCTTATTCAAAACCGTCACTTTACGTGAATTTAGCGTCACAAATGTTGTAAACCACTTAATAGTAAAAAGAATTTCCGTCACTGAGGATCTAGCTTTACCTGGAACCAATCACTGCAGTACTTACGATGCAATCCATGATAAAATTTGTATGAGATTTTTAAGATAGGGTGACAACAGTGTACGTACGTTGATGGACAGAAACCCTATAATTGTCTTGTTAGTTGGCTAGTTTTACAGCTTTGTATTCTAGCGACTTAAATTACTAATATAATGCATGTTCAATGAAACCTGCGAAAGTACGTTTGTTTGTTTATTTGTTTGTTTGTTTGTTACGCCTTTTTAAATTTTGCAAACACGTTCTCAGGAGTACAGAGAAGGACATAGGGTACTTTTCATCCCGAAAAACAGTATTGTTCCCGAGGGATAGAAAAAAAACTTTCCACGCAGACGAAGTCGCGGGCGGCCGCTAGTAGGGTATAAGACAAAGATGAGACAAAACATGCGCCGAATTTGGTGTTTGTAGCTACTGCGCATCTTTTGTCACGTTTTAATCTTGCCAAGTTACGTGCAGGGCCGTATACCTTTCAACTTGAAAAACAATGAGGATCCGTAACGATTTTTTTTTAGTTGCTAATAAGAAAGCCAATGCCACCACATGATTAACTGTAAAAAAATTTACGATATCTCTTAAACTTGAGAAGTTATAAGAGGTAAAACACTGATTTTTTGGGGGTCCTTATGACGTCATCGCGACGGACGCGAACCTTATGTCGTACGTGATAAAGCACATAATTGCATTGAGCTTGGCATTTCCTTCAAATCCTTTTAACTCAATCATTTCTAAACGGATTTCAAAAATTCTTTCACTTGGTTTCATAGATATCAATATGTGTTTATATTATATCAATAAAACTATAGGATTCAAACCTGTTACTGATCCTCATTGTTCCTGAGGGATAGCAAAAAAAGATATGATTTTGAATAGATATATCGGATCAAAATATTTTATCCGTTAAAAACTAAAAAATATGCATATATCAAATTTAAAATATCGTTATTTTTTCAACAAGCCAGGAATCGTTCGCACGAGCGCTTTTTTGACGTTTCATCGCGCGGTTTTTTTAATGCTTCGAATGGAACATAATTGTGACATTCCACGGGAAAAGGTAACTTATGGCCTAACCATAAATTAATTAATTTTAATCTCGAATTGCAACGTAAGTACTACAGTGATTGGTTCCAGGTAAAGCTAGATCCTCAGTGACGGAAATTCTTTTTACTATTAAGTGGTTTACAACATTCGTGACGCTAAATTCACGTAAAGTGACGGTTTTGAATAAGGGCCACACAGCCTGATGGGTCGAAATATTGTTTTTGCTTTTTCTATTGATGTGTTGTTATGCGAACGGATTCAAAGTGTTGTATACTGTCACTTATCAAACGTGACGCTGCTAGACTGCTTTATATGGCTCCAAATGGATATTTTGACAAATGAAATTTGGGCCACACAGTTTCGTGTGGCCCTTGTTTGAACAACGATTTCATGAGATCTGTTCTGTTTTGAATGATGTTTGTGTGTTAAATGAAACTGGACTTTCGTTAGCTAGTTTTTGTTATTTTCAGCATCCATAATTTGCAGCGTCATTTCGTGAGGACCTTGTTCAATCGTCAATCATTCATAAACTCTAGCGTCACGTTTGTTCTGAATACTAAAATAAGAAATTGTTTATCCGTCACTGAAGGATTTTATAGCTCATAAGCCAGAAGGAGTAAGGTACACCCGAAATGACGAACATAATAAAACTTGTGTTTAAATTCACATATGATACTTGTCGTGATACCATAGGGATCTGTGATATTTTACAAATACAACCAATGTGGTGTCATTGGAATCTGACTTTAAAATAGTTATTTTTAGCACAAATTTAGAAAACATGGACCGTAGGCGCACTTTGCCGACAAATCGGGTAAGTGCGCCTGGTATTAATAAAACGCAATAATGAAGCATTACAATTAAAACATACACATATTATTTTGAGAAAATAGGCAAAAAAACGCATAACATATATTTTTTTCTCATAGCCACATTCTAGAAGAATCTATGGTATTCAAACCAAATTTCGACTAAGTGCGCCATACAGTCTTAAATGGAGGCTGTGAACATTTTTTCTTAATAGTGATAATCGAGTTTCAAGTATATTTATTGATAGAATACAATTCTGAGGAACTATTTGATATAAGTACTAAAGAGGGACTAAGATAAGGTTTGTAACCTCTGAATTGCGGCAAAGTGCGCCATATAAAAAATCAGTATGGCGCGCTTCCCCAACTATGCAAATATGAAGTTAAAATTAAGATTTGACTTGCGAAAAATATAAAAAAATACGAGTAATACGAGTGAAATAAAGTCAGAATCTTATAGCAAAATATTTAAATTGTGCACATACTTCACTCGTTTATCGATCGAAACACTATTTCTTTAGTTTTATGACGATGACCATACCCATAGTCATCTCTGCTCACCACTTTGAATGGCAGTGAAAATAAAATGGCAGATTTCTCAAGAACGCGTGACGACAGCCATCTGTGACTATTTTACCAAAAACTATGATTTAGTTTGTAGCATGGATGTAAGCTGTTACTACTAATATCCAATCGGTAGTTTTCGAGATATTTGTGGTAGGTGCACTTGCCCGCTAGGCGCACTTGGCCCCAGTAACCTTACTTTTTTTTTCTTAAACTGCCGTTTGAAAATCGCTCATTAATTAATTTTATTTTGAACTAGCGGCCGCCCGTGGTTTTTACCCGCGTGGTTCCCGTTCCCGTGGGAGTATCTGGATCAAAAGTATTCTATCGACTGTGGAAAGGAAAAAATGCTAAAGCGCCACTTTGGCCATTATGAGTTATATATATCATTGGATAGCGCTTTTTTTTCTGCGTCGATCTGTCTAGGTTTCAAAGCAATCGGAGCACTTTTTTGGCGCTTTAGCATTTCTAAAATTCAACGTTTTTCACAAATTTACGCTGTCAATATGACTAAAGCGACGTATTTTTATTATTTTTGTAACAAATGTAGCATAAGAATTTTTATCCGGTCCACCTTTATTTCATTTGTACCACTTGAGCAATTTTCGTTTATTCAAATTTGAAAAGTAATGGTGATTTAGTAATTTAAGCATTTTATAGACTACAATGGTTTGGCGCTTTAGCAAAACATCATTGGTTTAAGAAGTAAGAACGGTTGGCGCTTAAGCAATTTTTGCTAGCTGTTTGTGTTATTATTACTCTAGTACGTTAGCGAAAATACTACTCTCAGATTTATTGATGCAACGTATATTACAATACAGAAGTCATAATTTGACATTATTTCGATTAACTGAAACATAGTAATACTAATTAATTCACGCTTCCAAGACACTCAATGGGAAGTCACCGATTTTGATGCTTCCCTGGTTTCACCCACCCAAATAATGTTGACCTCTGCACTACTCAGGTCATCGAAGTATGGCTCTCAAACAGCTGAATAACAACCGATCACTACAGAACTTCTTAGAGCGGGTGATAAGCCAATACTAAAATCCTCCAGAAGCTTTTCAATTCCGTCATCGTTGAAGGCAGAACGCCGAAGGCATGACTCTTTTAAAGAACTACAGACCCATCTCACTTCTGAGCCATATTTATAAGTTGTTTTCGAGAGTCTTTACGAATCGTCTCGCTCGCAGGTTTGGCGACTTCCAACCTCCCGAATAAAGGCTTAGCGCCATGGACCACATCCATACGCTGCGGCAGGTCATACAGAAGACTGAGGAGTATAATTTGCCACTCTGCTTGGCGTTCGTGGACTGAAAGACAGCCTTTGATTCAATAGAAACCTGGGCGGTACTGCAGTCTCTCCAGAGGTGCCAAGGGTAGTGGACTGCAGGTATATCGAGATGTTCAGGTACTAACACGAAAATGCCACCATGTCGATCCGGTCGAGTACGAGTAAAGAATTAGAGCACAAATCCAATGCAACTGCAGGGAAATGTAATTTCTTTGAAACTGTTCACTGCTGCATCAGAGGACATCTTTAAACTCTTAAACTGAAAAGGACTCGGCATCAGCATTAATGGTCAATACCTAACATATCTTCGTTTTACCGATGATATAGTACTGGCTGAGATCTTGGAAGAACTGAACACAATGCTCGAAGATCTCAGTAGTGCTTTGCTCCCCAAAGAGTGGGTCTCAAGATGAACATGGGTAAGACGAAAATTATGTCGAATGCGCTTTTGTGCCCGCTCCAGTTCATGTTGAGAACACTACACTTGAAGTTGTGGGATGGGCAGCATTCGGGAAGCTTTGAAATATCTTCGCTTCAAATTTACCTTAGTGTCTCAAGACGAAAGTCAGTGCGTGCTGTCAGTGATAATGATTTACGGCAGTGAAACGTGGTCGCTCACTATGAGTCTCATAAGGAGGCTCAAGGTCACCCAGCTTGCAATGGAAAGAGCCATGATAAGCGTTTCCTTGCGTGATCGAATCAGAAATTAGGAAATCTGCAGGAGAACTAAAGTTACCGACATCGCTCGAAGGATTGTTCAGTTGAAGTATCAGTGGGCTGGACACATAGCGAAAAGAACCGACGGCCGTTGGGGCGGAAAGGTTTTGGAATGGCGACCCCATACTGGACGACGTTCCGTGGGTAGGCCTCCGACAAGGTGGATCAACGATGGTGAAGGTCGCGGTGCGCCGCTGGATACAAGCAGCGCAAGACCGATCGTCGTGGAGATCCTTGGGGGAGCCCTGTACCCAGCAGTAAGTGTCGTGAGGCCGATATGATGATGATTTTAATATTAGCTAGCAAGTTTTCAAAAAAAATAATACAGCATTAACTTTCACCGTGCATCACCATCACCACACCGCACTGCAACTTGCAGACAAATTCCAATGTGATTTGATCGGATGGCAGTAGCCGAGCAGTAGCATAGCAGTAGCCTCTCCAAAGGCCGCCGTTTACAGTCCACCAGGGCGATGCCCGCGGGCTGCTTCAGCAGCCCGCGCACCAGGGCGAAATAATAGACAATTAACTGAAACATAGTAATAGTTATTACTGATATCGATAAGTAAAAAAGAAATCTAATATAGAGTAATTGAGTTGGTGTTCAGCAATACTTGTTTGCATTTATTCTACAGCATTGGTGCATTTAAGCAATTTTCCCTAAAGGGTTCGGGTAAATCATCGCCAACATGGGTAATTGAGTAAACTTTTCTTCACTGCATCTGTTAAAGTTAAGGTCATTAAGCATTTTGTCATTGCCCTAGAAAAGATCATTGCGACTTATAATCAGTTTTCACTGACTGGGTTCTTACAATATTGTGGACATAAGTAATTTTTTCCTGACTGGAGTTTTCTAAAAAAAATAAGTATTTTTGCTTAAGCGACAAGTATTTCGCGATATAATAGAATTAGAAACCAATGAGTATTTCCTAAATTTGGGAAAAAAATAAATAATATGGTCTTTCATACACATGAATTTGCTCACGTTAATAACAAAAAAGTTATGATTTTTTTTCGAAAAAATGAAACTTTAAATCTCATTTCCCACAACTAGCATTTTGGCGCTTTAGCATTTTTTCCTTTCCACAGTCGCTATGTTTTATTCTAGACTATCTACTATCTGTGTGCAAATTTCAATCAAATCCGTTCAGGGGGCCAATTCTACAATTGTACATCGACTAACAACTATCAACGTTTCGTTACGATTACGCTTCGATCAGGCTTCGATCGTTACTATAAAAGTTACTCTACTATTGGTATGCACCCAAACGAATCATAACTAAAACGTAACATGAACGTAAACGTGCACGCAATAGAAACCGAACTACAATAGCTCTATCTTGTGTTACCATTATAATAAATCACAAGCTACTTTAATAATAACCGATGATTGAGTGTATTTTACGCGTGATAAATATGCTTTAACTTCAAATTCTTAAACAGTAGGGATAATTTACAAATTAATTAACTGATTATTATCAATTTTTAAAACTAAATGGACCAAATCAGTGGGATCCCGAGCGAGTTAGTTACTAAAAAAACAAAAACAAACATGTCATGTATTGATTATGTGTCAATTGTCAAAGTTTAAGGTCCGCAGGCTGATTATCTAAAATGAGCGACCGATCTCGATTCCTGAATTATTTCGAAATCGTCGCGCGACCGAGTCACTGATTTGGTATTGTGTATGCGATCGCTGATTAGTTTATGCTCGGTTTATGCTCGTGAAGATCTCCATAGAAACTAGCGCCACTGGCAACCGGTGGGAGCGACTGAAAAGTCTTTTTACCGAAAGTAGTCTGTGACTTGACTGTGTATGTGTCTGACCATATGTGCTCTGTGAACATAACCTTTTTGTTTTCGCTTCGAATTTTGTTAACATTTTTTCGTCTTCAAAACTGCAAATTCCGTGTAGTTATTGAAGGACAGGCCTTTTGTTTTACATTATAGCAATTTTATTTAATTTTGGATAAAGGTAAGGCTAAGAATTTAACGAAAACTAATCAGAAATTACGTTTTGTCTGGTTTCTGTTTGACAGAAGAAATCGCGAAATCGTCGCGGTCGCGTCGCGGTTTCTGAGTTAGATAATACGAATTTCGGAGCATTTCCTTGCAAGTGCTCGTATATTTTAGTTTTTAACCGACTTCAAAAATTTGAAAAGGAGGAGGTTATCTATTCGTCGCGTATATTTTTTTTTTATTTATGTATGTACACCGATTACTCGAAGACGGCTGAACCGATTGAAATGATTCAAACGTTATAACATGAGGTTTGTTTCCAAGTTGGTCCCATTTTTTGAAATTTTGAAATCAGTTCAGTAGTTTTCAAGTAATCTTGAAAATACTGTCGTTTTCGTAACCATTTTATATGAATTCAGACGGATTTTCAACCATTACTTTTTTGTTTATGAACCGATTTAGATGATTCTTTTTTTATTTGAAAGAAAACACTTTAAGGATGATACCATATTAATTTCATTGGTATTGGACGTTGGATTTTGAAGATACACGAGGGAACTCCTCAAAATCAAATAGGAACTGTACAGTGATTGAAATATTGGTAGGTTTATGACAATCAAAAACAAGTTAAGTACCTATCTATTGTCAAGGACGTTCTGGACTAGCGTTGAACTTCGAAGGCCCAACGGAATTCGTGGAAATTGAGTTACTCGGGGTATACCATTAAAAATGTGAAACATTATAACGTTTTATATTATAAAATCAACGCTTACATACCTACCACAAAAAAAAATTAAAATAAAAAACCTTTTTAAAAAAAGGAAAACCTCCTTCAAAAATCTTAAAAAACAGATCTATAAAAAGCAAGAAATAATGTTCAAATCGATTAATTAAAACACGTCTATTGAAGTCGGGTGGGGCTTTAAAAATATAAACAATACAATAAGTAAAAAAATACTTTCAGCTCCACCCGACTTCAATAGACGTGTTTTAATTAATCGATTTGAACATTATTTCTTGCTTTTTATAGATCTGTTTTTTAAGATTTTTGAAGGAGGTTTTCCTTTTTTTAAAAAGGTTTTTTTTTTAGTTGTCCGTTGGAGGCAGCACTAGTAGAAACTCGATCGGTGGTACGAAATCGAGTTTGACAGCGACGATTCCGTAATTATGACCGGTCGCTAGGTGGTTTTTAATAAGATAATCAGCCTGCCGAACGCCGTATTATAGGACGAGACTCAAGCACTGCTTGCTGCTTGAGTACAGTTAGAAAGGGATGGTGCTATTCATCGCATATAGCGCCATCCCTATCTAACTGTACTCAAGCAGAGATTTGAGTTTGAGTTTGATTCTGTAATACGCCTAAAACTGCTAGGGGGGTATTATAAGCACGAATGGCTACTAATGCGTCTCCTTCTCGCTGTATAGTAAACAAAAGAGATGCATTGATAATCATTCAGAAAACTGATAAGTTTTGAGCTTGTAATAACCTCCCTAATCGCTGATCGTTGACATCGTTGTGATGAGATGATTTTAAAAAGATATTGAAGGTACTCTAGTACTTTTTATTATAATGAAGGTACTTCCCAAAATCTTTTCAAATTGCACTATAAAGGCAGGGTACAGTGAAATTGGCGTGATTGTGCATGGAACCCAGGAACTGCGAACACATTGCAGACCCAGACAAAGCAAGCCATTGGATAAGATCCCAATAGGTATACTCGTATTACGGTAAGTAATTACTTACCTACTAGGTAGGATTCAAAAATTATTTAAATCTATCCCTATTTATTTCAGTCTTATAGATATATATTTTTTACTAGCTTATGCCCGCGACTTCGTACGCGTGGACTTAATGACTCCGGCGTATGCATATAAATATTAACTAATGTAGTTACATAAGAAAATGCTTGTAGCAGTGTTATAATGTTAAAAGTTAATAAATTGTTTTTTTTATATTTAATATTGTAAACATAGTTTAAAAAAAATCTTTTTAAACTATGTTCAGAGCCTTTCCTTTGGGAGCCAATATGAAAAGACCTGAAGCGTTACTAACCCTGGAAAAGCCACATAAAGTTGGTCATGCGAAAAACAACCAGTCCTTAGATCGACACCAGCGGCTTTAAGCGTCTGATCCGTATTTAGGCAAGTCGTTATCAAAAATTAGTCCCAAACTTTTACCGCCTTCACCACGTGGTGTCATTTTTATATTTCTAATAGTTTAGCTGGACCATTATGGTTCTGCGTCAGGTGTTCCAAATCTTCGATTTTTATACCTCAACAAAAAATGCTCATCAAGCTGAACAACTTTTGCTAAGGTGTCGTTTTTATATTTCTAATAGTTTAGCTGGACCATTATGGTTCTGCATCAGGTGTTCCATTTTCCAAAATTAATTATACCCTTAACTGTGCCTAGGCTTAACAGCTATATAACAGAAAAAGTTTCATTTGAATCCGTTCAGTATTTCCAGAGATTAGCGTGTCCAATCAAACAGACAAACAAACAGACACACTTTTTTTAATCCTTATTCTAAAATATGTCTCCATCGCCCCAGTTTTTTTTTAAATATATGTAATGTACAGACACACTTTTTTACTGTTTTATTACATGTAAGGATTTAAGATGGAAAGATGGATGGATATAATGGATTTACCGGCATGAATGGACTAAGCCATGAAATAAGCTACTGGGCAAGATTTTTGGATAGTAGGTATGTAGGTTTTTACGAACTCGCGATCAGTCAAATCAAACGCATTGTGGCTTAATCCAACACATTAATTTCATTTTCGGACTCCTCCGAGGTCTACCTCATGAGTGATTTGAAGATATTCCATGTTGAACAACATTTTCAGAACGATCGATTCACAAAAAGCTGAACCCCTAGTGTAAGTTTTCACAAGGAAAAAACGTAACTACTGCGTTTGCGTTTCGAGCAACATTTGTATGGGGAAAGTACAGCGCCACCACGCGGCGAGAGGATGAACCAATTTTCGTGAGTGTGAGTTTGACCAAAACGTAAGTCGATCGGTTTTTAAACGCATCGAGCGCGTTTTGCTATCCGAAAGGGTTTTTGGGTGCTTTTTGTGAGTGTAATTGACAAATTTGACAGGTCGAATAGTTAACTAACGCAAACGCAGTAGTTAAGTAACTCACTTGTTGATTCGCTAGTGAGATCGAGCGTTTCAGTGTTTTGCAAGGATATTTTGAAGTGTTTAGGTATTAATTTATTATGGCTGCTAGATTTTTTTTTTTTGAGGATGTCAGCGAACACTGAAATGCAAGACATTGTGATCAGCTACGCAGGCAAAATACTATTTTAGACCTTACTTTGATCCAATCAATCTTACAAAACAATTATTTGTATTTACGGTGGTGAAACAAGAAGTACTTATAAGTAGGTAGGTAGGTACTCACTGTTCCATTAATTCACCAATATTTTGAATTGCGTAGCACTTGGATTCATTCACTTTCGGAGGCCTATGATAAACTATTATTTCGATTTAGTTTAAGACCTAAAGTGAGGCTCGCAGAAACTCTGCTCCTTTAACAACAATAACCACGGAAGTTCGCCGAAATGCAATGCACGCACAATTAATCTGAAATGCATTTTTTGTAGTTTCTTTATTGTTTTTAGAAATCATATGTTCAAAACAAACAACTGCTCACCAGCATTGAAAGTTAACTACAAGGTCAGTTAACTAAAGCTGGCGCGTTCAACACATTTACACATTGCGCTTGTGTAGTGTCTGTGAATAAGCGCGCGGCGTGACGTCGTACTGCATACGCATCATGAAAAGTCTGCCCGTCTCTCTCGCGCGCGGTCTATCTTATGAGCGTGAAGGGGACAGTTATTGTTTTTCTTTTGCTTCTGTTTATAAATACAGCGTGATGTTAAATGTTAGCGTCAGTCAGTCACGTGTGATCAACGCGCGGCGCGAGTGTTGTATTTGGAGGTTAGAATAAAATGTCTTCGGAAAGAATTGGTTCCGGAAAAACTTTAAAGGGACAATCTCGTGAAATAGTGTACAATGTTTTTAACTATTTCATGCATGATAATAAAAACAGAGAAAAAAGCAATAATGTAATAATCATAATAAAAACAAGTAACACATATATTTGTATTTATTTATCTACAACGCACCCATTTTACTAAAAACTAACTCTAGTCTACACTTATGAATCAAATAGTTGAAAATCATTTATTTTTAAACATCCTGTATAGTGAAATTGCATAAGTGTGAGTACTGTGAACGCGCCAGCTTTAGTTAACTGACCTGTAGTAAAGTGTTCTCTGTCTGTGCTTGAAAGAATGGCTAGCAGGTAGTAAATACTTAGGGCCGCATCTTTTGTCTCCGTCTTTCTTGGGAATAAAAAAGAAAAAGCACTAAGCTCATTGATGAGAAATGTTATCCTATTTTAGGAAGAGGTATTACGTTATACAAGACTACTCTCTTAAAGTATAGCTTCTAATTTGGTCGTCTATTATTCGTCGAAACCGAATCCGAAGACAGGCTGACAACATAAAAATCATGACTTAACTTTCGGATAAGTGAGCATACGTAAAAGTTTATCGAGTGGTAAATTATAACCTACACTCGCATGTGTCACACATACTTTAAAGTTTGCGTTAACTCGATTAACTTTTTGGTGACGTTTTATGATTTGGAACGAAAAACTTACACTAGGGGTTCTGATGCAAAGGAACTTAACTTCGGCTGTTATTCGAACGTAAATTTTGACAGATAAGACGCTTGCATTCAGTAGCGTTCCGTTCTATCCATAGGGAAAAAAATTTGTGGAATAGCAGTTAGCGAACCGCTCATGTTCGATTGAGTTAGCAGAATAGCATTTTTAGTTTGAATCGATTGATCGTGAGCTAAACTAAGATATAATTAAAACGGGATCGTTATTGATTTAGCAGAATAGAAAAACGACCAAAAGCTTCAGTTTCGTTTCGATTCGTTTCCGATTATGACAGTATTTGTTTAGTAGAATTGGCCCCCAGTAGTTTTTGCGTGATTGAGGAACAAACATCCAAACCCACAAACTTTCACATTTATAATACTAGCGGCCGCCCGCGGTTTCACCCGCGTGGTTCCCGTTCCCGTGGGAATATCGGGATAAAAAGTATTCTATGTTTTAATCTAGGCTATCTACTATCTGTGTGCCAAATTTCAACCAAATCCGTTTAGTAGTTTTTGCGTGATTGAGGAACAAACATCCAAACATCTAAACATCCAAACCCACAAACTTTCACATTTATAATATTAGTAGGATATTTTAGAAATACGACTGCAATCTTTTGGCAAATTTGATGACTTTGTTGTTAAAGTTGATGATTAAGATACAGAGATGACGCTACTTATTTCGACCGCTTGTGTTGTACTTGCCCCCTTGCAGCAAAACAGGCACAGAGACAGCACAGAGACACGGGTCGAGTTGTTTAAGCCCTGTTTACATGGGTCAAGCGATTAAGTAGTAACTAAATGGGCAACTTAATATTGAGTTAAAAGTCGTTAACATAGTTTATAAAAGTAGTAAGTAGCCAGTGTGCCCAGTTTTGCTGATTACGAGAGCCATAATAACCGAATGCCAAGAGTTCTCACGACAGCACGTCAGGTATACAGTTAAACTGTACTTATCGAAAGTTCCCGTACAGATTGAAGCTAAGGCTCTTTAGTGTATCTACAAACAATAACCTCCGTAAAATATAGTTCGTTGTAGTAGCAGTTAGCAAAAGCTTGGCCCTCACCTCACCTGGGGGCTTACCAATCTTACCATCAGCAAATAAGAAACCGTTCAGTTCAAAAGCAGGCCTTAAACAGTACTGCTTAAGGCCTGCTTTCATACTAACCTTCGAGGTCATAGTACTATGAAAAAGTAAAGCAGTTCAATATGAGTCCTGCTATAAGAGCTCATAGTAAGGCTCCTGATGTTAAGTGACGATAAGGCCGAAGGAGGAAGCGCACTACACCCGGAATCCTCACCACTGAGGAACTGGCTATCTTACATTTTTACCTCTAACTGCCGGAACACAACAATTGTTGTTATGGCGTCAGACTTAGGTAAGATGGTGGTAGCTAGCCAGGCGGACTTGAATAAGCCCTACCACCAACCAAACCGACTATAAATTGTGCCCCCCTGGGAATCGAACCCGAGACCCCTGCGTCTTACACGGGCGGGCGCACCATTAGACCACAGGTGGTTAGGCTAAGCAGGGGCCAACGTCGGCCGCGCGCAGGCCTCTGTACTGGTAGCGCGCTGGATAGCGCTTCGTCTGTGGACTAGCTATACGCCACCATACGCACGCAGGCCTCTGTGCTGGTAGCGCGCTGGATAGCGCTTCGTCTGTGGACTAGCTATACGCCACCATACGCACGCAGGCCTCTGTGCTGGTAGCGCGCTGGATAGCGCTTCGTCTGTGGACTAGCTATACGCCACCATACGCACGCAGGCCTCTGTGCTGGTAGCGCGCTGGATAGCGCTTCGTCTGTGGACTAGCTATACGCCACCATACGCACGCAGGTCTCTGTGCTGGTAGCGCGCTGGATAGCGCTTCGTCTGTGGACTAGCTATACGCCACCATACGCACGCAGGCCTCTGTGCTGGTAGCGCGCTGGATAGCGCTTCGTCTGTGGACTAGCTATACGCCACCATACGCACTGTTATATCCAAAAATTGTATCCCAAATTGCTGAATCTACAGTTTTATGCTGATGCAGCAATTTGGGCACCCACGAGTATCGGCGACTGCCTCTTCGAGTCAGTCTACCCATATCCCGCGACCGGTGTGGTTGTTTCCACAAAACTTACTAAATCCACTCATTATTTGAAGGCCAATTAAACTCTTTAAATAAATCTTTTACAGTTAGTGATTATTTCTTTTTTTAAAAAGAGTTCCGGCCTAACATAGTGGTGGCAGCGGTGGGATTTTCAGAAATCCCTGGAACGCCCCGAAATAAAACAAAATACTTTAAAACTGCAAAGTGGAAAACTGTCGCAAGGTGAAAAGTGTACAAAGTGAAAAATATCCATTCACTTCGAGATTCATCAATTGTTCCTGGTTCCGGAAGCTGACGGTGCCTGTGTACTCCTGCGGTCTGCAGGAATCCTTTTCCTGAAATCCTGATAATCAAGAAAATCATCCAAATGAAACTACAACTTGTTCTGTGAGTGATCTAGTTAATTCATTATCAGTGCCGTGTATTCTCCGTGCTATCTCCTTGGCCTCCGTGACTAGGGCTTGCAAATATTCGATGGAATTCACTATTCGAATATTCGAATTTTTTTATGGAGGTATTCGAATATATTCGAATATTATTCGAATATTTCTGTAAATTTAAAAAAATGGTTGACATTAATAAATATTGTTTATTTTTCAAGTTAAACCAAAGTTTAATGCTTCGTTTAATGTATCATCTTTGACTTTTGCATTTTCCCCACGTTTTTAGGTTTAACTTCTGTATATGGTCATAAATCGTTACGGGTTTTCAGTTTTTAGAGTACGTTTTTAAAACGTGTTTCTATTTAGTTTTTTGTCAATACATTCTGCTTTTTAGTCTTATCTATGTTTTTCTGTGGTATTTCCGGTTTCAACATCAGACCAAGGTCTAACACCCATCCGAATACTTGTCAAAATGAATCAATCGAGCCCACACTCGATGGGGTTGTGTTGTATGGTATTATTATGGAGTTTCTGTGCCCTTCTTCCGCTCCATCACCAAACCCTGGACTTTATTTCTCAACAAAGTACTTGTCAAGAAAAATCAAACGAGCACTAAATTCTATGGAGTTGTATAGTTTTATTACAGAGTTCCTGTGACCTTTTTCCGACTCCATCATCACCCTGGAAACTATCTCAATTTCAATTTCAATTTAATCTCCCATCAGAGTACTAGTCTAGAGGTTTTATTACAGAGATTTTGTGGCCTTCTTCCAGCTTTTATCATCAGACCTTGAACACTATTTATTTTCCCAACAGAGTACTTGTCAAGAGACAAATCAAACGAGCTTTAACTCGATGGATTTGTATGATTTTATTACAGAGTTCCTGTGATCTTCTTCCAGCTCCATCATCTAGCCTTGACCACTATTTTCCAACAAAGTACTCATCAAGACAAATCAAACGAGCAAAAACTCGTTGGGGTTGCATGGTTTTATTACAGAGTTCCTGTGGCCTTCTTGCGGCTCCATCATCAAACCCTGGAAACCGTCTCATATTAGAGTACTAGTCAAGATGAATCAAACGAGCCCAAACTAGATGGGGTTGCATGGTTTTATTACAGAGTTCTTGTTGCTTTCTTTCGGCTTCATCATCAGACTTTGAACACTATTTATTTTCCCAACAGAGTACTTGTCAAGAGACAAATCAAACGAGCTTTAACTCGATGGATTTGTATGATTTTATTACAGAGTTCCTATGATCTTCTTCCGGCTCCATCATCTAGCCTTGGCCACTATTTCCCAACAAAGTACTCATTATTATATATTAAGACAAATCAAATGAGCAAAAATCTCTATGGGGTTGCATGGATTTATTACAGAGTTCCTGTGGCCTTCTTCTGGCTCCATCATCAGACCCTGGAAACCGTCTCCTATTAGAGCATTAGTCAAAACGAATCAAACGAGTCCAAACTAGATGGGGTTGCATGGTTTTATAACAGTGTTCTTGTGGTCTTCTTTCGGCTTCATCATTAGACCTTGAACACTATTTATTTTCCCAACAGAGTACTCGTCAAGACGAATCAAACGAGCTCAATATGGATTTGTATGGTTTCGTTACAGAGTTCCTGTGATTTTCTTCCGGCTCCATCATCAGACCCTGGATACTATTTCCCAACAGAGTACTTGTCAAGACAAATCAAACAAGCCCAAACTTTATGGAGTTGTACAGTTTTATTACAGAGTTCCTGTGGCCTTCTTTCAACTCCATCATCAGACCCTGGAAATCGTCTCCCACCAAAGTACTAGTCAAGAGTCAAGACGTATCAAACGAGCCCAAACTAAATGGCGTTACATTGTTTTATTACAGAGTTTTTGTGGCCTTCTTCCGGCTTCATCATCAAACCATGTACACATTTGAATTTCCCAACAGAGAACTTGTCAAGACGAATCAAACGAGTCCAAACTCAATGGATTTATGTGGTTTTATTACAAAGTTCCTGTGGTTTTCTTCCGGCTCCATCATCCGACTCTGGCCACTATTTCAACGAAGTACTCATCAAAACAAATCAAACGAGTATAAACTCAATAGGGTTGCATGGTTTTATTACAGAGTTCCTGTAGCTTTCTTCCGGCTCCATCATCAGACCCTGGAAATCATCTCATATTACAGTACTAGCCAAGACGAATCAAACGATCCTAAACTAGATGGGGTTGCATGGTTTCACTACAGAGTTCTTGTGGTCTTCTTTCGGCTTCATCATCAAACTCTGGACACTATTTCACAACAAAATACTTGTCAAGACGAATCAAACGAGTCCAAACTCGATGGATTTGTATGGTTTTATTACAGATTTCCTGTGGTCATCTTTGCGTTCCACCATTAGATCGGCTCAATGACAGTATATTATTTCATCAGTTTCAAGTATTTTGCTCATCGTGAAGCTAGATTAAAATGGTTTACAATATCTGGACAAATAAAGAACATTAGGTCAACAAATAAATAAACGTGAAAGTGACCGTTAACGAACGCTTCATTCTAGCGCTATTCGGGTATTTAATGAATGACTTTCGCCTAAATCTAACAAAGTAGAAAATATTCGAATATTCGAATATCACCGACTTGAGTATTCGAATAGCAAAATAAGCCGAATATTCGAAGTATTCGAATATTCGAATTGCAAGCCCTAGCCGTGACTGTGTTTAGACTATACGCCCACGTATTTCCGTCGCCTTATTCCAACGCTACTTAGTTGCAAGTGTTAAAGAATATTACAACTTATAATTTTAAGCACATGTTAAGAATATTTTAGTTATTCTTTGGGTACATTTTTACATTTAAGTTCTGTGTTATTCTCTTTTGTCCTTTCACAAAATCCAAGATGTCTAAAGCGGAAACTCCCTTAAGTGCTATTTTGAAATTTATTAAGCCTTTTGACGGCTCTCGTAACAAACTAAATGCATTTTTGACAAATTGTGATAATGCCATTTCTCTTGCGTCTCCACAACAAGAAGACATCGTTTTTAAATTTATTTTGAGCCAGTTAGACGATAAAGCCGAAAGCGCATGTTCCATTAAAGAATTCGACTCCTGGAATTCTCTTAGGCAGCCATTACACGGTAGGTTTTGCTGTCAGTTTAACCACAGTCACGGCCGTGACTGACGATTAACCTACCGTGTAATGGGGTGACTGATGGTTGCATGATGGTGACTGACGAATATTTGGATATTCGTCATGCAACCATCAGTCATGACTTTTGAGTGAACGTGTAATGGGATTTCATCAGTCAAGCGTCAGTCAGCGCGCGGCCAGCGATGGAGTCGGACACTTTTCTAGCATAATTATGCAATTAATGTTATGTTAATGTATAAGACTTGGTACATACCTACCTACTTATAATAATTTTATTGATTTTTAACTAGGTACTTAAGACAAATTGACTGTATGTATGTAGTTTTAGGCTATTGTTGATGGAAACTTATAATTAAGTAAAAATAGTCTGTGACTTTATTCTGGCATGCTGTCTCTGTGCTGTGCACATCTCATAAAATTACAGGGTGGGGTGTTTGATATAACATAAAGGAGCTTCAAATGAAACTCGGAATCTTCTCAAAACTAATAATTTTGATAAAAAAAAAGCTTAATTTATGCGCAGATGATCTGATCTTGAGAATGTAGAAAAGTGAAGTAAAAAAATACAATTTCATACTAGACTAAGCTCCCATTGCATGAAACCTTACCTCACAAGGTGGAAGAGCAGAAATGTGTTGCAGTAATAGATATTACTTAGGAACACTAGATTTTAGTGGGTTGCCGTCGCATATCCTGGAAGAACATATATTTTTTTTCGTTTTCGTACCGCTATTTTGATCGAAAATTACATCATGAGGTGGAAGATCGAAATGTTTACCCATCGAAAGAGAAACATTTGGAGGTCAAAACCCGCATGGGTTGCCAGCCCCTACCCTGGCAGGTTTCAAGGTCAGCCAAGTTTTATGAGGCCCAAAAATGGGGTCACTTACCTCATCCGGTGGAAAGATAAAATTGATGCAGATCGATAGCCCTCGACGTGCCATTCATTAATATATAGGGTTGCCTACCTTCAGCCTGGCAGTTTTTCTGGTCAGCCACCTCAAACAATCTATATCAATATCTTGGAAAAACGAATAATTCTTGTAAAGACGCTTTGATTCGGGGTATATTTAGTACAAACCGTGATATTCAATTAAAATCTACGCGCTGGTAGTATTGCGCCTATACGGTGTTGAAATAATAGAGTAAAGGGACCAGCAAGTGGTCATTGTTATCTTCAAATACGGAAAAATGTATCTGTTTTAGCGTTCTCATACCAGAGTGATAATCTTATACTAAGTATAACTTATTTTGATATTATAATTGTAAAAAATATACAGA
Source organism: Agriphila tristella (assembly GCA_928269145.1). Taxonomy (NCBI): domain Eukaryota; kingdom Metazoa; phylum Arthropoda; class Insecta; order Lepidoptera; family Crambidae; genus Agriphila; species Agriphila tristella. The sequence goes on along the minus strand of OV743448.1, from coordinate 11,781,251 downwards.
GTGTAGTGCCGTGTGCGTGCGTGTGTGCAGAGGCGAATGGTGCCCGATATTATTCCGACAAGTTAACATCAAAAACAAATTTTCACACAGTTGTTTTTTTATCATAAGAAGTATCACAACCAATATCGGAATTATTTTCAATATTTTCATCCACATTAATAATATCGTTGACGTGTAAGGTAGGCTATGCTCCTCGATGGGGATATAATTTGGAACTCTTACTAATATTACAGGAGGGGGACATATTTGAGCAATCCTACTATCCTTACTAATATTACAGAATGCGAAAGTAAGTTTATCTGTTTATTTGTTACGCTTTCACGTCTTAACTAATCAACCAATCATCATGGCATGTCAGGGGTACAGAAAATGAAATAGAGTAACCATCGTTCAGGAAAAAAATCACAGATCTCATGCACCACATGACTTTCAAATGGCATTGGAAATGATCTTCAGCAGTAAATAATAAAACGAACTTATAGGAAGGAATATTAATATTATAACATTTTTCAAAACTTGTTATAGTAGTAATTGTTAAATGAAAATAAAGACGTTCCAATACTACTTCTATACTACCTACATGCTAACTAGGTACAGCTTTGTTAGCTAGGTACATCAAATATACTCCGAATCAAAGCGTCTCTACAAGAATTTTTCGTTTTTTTAAGATATTGATATAGATTGTTTGAGGTAGCTGACCAGAAAAACTGCCAAGCTGAAGGCAGGCAACCCTATATATTCATGAACGGCACGTCTGGAGCTATTGATCTGCATCAGTTTCATCGAGCCACTTGATGAGGTTAAACAACTACATTACTTTTTTCAATATTTTGAAGATACCAATGAAAAATGACCATAACTGGTGCATTTACCTTATTATTTCAACACTATAATAGGCGCAAGACTGCCAGAGCGTAGATTTTAATTGAATACCACGTTTTGTATAAAATTTACTCCGAATCAAAGCGTCTTTACAAGAATTTTTCGTTTTTCCGAGATATTGATATGGATTGTTTGAGGTGGCTGACCAGGAAAACTGCCAGGCTGAAGGCAGGCAACCCTATTTATTCATGAACGGCACGACTAGGGCTATCGACCTGCATCAATTTTATCTCTCCACCTGATGAGGTAAGTGACCCCATTTTTGGGCCTCATAAAACTTGGCTGACCTTGAAACCTGCCAGGGTAGGGGCTGGCAACCCATGCGGGTTTTGACCTCCGAATGTTTCTCTTTCGATGGGTAAACATTTCGATCTTCCACCTCATGATGTAATTTTCGGTCAAAATTGCGGTACGAAAACGAAAAAAAATATATGTTCTTCCAGGATATGCGATGGCAACCCACTAAAATCCAGTGTTCCTAAGTAATATCTATTACTGCAACACATTTCTGCTCTTCCACCTTGTGAGGTAAGGTTTCATGCAATGGGAGCTTAGTCTATACAGACTACCTGCAGTTACATACAAACTCCTACCACACATGATAAAAATTAGACATGATTGCTAAAAGCAAACATTCAGGCGCATACGCGTAAACACAGGGTAAAAATTACAGGACAGGGTATGTTGTAATAGTGGTCCAGAGCAAAGGAGCTGTTTCCAACAATAATGTTTATTTTTAGTTACTCATAGCTTTTTGCATATGGTAACTTGTTTTTTAGGTATGGTGTCTGTCACTAAAGCTAGGGTTTCCTAGGATAGCGGTGCCGTCATATTACGGCCATAATATAGCGGCGTTGAATATTATCTATGTAAACAATACGGCGACACCGTAATGTCAGAAACCGAGCCGTATTGCTTATATAGAAAAAGTTTTACGCCGCTAAATTACGGCCGTAATTTGACGGCACTGTCATCCTAGGAAACCCTAGCTTAAGACCAAAAGGTTATCAAAAAACGCATCTTTCAAACAAGTTAGAAATCCCTTTTTAATATCCAATCTTTTATCCAACACTTTCTTTTTACCCGTTTTTTATTCAACAACGCATTCAAAATTAAATTACAGGCCTTTCTTTAATGAATATCCATAATTTATACATGAACACGTGTATTCTTTGTGAATTTTTGCGTATGACTGACGATCAGTCAGAATGACCGTGTAATGTCGACAAAATTCCATCAGTCACCATCACTCAAACGTATAGTCAGTGGCACGAATCATGAATATTTTTCGACGGAGTGGGGATAAGTTCGCGCATGGCTCTTGTGAGCGACCAATAGCGCGCGCCCCTCTCCCGCCGCCCGCGCCCCTCACCCCAACGCATACCCAAAATACGCGTTCCGCGCAATCCCCACCCGATTTCATGATTCGTGCCACTGACTGTAATTCATGACTGATGGAATTTGACTGACGCTTGCATGACCATGTAATGGCCGCCTTAAAGAATTCCTAAAGAACCAATTTGGCGAACGGAAACACTACGCCCATCTATTGACCGATCTACAAGAATGCAAACAAGGTACCGAATCCGTAAACCAATTTTCGTTACGAGTAGAGACGTGCTTATCAAAATTACTAACGGAAGTGACAATTTCAAATTCAAAGAAAAGTGAACTTGCGGGAAGGTTGGCTGCGATGGAAGAGTTAGCGCTTCACACATTTACCTTGGGACTACACCCTCGGCTTTCCAACATCGTCAGATGTCGTGATCCTAAAAACCTTAATGAAGCAATTAATCAAGCTATTTCTGAAGAAAAGATTCAACAATTTTACTTCCGAAATAACAATAACAATTCTAATAACACCAGACCTAGAACACCGAATCCTTTAATTCACAATCAAAGACTTCCATCGAGGCCAAGCTACACCTACACTAATAATAATAATAATCAAAATCCACCCAGGGACCAGCCATTCTGCAGATATTGCAAAAAGGTAGGTCATGTCCTTGAAAATTGCAGACTTCGCCAATACACCGTCATTTTGTAGTCATTTTAATTAACTTAAGGGAGTGCTCTACTAATGAAAATAATCATTTTTGCCAAAGAAACATGGGTCGAAAAACGACAAAAATTTTGGACTTTCCCATACAAATACAATGTTTTAGCTGTCTAGTTAGTATGGGAGGACCAAAATTTTTTGTCGTTTTTTGACCCATGTTTCTTGGGCAAAAATGTTTAGTGTCATTGGTACAACACACCCTTAAGTTAATTAAAACGACTACAAAATGACGGTGTATAATAATAATAACAGAAGATTTAATAATGGTAGCCAACCATTTACTCCTGCTCAGCCTCCCACTTCGAACTTTAGACCAAGGACCTTCCCTCATGTGACCTTCCTTGAAGAAGGCCAGAATCAAGATCTTGACCAAAACCAAGTTGATAATAATAATTTAAACTATTAAGTGTCCCGTCAAGGTGTCGCACGGGACAAAGTCTAATAAACCTTGTCGACACCACTCCACCAAACACAAGTCCTCACTCCTTTTCGACCCATGGACAGGGTAACCAGCCCCAAACTCGTGGTCACTCCTCGTCGACCCATGGACAGGGTAACCAGCCCCAAACTCGTGGTCGCTCCTCTTTGACCCATGGACAGGGTAACCAGCCCCAAACTCGTGGTCTCTCCTCATCGACCCATGGACAGGGTAACCAGCCCCAAACTCGTGGTCGCTCCCCATCGACCCATGGACAGGGTAATCAGCCCCAAACTCGTGGTCTCTCCTCATCGACCCATGGACAGGGTAACCAGCCCCAAACTCGTGGTCGCCCCTCATCGACCCATGGACAGGGTAACCAGCCCCAAACTCGTGGTCGCTCCCCATCGACCCATGGACAGGGTAATCAGCCCCAAACTCGCGGTCTCCTGGAACAGAAAGATAACACAATTAATAATCCTAATAAAATATACGAAATAATAATAAGAGAAAAATACTTACCTCATATTAAAGTTGAAACCTCAGCCAGCGAAACACCACTTACCTTCCTGATAGATTCTGGTGCATCCGTTTGTGTGCTGAAAAAGAAAAGTTTGATAAATATACCGCTACTTAATGATGATAAGATAGCTGTAAAAGGAATCGACACTAAAGATGAAACCATTAAAAGCCTCGGTTGTTTTGAACTGAAACTCCACCTCAACCAAAAACTTAATATTGTTCATAAATTTCATTTATTCGAGAATATTAACTTACCTTATGACGGTATTATCGGAACTGATCTTTTGATGCAACACGGCTGTAAAATAAATTACATTACAAACTTATTGGAAATAAACGAACACAAGATAAAATTATTATTTAAAGAACCAGTCTATATTATTCAACCACGTACAGAAACGGTAATTGAATGTACAGTTAAAAATCCAGAATTACAAGAAGGTATCATAACTACTAGATCAACATATTTCTGAGTCTCTCAGGCGCCCTACTACCCACTACTAGCGGCGCTAATACATTTATTTTGTTTACTCGTTTAATCAAAATTAAAATAAAGCTCAGATCATGCCCTCCTAAACTGTCTCTAATATTTTTTGAATAACTAATCAACAGTTTCATTCTTTCTTTAATTTTTAAAATCCATTTTAGCTCAAATTGGCCACTTTTGGCAAAACTTACAGAAAGAATGAAAAATATTGAAGAGTTATTCAAAAAATATTAGAGACAATTTAGGAGGGCATGATATGAGCTTTTTTTAAATTTTGACTAAGTTTACGAGTAGTAAAAATAAATGTATTGGCGGCGTAGTAGTGGGTAGTAGCACAGTTTTAATACTACTATACTGTGGTAGTAGGGTGCGTTAAGTGCCTGCTACACGGCTCCCAACCACGTCCCAGACAAGGTGACCTCGGTGGTTTACAGCTGTGCAGGTAAAGGTTTACTTACAACCAAATTTCTATTCAGGCTTTGTCGGTTGCAAACTTGCAATCCAAGGTCATCTTGGTTGGGTCGCAGTTGGCAGCCCTGTAGCAGCCACTTGCCCCATGGTAATTCAAATTAGATATTTTTTTCTCATAAGCAAGTCATAGTAAATTTGAACAACTTGTTGTTTCTAACAAAAGTTGTAACTAGATTTAGGATTTCAATTGGTATGTGAAATGATTACATAACACATGAAGGGGAATGGGTACAAAGATTGGCCCTTTAAGCAAAGTTCTCTCTTTGTTTGACTCATGTTACTCTGAATTAGGCTTGTTGAAAAAATATCGATACATCGATATATCGACATTTTTTGTTCGATATATCGATATTTTTAGGCGATATATTTCTAACCGATATATCGATACAAAAAAACCAATATCGAAAATCATATCAAAAACGATATATTTTTGGAATGGAAAAACTTATCTGTACTTTAATCATAATTCATAATTTATTTTAATATTAAAACATTTATTGTCTATGACTGGTATGTTTTTTGTGCTGCGTTGAATATCTTATCTAATAAATATGCGCCAGATTTTATAAATTATCTTCGTTTTTATTGAGATTTTCATACATTAAAGTAATGTGTGTTGCCTGATAAAATCTACTGATATTACTGAGCTAGACTGAAATAAATACATTGTTATTTAAAAACCGCAAACGTTCGTTGAAAATTGGACCGATATATCGATATTTTTTTCGCGATATATCGAGGCCGATATTGATATTTTTATAAATATCGATGTATCGATATATCGATATTTTTTTCACTTTCGACATCCCTACTCTGAATGTTGACTTAAAATCAACTGCTCAATTATTTAGCTTACTGTTCCGAAAGGACTTAAAAATATTATTTGAATACGGTTTCTAGCTAGGTACTTACGTTTTGTCAAGAATTTTTATAAAGTGTCACAGGTGCTTACTTATATAGTTTAATTAAAAATTCAACAATAAAAAATCGTCTTAATTAATTGTCAATCTTAGTTAATTAAAATTATTTTGAATATTTGTTTTTTTTTTCAGTTGGCCCCATTCCCATTTGAACTTTTTCCCATTTGTCCCCAACTAAGCATTTTTAATGTTATTTTTAAAATTCATTTCTCGATTGTCACCAGTTACCAGGCGCTAGCCCGCGCGCGCCACTCGGGCCTCGCCCCCCTGCCCCCCTGGGGGACCGACCTGCTCGCGCGTCACTGCAACATGAACAACCCCGCCAGGCAGCCGCTGCCGATCAATGTGCCTTTTAGGTAAGTGCACGACAGAGATTAACGCTATTATTATTATATTGCTATTATTATTCGAATAATGCAAAGAGGATAAAACGTATCCTATGTTTCAATGTTTTAAACTAAGTAGGTACCTATTTGATATTTTTCAGAATTTCATTAAACATAGTTATTTCGTGGTAATGTTTTTTTCTTGAGTGGCGGCGCTGCTAGTGAAGGCGGGCAATTCAGTGGGCCCTTAAAGAGAGACAGATGTCAAATGTGATCTCTAAAACGCGATGTAGAAAAACCGGCCAAGTGCGGGTCGGACTCGCGCACTGAGGGTTCCGTACCAAAAAATGGCAAAAAAAGCCCCCCTTGAATATTTATTTTATTCTGTTTTTAATATTTGTTGTTATAGCGGTAACAGAAATACTTACATTATATGTGGTTCTAAAACACACAGCGTTGTTTGAAGAAGCGTTTATCATTTCACCTTTAATTAAAGTAAATAAGTCCACTTACCCAGTCAATCCTGATACATCTCTTTCTTTCACTCACCCAGATGGCTGTATGTTCTAATTCCTTTGCAGCCTCTCTCAGTGACTGACAGATGACAGTTGGCTGTCACTGTAAGTGTCATAGCGTTTGTAAATTTCGCCGTTAGCACGTGCAAAATTTTTTCGTAAGTGTAAAAATAAGCAAAAAGTGCTAAAGAAGTGCAGTTTTAAGTTAAAAGTGAGATTGTTTAGGCAAATAAGAAGGGCCTGATCACAAAGGACTTTTTGGTAAGTCGAAGATAACGAGATGGCGGACGATGTTAGATGTGCGAGTACAGCGACTTCGGAGGCAGAACATGTGCCGCACAATAAGAGTGTTAGTTGTGAGAATACCGCTGCCTCGGAGGAGGAGCGAGTGCCTCACGGTAGGGGTATTAAAGGTGCGGATACCGCTGCTTCGGATGGAGAGCGGCTATCTCGTACAGTGGACGAATCTTATTCTTCGTCATCGGATGATGAAGAGGGATTCGCGTCCCCCCCTCCTAATAAAAGGAGCAAGCACTCTCGAGTAGATGATCCACGCATTTCATCTTTAATGAACCAAGTTGGTTACATTTCGGATTATTTAACAAAGTTGCCGCAATACATTAGCTCTATTGCTCACAATGCTAACTCTTCATTAGAGATAGTTCCAAGGAGTTCACAGGCACCTCATTCACAGCAGGAATTCTTAATAAATCCCTTTGCAAAGAACAATAGATTCCAACTAGGAGACTTACAGACTGAAATTGATGACAAGAGGTTAGTTCCTGAAGCTGACAGAGAGCGGCTAGCTGAGTTAAACAAACTACAACAATTTGATAAGGATTCATGGAAAGGCATTCGTTATAAGTCTACCTTACGGGGTTATTTGGCTACGCCGGGCTTTGTAGAGCTTAAAGTTAACAATGAGCTGTGCCACTACAATAAAACAAAAGACTACTTGGCGGCAAGTGAAAGTGTGATGGCTGGTCTAACAAATGCAAACTTAGAACAACGTGAACTATTAAAACAGTCGCTACAGCACATACTAAATTGGGCTGCAGCTCAGCCAAATGAACTAAACCCGTCTTCTTTATTTGAGAAGCTTACCTTATTGTTTGGTCCTGGGTCTCCAATGCACAAAGGCTCTGAAAAGATTATGCAGATATTATGTGGAAAGCGAAGTGAATGCATAGAGGTCAGACGTGAAAGAATAATTAAAGAGATTAATAATAGTAATTTGCAGTCGACATTAAGACAGATACCTCCAAGCTCAGAACACCTGTTTAGTAGGGAGGCCCTAGAGCCTGTAATACAATCTCTTGGTGGTCCACAAAATTGGTTAAACACACCACTGTATTTAAAAGATAAGATGCATAGTCGCGAATATAAAGGAAAAACTCAACAAGTTAACAAACATGATAAGAAAACTAATAATTCTAAAGGTACTAGACAGGAAAAAAGAAACAGGAACTATTATAAAAAACGAAATAATTTTCGTCGCTACAACAATAACCAAAAGGAGAACACCTCTGAGTACAACCAGAAACAAAAATGACTGTACTCCAAAACAACCTTTCCGGGGAGGTTGTCTAAAGTTCCAAGCACAAAGTTGGAAGAAGTTAAGTGCAACACCTTTCATTTTAAAAATCATAACCAACAGCCGTATCCCCTTCAAAGACAAACCACCACTTCATTACCCAAACAAATTTATACTGAAAAAATTTTCTACAAGAAAATCAGAGGAGATGGATTTAGTAATTCAAGAACTGAAAGAAAAAGGGATCTTAGAGATACCGTCAGTCCTGGAACCATGTCAGGAAATAGAGTATCTGGGTATATTATGGAACACCCAAACCAAGACCATGGCATTGCCCGTCAAAAAGGTAATGAGGATAAGACAAGTACTGACAACCCTTCTCAACAAAGGGCGCGCTACACTTCGCGAGATGCAAAGGGTACTAGGCTTATTGAACTTTGCAAATTTGACAACTCAAGGAGGGCGTTTGCACTGTCGCCAAATGCAGATATTTCTGAGAAGCTACAGACTGACCCGACAAACTACAAAACAAGTTCTACCCTCTGCAGTTCGCAAAGAGATAGTTTGGTGGCTAGGAGCCGTAGACCGCAGTATAGTTCCCTTGTACAAGAAGGAAATAACTCATTTTCTGGTAACAGACGCAGCAGATACAGGTTGGGGTGCTTACCTCAACGGAAATTTTTTGTCGGGAAAATGGTCCCCGAAGCAGAAACATTGGCACTCAAATCTAAAAGAGATGTTTGCGGTGTACGCCACCTTATCCAAGATGGGAGCGAGGCTCCGTCATGCACATGTACTAGTCCAGTCCGACAACAGGACCTTAGTCGCGCACCTCCGGAACGAGGGTGGAACACGGTCAATTGCTCTGCTCAAGTTGACGACAAGACTGCTGGAGACTGCCGAGCGGTTCGACATCACGCTGTCGGCGGCGTACCTCCCGGGGAGGTACAACGGCATTGCCGACCGCCTATCACGAAACAGACCTGTGCCAGAGTGGCATCTGTTGCCCCAGGCCTCGGAGGCTGTATTCAAAAAGTGGGGCGTCCCAGACGTCGATTTGTTCGCGTCGCGAGACAGCGCTGTGGTGCCCCAGTACGTCACTTGGGACTCAAGAGATGGCTCAGCCATATTTTGCGACGCCTTCAGCCGCCCTTGGCGGTTCAAACTAGCGTGGGTGTTTCCACCACCGAGCCTGATGCCCAGAGTTCTCAGACATCTCAATTCAGCTCAGGGAACATACATAGTAGTGGCACCTCGGTGGACACAGTGTTTCTGGCTGGCAGACCTTCAGGCGAGATCCCAAGAGAAGCCAATAGTAATAGAGGATCTACAGAACAATTTGATAGATCTCACAACAGGCAAGAATCCCCCTCAAATAGAGAGACTACAACTGACAGCTTGGAAAATTGGGGGTGGTCAAATCAAATAGTCCATTGGTCTTTGCCAGAAAAGAACCTTTTGAATAAAAGTTGGCGTGACTCAACTCTAGCAACATATAAAGCTCCAATAAAGAGATGGATCGCTTGGTGCAAAGCTTTCAATATTAACCACAAAGCCCCACAGGGTAATGATGTTGCCAGATTTCTTGCAAAATTATATTTAGAGGACAATTTTGCTTATCGTACTATTCTGTTACATAAATCTGCTATTTCAACATATTGCGCTACAAATGTTGAAGACTTGTCAAAAAACTTTTTCATACATCAAGTGTTAAAGGCTATTTCTGTAGCAAAACCTCAGCCTGCTAGATCAACAGTTTGGGACACACAGATCCTCTTTGACTATCTAAGTAACACTCTATTCTCAGACACACTGTTTGAAATTTCAAGAAGAACAGCAATTATTCTGCTGCTTGCCTCCGGCAGGAGAGTGCATGATTTAACGTTACTAGAAATACCTGGAGAACTAAAAGACGATGAAGTGCTATTGTGGCCCAGATTTGGTTCTAAAACTGATAATGCAACTATCAGACAATCGGGATGGTTACTAAAGAAACACTCGATGAGTTCAATATGTCCAGTTTTGCATATTAAAAAGTTAGTACAGTTGACTATGAGTAGACGCTCTAATTCAAACATATCAAGTTTGTTTATTTCTCTCAGCGGAGCGGTCAAACCGGCCACAAGAACAATGATAGGAGGATGGATCAAAACAGTTTTTAAGGAAGCCGGAATTGAGGCATCAGCAGGAAGCATACGTTCAGCTGTAGCGTCAAGAAGCTGGATAGAGAATAGAAATATAGAAGATATAATGAATAGAGCTAACTGGAAAAGTGCACAAACTTTTTATAAATTTTACTGCAGGACTGTGCAGAGAAGTAATGATACAGAGGATAAAGACCTCTTAGCAGATAACTTTACTAATATTTGATTTTGATAAATATTTATATATTATTATTATAATTTTTCAGCTCAATAAGTTTCAGTGCTTTGCTATAATATGCTATACATAGTTGTTAATCAGTTAATCTCAAGTGATTTGATCTCATAATAATCATTGTTTATGATTAATTAAACAGCAAGTGTTGCTAGGTGATTATAATTTTTTGTTCATAATTATTATTTTTATAATAAGATTTTTTTTTTAACCTAGAAGGAGGTAATTTTATTTATGTTAAATGACTGATTTAAAATACAGATTAATTAAAAGAAGAGAGGAAATTTCTTGAGTGTTTATTAAATGGGAATTATCACATAGCGTTTGTCTTTCTTTCACCAGCAGATATCAAACAGGTCTTCAAACAACGCTGTGTGTTTTAGAACCACATATAATAAAACTGTTTTGCATTCCAACAAAACAGTTATTATGTGTGGGAGAAAACACACAGCGTGTTAGCAGGGCTATATCAGCGCAGTCAGGGATCGTGGAATATGGCGAGAACGCAAATCAAACGAAATCTTCAGAGATAATACTTTGGCGTTTATTCACTAAACACGAATTATATTATTCAGTCAGGGATTATCAAAATATTGTTATTATATTCACATAGATACATATTTCATAATTAATAGAATTAAAATTTGGACGAGCACACAAAACTTACTTCACTAAGCGGCAGCGTTGCCAGAGAGAAAAAAAATGTCTATGGGTTTTTATATACGCAAGGAGCACAGACAATAATTGACGATTATAGAATTTTCAACACTCCTCCTTATGTGCTCCTACAAGTACTATAATACAGCATGCATTTACTGTGAACGAAAGGTAAACAATAAAAAAAATATACATTTCATGACTCTATACATTTCAATTTTAGACCCTTCACAAAACAGTTATGCTTATCTATACATAAAGGCTTAGTCAAAATATCAGCAAGCATATTATCTGTAGATAAATATTTAACACAAACTTTACCCTCATGTATCAGCTGTTTGACAAAATGGTATCGCAAGTCGATATGTTTTGTTCTTTTATGGGAGTATTCTTTTACTAACAATAGCTTCTGAGCACTTTGATTGTCGTTAAATACAGTGACATCAAAGTGTTTGTCAATTATTTCTGACAAGAAATTCTTAACAAAACAGATGTCCTTGCATACATCACTAATAGCAATATACTCTGCTTCTGTGCTAGACAAAGCCACACATCGCTGTTTTCTAGCCTCCCAATTGATGACATTTTCACCAATTTTTATTACATAACCAGTATAAGACCTGCGATCCGACAAGTCATTCCCCCAATCGCTATCTGCGTAAGCTAAAATATTTAAATTATTACTCTTTTGAAAACAAAGACCATAATTTATGGTGCCTGCTAAGTATCTAAGCACTCTTTTAGCAATTCGCCAATGACTTATGTCGAAACATGTACTATATTGGCTCAGCTGACTGCATGCGTAGGATATATCCGGGCGGGTGCACACAGATAGGTACATAAGTGACCCTAACAGCTGTCTAAACTGATAAATGTCATCTTGCAAACATTGTTTATTAGACTTATCCAGCTTGCAATTTACTGGCAATGGAGTGGCTACTGGCTTACAATCTGTCATATTAAATTTAGCCAAAATGCGCTTTATGTATTCTGATTGATCAAGAATTGTTGTATTACTAGTTTTAGTTACATTCATGCCGAGACAATTCCTTAATTTACCTAAATGACGAATTTCAAAGTTTTGTTTCAACAATGAAAGTAATTTATCTAAACAGCCATTATGAAAGATATAAAAGTCGTCTACATATAAGGCTAATATTATATATTCGTCTTCAGTTTTCTTTACATAAACACAAGGCTCGCATTTGCTTTGTTTATAGCCATCATTACATAAAACATTATGAATTTTAATATTCCACATACGGGATGCTTGTTTAAGGCCATACAGACTTTTCTTTAATAGACATACTTTATTATTATTACATTTGAAACCAGCCGGTTGCTCCATATAGATCACTTCATCAAGTTCACCATTAAGGAATGCGGTTGTAACGTCTACGTGATCCATACTCAAGTCCAACTGATTTGCAATGCTAAACAAAAGTCTTAAGGTTTGAAATCGTACGACAGGTGAATAAACATCTGAAAAATCTTTACCTTCTTTTTGACTATAACCACAGGCAACTAGACGTGCTTTATATCTTAACAAATTACCTGACGTATCATATTTGCGCTTATAAACCCATTTATTCTTAACTACATTCTCTCTAAAAGGACGGTCTACCAGTTCCCATACATTATTCTTTATCATAGAATCATACTCGTTTTTCATTGCAACAACCCATTCATCTTTTTCAGGAGAACTGATAGCCTCGTCATATGATTGTGGTTCATCGATAGAACCATGATCACTATTCTCAGCAGCTAAGAATAATTCATAATCATCATATTTCCCTGGGAAAATACCTCTAGTACTCCTAATGGGGCGAGACGTCGACGCGTCGGCTTCCACCGGCGTAATAGACTCTCCTCCTCGAGATGAAGGGCTCGGCAGAGAGGACAGGGTGCCTGAGTGCAGATTCACGTCATCCTCATCACCGCCCATCTCATCAGGCGAGTGGTAGGAGTCAGACAGCGGCGAGCACGCATTCGGTGTCATTTCCGCATCTGAAACATTTACAGGGGTTTTATTAGTATTGCTGCATTGAATAGTATTAGAATTGGTACTATCATTAGATTTTGAATTATTAAATTCATTCATATTAAAATCATTATTATTAAAATTCGTAAAATTTAATTGGTCATGTATAATAAAATGCTCTCTATCTCTAGCCTGCCTAGTAAAATCGTCCATTCTCATGAATTTATCCTCTAGGAACACAACACTTCGTGAATAAATTACTCTACGAGGATTATTGGGATCAATTAATCTATATCCTTTACATGTGTCACCGTAGCCTACAAATATGTATTGTTTGGCTTTAGCGTCAAGTTTACGCCTTTTCTGATCAGGAACGTGTGAATATGCTATACAGCCAAATACACGCAAGTGACTGAGGTCAATTTTGGACTGCCCAGACCACTCACACTCGGGTATCTTGTTTGACAAAGATCTACTAGGTGACCTATTTTTTAAGTAAATAGCTGTCATCACAGCTTCTGCCCAGTATCGATCACTCAAACCAGACTCCTGTAACATGGACCTTGCTTTTTCAAGAATCGTTCGGTTCAGTCTCTCTGCAGTCCCATTCTGCTGTGGACTGTAGGGTACAGACGTTTGGTGAATTATCCCATGACTTTTAAGAAAATTTGACAAGTTACTGTTACAGTACTCAGTACCATTATCGGTTCGTAAGATTTTGATATGCAAACCAGTCTGTTTCTCTACCATAGTTTTAAAAGCAATAAAATGGGAACTTACTTCTGATTTAGACTTCATGAGGTATCCAAATGTCTTCCTCGTACAGCAATCAGTAAAAGTCAGCAAGTAGCGGGCTCCATTCCAGCTGCACACTTGCATCGGGCCACATACATCGCTGTGGACCAGGTCAAGGGGACGAGCAGCACGTCCGCTGCCTGCCCGAGGAAACGATGCCTCAGACATCTTCCCGGTAAGGCACGAGACACAGCTGCCTGGCACATCGTCTTCATTCTGAAAAACGACACCAACACATTGACCACCACCACGCAGTTGATACATACCATTTGGATGTAAATGCCCAAGACGCTTATGCCACACCCCCATGGGTGCACAGGCCGCAGCATTGGCACTCTGTGTTCCCTGCATAGAGTGAAGGGAAACCGAATGACCTACATCGGGAGTGGGCTGCCCTTGCAACTTAAATTTATAAAGCCCATTATTTTTGTCAGCAGATAAGACATAGTTGCCCATGATTTTACATGTATTTTCAGCATAAATCTTACAAGAGTGTCTGTCAAAAGTAACAACATAGCCCTTTTTAGTGATTTCATTGACAGACATCAAATTACTAGATAACTTTGGAACATGTAACACATTTTCTAATGAAACTTTATCAAGAAGGGAAATTTTACCAATAAAGTCACTATTAAGTCGCTCACCATTTGCAACTGTAATTACACTTTTCTTTTGTTTTGAGTCTGTAAACATCTGCTGGTTCATGCACATGTGGCTGGTAGCGCCACTGTCGATGATGAATTCTCCGGAGGTGCATGCAGAGTAGGCAGAAGCATACAAAGTATGGTCTTGATGCTTCTCTCTTCCTTCTTCACGCTTCTTCTTAAAACATCTCCGGGCGACATGTCCAGCACGCTTGCAGTATGAGCAGGTAATCTTAACGTTCCTCTTCTTGTTAGCCACGCAAGCCAAAGGATCAGTAGAATGGACATTGTTGCGTCGATGATCTTCTTGCAGTAGTCTTGTGCGCACCACTTCAAGTGTTAAGGTATTTGTTAAGCCGGCAGTCTCGAGGCCAGAAACTAGAACATTATACTCCTCCGGCAATCCGGAGAGCAAAATCTCTGCAATCTCACCATTTTCAATTGACTTGCCTATATCGGATAGCTGGGCAACAAGCTTCATCACACCCTCGATGTAATCGGACATACTGGCATAATGATTGTACTCGACACGGTGTAATTGTCTCAGTAGCAGTACCTTTCTGTAAAGTCCTCTGTTTTCGAAAGTGTCAGCGAGCTTTGTCCACGCGTCCTTCGCATTAGTACAGTCACGCACAAGCTGGTACAGGCTGGGTTGAAGCGACAGGCAAATCCGAGCAAGTGCCCTCGCGTTTTTGTTCTCGTCGTTTTCAGTGCCTTCCACGCAAGCCCAAAGACCCTCCAACGTCAAAACCATCTTCATGGCAAACTTCCATGACAGATAATTGTCCAATCCTTGTAATTTCTCAATTGATGTCGATGTCATCGTGCTACAAACGCCATTTTGCGCCTCGGCCATATTGAAGTTATGAAATTTGAGGTTGTAAAATGTGCCACACCACAATGTCTTTGTAAGTGCGATTTGTGTTCGCGATCTTCACAAGATATCATAAAATACCCTTTCTGGGTTATGCACAAAGAGCCTTTCTGGACCACTAACCTGTTAGCAGGGCTATATCAGCGCAGTCAGGGATCGTGGAATATGGCGAGAACGCAAATCAAACGAAATCTTCAGAGATAATACTTTGGCGTTTATTCACTAAACACGAATTATATTATTCAGTCAGGGATTATCAAAATATTGTTATTATATTCACATAGATACATATTTCATAATTAATAGAATTAAAATTTGGACGAGCACACAAAACTTACTTCACTAAGCGGCAGCGTTGCCAGTAAAGATGGGTAGGTCCGGTTGGATACGCATCAGTGGACCTGCATCACATGCCACAGTGATGGATGTACATCCAACGACCAGTTGGATTCCGCTCACCCCGGAGCGGATTGCACAGCGGTTCATAGAGTAACTTATCGGTTGTGGAACTGAATCACGGGATTACGGACCACGGGGGGAGGTGCGGTGCGGCGGGGTGGCGGCGGCGGGCCGGAGTCGGAGTGTGACCCGCTCGTGGGATCTGCATCGTCGGCGTCGTTCGCGCGGGTGTGAGTGATTCAGTTCATTTCAAATTACTCCTGTTCTCAAAATTATCTAGCTTCAAACTTGTTGTTAGGCGTATTTATTTTGGTTTTTCGTAATTAGTATTAAAGGTGTTAGTTAGATTTTTCAATTGTTATCTACCCAATGGGGGTTTTTGTTTATGTTTGATCATTAGATTTTTCAGTTATGTTACCAAATTAGGGGATATTTGTTTGTTTACTTTTTAATTAGAGATTATAGATCATTCATGATTATTACAAAATATATATGAGACTGATTTTTCCTATAAGTACTACTTTTATTTTTCATTTATCCTGCTCTATTCGCATTTCGTCCCAATTCCGACTCCGCCTTAGGGAACCTGAACCTGTATCGGTTCACGATCACGACAGACGCGGACGGTTGGTCTGCCGCCGGACCCATATGGGTCCGACGGACACGGGACCTGGATGTACATCACCAGAGCTGGATGTACATCCTGATGCAACTCCTAATTAAGAGCGGACCTACCCATCTCTAGTTGCCAGAGAGAAAAAAAATGTCTATGGGTTTTTATATACGCAAGGAGCACAGACAATAATTGACGATTATAGAATTTTCAACACAGCGTGAAGACTACTATGACACTTACAGTGACAGCCAACTGTCATCTGTCAGTCACTGAGAGAGGCTGCAAAGGAATTAGAACATACAGCCATCTGGGTGAGTGAAAGAAAGAGATGTATCAGGATTGACTGGGTAAGTGGACTTATTTACTTTAATTAAAGGTGAAATGATAAACGCTTCTTCAAACAACGCTGTGTGTTTTCTCCCACACATAATAACTGTTTTGTTGGAATGCAAAACAGTTTTATTATCTGTGAAAATTTTAACTGTCTACCTGGGGGCTTACCATCAGCAAATAAGAAACCATCCTTAAGCCGTTCAGTTCAGAAGCAGGCCCTAAACAAAATTGCTTAAATCGGTACCATGACCGTCTTTTAGGTGAACGGCCTAAAGATTGTTTTGACTCAAGGTGAACGGTTAGTTTGTCTCTGGTATGCTTTGTCAAGGTGCAAACAAATTATCGGACGCGGCTTATGGACGCGGCTTACTGCCGCGGCTGATAAGTGTGCACACCCTCATAGTATCCTGCGTGCCAGATAGCTATCGGACGTCCGATGACGTCATATTAGTCTATGGTTACGTCCGCGACCTACTACATCCGATAGTTTGCACACCTCAGATCAGCCGCGGCAGTAAGCCGCGTCCGATAATTTGTTCGGACCTTCACAGATCACTAATGCTTTGTAGACGATGCGAGAACGAGCTAGCCTATACAAATCGATGGGTGCATTCTGTAAGACAAATCTCTGAGTCATCGATCGCCATAAATTTGTTAACCATGGAAAGTAATTTGTTTAGAATATTCATTTACTTTTCATGGTTAAAATGTACTTTATGGCGTTCGATGACTCAGTCATTTGTCTGGCAGAATGCACCCAATTTATCGCTTATTATCCCCGCCAATTGGTAATGCGCCTGGCGGCCATGTTTTTAACCTCAAAAACGAAAAACAATTTGTAAATTTTTGATATACCTAGACCCTTTCTTAATGAAAATAAGAATTCAATAATTAATATATTATATTACCTATTAAAATTTTACTGTTTTTTGTCATTTTTAGTTGCGGATGACGATGATGTGTATGTTAATTTGACAAGGTTCCAGCGCATTACCAATTGACGGGGATAGTAATAAAATGTCGCAAGTCAATAAAACAAATTAAAGTTATATTATTTCAGTTTTTTTTTATTTTCAATATCATTTCACACCATTAGTTTGTTAATTACTTACATCGATATAAAATAAATCATTTTCTTCTTTATTTGATTATTATTATTCATATTAACATAAAATGTAATGCAATTTACTATCCGCGTCAATTGGTAATGCGCTGGAACCTTGTCAAATTAACATACACATCAACGTCATCCGCAGCTAACAGTGACAAAAAACAGGAAAATTCTAATAGGTAATAATAGTGTATTAATTATTTAATTCTTATTTTCAATAAGAAAGGGTCTAGGTATAAAAAAAATGCAATTGTTTTTCGTTTTTGAGGTTAAAATCATGGCCGCCAGGCGCATTACCAATTGAAGGGGATAGTAGGTACTTATTTATGGGGTCTCATCTCTCATCATTTCTTTTTATTTTAGTGATATTCAACAACAAGGAAGTCGTCGCGTTGCCTTTATCAAGTTAATAAATCACTATTAAATAATAAACATTAAAAGAAATTCACCAATCTTAAAATTCTCACACCAAACTTATCTAAATACACTAAACAATTTTGAAAAAGCTGATCACGTAGGAACTTTTTATGAATTGCTTTATTTGACATTACAGACGCTATAAAACAGCTCCCAAACTGTCAAACGGAGCGTCGTGGTACGCTTCGTCCATACATAAAAAATGGTGAACGGTTTAAGAGCGTGTATTAAAGCAGGCCCTCCGCAGGCCTGCTAAATCGAGGTCATGGTACGAAAAAGTAATGCCATTCAGTATAAGTCCTGCTATAAGAGCTCATAGTAAGGCCCCTGTTGTCGTTATTAATATCGAACAAAAAACGCCATAAAAATCACGTTTGTTGTATGGGAGCCCCCCTTAAATATTTATTTTATCCTGTTTTTAGTATTTGTTGTTATAGCGGTATTATAATACATAATCTGTGAAAATTTCACCTGTCTAGCTATCACGGTTCATGAGATACAGCCTGGTGACAGATAGACAGACAGACAGACGAACAGCGGAGTCTTAGTAATAGGGTCCCGTTTTTACCCTTTGGGTACGGAACCCTAAAAACCAGATTAACCAGTCAGCGCCATCTATATTTTGTTTTAATTTTAGTGGCCTGGCCTCCCTATTCCAGTTGTGAGTATTCAAGTGAAACTGCATTCAAAGATTTTTGATAAATATTAAATAAGCTTGTCTCAGCCAGGAATCGAACGGACTAAAATCCTAAAAATGAACTTTTCTGATACCAATCTATCGATAAGGTCAATGATAAGAGTCAATTTCTTCTAAATAACATAGTACCTAGATCTTAAAAGCAGACCCAAAAAGATAATGGTAGTTCAAAAAAGGTTGATTTAACTATAATTTATCCTAGGGCCTACACACATAACGGGGTTGCGGCGCCGCACCGCAACGCAACGCAGATTTTTGCGGTGCCGTATTATAAATGCGAAAGTCCGTTTGTTTGTTTGTTACGCCTTCACGTCTTAACTACTGAACCGATCATCATGAAATTTTGCATACACGTTTCCAGTGGCACAGAAAAGGACATAGGGTACCTTTTATCCCGAAAAAAGTATTGTTCTCGAGGGATAGTAAATTCCAAGCAGACGAAGTCGCGGGCGGCCGCTAGTTTATAATATTAGTAGGATTAGTAAGGATATTCTAAATCATATAAGTTATTATTTGTAGGTATGTGACAAAATATCGGCAATTTCATAGGCCCAGTGTTTGGTGTTTTTTGTATTGATTAAATGAGGATTGACTTAAATGAGGAAACGTCATCTGTGTAATTAGGTAGGTAGTTTATTTACAAAGCGGCGGTTTTATATTATCACAGACCGTACAACAAGTACTATGGCATGGAGTGTCCGAGGTCGGACTAAAACAGCTGTGGTTAACAAGTGTGACGCCATTTCTGCGGCGCCGCGCGGCACCGCGCGTCACCGCCGGACGCCGCCGATTTTGGCGTTACGTTGCGGTGCGTCGCCGCAACGCGGTTATGTGTGTAGGCGCTTGCATTTTTACTTATTCTAAGTATTAAAGATTTTTATATATGTCGTAGGATAATCGTATAAGCCGGATCTTTACAAAAATCCTAGGTCAATTGTAAAGAACCGGATAATTGTAATCTAAGATAGATTTTCACAATCGTCCGAGAATTTTTTAGGATCTTTGTAAAAATCACAGTATGTTTCGGACAATTGTAAAATTGAATGCTGATTGGATAGTCTTAAGAGACGATTTATAACATCTTCAATCTGATTGGTCAGAACATATTGCTGATGGGTTTTGGGGTTATTTCGTAATTTTGCCCAATTAAATTCTTCAATTAAAGTTTTAACAAGGTTTTGCACAAACATGTTGACAAGCGCGGTAGAACTTTCTTAGCTCTGTGTAGAAAAGTTATTTTTCGGTTACATTTACCTCTAAATTGACTGCACTGATCGAGCCCAGCATTTGTATAAAGGTGCGTCCAGATATGTTCTTTTGATCGTACCGTACCTCCGTTCCGTACCAGCGTTCCGATCAAATAAGTCTGGACGCTACTTTTGCCCGTTCCGTACCACCGTTCCGATCAAACCGCCGAACGTCGCCGCGATCACGTCCAGACTAGCACCGTACCGTACCTCCGTTCCGTATCAACGTTCCGATCCAATAGTACAGCAGCCCGTAGTAAATTTAAATTACGAAAAAGGTTACCGTTTGCCGTTGTGATATAGTTATTTATTACAAAATTATAGATACTTTAACAGATCGTAACCCGCCGTAACCTATATTTGTATATCTCCAAAAATGATTATTTTTTTATTTTTCGAGGTTAATCACTTGGTTTAGCTATTGTCGTGTTCTACAGCGCTATCTGTGTATGGCTACTTTTCACAGTCTAACTATTATCAGTGGTAATCAAACATAGCGCTGTAGAACACGACAATAGCTAAACCATGTGATTAACCTCGAAAAATAAAAAATCTCATTTTTGGAGATATACAAATATAGGTTACGGCGAGTTGCTATCTGTAAAACTTGGGTCAAAGTATCTATAATTTCATAATAAATAACTATATCACAACGGCAAACGGTACCTAACCTTTTTCGTAATTTAAATGTACTACGGGCTACTGTACTACAACCTCCGAACGTCGGCGTCGCCGCGATCACGTCCAGACTAGCGCCGTACCGTTCCTCCGTTCCGTTTTTCCTTTGAACGGGGCGAAAAAACCGACTCGCGATGGATCGGAGCGTACCTGTCGGCGATCGAGACGGCGTACCTCCGCACCGTTCCGAACATGCGTCCAGACTAGCGTTCTTTGTTCGCGACGCTCAAGAGCGAGAGATACGGGTACGGGCAAAAGAGCGAGAGATTCGAGGTGGATCGGGGCGTACCTGTTCGGCGAACGGAACGGCGTACCTCCGCACCGTTCCGAACATGCGTCCAGACTAGCGTTCTTTGATCGCGACGCCGATCGGAACGGAGGTACGGTACGGGCAAAAGAACATATCTGGACGCACCTTAATATCCCATTCACTCACTTCACTCATCGTACATTAATGTCTCTTGATAGATTTGAGCACTCAGTTTTCTTTTTTTAAATAAAAAACGTAAACGCTGGAGAAATATTTGACAATAACATAGCCTTCTATATCTTCCAAGCCCTGAAGTTGAGCAGAACGGCAACATCGCATGTGGTCAAGCACATAGTATAAAATTATTTTAAAAATTACTTATTATTTGTTTTTCCTGTATTATCTATGTTTAAACTAGTTGTAAATTGTGATGTAAGATTATTTCAATAAAGTTTTATATTTATTATTATTATTTATTTATTAGTACATAAGGTTTGACTCATATTATTTGAACTTTTCGGGGGTCCTTTAGTACGATGAGCATTTTGATCTAAGCCTCCTCTAGCAATAAATCTTACATCATTGGAAAGGTATTTAAATTTGTATTAATATAAACGTCAACTATTAGTTCTTTGAGAGTTATAACGCTCTAAACTTGACCAATTTTTTTAACATTAATGACCTAAAACTCCGAAAATACTAACAATTAATAAAAAGTATGTTTGCAGCAAATATTTGTCATATAAAAACCTTTCTTTTGATATATCACTTATTTCTATAGGTGTGGTAGATCAACATAGGTGTGGTAGATAAAACAATAAACCACTTTTATACTTTAATAACCTTTAACTCCAAAAGTATTAATAATTGATATAAAGTATATTAACAGCAAATATTTGCCTTTAAAAGACCTTTCTAATGATATATCATTTATTTCTAGAGGGCGTGTTAATCAACTCCCTGCTGAAGAAAATCAACAAAAAAGATGACATCTTTGACAGCCATTTTTTCCTGGTTAACATTGATATTTTTCTTATTGTTTAATATTAGAGTTGCGGCCCGGCCCCAGCAAAGGTTCGGTACCCGGCAGGTTCGGCACTTTTTACGAGGTTCGGCCGGGTACCGAACCTTGACCCGCAGTTCGGCCGAACCTCCGAACCTTTCTAAAATGATGATTTGGTCGTTAAATTAAGCCCAAAATTACGAAATAATATGAAATTTTTATTTTTACTAAACAACAAACACGAGTTTATTAGGTTGCTTTCTTGTTTATTTGTGTGTCCGCAAAGTTTGCAAACCATTTTATGTAGCTTCCCGATGTGCTAAAGACTTGAAACTTTGAACATAGGTCAGAACTGAAAGGCTATGACAATATCATTAAGCTGATCTGATGATGGAGCTGGAAGAAGGCCACAGCAGGAACTCTGTGATAAAACCATACAAACCAATCGAGCGAGATAGGGCTCGTTACAATCGTCTTGATAAGTAATTTGACGAAAGATGAGGTCCAGGGTCTGATGATGAAGCCGGAAGAATGCTACAAAAACCATGCAATCCCATCGAGTTTGGGCTCGTTTGAATTATCTTGATGAGTACTCTGTTGGGAAATAGTGTCCAAGTCCAAGGGTCTGATGATGGAGCCGGAAGAAGGCCACAGACTGTAATAAAAACCATGCAACCCCATAGAGTTTGGGCTCGTTTGAATCGTCTTGACGAGTACTCTGTTGGGAAATAGTGTCCAGGGTCTGATGATGGAGCCGGAAGAGGGCCACAGGAACTCTGTAATAAAACCTTGGGCTCGTCTGATTCGTCTTGACGAGTACTCCGATAGGAGATGGTGTAGTTTTATTTAAGATTTAGCTCATTGACTTAAAAGCAGTTAATAGTAATTTACTGAAAAAAAATCGTTTTTAATAAAAAAAAACACGTTTTTAATACTGAATAAAAAGTATAAAAATCGGACTAAAAACATTCTGCGCGATTGGGATCAAGCCGACGAGCCCAGCCTCTGAAAACAGACGTTTCGAATATACGGATAAGCGCGCCTAACGGCTTAAATTAATACCGAGTCAGCGGGGCTACTCAAACGACCACTTTTCTGTACTTTCGCTAACTTAAAGCTTAAAAATAAGCAATTAAACGATCAAGTCACACGTCGCAAGTTTATATAAATCACAGACAATATTGTATTGTATGGAATTGACAAGCCTACGACACGTAATTTTGGAGTTTATGCCTTATTTTGAATTTTTGAGTTAGCGAACGAATAGAAAAGTGGCCATTTGAGTAGCCCCGCAGTTCGGCCGGGTCGCGAACGGTTCGGTATTTTGGAACCGAACGGTTCGCGACCCGGCGGTCCGGTATTATTGAGGTTCGCTGCATCACTATTTAATATACAAAGCATTTCAATAAAAGAACTAAATTATTTTCATATTTTAAACCTCACACGATTACTAGGAAAAAAAATATCAACCTCTTAAAATTGAAATATTCCCATACATTTAGTATGGAGACTGGCCGACGACATGACCACGAGCTGACAGTAACAGACGTTGCCAAACTTATGTTCACGGCTTGCAATTAAAGAAGGCTATGACAATAATCATAATAATAACAATGGACGCAGCAATGTTGCCGTTAGCCAAGTTAATTATTTGCAGGAGTGGTGCTAGTGTTGCATAAAAAGTCGCCACTATATTATTACACGCTTTACGCTTTCCTTAAATACCATAGGCATTTACTAGACTGAAATATAGGTATTTTGTTACATATTTGAGTAAAAAAGAACGATTTAATGTAAATTGTGTCTGAAGTGAAATAGCCGAAAAAACCGAAAAACCCGGTTTTTTTACCAGAAAAAAACCGGTTTCCAAACTCTGTTGGTTATCCGGTTTTTTCGGTTATCCGGTTAACCGGTTTGCATGCCCTACTCCCAAACATTAGAAATTCTATTATATTAGGGACACTTGACACCTTAAACAAATTGGTTGATTATAAAAATAACTTACAGACAGTCCCTTCATTTGTGAGTCTTAATTTGTAATTAAATTCGAATAATTTATACCTACCTACGAAATAAAACAAATAATTTATGTTATTTTTATCATTTTTATAGATTTTTATTAAAAATAACCGAAAAACCCGAAAAAACCGGTTTACCCGGTTTTTGTTTTACGAAACCCGAAAAATCCGGTTTTCCAAAACAACCCGGTTTTTGCATGCCCTATTTGGGAGGTCTGATAGCCCTTCGGCGCAAAGTGCAAAAAAAAGAATAATTTCTACCTACAAACTAAAATACACTCAAGAAGAATAGTCCACAATATGCGGTGCAGTCGTCAAAATAAACTTTAAAAATTAGGTAGTTACAGTCGAGTTGACTAATTATGTATCTCTATTTGGTAATTCAACAACCTTATGTAACTAGTAATAAAGGTCGTCATTAATGTCAAAAGTATCAACATATTATTTGGGTGGTACCACGGTGGAGTCAAACTGAGACAAATAATTTAGCATGACTATACACAACGTGTTACAAAATTCCCTTAATGCCGAATATGGTAAATAGGGACCATCAAACTGAATAACTTTTACAATGAGACTAACTCTGAAATCGCAAAAAAATCGGCTGTTTCATAAAAAAAATAATAACGAAAATATCAAAATGTATGAAACAGCTGAATTTCTTACGTGATTTCAGAGCTGGGCCCTTAGTAAATATTGTTCAGTTTGATGGTTCCTTCCTATCTACTTGAATTTTTCAGATCAGCTTGGATTTTTTATAAATTGTGTATTTACACGGCACCTAATTAATTATTTGCAGGAGTGGTGCTAGTGTTGCATAAAAAGTCGCCACTATATTATTACACGCTTTACGCTTTCCTTAAATACCATAGGCATTTACTAGACTGAAATATAGGTATTTTGTTACATATTTGAGTAAAAAAGAACGATTTAATGTAAATTGTGTCTGAAGTGAAATAGCCGAAAAAACCGAAAAACCCGGTTTTTTTACCAGAAAAAACCGGTTTCCAAACTCTGTTGGTTATCCGGTTTTTTCGGTTATCCGGTTAACCGGTTTGCATGCCCTAGTACCCACCTATATCGGCACATCAGACGCAACATGACTTTGTTGATCTAGAGACCAAGCTGTTTTCGCAATCCAAGTGTTCAACTTGAAATGCTGTCGTGTGTACAATTAAGACTATAGATGGTGTGTTCAAACTTAATTTGTTGTTACAGATGAAGACGGCGTGCAGGACGGCGCAGCTGCTTAATTTATGTTACTTTTAAGTTAAAAACTTACTATAAAACTGGTGTTTTTCTATTCTATGATCTCAAATAAATGTCTAATCTTCAGGAATTCTTTCATTTTAGATAAAAACTATTTTAATAACTATTACTATTATATAGTCATAACAGCTATTACAAAATTCACTGTTTGCTTACCTTTCTGGGTCCACTGGTATCGTAAAAATTGTGTATTCTGTATTTAAACTCGAGTTTAAGCAATTGCTTACTGAGCAATTATAGTAGGTACTTTTTATTTTTACCTTCCATTTTTACTGAGTCTCGCAAAGTGTACAAATGACCGACGACGCCGGGTCATGCCGGGTCGGACGTGCTACAACTACAACTGCGTCACGTGGCACTCGCGCGTGAAGTGTTTTGAGCGTGGCAAAGATTCCGTGTCGGTGAGAGGTGTCTATGTGTGCGTTGCTCGAGCGCACGAAGTACACCGTCCAATCGGCATGATCCAGCCAAAAGAATTGAATTTAGATTTTTCCGTCAGTTCGATCGTCCAACCGATCCACGGCCACACACGGTCAGTTTGGTTGGATCCAATCGGTAGTTTCATGCTGATTGGACGATCGATTGGATGGTGTGTGGCCTGCATAAGCTAAACTACTGTACGTACTCTCTCTATATTGTGGCTGTGGGTTGCACATGCAGCCCGAGCCATAGACGAGGGCGTAACTCAGCCGAGTGGGCAATAAGCAAGAGCTCACGCACGAGTTTCATACCTACGACGTTTATCAACACATTTGCGAGGAAAGACTAAATATTTTACCATACAGCAACAAATACGACTAAAACAAAATATGATAATTACGGGAAAAGGCGCGCAGGTTTTTTTGTTTTTTTCACACGCCCAATGCAAGAATATTTTGCGAACAAAGGGGTCAGTGAGCATACTGCCAACATACAGCCTACTTCAAAATTATAATTTTAAGTGATAAAATGCAAATATTTTAATAGTTTATAACAAAATATTGTGAATTATGAAAAATTTAATAATAATAAATATTTGTTTGACTTAATTAAGGACTTAGGCTGGCCCCAGACCTACCGGTTTCATTTCTTTGCTTTGCTGTTCTACCATGGACCGCCGGCCAAGAGGATCATTTTCAATCTATCGCATATTTTGACCAGACCTCATTGGCAAGATAGCCATTAGTTTGGTGTTATCAAATATCGACGTCTGGGTTGCAATGCGAAGTTTTAGTTTTAAAATAAAAACTACTGTTTCATACAAAAATTAATAACGAAATTATCAAAATGTATGAAACAGCTCATTTTTTTTCTGGATTTCAGATTTGGTCCCATAGTAAAAGTTGTTCAGTTTTATGGTCCCTATCTAATCTACCATATTCAGCTTTATAAGGCTTTACCAAACATCTTGTATAAATAAGCGATCGATTTATTTTTAACGATCGGAGTCCATATTCAGGGTGGCATATCTCCTAAAAGCTTCCTACTTCGCACGCAATCCAGGCGATGATATTTGATAACACCAAGCTAATGGCTATCTTGCCAATTTGGTCTACTCCCAAAATGCGATAGATTGAAAATTACCCTGGTAGGCCGGCGGTCTTTAAAGCAAGGTAGAACAGCAAAACAAAGAATTGAAACCGGTAGGTCTGGGGCCAGCCTAATTAAAAGCCTATGTAAAGTAAAAAAGTCCGTTTATTAAGCTATACATAAATGGCCGTTCGTTCGCTTTCATCGACATCGGTCTTTCATCAGTCATCGCATCGGAAATAAACGCTAGGTAAATGAAGCGTGTAAACAGTGCCATTCACTGCAGTGAACTGAACGGCATGGCGTCATTAACTTGTGTTTATTTTTATATGCCTTTATTTTTCGTTTTTACACTTTATTTCAACATGCATACAAGCAGTGCATTCAAGCATTTTCTCTCTTTAATTAACTCTTAATTCATTAATCAAAATTATCACGCACAACCTGTTCCCGCGATGGGAGAAATGAGAAATACTACATTAATTTTACACCATTTTTAAACCATGCTTTCCTAATTTCGATCCCAACTCTAGTGCAGTGGGTCTAACGGGAATCGCGATTTCCCGTTCGACCCACTAGTGTGGGTAATGCAGTGGGTCTACGAGTCACGAGGGAACAATTTAACATGGCCGCTGGCGCTGGGACGTAAGGGTTAAATCATAAAAATATGATGAATGGATCACATAAAACAGTGTAACTGCGGGTCTGAAGGGAATTGTCCATTGCTGATTGCTGATGTCAATTCCCATGTGTCACCAATAGCTACAACAGCCTCGCAGAATAACTTTCGTCGTGTCGTATCGAAAATAGTTGTCGAAAATAAAAGACTTTCCTAAAAATTAGAAATTTATTTCAGATAATAGAATAGAATAAAGACCACTTTTATAGTAAGTTTTAACTTAAATTAAGCAGCCACGCCGTCCTGCACGCCGTCTTCCTCTGTAACAACAAATTAAGTATGAACACACCATCTAGGTATAGACTAGTCTTAATAGTACACACGACAGCATTTCAAGTTGAACACTTGGAACTGCGAAAACAGCTTTTACGTAGGGCATAAAGATGGTCTCAATATCAACAAGACATGTTACGTCTGATGTGCCGATATGGAGGTACAAAATCATTTTAATAAGTAAAATTAGCATTCAAAGATTTTAAGATTAAGGTGGATAGCTTACCGAAAGTGGCGCCCTCAAGGGCTTTAATTTAATAAGTTGTTAATAGAGAAGTATTTTAATAAAACTTTACGTGGACCCATAGTCTATTAGGTAGGTACTTATTTTTAGAAGGTATCCCTACATTCGTAGTCATTCGTAGAAGTAGATTGCAAATGTGTCAAAAACGGCCACTTTTAGAAGTTTTTATATCTACTTCTAGCAGTGACTACGAGGGAATGTTATTTATTATACCCATAGATTAATATTGATTATACCGTCTAAAACTACACAGATAGTTTAAAACAAAAAAACATTGTTGCATTATTCGAATGTCCACGCAGACGAAGTCGCGGACGAAAACTAGTAATACACTACCTAAAGCCACATAGATCGGCAGCGGCTGGCTGGCGGGTGGTTCATGCTGCAGTGGCGCGCGAGCAGGTCGGTCCCCCAGGGGGGCAGGGCGGCGAGTCCGAGTGGCGCGGGAGCCGGGTTAGCGCCTGGTATCCATCGACTTTAAAAAAGATAACATAAAAATGCATAGTTGGTTGGGTACAAATGGGAAAAAGCTCGATTGGGAAATGGGGTAAACAGGAAAAATCTAATATTCAAAATAACATTAATTAATATTGACGATTTACTAAGACAATTTATTTGTTGTTGAATTTTGAATCGAACTATAATACCTATGTGTCATATCATAGGTAAACATTCTTCACAAAAAGTACCTAGAAATCGTATTCAAAAATTATTTTTAAGTCCTTTCGGAACAGTAAGCTACTTTATTTAGCTGTTGATTTTAAGTAGTGTCTAATCGAAACTGGAATTCCGGCCAAAACTGAAACTGAACTTTCGGTACTGGTTCCAGTTTCGCCCGAAATGGAAACCGAAACTTATTTTGAGACATTAAGCCCCTTCTTACACGGCGCTACTGAAACCTGACGAAACTAGTTAGTAATTATAGTTACAAACTAGTTTGTGACAAAGATTCGTACACGGCACTACCAAATTTATTTGATACCTACACGAAACGCGGTGTGTGTGTTGTTTCGGGATATTATTGAAATGGCTAGCGATTCGAGCGATGAGGAGTTATTACTTCTATACTACATCAGACTACATCCCACTTCACTCCAAGCTTTCTCGGCAACATCCCAACGCGAATACTCTTTTAATGTGTAATTATACAAACACGGATGCTTTTCCACTTCTTGGACAAATTGTATATTTACTAATTGGTCATTAATTTTCACTGAACCGCAGCATAGTTTCCAGTTTCAATTAGTAATCAGTCGCGCGCGACCAGCATGGCCGGTCGCCGGTGATTAGTTACTAACGCGTTACAAACCAGTTTGTGATTGGTAGCGTCGTGTACGGAGCGCCATTGGAATACTAGTGCTGTGACGTTTTAGAAACTCATTGGTGATTTGAGTTTGTAACTAGTTTAGTTTGAGTAGCGCCATGTAAGAAGGGCCTAAGCCCCTTCTTACACGGCGCTACTGAAACCTGACGAAACCAGTTAGTAATTATAGTTACCAACTAGTTTGTGACAAAGATTCGTACACGGCACTACCAAATTTATTTGAAACCTACACGAAACGCGGTGTGTGTGTTGTTTCGAAATATTATTGAAATGGCTAGCGATTTGAGCGATGAGGAGTTATTTCTTCTATACTACATCAGACTACATCCCACTTCACTCCAAGCTTTCTCGGTCACATCCCAACGCGAATACTCTTTTAATGTGTTAATTATATAATTATATAAACACATGTTTATATAAACACGTATGCTTTTCCACTTCTTGGACGAATTGTATATTTACTAATTGGTCATTTATTTTCACTGAACTGCAACAGAGTTTCCAGTTTCGGTTAGTAATCAGTCGCGCGCGACCAGCATGACCGGTCGCCAGTGATAAGTTGTCAACGCGTTACAAACTAGTTTGAAATTGGTAGCGTCGAAATACTAGTGCTGTGACATTTTAGAAACTCATTGGTGATTAGAGTTTAAAACTAGTTTAGTTTGAGTAGCGCCATGTAAGAAGGGCCTAAGTTGACGTTTTTACACATAACGGGTGTAACAAGACCCTCTACGAAGCCGAAGTCCACGCATTCCGCCCATCATCAGGATCATTTATTGTCATTTAGACTATACCTGGGAAACCAATACCTACGAAGTTATTGAAGGTCAAAGTTATTTTTTTTTTTATGAAATCTTAATTTATTCGTTATTTCCTAATTTTTGGCTACAGAAACATTTTCAAAATTTTTAGTATTTCGTAACAAACAATGGCTTCAAAACGTCATCACTCAATGTATTTCATGAACACGCACATAAACGTTGCCTTTCAACTCGGCTGCACACAGCTGTGTAGCATTCACTCGCAGGCGCGGCCTTTTGTACGCGTTACATTGCGTGGTAATGTATGCAATGCTTTTTTAACACCAAAAATGAAAATCGTTTCCCAGCAATAATTTTGAACAGAAATGGTCCTCATGATGGGCAGAATACGTAGACCTCGGCTTCGTTGAGGGTCTTCTTGTTACACCCGGTAGATGGTTGGTGGCATGGTTTGTTCCAATTCAGAGTAACATTAGTCAAAGCGAGAACCTTGTTTGAAGGGCCAATCATTGTACGGTCGAGTCCATTAATATGTTGGCACTTTTGACAGTTCGTCAACCTTTATGCCTTTGTAATAAAAGTCAATACCCTGTCAAACTTGCCAACATATTAATGGACTCGAATGTACCCGTTACCCTACATGTGTTAGTAATCATTCCACTTGCTAATTTAAATCCTAAATCTAGTCAGAACTTTAGTTAGATAGGTACAGCAAGTTGTTCTTATTTACTATGCCTTGATTGTGGGAAAAAATATCTAATTTTAATTACCATGGGGAAAGTAGCTGCTACAGGGCTGCCAACTGTGACCCAACCAAGATGACCTTGGATTGCAAGTTTGCAACCGACGAAGTTGAATAGAAATTTGATTGTAAACCTTCTGCATAGCTGTAAACCACCAAGGTCACCGTAAACATGGTTGGCAGCCATGTAGCAGGCACTTAATGTTAAAACTAGATTCTTAAGTATTAGATACTTACGTAGAGTTCTTACCTACATTCTCCTCATTTCTTCGGTTATTATTTCATCTTCATTTGATAAGTATTTCACAAACGCAACATTTTTTTATTTCACCTTCCAAACTTAAAAAACAAATATTTAATATTCCTTGAGTGTACTTGCTCATTTCCCTTTTTTAATTTTTTCCATAAAATCTTTAAAATAATATCAAAATTACTGTTGAAAGTAGCTCATTCTGCTATTCTTTTCTGTACTCGAGATATACTTGAGGTAATCACTACAGTGTTAATTAGGATTACAGATGCCAAGAGGTTTACAAGCATCCATCAAAATTCTTAAATCTGCGTCACTCAGGTATTTAAATATTTTTTCAGTACAGTTATATGGTAATTTAGGAAAGTTGTTAAAGAGCAAATGGAAAATTTTATAGCCTTGTTTGAGTAATTTTTTTCTTTCCATACCCTTTCTGAAGTTACTTTCTATCATACTTGCGTATATTGGAAATTTTGTTTTATAGTTGTCTGATTTTAAAACCTGCACTATATTTTCATTCTGCATATATATTGCTAATGAGCTTGTACCTTTTGCCAGGATATCATAAAATGAAGTGATAAGATTATTCATCTTCTCACTCTTCATGCTTGCTATTTCTTTCTCACATTCATCTTTAAAATCATTTAATTCATCACCACTGCTACTCATTGATAGTAAATTTTTTTCACTTACATATAAATTAGCAGTTTTCATTTTAGCTACGTGGCGTTTAAGAGACTCAGCAATTTTTTCAAATCTATAGCTGTTTAAATGTCGACGGCTTATCCCAGCCATAGCATGATCAAGGGGTGTATGATTATTTCTACTTGTAACATTAATATCAGAGCCATACTCCAGAAGAGTTACAACAATTTTATCATGTCCTTCTTGAG
Source organism: Agriphila tristella (assembly GCA_928269145.1). Lineage (NCBI taxonomy): Eukaryota > Metazoa > Arthropoda > Insecta > Lepidoptera > Crambidae > Agriphila > Agriphila tristella. Next base: position 11,749,077 of record OV743448.1, on the reverse strand, counting down.
AAGCGATGTGAAGTGCTGTTCTGCCATGCTCATCTCTACAGTTAACATCAGCACCGCATTCTAGCAATACTTTTACCACTTCTTCATGACCGTACTGAGTTGCAATTTGTAGTGCAGTGGTTCCATCCTCTTGCTTAGCATTAACATTAGCTCCTTTATTCAAAAGTATTATGCTAATTTCTATATGTCCACTCTGAGCAGAAAGATGGAGTGGTGTTCTTACTCCAGAGTCAACATTTGCATTATATTCCAAAAGAGCTTCAACAACTTTTGCATATCCTTTTTGAACAGCATAATGAAGTGGTGTTTCACCACCTTTAGTTTGAGCGTCTACATTAGCACCTTTACTTAGAAGCAGTTTTGCAATTTCTCCCTTGATATTAATATCAGGATCAGGATATTTTCCAGTAAAATTTAAAAAATTTGAATTATATTTACTCAAAGCAGTATAATGCAACGCTGTTCTTCCATATTCGTCACAAGCGTTAAAATCAGGACAATATTTTAAAACTTCCTTAACAATTGTTACATTTCCTTTTTCAACAGCGAGGTGTAGTATGGTTTTGCAATACTTATCCTGACTATCTACTTTGGCTCCATGTTGTAAGAGCAGCTTTACAACTGTTTCATGACTTTCTATGGTAGCAATATGAAGTGGCGTTAACTTATCCTTTGTACTAGCATTAATATCAGCACCTCTATTCAACAATAATTTGACAACTTCTTCATCACCTAGTTCAGAAGCAAAATGTAGTGGCGTATTAGTAAATATGAACTACATATTTGGGAGTTACTATGCGAGCCAAATAAGAATAGTACTGTCAAAGCGGCCAAATTTATAACAAATTTGTCAAAGAAACCATTTTGATAAACACAATATTTAATATAGCTGCCGAACAAATTTCCTACGCGTTGCATACAACATAGCGGGACGTGACGTCATAGCTTGGTAGCCGTTAGTATGGAGCGTTTTCGGGTGAGTCCAATTTTGTGCATTTCAAACTGTGATATCTCGGGCAGTTTTCATGCTAGCGAAATAATTCTTATACCAATGTTTCTTTTTTTTAAGGGTAATTTATGTAATATAAAATAAAAAAATAGTCAACATGCCCATTTACCTCAGTACCTAATGAGTGAAAAAATAAAATAGAATATATAATTATAATAATAAATTGGCTCAGAGCAATCCTAGAAATCTAGTGCCATATTAACTATTGCTCTAGTTCTAACAATATTTAACATTATTTTAGTTGGCTGGCACTTTCTGAAATAACTCAAAATGTACAGCGCCTAATACGTTTACCGCTATCCAACTCAACTAAATTTTAACCATACCTCGATTAACAGCAAAGTGCAGTGGTGTATAACCTGGATGGCTTATTGAATCGTGTGCTACACAATTAACATAAGCTCCATCATTTAAGAGTTGCTCAACAATTTGTAAATGTGCTATCTCAGCTGCAACATGAAGTGGACTTTCACCATCAGCGTCTAAGGCATTAACATCAGCTTTATGCTTTAAAAGTAATTTGATTACTTTCATTTTACAACAATTTATAATTGCATCGTGGAGTGGAGTACTACCACATTGATTTTTAGCATCAATATTAGCACCTCTGCCTAGAATCAGCTTAATAATTTCTATGTCACCATTTATAACAGCGAAGTGAAGTGGAGTTCTACCATCATAAGATTTAGCATCAATCTTAGCTCCCCTAGCTAGAATCATCTTTACAATTTTTATGTCACCATTTCTAATAGCGTAGTGAAGAGGAGTATTTTCACCAATTCTGTTAACTCTTGAACCTCTTGTTAAAAGTAATTTAGCAACTTCTGCATGATTATTCCGAAGGGCATCGCGAAGTAAAACATATCCTCCTGACCATTTTTTTGTGTAAGACAGCCCATAGGAATTGATCAACTCCCTTGCTCTTTCTAGTCTTCCTTCACGAACCGCACTAATTAAACTACTGATTACATCCTCATCCTCATCCTCATCCTCTAGTTGAAACATTTTTTATCCTCTAATTATTATATTAATATAAAGCACACATAGAGAAATGGATCATCAATAATATACATATAAGTTTTTTCGAACAGTATGATGAGAGCTCCATGGAAACGTTCGAATTTGACGGCTGACGTCACTCTCTAAAGCAGGCTCCAGATTCCTGCGTGATTCACGGCGTGAATTCATGACGTAATTTTGCCGCGAAGTCGGCGTTTCGAGGTTTTTATTTATTTGCGGAGTACGGTGCGTCAAAATGACCGTCATTTGGACGAACGAGCAGGAACTTGTGATGATTTAGGCTCGTATTACAGAATCAAACTCAAAATCAAATCTCTGCTTGAGTACAGTTAGATAGGGATGGCGCTATACACGTTGAATAGCACCATCCCTTTCCAACCGTACTCAAGCAGCAAGCAGTGCTTGAGTCTCGTCCTATAATACGGACCTGAGTGTTATCATGCCGAAACCACAGAATATATACTCTAACGCGAAAAGAAACGACACTCGCGCATGTATGCTCGTAAAATCGCTCGCGGCTATGTGTGCGTGTCTGGAGGCGCGCGGGGGCTGCGCGCGGCGCGCGGGGAGTGCAGCCGTTAGTCGCCGACTTACTCGGGCAAGGGTTCTTTCTACTTTCGCTCGCCGCTCGCTTGTCCCACCGCAATCCGTATTGTACCGCATTTCGCACGGACTGACTACGATGCCCGGCGGCGGGCGTTATTGTTGTGTTTATGGCTGTGGCAACAACCAAAAGCAAAATCCTGATAAAAGTTTCTTCGTATTGCCCAGTGATCCAGAAAAGTAAGCCTACCTATAGAGTAAGCGATAAATTTATATCTTATTTTAAAATAACAAAAATATGTCAAAGTTGCCATAGTTGATGGGACCTACTATTGCAACTTTACCATATTTTGAATTTTAATAAAATAAATATTTATCGACTATTTTATAAGTTAAAATATACGAAATATTAGTCATGCCCTTACCGTTCCTTTAACCTGACTTTAATTATAACAAAAAGCTCTGAAAATAAGGATTTCAGACGATTAAACCTCGTAAACTCGCAAGTAGGTAAAATTGACAATAAAAAACCGGCCAAGTGCGAGCCGGACTCGCGCACAAAGGGTTCCGTACCAAAAAACGGCAAAAAAAAAAAAGGACTTTTCTTGTATGGGAGCCCCCCTTAAATATTTATTTTATTCTGTTTTTAGTATTTGTTGTTTTATCGGCAACAGAAATACATCATCTGTTAAATTTTCAACTGTCCAGCTAACACGGTTCATGAGATACAGCCTGGTGACAGACAGACAGACAGCGGAGTCTTAGTAATAGGGTCCCGTTTTTTACCCTTTGGGTACGGAACCCTAATAAAAATGATTACAAATCAAACCTTTCCTTCATTAACACGTTAAGAGATTAAAAAAATGATTATATGATAAATAAGGGTTAAATAATATATAAGGGTTGCAATTTATGATGTGTACTTACCTAATATAATTAAAAGATTACAAAAACTTATTATAAATCAAACCTATCTTTCATTAACATATCCTTGCACAAGTTTATTTCCTAACATACCTACTATGTAATTTCCTTTGCCACAAGTCTAAATTCCATTTTGGTATCAACCCTAGCGCTTACACGCTCTGGCTCAATGTCGCTGGCGCTCGAACTCTCACGTACAGAGTGTGTCACGGCTGTGCCGAAACCATTTTATGGGATGCTAAAAAACAAAGATAGCAGTAGTGATGGGCCAACTCGTGTTCCGACCCGGGTTAACTCGAGTTGCAGTTGTATCGGGTCAACTCGAGTCAGCCCGTTAAGAACTCGAGTCAGCCCGTTAAGAACTCGAATTGTGTACCTTCGCTTCCGCCGCCGCCGCCATGCTCAGCCCGGCCCGGCGGCGGAGTTGGCCGATCTAATCCGAGTTTACCCGTAGCACCCGAAGGTCTGTTTTCTTACTACCGGCGATTTTTTTTATTTTACTGTTTACTTGTTTTGTTTCTTTTAACTTTTGGATAGACAAATATTAAAGTTCGGTTTTTATATGCTCTTTTTACTTCGTAATTGTGTTGAGTGTGTGTTTTGTGTCGTGTTTAACTTTGAGACAATGTCATCCAGTCGGAAAATGAAATCAACGGTTCGGGAAGTATTTACCGAACCTTACCTACCCATATTCCAAACAAAATCACAATATCGTCATAAACAAATTAAAACAACCTAACCTACTTAGCTAGTATCTAATCTATGAACAAAAAGGTAAAGGTCTCTACAGTTGCTGACCATCTGTGGTCGGTTCCGAACCGATTAGGCAACTCCGTCTGACCCGCTTACAGTTACGGAAATTCGCGTAACTCAATTTCAATTCAACTCGAGTTAGCCAACCCGAGTCGGCTAACGGGTCAACCCGCTAGCCAACTCGGGTCGGCTAACTCGAGTTGAATTGAAACCGAGTTACGCGAATTTCCGAGTTGTCTCGCGGGTCGTAGCTGGTCGAACCGCGAGCCAACTCGGGTTGGCTAACTCGAGTTGAAACCGAGTTACGCGAATTTTGAAACGGGTTGACTCGAGTTGGAAATAAACCGAGTTGGCCCATCGCTAGATAGCAGTGCATAACTCGGCGTCCATTCTCGACGAGCGCGCGAACTAAACTGTTAACGATAGCGAGTGTGGAGGGTCATGCTTTTCACGCCGACTTTACGGCAAAATTACGTCGTGAATTCACGCCGTGAATCACGCAGGAATCTGGAGCCTGCTTAACATAGCCTTCTCTATTGTTGTAGAGAAGGCTGTGGCTCTAAGCAAAGTTCGCAGTACTTTGGTCAGGGTTGTGATGTGACATCGCGTCGCAGTTGTTTCTATAGCGTTGTTCGCGCGTAGCATTCCACGAGACGGCCGGAAAATGCCAACCCTAGCGATCCGACGGAGTGCAATAAGACAAAACGGCCTAAGTGACGTTAGCTCCTCTACTGTTTAAAATGTACTGTGGCAGAAGTCTTTCTTTTCTTACTTACCTAGTGCACCCTAGTGTTAAGGTCCAAACAAATTATCGGACGCGGCTTACTGCCGCGGCTGATCTGAGGTGTGCAAACTATCGGATGTAGTAGGTCGCGGACGAAACCATAGACTAATATGACGTCATCGGACGTCCGATAGCTATCTGGCACGCAGGATGTTATGAGAGCGTGCACACTTATCAGCCGCGGCAGTAAGCCGCGTCCATAAGCCGCGTCCGATAATTTGTTCGGACCTTTATTGCTTGCTTTCTCTCTCTGTCATGTGATTAAAAGAAATTCATCCGGACCGGACACACGAGAACCAAGAAAATAAACAAACATCATTGAAAATTGCAAAACACGGGGACAGGGGACACTAGGGTTGCCAACCATACTTTATAATAATGTATCCTACTTTATTTTTGGTAATTATACTTTATACTTTTACATACAAATAAAGTATGCAAAAATACTTTATTTTCAACCTTTACTGTGATGCGTTAAACATACTCATCATGGGCACTAGTCTGAGTCTCACTATCGACGAAATCCAATGAAAATTCACTAAGGCCGTCCGCTGCCTTAGGCCCTCCGCTGCCTTGAGCGGGACACGCGCGCGGGGCGACATAGATTAGAGCTTACTCATGCACTGCGCAAGCATCTGTCCGTGGAAAACCAGCAATCTATATTCCCGCGCCGTGTACCCGCGGCGGGATCCCGCTAAAGGCAGCGGACGGCCTTAAGCGGGATCCCGCCGCGGGTACACGGCGCGTGAATATAGATTGCTGGTTTTTGACGGACAGATGCTTGCGCAGTGCATGAGTAAGCTCTAATATATGTCGCCCCGCGCGCGTGCCCCGCTCAAGGCAGCGGAGGGCCTAATGATGATAAAGAATTTCCAGTGAAAAGTACAGGTGAAAAATGGCAATATGTACTTAGCTTACCAAATATAAAAAAATATTTTTACCATCGCCACTCTAAAAAGTGCGTTTAATTCAACGATAAGAGTGAATAAAACGAAAATCTTTTGAATTTGGATCGTATGAATGAGCGATTTTCTGACAGCAGAGAATTTTAGTATAATTTTATGTCGATAGATGGCGTTACTTCAACTAGGTAGATTTTTTAAATATTATTTCCCAATAATGGTGTTAAGGCAATTACCTTTATATCCAAGGTTTAGTTACTTACAATAAAAAAAAAAGAAAATTAAGACATTGACAGCTCTTGTCAAAATCTATTGTTTTTTCCCGCGTTGTATTGATGTCAGACCTGCGTTTTTTATTGGAAGATTGTTCTTTTACAAATAAATTCACAATTAGATTGGAAGATTGTTCTTTTACAAATAAATTCACAATTAGTTACTTACAGTCTACGGTGTTTTAATTAAGACCTTTACATGGTCCTTCGAGCCGGATAAATAAATAGACTAGTTTGGTGAAGTGCACAATGGTAGTAATGTACCACTGAACCCGTACTCGAGGTGGATCGCTACAGGCTGTACTGGCAGCAACATACAGGTCAGAGTACGTGGAAGGAGAAGCGCAGGTCGGAGAGTCAGCTTTCAGCTCGTGGGATACGAGTTAGCCGGCTGCAACAACTTTTACAAGCTGAGGCAGCAAGGAATGCTGCGGTTGGCGTGCATCACTAGGAGGTCACTTGGGGTCATTGCAGATCATAGAGGTTTTTTTGTACAACTGCAGTGATAAATCTGTGTGAGTGGAGTTCAAACGTGAGTAGGTACTTTGATTTTGTTCATCATAACTTTGGAAATCAAGAAAAGTGAAAAAGGAAGTTTTGGACTTAGAATTACTTCAACAATAGATTTTAGAACTTAAATTATTGTAACAAATTAGCTTAATTCTTTAATTTTTAAGTAAACAAACTGAAGTAGAGGGAATCATTTCCCAATTTTCCCTAGATTCGTAAAATTTTTGAAAGTGAGCTTTGTAAAATTTTCAAAGTTATTTTTCTTTTTAACTTTTATTGTGTTGTGTGATCATTTTACGATGAGTGTCACCGATGTGTCCCCTATGGAATCTTTAATTAATTACCAAGACGATTTATCAACAAGAATTTCTAAGGCAAAAAATAATTTCAAAAAATCGCCTAAGGAACGTTTAACTAAAGATTACATAGATAACAGGTTAGAAGCATTGCAGGAGATATGGGCTGAATTTAGAAAGGGTCATAAAGAATTATTACAACAATCAGATCCTAAATCATTAAATAAAGCGGCTTATGTTGTTAATGATGTGTACGGTAGAACGGAAGAAGTGTTTTTAGATTATAAATGTGAATTAAAAAAATATGTATCTAATATACCCAAAGAGTTAGTAGAAAATAAGTCAAGTTATCCATCCCAATCTCAAGTAAAATTACCTGAAATTCATATTTCAAAGTTTTCAGGCAAATACACAGAATGGATTACGTTCAGAGATCTATTTGTTTCTATGATACACAAAAATTAATATCTGGATAATGTTCAACGTTTGCAATATTTGAAAGGGTATTTAACGGGAGAGGCAGAGCAGCTAATTAGACATACACCTGTATCTGATGCTAATTATGAACAGTGTTGGAAACTTCTAGAGCAAAGATACAGTAATAAGAAATATATTGCACATAACATTTTAAAACGGTTTTTAAGCCAAAGAAATGCTAATACTGTGTCAGCAAATGTTTTGAAAGAATTTATTGATACTACCTCAGATTGTTTAAGTGCTTTAACCAATTTAGGTATAGATGTGTCTACGTGGGATATTATTATAATACATTTGTTAAGTTTAAAATTAGACCCCGAGACACGTAAGGAATGGGAGCTACACATTTCAAAAACTGTGGCTTCCGATTGTTTGCCTACTTATAGTCAAATGAAAGATTTCTTGTATGACAGATTTCGTGCGTTGGAATGTATTGAACCTAAACATGTCAGTAAACAGTCAGTTTCTAATGTACGTGCCAGTCAGAATGTTAGTCATACGAAGGATTTACACGCTACTAATGTTCAAAAATTATCTTGCGAGTTTTGTAGTGAAGAACATAAGTTATGTTTTTGTAAAAAGTTTGCAAATTTAGAGTACGAAAATAGACGTGATTTTGTGATGAAAAATAGAATATGTTTTAATTGTTTAGGCAGCAACCACGGTGTACAATTTTGCCGAACACTCATTAACTGTAGAGTTTGTAAGAAACGTCATCATTCCTTGCTCCACCCAAGGGATGTCTCCAATTCAACTGTTGGTTCAGGGATTTTAGGTCAAGCGGTTGAAGAAGTTCCGGGCAAAGTTAACAGGGGTAACAGTACACAACAGGATTTGCGTTCAATCGAGACTGCAAATCATATGGTTTTTTGTGCAAAAAGTAAGAGCAGTCATGTGTAATTAGCAACAGCATTGGTTGATGTTAAGGGTAGAACAGGTCAATATCAGGTATTTAGGGCGTTATTAGTCAGGGCTCGCAAGCGTCGTTTGTGACCGAAGCCACTGTCCAAGGCTTGGGGTTAAAGAAAATCAGAGTTAAAAATGTGGTATCAGGTTAAGGCGGGAATTCTTCTGTATTTTCAAGACATATGGTATTACTTACGCTGAAATCTAAAGAAGATTCAAATTTTAAAATTGAGGTAATGGCATTCGTTCTTGACAACATCACTACATACTTACCGGCACAAAGAGTATCGTTCGATAATTGTGGGATAGAATTATCTAAGATTTATTTAGCTGATCCGCATTTCAACATACCAAGCAGGATTGATATTTTGCTGGGTGCCGAGGTTTACAGTCAAATATTAAAGGAAGGTGTCTTACGGGGACCCATGGGTTCCCCAGTGGCACAATGCACTACACTCGGCTGGATATTATCTGGACCAGTAAATACGGCTACGGAACAAAACCAAATAACAGTTTTGCATTCTTGTGTAGAGGAATTTGATTTAAAACTCTTTTGGGAGGAATCGGAAACTTTATTAACATCAAAAATGCTGACGGTAGAAGAGCAAGGACATCTTCGCGGCGACCACTCGTCGTGATGCAGAGGGAAGATATGTGGTGAAATTGCCATTCCGTGAAGAGGAGCCCTCCTGCAAAAATGGAGACTCGCGTGAAATAGCTGTAAAACGATTAAACAATTTAGAAAGAAAATTTGCTACGAATACAATGTTAAAGGAAAGTTATACAGAGGTAATGAATGAATACTTACAGTTGAATCACATGAAGTTAGTACAGGAACATGATAAAACTAAAGATCAGGCAGTATACCTACCGCATCATGCAGTAGTAAGAGAGGATAAGTCTACTACTAAAGTGCGAGTGGTGTTTGATGCGTCCTGCAAAAATAAAAATGGAGTTCCATTAAATGACACTTTAATGGTTGGGCCTACGTTGCAACCAGATTTACGACATTTAATCCTGAACTGGAGGAGATACCCTGTTTGTATAGTCGCAGATATTGTTAAAATGTATCGCATGGTAAGAGTGGCAGATGAAGATTGTGACTATCAACGTATAGTTTGGAGAAATACTCCAGAAGAAGAAGTAAAGGATTATAAATTACTCACCGTCACTTTCGGTACGGCTTCGGCCCCTTACTTAGCGGTTAAGGCTCTTAATCAAGTTGCTATAGATTACAAGGACAAATATCCAATTGCTGCAGAAAGAGTAGCAAAGTCATTTTACATGGATGATCTCATGAGTGGATGTCAAACAGTCGAAGAGGGGGTAGAGCTAGTTAAGGAAATGAGTGAACTTTTAAAAGAAGGTGGATTTATACTTCAAAAATGGTCGAGTAACAAAGAAGAGTTAATAAGGGTATTAGATCAAAAGGAAATGGAAGAAAAAGAACAAACTGAAAAGAACATCGAACAAAAAGAACAAACAAAAAAGGACAAAGAAGGAAGGGAAGAAAAGGGAAACAGGAATTTAGAACAAAAACTAAACGATATAATAAAAATATTAGGACTTTCTTGGAACAGAATCGATGATGAATTTGAGTACTCGGTGAATTTGCCGCCACTATCCGCACCTGTAACAAAAAGAAAGATTATATCGGATGTATCGCGTCTGTTCGACCCATTAGGACGGATAGCACCTTGCATCATAAAAGCAAAGATATTTATACAGCGATTGTGGATAGCAGGAAAAGGATGGGATGAAGAGCCTCCCATGGATATAGTAGATGACTGGAATACTTACCGTGAAGAGTTAGCGCACTTAGTTGAATTTCATATCCCGAGGTGGTTATTCACTCAGACAGATGATGTGGTTATAGAGCTACATGGATTCTCAGACGCATCCAAAGTTGCATACGCGGTGGCAGTTTATCTCCGCGTAATTAATGCGTCAGGTGAGATTCATGTCGGACTAGTTGGTGCCAAAACAAGGGTCGCTCCGGTGAAACAAGTCAGCATTCCACGTTTAGAATTATGTGGGGCTGTTTTGGTGGCTAAGTTATTGGCAGAAATAGCTGAGGTTTTAAATATTCCAAAAAGTAATATCAGAGCTTGGACGGACTCGACAATAGTACTTGCCTGGTTGAGTAAGCATGCTAGTAATTGGAAGACATTTGTGGCCAATAGAGTGGCGGAGATTCATACAACTCTGGAATCTACGCAGTGGGCTCATGTGTCTACGAAGGACAATCCTGCAGATTGTGCATCCCGTGGCGTTACACCTGCAGAACTTGCTCAACTGGATATATGGAAGTTTGGTCCAAAGTTTTTAGGAGAACAAAATATCACATACACAAAAGTGAAGAACAATGACACTCAAGAAGAAAAATCCTTAAAGGTTTACGTAGGCACAGTTGATCAATCAATTTTAGATAAATATTCTTCGCTCAAAAAGTTAGTTCGTGTCGTAGCTTATTGCAGACGGTTTATTAGCAGAAGGAACGCAACTTCACTGAATAGCAACGGGCTAAGTACATTTGAGTTAGATGAAGCTTTAAATACTTATATAAGGTTAGCTCAAGCAGCAGAATACGCACAAGACATAAAAGAATTAAAGTCGTTCGGACAGATCAGATCAAAAAATTCGAAAATTTTATCCTTAACTCCTTTTTTAGACGAAAAAGGGTTACTTAGAGTGGGTGGCAGGATTTCACAGTCACGAGAAAATGAGACAGTCAAACATCCAATCATACTGCCACATCAATCAGCTTTGTCAAGACTGATTATTGCTGACGCGCACCTGAAAACATTGCATGGCGATGTGCGGTTATTATTTAATTTCGTACGATCAGCATATTGGATTGTTGCCTGTAAAAATTTGATTAAACAACACATCCGCAAATGTATCACTTGCATTCGCCACAAGTCTAGAGTACAAAATCAGCTTATGGGGTCTTTACCTTCAGTAAGGGTCACACCAGCTAGGGCTTTCAGTAACAGCGGCGTGGACTATGCGGGACCTATAATGCTGAGAACATCCAAGGGTAGAGGACACAAAGGTTATAAAGGTTATATTTGCTTGTTTGTGTGCATGGTCACAAAGGCGATGCACATCGAAGTTGTGAGTGATTTAACGTCAAGAGGTTTCTTGGAAGCGTTCAAACGCTTTGTCGCATGGCGTGGCCATTGTGCTAACTTATATAGCGACAATGGCACAAATTTTGTGGGCGCTTCAAGGGAGTTACAAGATATGTTTAATGCTGAAAAATCAAGTATGGTTAAAGAAATAGTCGATGCTCTGGCTATGCAAGGGACAAGTTGGCATTTTATACCACCCAGGGCACCCAATTTTGGTGGGTTATGGGAGGGAGGTATAAAATCTACAAAGTATCATATAAAACGTGTGATCGGTGAATCTACGTTGACCTATGAAGAGATGTCGACACTGTTAGCCCAAATAGAGGCTTGTTTAAATTCACGGCCATTAACGATGATTAATAATGATCCAGAAGAACCTATTCCCATTACACCTGGTCACTTCTTAATAGGCGAACCGCTACTAACAGTGCCTGAAGTAAATTATGAAAATTCCCATCTAAGTTCTTTGAGACGCTGGCAGGTAACACAAGCGATGCTTCAGAGCTTTTGGAGACGGTGGTCAAACGAATATTTAAACAATCTTATGCAAAGATATAAATGGGTTTATAAAGTGCCTGAGCCAGCAGTGGGGGATATTGTTTTAGTAAAAGAAGATGACTTGCCTCCAACAAAATGGTTGTTCGGTAAGGTTTTAGATAAATATCCTGGTAATGATGGAATAACCAGAGTTGTACTTATAAAATGTAAAAAGTCTATCATAAAACGCCCTACATCCAAAATTTGTGTTTTACCAGTTAATGATTAATACTTAATTACTTACTATGTTATGTTTGCTTTAATAGGTTAGAGAAGTACCTAATTTGTTTAGATACATTACTGATGTCATGGTGGGCGGTAAGGACATTCTGTCCTTGGTGGGCGGAATGTTAAGGCAATTACCTTTATATCCAAGGTTTAGTTACTTACAATAAAAAAAAAATTAAGACATTGACAGCTCTTGTCAAAATCTATTGTTTTTTCCCGCGTTGTATTGCATTGATGTCAGACCTGCGTTTTTTATTGGAAGATTGTTCTTTTACAAATAAATTCACAATTAGTTACTTACAGTCTACGGTGTTTTAATTAAGACCTTTACAAATGGTTATATTGGTCGTAGAAAAGTTCTTCGTAACACGCCATCGGACAACCAACGCACAACGTAACAAACCACATATAATAAACTAACAACGTAACAAAACACACCGTATAATAAAAAAGTAATTACATTTCACATTTTTCATAAAAAGCTACCTACTAAGTACAACGACATCTAGTTCTATTTTATGAACTACTTTTTTTCTTAAACTGCCTTTTGAAAACCGCTCATTATGTACAAAAAAATAAAACGTGCTGAAAGTATAGAACTATTCCATAGACAAAGATTAAATAAAAAAAAAATCCCGCTAATTTTATTTAGGTTCTTTTTAGTGTACTATCTTTGAGTTCTTTTCTAAAAAATTTCCGCCAAATTAATTAGGTTCTATTTAGTGTCTTATCTTTGGGTTCTTTTCTATATATTAGAGGGAGATTAGATGTTCAGTCTTGCATCAGTCCATTCCATCAGTCTGGTACGATCTTCAGTCTGTGAAAATTCAAAAGGTCCAAACAAATTATCGGACGCGGCTTATGGACGCGGCTTACTGCCGCGGCTGATAAGTGTGCACACTCTCATAACATCCTGCGTGCCAGATAGCTATCGGACGTCCGCTGACGTCATATTAGTCTATGGTTACGTCCGCGACCTACTACTAAGGACCGACCGAGATCTCGGTCTCGGTCTCGGCCAGTCTCGGCCAAAAATTATGTCTCGGTCTCGGTCTCGGTCTCGGCCAAAATGGCCGAGAATCTCGGCCTTTTGGTACCTACTTACGTAGGCCTGAGATTACACTCATTGCGCTTTCGTCTTGCACTTTCCTCTTCGCTGAGGCATGCGTCATTGGAATTAACGCATGTTATGCATGCCACAGGGCATTTGAGGGCATACGCTGACGAATTCCTCACAGTAATTAATCAAATTAAATCAAAATAGTTGACTTCTGTCATTTGGTAATTTGCTGTCGACTTGTAATAGGTATTATATCACATTCAGTTTTACAAATGAATGTGAATGTTATTTTAATTGTCTTTTATAGTGGTCGGCGTACAAGCTCAAAATCAATGGAAAACCGCAAATCGATGTAATAGCCGTTTGGGACAAATATACTTGAATTCAAAACAATATTTTGGGCCCGCATTTCTTAAAATTTCTTCCCTTAGGAGAGGAGTTATGGTGTTATATTTCTTTTTGTACAGGAACATTGTTTTGTTCTACAACCTATCATGTGTGGTATCCAATTAAAGGGCTTTCTGAGTCACATCGTTGCATTTCAGCCACTTATTTTAAATTATACCATTTTTTTCCAAGTTTAGGCTCCTACAGATACGATATGGTTTAAATATTTTTCATAAAATATATCTCAAATGATATGTAATATTTTCATATCTAACCTCAAAAAAGCGATTTTGTAAATATTGACATTTAGTATTTTTATTTTTTGGTTTTAATGATTACAAAAGCTTTTACAAAGTGATTATGTATGATAAAAAAACATATTGGTTATGTAACCTATCGTGTGTTATATCGAATGAAAGTGCTTTCTGAGCTGTTTCTAAAAATATATTTCAGCATGTTCAGAATTACATTTCAGCACTTGTTTTAAACTAAACCAAAAAATCTTTAAAAAAAATACTATGCATAAGTTTGGGCAAAAATTAGGAAAAATAAATACTAAATGTAAATATTTTCAAAATATATTTCTTGAGGATTGATATGAGTGAGTATAATATTAAGTAAGTATTATATATCTTTTTAATTTAAGATGTATTTTACAAAAAAATAACTTAACCACATCGGATCTGAAAGAGCCCAAACATTGTATGTTTTGAAAATGTTTTGAAATATAAGAACCGGCTTAGCTAGCTCTTTCTTTCAACATCATACACGATAGGATTTAGAAAAAAATCCCCATCCAAAAAAGATGACACCATAATAAATAACTCATCTTCTAAGGAAAGATTTTTGAGAACTGCGAGTCCAAAATATTGTTTTGAGCTCAAGTAAAAGTGCCGTACGAAACGACTTTGCTGTAGGTACATGGATTTGCGGATTTTTTTGCGTACACCTAGCACTATTATGATTAAATAAAGAATTTTAATTAAATTAAATGTGTTTTTCATCAATATTCGCCATTTTATAGTAGCATTTAAAAAAAATCAAAATCTCGGTCTCGGTCTCGGTCTCGGCCGAGACTTTTTTTTAATCTCGGTCTCGGTCTCGGTCTCGGTACCAGGGCTTTATAACGTTACCAATTAACAGTAAACATAACGTTACGTAACGTTATTTTCAATATGATACCTTGATAACGTTATTTTTTTTAACGTTACCAGGTAACATAACATTAATTTAACGTTATAATATGGTTATGTTACTAGATACCGTTACAAGAAATAACGTTATTTTTACCGGTAATTAGTATCATTATTTTCTGTTACGCGACGTTGCCAGCTCGC
Organism: Agriphila tristella; assembly: GCA_928269145.1. Classification (NCBI taxonomy): domain Eukaryota; kingdom Metazoa; phylum Arthropoda; class Insecta; order Lepidoptera; family Crambidae; genus Agriphila; species Agriphila tristella. The sequence goes on along the minus strand of OV743448.1, from coordinate 11,733,998 downwards.
CCGCTGCCGGCCGTGCATGTCTCTTGCAACTTAAAACCTTTTTTGTACTACCACAAGAATCTATACATATAATAAAATCGTAACGAGGCCAATTCTGTACATTCAATATTTTATCAAAAAGTAATTGCTACATGTTAAGTACATGATACTGAACCCAAAACAATAGTTTTTGGAATTTTTGTCTGTTTGTTTGTTTGTATGTACGTGCATAACTTTTAACCTACTGCACCGATTTGAACAAAACTTTTTTTGTTATATAGCTGATAAGCCTGGGCATAACTTGGGGTATAATTGATTTTGGAAAATGGAACACCTGATGCGGAACCATAATGGCCCAACTAAACTATAAGGAATATAAAAATGACACCTTAGCAAAAGTTGTTCAGCCTGATGAGCATTTTTTGTCGAGGTATAAAAATCGAAGATCTGGAACACCTGATGCACAACCATAATGGCCCAACTAAACTATAAGGAATATAAAAATAACGTCTTAACAAAAGTTGTTCAGCCTGATAAGCATTTTTTGTTGTGGTATAAAAAACAAAGATCTGGAACACTTTTTGCAGAACCATAATGGTCCAACTAAATTATATGGAATATAAAAATGACGCCTTAACAAAATTTGTTCAGCCTGATGAGCATTTTTTGTTGAGGTATAAAAATCGAAGATCTGGAATACCTGATGCAGAACCATAATGGTCCAACTAAACTATATAGAATATAAAAATAACGCCATAACAAAAGTTGTTCAGCCTGATAAGCATTTTTTGTTGTGACATAAAAATCGAAGATCTGGAACACTTTTTGCAGAACCATAATGGTCCAACTAAATTATATGGAATATAAAAATGACGCCCTAACAAAAGTTGTTCAGCATGATGAGCATTTTTTGTTGAGGTATAAAAATCGAAGGTCGTGAACACCTGATGCAGAACCACAATGGTCCAGCTAAACTATAAGGAATATAAAAATAATGCCATAACTAAAGTTGTTCAGCCTGATGAGCATTTTTTGTTGAGGTATAAAAATCGAAGATCTGGAATACCTGATGCAGAACCATAATGGTCCAACTAAACTATAAGGAATATAAAAAAAACGCCTTTACAAAAGTTGTTCAGCCTGATAAGCATTTTTTGTTGTTGTATAAAAATCGAAGATCTGGAACACCTGATGCAGAACCATAATGGCCCAACTAAACTATAAGGAATATAAAAATAACGCCATAACAAAAGTTGTTCAGCCTGATGAGCATTTTTTGTTGAGGTATAAAAATCGAAGATCTGGAACACCTGATGCACATCCATAATGGCCCAACTAAACTATAAGGAATATAAAAATAACGCCTTAACAAAAGTTGTTCAGCCTGATAAGCATTTTTTGTTGTGGTATAAAAATCAAAGATCTGAAACACCTGATGCACATCCATAATGGCCCAACTAAACTATAAGGAATATAAAAATAACGCCTTAACAAAAGTTGTTCAGCCTGATGAGCATTTTTTGATGTGGTATAAAAATCTAAGATCTGGAACACTTTTTGCAGAACCATAATGGTCCAACTAAACTATAATATGGAATATAAAAATGACGTCTTAACAAAAGTTGTTCAACCTGATGAGCATTTTTTGTTGAGGTATAAAAATCGGAGATCTGGAACACTTTTTGCAGAACCATAAGGGCCCAACTAAACTATATGGAATATAAAAATGAAGTTTTTACAAAAGTTGTTCAGCCTGATGAGCATTTTTTGTTATGGTATAAAAATCGAAGATCTGGAACACTTTTTACAGAACCATAATGGTCCATCTAAACTATATGGAATATAAAAATTACGCATTAACAAAAGTTGTTCAGCCTGATGAGCATTTTTTGTTGTGGTATAAAAATCGAAGATCTGAAACACATTTTGCAAAACCGTAATGGTCCAACTAAACTATAAGGAGTATAAAAATAACGCCATAACAAAAGTTGTTTAGCCTGATGAGCATTTTTTGTTGAGGTATAAAAATCGAAGGTCTTGAACACCTGATGCAGAACCATAATGGTCCAGCTAAACTATACAAAATATAAAAATGACACCTTAGCAAAAGTTGTTCAGCCTGATAAGCATTTTTTGTTGTGGTATAAAAATCGAAGATCTGGAACACCTGATGCAGAACCATAATGGTCCAACTAAACTATAAGGAATATAAAAATAACGCCTTAACAAAAGTTGTTCAGCCTGATGAGCATTTTTTGTTGAGGTATAAAAATCGAAGGTCTGGAACACCTGATGCAGAACCATAATAATCCAGCTAAACTATACCAAATATAAAAATGTCTCCTTAGCAAAAGTTTTTCAGCCTGATGAACATTTTTTTTTGCAATTTCAGATTCGGTCCCATAGTAAAAGTTGTTCAGTTTGATGTTTGTTGGTCCCTATTTACCATATTCGGCATTAGGGGTGTTTTTGTAACACGTTGTATAGAAGTATAATTAATTTATCTGTCATTTTGCCGACATCCGTAATGCAAGATACCTTCCACCACAGTATAATAACTTCTACTATTCCTATTAGGTAGGTAGAGTATAATCGCAATAAACTTCTTCGTACCGAGTGTAGGTACTCAAACTTGTGCATTGCTTTCTTTTAATTTTTTAATAAATTTGCGTTAACACTTAATAGTAAAACACTATCCAGATAATACGTTTAAATTATTTCCGTTGTTATCGATGCGAAACCAAAAATTAATGCCATACAAAATTGTACCTTATGCGCATAGCATTAAGCGTTTTTTTATTGTACAATTGATGCCTACCTGAAGGGTAAAACCATTACCTTAAAAGCGAATTAAGGTTGTATAAACCATTTCCTTAGAAGAATATTATAAATATTGAGTCGTTACAACCATTTGCAACTAACGTTGAATTTTACGCCCCGAGTTGATAAAAATAATGGTCGCTACATCTTATCAAAACTACAAAAACAAAACATTTGGTTTTTTCGTTGATAATTTACCATTCGCAAGACGTTATGACCGAACATTTCTGGGTCGTATAAACAATTTTTTTTGCGAATTTCTGTATTTCGTATATTTATAGATCGATAGAGAAAAAAAATCTGAGAAAAATGGTATACAGGGTAAAATTTTAATCATTTGGTTCCCGCCGTAGGGTGGTTCCACTCATGATTACTAGCAACTTTTACGATGGGGCCAACTCTCCTACTCGCAAAAAAAATCTGCTGTTCTATAAAAAGTAACATCTCCTATCGGAGCTAGTGATGAAAAAGACTCGAGTCTTTTAAGTCCTTTTGCAAAGACTCGCCTCATTTGAACGCCTCACGACTCGAGTCCTTTAAACCCTAAGTCTTGAGTCAAAAGACTCGAAGCTCAAGATAGTACTGATACATACAGGGTGGCCCAAACGGTGACGCTAAAAATTTTTTTTTTGTTTCCTCACATCTCGTTGTACCCGGAAATACCCTATGTATGTTCAGCGATTTTTTGTAGTTTTCGAGCTATGAATTATTTTTTTAAATTTTGAGAATTTTTGACTTGACAGACTAAAATATTTTTCTTTCGGAAATTATACATCTTTTTTTGAATAATTTTTTTGTTACATAGACCTCATGACTTGAACTTTAACACATAAAATACCCAGCTTCCTGTCATCAAAATAAGTTACAAAAATATTGACCGACAGTGAAAAATTGACGTAAAATCAAATCATAGTTAAATTTTCAACTTTGAATTAAAAATTAAAAAAAAGGTTCCATGACTTCTGAGTAATTTTAAAAACTTCACAAGACCCTAAGCTTTAATTCTAATTTAAAAAAAAATGTGCTTAATAAGGTTTTTTTAGCCGAAATCTGCCTTCAAATGCACAAAGGTGAAATTTTCTAAGATTTTTTATTGGCTATTTTGTCATTCACAAAATGATTCTTACCAAAATAAAGTTTAAAATGGTACTGTTTATTGAATAAAGAATTAAAAACAACCTTTAAAAGTATGTTATTACGAAGCGGTAACATCGATGTCATTTAGTTATAGTTATTTTGGTTATTTTAAGGATAAATCATATTAAATAAAACAATTACTACAAATTCAACAATTAAATTTATTTCACAATAAGTTTTCAAAATGTCTCCCTCCCGCTTCAATGCACAACCTACATCGCCTTAAAAAAATTTGTTTTAAATTTCGGAAAGCATTAGTATTTTCTTTGATTTTTATTTCTGCTTCTCTTAGTTTTTGACGCAGCTCTGCTTCAGTGTTTGTTTCGTTTGCGTAAACCATCTCTTTGTAATAGCCCCACAGAAAAAAATCTATGGGGTTTAAGTCTGGTGAACGCGCAGGCCAAGGAATCGGGCCGCCACGCCCAATCCACCGTCTCGGAAAAGTCTGGTTAAGGTGCTCTCGTACTTCTCTAGCATAGTGGCACGGAGCACCATCGTTTTGAAATATCATTCTTCTTCTTGTTAGTAGATTCACATCCTCTAATAAACCGTTCAAGCTATTTCGTAGAAAATCCAAATATTGCGCTCCGTTCAACCTAGCCGGCAATTCAAATGGTCCTATAAATTCCCCATTGACAATTCCTGACCACAAATTTACACTAAACCTTGTTTGAAAATTGGATGGTCTTGCCTTGTGTGGGTTTTCAATGGCCCAACTGTGATAATTATGAATATTGAAAACTCCGGTTCTTTCAAAGCGTGATTCGTCTGTCCACAAAATTTTGTCGAAGAAATCAGGATCGTCTTGAGTTTTTTGAAGCATTGTTTCACAGAAAGTCACTCGTCTTGGATAATCTGCAGGTTGCAATTGTTGCACGCGTTGGATATGAAAAGCGTGGTATCCCTCTGAAAAAAAAAAACACCGAAATTGTAAATTCAAAGCATAGGTAAGATAGTCTTTTTTCAGTTTCACCAAATAGTAGGCTAGTGATAATCACTGGTATGTACCACGCTTTCTCGCCCACTAGCGAGTGATTATTTTGTTGCCAAATACACATTCAGTCAGAGTTCAATACTTAAAAAGACCACGTGCTACAAAAAGTCGCTCATAAAGCACGTGCGTGCTATTTTTTTTAAGTCACAATAATTACAGCTAAAAAAAATAGCACGTGGGCATAGTGGGCGAGCTAATGGGTGCGTAATTATGAGGTTTAAAGACAAGATGAAATTAACCCACCTGACTTCAGTATCCTCATAACTGAGGTTCGTGGTACACCAGTCCTTCTTGCGATTGCTCTGGTGCTAGTCGATGAATCCCTTTCCACTTGTTCCACGACTTGATCCATAATATCTGGATCCATTCTGGGTATTCCTTCCTGAGATGAACGTCCAGGAATTCGTCCCTCCATAAATGTATGGTGAGTATTTTGAAATACTCTGTAATTCGGGTAATGCTCCCGTTGTTCTCCTCGCCGTTCCAATTGCTCTCGATAAAGCCTTGCTGCCAAACTAGCATTTCCTTGGGCAACACCGTAAAAATAGTGCATCTCTGCGTATTCACGCAAAGAATAGCTCATGTTGCAGCACAAAGGTCCAAATCACAAGGTAGGTAATCAAAGTCCGAAACACAAGCACAGGTAAATCAGTCACAGGAAGAATCAGAGTCCAGTTAGCAAGCGAGAGTAGTTGTATCAGAATTGAAAACAAAACCAGGAGTAGTAGTAACACGAGCGAAAGCTGTGAACAACTGAGGTGAAGGAGGGAGGAATGCGACCGACATGAGATGAATAGAGCAAGATAGCAAGATAGATAGAGCAAGACAGCAAGATAGATAGAGCAAGACGGCCTAGATGAGAAAGAGAGGACGTGCTTATAGACGACGCTGTGTTGGTCCCCCTTCTTTTGTTCGGCGCGCGGGAAGTCTATTGTTTGTGATTCTAGTGTCTGCCAGAACTATTGTTATTTATGATGTCGCTAAAGATAAACCGGTTGGAGGTAAAGACCATTTTCTTTGTACAAAGACCAACTTGTGCTGTTGAAGTGACAACATACTAACTACCACTAAACTAATTTAGAACTCTAAATTTATAAACTATACTAAATGTCAATTATTATGTTATATCAAACCTAATTAACCTTAGATAATAACAATGAGTGCTTTTAAAATAAATTACCTTTGTACATTTGAAGGCAGATTTCGGCTAAAAAAAGCCTATTAAGCACCACTTTTTTTTAATTAGAATTAAAGCTTAGGGTCTTGTTAAGTTTTTAAAATTACTAAAAAGTCATGGAACCTTTTTTTTAATTTTTAATTCAAAGTTGAAATTTTAACTATGACTTGCTTTTACCTCAATTTTTTATTGTCGGTCAATATTTTTGGAACTTATTTTGATGATAGGAAGCTGGGTATTTTATGTGTTAAAGAACAAGTCATGAGGTCTATGTAACAAAAAAAAAATAAAAAAAAGATGTATAATTTCCGGTAAAAAAAATATTTTAGTCTGTCAAGTAAAAAAATCTCAAAATTTAAAAAAAAAATCATAGCTCGAAAACTACAAAAAATCGCTGAACATACATAGGGTATTTCCGGGTACAACTAGATGTGAGGAATCAAAAAAAAAATTTTTAGTGTCACCGTTTGGGCCACCCTGTATAGCAAATTCAGCACATTAATCTGATTGAAATAAAAAATAAACAAAATAGAAGTTTTTATTAGGAAAAAAATTGAAACAAAAAAAAGAATTAAAATAAAATAAAAAAAATATAAAATAAAATACTTAATAAAAACTTAAAAAAATTCTGATACCGAGGGCCAAGGACTCAATTTTTAAAATACTAAAAATCCAAGATGGCGGCCAACTTTTTTGTTTGTGATTCGATGAAACTCGGTTTTTGGAACTATTTTGACAAGAAAAAAAACGCAATGTTGAAAATATTTCAAAATCCAAGATGGTGGAGTATGTTAAAAATATTGAAAAATCCAAGATGGCGGCCACCTTTTTTGTTTGTGGGCCGATTTCGATGAAACTTGGTTTTTGGTACCATTTTGACAAGAAAATAACAACGCAATGTTGGACATATTGAAAAATCCAAGATGGCGGCCATTTTTCTTGTTTGTGGGCCGATTTCAATGAAACTCAGTTTTGTAGTACTATTTTGACGAGAAAATAACAACGAAATGTTGGAAGTATTGAAAAATCCAAGATGGTGGCTAACTTTTTTGTAAGTGGGCCGATTTCGATCAAACTCGGTTTTTGGCACTATTTGACAAGAAAATATAAAACTTAAAATCCAAGATAGCGGCCAACTTTAGTAAATAGTACTAAAATCTAGTTTCATCGAAATCGGCCCAAAAACAAAAAGTTGGCGGCCATCTTGGATTTTTAGTATTAAAAAAAATCGTTTTTATTTTCATTTCAAAATCTTTTTATTAAAATAAACTTGTTAATTAAGCGATTTTGAATCGTCTATATTTTTTATATACTTATTTAGGAGCCTTAAAGGTTGAGCTTTAAGTATTTGGATACACGACTCAGTCGTGAGCCTTTTTAAAAACAGCTCGAGTCGTTTGAGTCTTTTAACATACAACTGAGTTTGATTAAAAAGACTCGAACGTCGAGTCTTCACTTTAGACTTGAATCGTTTCATCAAAATCGGCCCAAAAACAAAACAGTTGGCCGCCATCTTTGATGTTCCAAAAACCGAATTTCATCGAAATCGGCTCACAAACAAAAAAGTTGGCCGCCATCTTGGATTTTTAGTATTTTAAAAATTGTGTTGTTATTTTCTCGTCAAAATAGTACTAAAATCGAGTTCGTCGAAATCGGCCCACTAACAAAAAAGTTAGCCACCATCTTGGATTTTTTAATACTTCCAACATTGCGTTGTTATTTTCTCGTCAAAATAGTACTAAAAACTGAGTTTCATTGAAATCGGCCCACAAACAAGAAAGTTGGCCGCCATCTTGGATTTTTCAATATGTCCAACATTGCGTTGTTATTTTCTTGTCAAAATAGTACCAAAAACCAAGTTTCATCGAAATCGGCCCAAAAACAAAAAAGTTGGCCGCCATCTTGTATTTTTCGATATTTTTAACATTGCTTTGTTATTTTCTTGTCAAAATAGTACGTAAAACCCAGTTTCATCGAAATCGGCCAACAAACAAAAAAGTTGGCCGCCATCTTGGATTTTTCAATATTTTAAACATTGCGTTGTTATTGTCGTGTCAAAATAGTTCCAAAAATCGAGTTTTATAGCAATCGGCCCAAAAACTAAAAAAAAATGGCCACCATCTTGGATTTTTTGTATTTCAAAAATTGCGTTGTTATTTATTGTTCAAAATAGTACCCAAAACCGAGTTTCATCGAAATCGGCACACAAACAAAAAAGTTGGCCGCCATCTTGGATTTTCAATTTTTTTTTAAATATTGTTGTTATTTTCTTGTCAAAATAGTAACAAAAACCGAGTTTCATCGAAATCAGCCCACAAACAAAAAAGTTGGCCGCCATCTTGGATTTTTAGTATTTTAAAAATTGCGTTGGGCTTTTCTTTTCAAAATTGTACCGAAAACCGAGTTTCATCGAAATCGGCCCACAAACAAAAAAGTTGGCCACCATCTTGGATTTTTTAATATTTTTAACATTGCGTTGTAATTTTCTTGTCAAAATAGTTTTAAAAACCGAGTTTCATCGAAATCGGCCCAAAAACAAAAAAGTTGGCTGCCATCTTGGATTTTTCAATATTTTAAACATTGCTTTGTTATTGTCGTGTCAAAATAGTTCCAAAAACCGAGTTTCATCGAAATGCTCACAAACAAAAAAGTTGGCCGCCATCTTGGATTTTTGGTATTTAAAAAATTGCGTTGTTTTTTTTTGCCAAAATAGTACCGAAAACTGAGTTTCGTCGAATTTGGCCCTACCAACAAAAAAATTGGCCGCCATCTTGGATTTTTCAATATTTTAAACATTGCGTTGTTATTGTCGTGTCAAAATAGTTCCAAAAATCGAGTTTTATCGAAATCGGCCCAAAAACTAAAAAAAATGGCCTCCATCTTGGATTTTTTGTATTTCAAAAATTGCGTTGTTATTTATTTGTCAAAATAGTACCAAAAATCGAGTTTCATCGAAATCAGCCCACAAACAAAAAAGTTGGCCGCCATCTTGGATTTTTAATATTCAAAAAATTGCGTTGGTCTTTTCTTTTCAAAATAGTACCGAAAACCGAGTTTCATCGAAATCGGCCCACAAACAAAAAAGTTGGCTGCCATCTTGGATTTTTTAATATTTTTAACATTGCGTTGTCATTTTCTTGTCAAAATAGTTTTAAAAACCGAGTTTCATCGAAATGGG